>OZ004708.1:20420682-21020682 GCA_963924515.1 Vespertilio murinus | reverse complement strand
AGAAAAGTACTGACCACTTCTTCCTGGGGCCGGTCACTGTTCCACTTCCAAGCTCAGTGAGAATTCCCAAAGTTCTTACTTATTTGCAAACTCTGTCCTCCAGCATTTTCTCCTTAATTCTTTGAGCCTATACAAAATTACCCTTGAATATGTTAGCAAGTTCCTTTCTGATGCATGGAGCCAAGAACACTGACAGATATATAATAGTAAAGATCAAACTGAATTAGCAAACTAAAATGAAACTAAACGAACAACAACAACACACAAAAAAAAGTGGCTGTGATGGCCTGACAAAGTGCTTAAATGTTGGACATTTTATTTGGTTCTAAATGTTAACTAGAAACTCTCTGACCCCTCTTATCTGGGAAAAACTGGCTGGCATCTCTCAGTTCTACAGCTGGTCGAAATAAAAAACTTGCTCAGATTTCTGAATTTCCCTGAGCATTTATCTAGTCTTCTGCCATCCTATGCCTTTTGGGTGTCCACTCTGCATCCTCTCTTATAAATCACATTTACGCGGACAAGCACGCCAGCCTCTCACCAATACACACTCACACATACATGCATATGCACATAAAATGTTTGCAGTAAAGTAGGAGGCAGTGTGGTTATATGACCTTGAGCAGATTACTGAAGCTCTTTGTGCGCTGGTCACCCCACATCGTAAAATGGATATAATAATGGCACGTGCCTCCTAGGATTGTCTTAAAAACTGAACAGGATAATGCATGATAAGTTTATAGCTCCTGATGCCCTCACACATAATAAACGTTCAACACTCAATGGCTAGCCGGGTTAGGAAGTTTTACGGAAGAGCTGGATCCTGCAAGAGGTCAGCACACGCATCATTCACATCGAAAACAAACCGGCAAATGCAGATATGCAAGCCGTCTACTCTCAGAGTCCCCTGTGGCTACCTGGACACTGGATTTCCACTCTTTTCCAAGCAGAGCCAAGCCTCTCCTGCTCAGAACCTTGTCTCTTCAACCTTCTCCCGCCTCTGCTCACTCATTTTCCTATCTTGAGAGCATGTAATAAAATTCCTCTCTTGTGCCAGGGATTTGGGCCCTTCAGCTCGTACTTTATTTAGGCATTTTACCAAGTGAAGACATTTTCTTACCCAAAAAAAGACTTTCTGGTTTCTGCTCGTAAGTAACAAACTTTCCTCCAGCTAGTTATAAACTAGAATAGCCATTTCTAGACCCTGGTCATTTGCATACAACCCCCATGATTTTTTTCACGTTCATTTGTTAATCAATATTTTTAAAACACATAACATTTTCTTTAAATACACTTCTTTTTTATTTTAAATAAATGTATTTTTAAAGGAAATTTCATGCCACTGCCTTAAGTGTGCAGAACAGTAATTACTCATCACGATAAGACTGTTACTACCTTAAAATAAATATTTTAAAGTAAAACCATGTTCATATACTACCTAAAATCATTATGCATCACCAGAGAGCCACACATCACAATTTGGTAAATGTGCACCTAAAATACATCTTTTACCATGGACGCCCCCAGAGGCTGGACTGAGGAAGAAATGGGTGGAAAGTCTGTGGCATTTGCCTGTTTCCAACATCGTGGGTGGAGATGGGGAGTGGGCGAGGATGAGCACATGTTGAGGGAATCAGGCTGGGAATCTGACAGAGAGGATGGTCCACGGATGATATTCTGGGGAGTGATTAGCACCGTGTATCCTGAGAAATACAAGACAGACAGCACCCAAGGCTAATGCTCATTTAATTGAATTGTATTCTGCCATTAGAATCCAATGCTGCTATAAATAAATGTTGAAAAGCTACAAATGTTAGGGATCATACTATCTGGATTCTCTCAAAAGAAGTGCATTTTAACCAACTAATGCAGACCGATACAGTGCCTAAAATTTAAAACAGTTTCATAACTCATCCCCATTGATGTTGCTCACTTTGGCCTCTGGATGAACTAAAATCAAATGGAAATTCCCTATATTCCACAGTGCTTTTTTGGGACCAATAATATCACAAACTTTTAGAGGAAAATTAAACACATGGCACCAACCTAAAAAAAAAAATGCATTAAAGTCCTTAGGCTCTACTCCAAGTCAGTGTGCTGGGTAAATAACAAAGTCCAGGATGCTTCTACTGCTCATGTAAAATGTTTTATTGCTGAGCAGTTGTAGGAAGCGGTTATAGAGTTAAGCATGGGACTGACCTGCTGGCAAAGTTGCAAACATGTCCCACCTTGGAGGGCACAGTCCTCAAAGCATAAAGCTTGATCTTGTGACTGCTCCGTAGGTCTTTCCTGGGTAGCTAATGGGCTGTGGAGGGGCAGCAAGTGCTGCCAAAACAAGTGAAACTTACAAGAACATTGTAAACTTCCTTGTTTGCCCCTGACTATAAATAAAGCATCAGCTTTGCAGTCCAGATCTGTTCTGTGGCCTCAGCCAGGCACAGAAGGTCCACCTACACCCAGCTTATTCTCTTTGTCTGTCTTTTTCTTCATCCTTCACCGGCCCTCCCTCAGGCTGGCAGAACCCTTGGCTGTGCTGGCCCGGCACAAGCAGTCAGAGCCCAAAAGCACATCAAGGTGTCAAAGGACGCAACCCCATTGGAAATGCATGTGGTAACACCGAAGACTGGCTGATCAACAACCCCTTCCTAAATGCTCCCCATGTGCCAGGGATTATGAGTGAGACACATCCTACCCTTAAGGAATTCCCGGGTTTAGTACATCTTTGGAAGCCCCGCCACATTACACTAGTGTTTCTGTCAAGACATGACGGCTCCCTTTTGTCACAGTGTTCTTCTACATGTCCTACTACATGCAACACGCAGGCACCGTGCCCCCAGTCTGTACCTGGAACGTGCTTTTCTACAGGTCTCAGGTGAAGGAATCTGTCCTGCAATTACTCTGGGAATGTATTTTTATGGAAAGTCTTCCACCTACCAGTATCTCCAGCTAGTCTTCAGCCTCAAATGCCAACCCCTAACACTTAGGTCTTATTGAATACAATTTCCTCCCACTACGTGGCTGTGCCGAATAAAATGGCAGCAAGCCCTTGAAGAAATAACTTCTCCAGGAGCCATTCTATTATTTGATCTCCAAGGGCAGCAGGAAATTTCAGGAAAACAAAACAAAAGGCATTTAGGTTTACAGAACTATATACCATGCAACATAATCTAATGACCTGGTTGAAAAAAGAAGTGGGCAAATGAGAAACTGCTGTAAATAGCTATTTACATGCATATTCAATGTTTAGCTATGCAGATAAATGATATAAAGTTACTTTATGCTACTAAATACATTTTTCTTCCTATTACAGAAATGAGTATCTGGTTTCATATAAATTATCTCCCTTAGTGCAGACTTTTTATGTAGCCATCTCGAAACATTTATAGCCATATTTATTAATCTTTTAAGCAGAAGTGAAAGCAAAAACACTAATAATCGAACAGAACCACACTTATGACGATATATGAAACATTGAAGAAAACCCACATCCATTAGCTTTGTTACAGAGACTTCATAGTTCAAATGGCCATAATGTATAGCACAATACACACAGAACTGTCACATACCTCACATTAGCATCAAGTTCGTCCATTACAGGAAATAGGCATGGGTGAGTTGGATTTCAGTACCCACAGGGTCCTATAATGTGGGAATAAATAATAAGTTAGATAGATGATCAGATAGGAAAACAGCAAGTCGCTGGTAGAGGGGGGGGGGGCGGAATGCCAGTCATTGCATCCTATTCATTAAGGCTTTTGCAGAGTATCAGAAAATACTTAATAAACAATACCACAACGAAAAGCTGTTGGCATACTGAGGTATGTCACCACTGAGTTTTGCAAAAAGTTTTCACATATTTTACTAATCTCCTGGAGATTAAAACATACAGGTACTTCTTTCACTGTTCATCAGTTTGTTGTTTTTTGCTCTTCCCAGAAATAGCTCATTTATATGACCTGCATTAGGCCACTAGCTAGTGCAAATAGGCAGCTATGGTGCTAAGTACAACAATGTATTGCCTACAATGGTCAGTCACTTTGCTTTCTATGAAGATTTTCAGATTTTTCTTAAACCCTTTTCAAGGGAGGGTGAGCATGTATCCCTTCGAAAAACTAGTCAACTCCTGAGAACTTCTACCCAGAAAACAAAACAAAAACAAACATGCACACACATACATACACATTTTCTGGGGAGCCCATGATTCCTTCAGACCCATTCGTATACCCAGGCTAAGAACTCCCCGTTGAAGGGGAATTGACTTTCAATCTATCAAACGTTCCTCTAGCATAGACTCTTTTTAAAAAAATATATTTTATTGATTTTTCAGAGAGAGGGAGAGGGATAGAGTTAGAATCATCGATGAGAGAGATCATCCATCAGCTGCCTCTTGCACACCCCCTACTGGGGATGTGTCCGCAACCAAGGTACATGCCCTTGACCGGAATCGAACCTGGGACCTTTCAGTCTGCAGGCTGATGCTCTATCCACTGAGCCAAACAGGTCCCGGCCCAGCATAGACTCTTAAAGGCCTTACTCCCTTTAACAGATGGACACTCACTGATACTCACTAAATAGGCTCTACACTGACTGTACAATTCTGTTATTCAGAAGAACTCCTAACTTTCAACATATTTGTTCCACAACATGATGCCTCAGAGGATGTGGTGGCAGAGCCTGGTCTGTTGCTTCTGGGGTTACCCTCAGCAAGTCCCTTTTTTATTCTGAGCTTCATCATCCCCTTCTCAAAAGCAGAAAGGACTGGGAGAGATGATATCTGGGTTCGCTTCCAGCTCTGACATTCTATAATTCCATCTGCTGGCTTTCTAATCAAATCTAACCAAGATAAAACTGTAAATCTGTTTATCTACATAACAGAACCATGAAACTCAGCCTTGGACCTGGGGTGCTTTGGTCGGGGTGGACCAAACTCACATGCTTGGCAGCCAAGAGGAGAGCCGCAGACCACCGAGCTGGGAAGGATGCAGATCTCATTGGTTTTACAATGTCTGTTCCTTTCAGATTAACAAGGGCTTCTGTGTGCACTTCTGGGTCTGGGTCTGGGTCTGGGTCTGGGATAGGCTCGGGTCTGCAGGTCTCTGAACCCCGACTCTGACCTCACCCGAAGTAGCTCTGTCCACTTCTATCTCTTTCGCTTTTGAATGTGGAAGAATCATTCACTTGACATACTTAAATAAAAAGCCCTAACAAGTGAAGTGATAGGGCTCCATCCTCCTTCCCCCTCTATCTAAAAACTATTCCTGAAGTGACCACATCCATTCCCATGGCCTGAAATACCACCTATTCACTGAAGGCTCCCAAAACGATAGCTCTATTCTTGACCTTTCCCAGACGGGTATCGCCCACCACACATGACAAGTTGGATGACTAAAAAGCATTCCCGCCGAACTCTTCATTTCCCACCCCCAACATAAAACCCTCGTCCTCCCTAGCATTCTCAGCAAATAGTTCCAGCATTTACCCAGTTACGGAGACCAAGCTACCTCATTGTCTCGCCTCCTACAACCAAACCATCAGCAAACTCATTCCATTTTAAAAATTAGACCTTAACCTGTTTATTTCTCATTACATCCAGAACCAGCACCCTGGCCCCAGCAAGCAACCATCTCCCTCCCCTGGAATTACCTTCCCACCCTCCTAACTGGTCCCCTGCTTCCTCCACTGTCATCTCTTCTCCCCACAGTAGCCAGAATCATATTTTTTAAATATAAGTCAGATCATTTCTTGCCTGCATAAAATTCTAGCGGTGTCCTGTCACACTTAGAATAAAAGCCAAACTCCTATCATGGCCAACCAGACTTGACATGATCTGGCCCCAGCTCCTCTCCGATCTCAACTTTATCGATGGCCTTCCCCCACCTGCCCTCAAGCTCAGGAGTTTTGCTATTTTCCTTGGCCATGAAAATAGGCCCTCACCTCAGGGCTTTTTCACTTACGGCTGCTTCTCCCTAGAGTGCTCCCAGGTGGATCACTCCCTCAGGGCTTCCAGGATGCTACTCAAATGACACTTCCCAGGGAATCTCCTTATTAATTTAAGTAAAATGTCAGACCTCATTTTCTGTAAGTCGCTATTCTCTTTACGCATTCTATTGTATCTTACTAGTACATCAATTATATAACACTCAATTGCCCCTTTATTAGTGATCTCTCTCTCTCTTTAGAATATGTGTCAAAAGCACATAGTTATATCTTGATCTCTATTATATATATCCTCAGTGTCTAGAAAAATGTCTGGTACATTCTTTTCACAGATATTTGTTGAGTCATCTAAGTATTTAATTTCTTTTACGAATGAGGAAACTAAGGTTTGAGAATTTGGGACTTCCTCACTGGGAGGTAACGTGTGAATCATCCCAGAGTATAATACTATGATTTGAAAACCATTTAGTTTTATTAAGTTTCCCTGCCAAACACTATCCCTTTTCCTTCTCTTCCAACCTCTGAGTTTTCATCTCTCTTGTTAGATGAAGGGACTAAAGATCAAAGAGGTTAATTGACTTGCCAAAGTCTCACAGCTGGCCGTTGACCAAAGTGGGAATGGAACCCAGGGCTGCGACTTCCAAAACTCAAGCTTTGTCTTGCAGTGTTCTTCTCATCATATCACACTTCCTCCCACAAGAGCAAGGGAATCTCCTGATGAAAGTGGACATTTGCTGTAATCATCGGTTCCTTCTTTCTCAGAAAACAGTGCCTAGGTTTTCATTTGCAGAACTACCCCTCCCCTGCCTCAATCCCTAGCTTCAGGAGCATATGACCAGGACTGGCCAATCAAAACAATCCATTCCCTGGCCATAGTTAATTAGCTCATCAGCTAGACTAATAAAAGCGACACCTGGGATTTCTGCTAGGAAGAGTCTCTTTCCCCCAATGTTGCTAAACTGATAGACTGTCCATTTGAAGTTACTGGGGATCGTCATTGCCACTTGGTGGGGAGAACCTGAGAATGAAGCTAACCCAAAGGAAATCACAATACAGTGACCTGATGACATACTTTGAGGCTTAAGATTGAGCAGTGTCTTAAAATAGTTTTACACCTGAATGAACCAACAAATTCCCCCCCCCATAAGCCAGTTTACTTGGGTTCCAGCCATTATTTTCAACCAAAAGAATCCTGCGTAATATACTAGAAAATCAATATTGTATTTGTATACAGATTAGAAGGAGGGGGGGGAGAACTGTAACTAAGGAAAACCAGTGAAAAGCTAACTGAAGTTCACCTCATTGGAACTGCATTTGAAAATATAACAACATGGGGAAAACCCTCATGTAGTCATACTGTGTCAGATGAACAAAAACAGATCCAGAGGCAGAGAAACATCGATCAGAACCTCAAACCTCATGGAAGGTAGGGTGAGGTGGGGGGGGAAGGAGGAGAGATCAACCAAAGGACTTATATGCATGCATATAAGCCTAATAATCAATGGACACAGACAACAGGGGGGTAAGGGCATGAATAGGGGGTTGGAGTGTAATGAGGGAATAAGGACACATATGTAATACCACTATCAATAAAGAAATTAAAAAATAAAAGTCGGCATTACCTGGACCAACTTGAATCATCACGGATCATTTAGTAACACCAATTAGACCTTCAAATTTGTTCTATTAGCTTAGTTTTTAACAATCACAACACATGTGCTGTTATATTTTGCTCATCTAAGCCCAAAGAACAAATCAAAATGATTGCCATTTAGCAAGCCAGTGAAACAGCACGCATTGGTCAGAGAGAAAGACACAGTAACGAAAGAGAAGTTGGTGACCCTGATTTGATTAATTGCCCACCAGCCACTATTTTCTGCCGTGCTCACCAGAGAGAGATATCTAATCAGAGGCACGACTGCAGGAACACCCCTTGTTAGGAAGACTGCACAGAGGGGGCTTTGCAAGGAACCAGTGCTCTTATTATGCATTTTTATATTTCTAGCATCTTAACAAAACACCACCTCGTTAATTAAATCAACTGAGAGCCTAGGAGTATGCTCAGGTACAAGCTGTGTCACTTCTGAAGTTGTCAGTTTGGAATTCAATTAAACCATAGTGTGTGTGTGTGTGTTTTAGTGATAGTCATGCTATAGCCAAGAACCTGGTTTAAGAGACAAGGTGATACCCTCCATGTTGGTCCCCTTCATAAAAACAGTCCTGGATAATAACTAGAAAAAGAACATGGCAAGTCCTGGGAGTCCCCGGGAAGGGGTTGAGGAGGGACTCAAACCTTTTTACCATGTCAAATTCAGATCCAGGTCTCAGTAACTCTCAAGGCTCAGGCAAGCTCAAGCCACTAGAGTTGTTCAAAGTAAAGCTACAGCCACAAAGAACTCTGTCAGATTTCTTGGAACTTCTCCTTGATGAATATATTCAGACTCTGATCTTTCCTTTAAAAAGAAGGAGGAGGAGGATGCCACCCAATGCTTATTCCAGCCTTCAACTTTCTGGTTTATGCATCTAAAGGGCAAATCCAAAAGGTAAGCGCACCCCATCTCTAGCCTTGTCCTTTGATGCAGAACGCTCTGAAAGACTGCTGTGGAACAGTGGTTAATGGTTAACAGAAGGTGTGTAGCCGCATCTCCATGACAAGACGTGTGAGCCCAGGACTCTCCTACTGAAGTCCAGTTTCAGTGTAGTTGGGTTCAGTACCAACATCTACCAACTGGAGCTACGTCATGACCTCCGTTAGCTTTGCTGCCCTTTGCTCCCCCTCTCCTTTTTGGCTGCATGATATTCATGCATAACTGTGCATGGATTCACCATGTTTCTTTATAGAGTATGCCTGCATGGGTTACATTTCTACATCAAAGGGCATATTTCAATACCTTTGTTTTGGACAAGTGTCAGAGATAAGTAAAACATTATTTATCTAAATTGACGAATTGAGGATGGAAGCCTATTATGGAGTAGGAGCCCTGGATCGGGAGTTACCAGGCCTGCTACTACCTCACTGTTTCTATGCTTAAGCGGGTGTGGGGGAGGAAAGTCCTTTTCCCGCCAGTAATAAAAGACTGGACGGATAATGAGGAGAAAGACAAACAAGTTTAACAACACGTATACTTCCTGTATGCACTCTGGGCAATATACAAGAGGAATTCTCCAAATGGTACCAGGCACCACCTTAAATAACATTTCCAGCTAAAGGCAAAAGAAGATGCTGGGAGTGGGGAACGGTTATTTTTTTGTTGGGGGGGGGGGGGTACCAAAAATAGCAAGGTAAACAAAGGTAAGGCCCTTATGCAAATGAAGTCCCTTCTTCTTCCCCTGGTACGTTTCCAGAGTTTTAGAGTCTTCCTTCTGTTCCCTGTACCAAGAGGGAGACACCCTTACAATTGGAGATTTCCCTTATAAACATAAATGTCTCTTACAAAGGCTAACTTCTACTCACTTTTCAGAGCTTGTCCTTTGTCTGCTGCTTCTTAAAAATAGTCAACCTAGAATAACTATTATGCCAGAGTGGCAAACTCTGCTCCCTTTCACAAGACTGGTCACAAATCCGGGTCTCAATTTCCCCGACTGTAAAATGGACGTGGCTAGAGGGTGTTGGGCTGAGTGAGTAAAGGAAGAAATGTCAATTACAGCTTTGCAGAAGTTAAAGGAAATTTCAACGAGGCGAGTTTCTCTTCATTGGAGGCACTAAGGCAGCATGTGGGTAAGTGTGTAAGGGTGTCTATGTGAATGAGGACTATGACTTTGGTGACTGCTAGGGTTTCTTCCAATGCTAAAATTGTAGAGCTGTGATAGTCCATGTTCTTTCTTTTATATCCCCACAGGAAAGCCCCCCAAAGTGTTTTAAATAATTTTCCAATGTAAAAAATGGATGCATGCTCAGTTCACTTACACTGTCTCCAACAGTCATGATCACAGACATTTCTGAATAGGTAAGTAAAAAATAAGAGCAATGTTATGTGTACTCAGTAAGGCCAGATATTTGATAAGCATTCAGATGCTTCTTGTAAGCCTCATTACCTCATTGACCTAACCCACCATTGGCCATATGCACAAAAACTCAATCTCACCAGGATCAAACACGCAAACATTCTATGGTGATCATGATTTCCTTGTAAACCTCACCGTAAAAAATAACTCCTAGGTCATCTGAAAAATTACAACTGTGCAAATTCTCACTAACTAGAACATTCCCCTCCTTGTCTATTCACGGAAAGTATTTGGCAATTGAGGGTGCTGTCTCAGTAATTTATTATTTTTGTTAGCTCTGTGAAAAATGACATAAATGGAGCCATTTCAAAATGGGGTAGGAGCTACCATTCCAGAAGAACTGCCTGAATGTCTTGCTCTTGAACCTTTAGGTTGAACAATGAGGGGTTCTGTGAAAACTAACTTCACAGGATGACCTGACCATAAATTCTTAACTAGGCTGGTCATGATGAGCAGTCACACCCCAGGCATATATCTTCTTTATTAAAAAGGTTTATCCTTGCCTTAAACAAGTCCTGCCCGTTGCTTTTGTGCCTCTAAGTAAGCAGACCTTCGAAATGTCTCTTTTTAGACCCCTCAGAAGAGAAACCACCCCCAAGGAAACATAGAAACTTAACTATCGAGTAATCTGATTCCAGTTTTATTTCCTCTGGCTTTCCTGTATTCTTTTTTATGTGCCCTCCTTAATTCCAAGTGCATAAAAGGAGCTGCAAACTGTCATTCTAAAAAGATTTTTTCTCAATCTGCTGACATCTTCTTCCAGGCATAGCCTCTGTTCAACGTACATAGATTTTTATAAAAATTCTCTATAGGTTTGGGCATGCTTACATCCACTTTATTTCCATAAGTGAAAATCCAAACAGATGCCAATTCAGTTATACTTATGGGACCATTAGGCTGAAATGTACAATTAGGATACAAAGTGGCTTTTAATTTTTTTTTCAAAATAACTAAAAAAAAGAGAGAGAAGTTTCAGGAGTAGTTATGTATATATTTATCTTTTCTGATCACTTGGTTAATATCTTACTCTGAATCTCACTATAGGTTCTATGCAGAGACACAGTACATGATCAGTATCTGTCCAGTGACAGACAGAAGGTGGTATGAAAGTCCTACTAGATAATTAGAGAAGGAATTGGCCTTGTCATTGTGCCTTCAAAGGGCAGATGAGTGTATCAAGAGTGTGACTCAAAGTAGATCCTCTAGCAATAGAGCTGTCCAATTATTGACCTGTCACAAGGTCACCTCAGTGGGAGACTCACACAGAAGCTGGGAAACCCTCAGTCAGTCATGTTGGAGAGGAGGAAGCAAGACTTGGAGGATTCCAATTTCTGATGAAACCCAGGAGGAGTGCAATGAGAGCAGAAATAAGCAGCTCTTTATTGTAGAGCGGAGGTCCACAAGTGTGAGCGAGCACAAGAATCCCCCCTGGCTTGTTAAACACAATGGCTGGGCCCCACCCCAAGTTTCTGATTTGGCAGGTTCAGAGGGGTGAATGTGCATCTCTAACAAGTTCCTGGGTATTGCTGATGCTGCTGGTGTGGGGGCCGCTCTTGAAGGTGAAATGTCAATTTTCCGAGGGTGGCTCTCCTGTCACTGAAGAAAGCAGTTGTTATTAGGCAGTAGGTGGATGAAACATTAAGTACGATTGGATTTTATGGTGAAAAATGTATTCCCTTTTCACTTTCTATTTTAATCGGTTATTTACAATGAAGAAAAGGACTCACATAACTGTGAGCTTATCTTGGAATCATTCCTAGAATCCTTCCTGATATCCACTAATCTCCCTTTGATTTAAAAAAAAAAAAAAAAAAAAAGAGCAAGTCTCATCCTAGCTGGTTTGGCTCAGTGGTTAAAATGTCAGCTTGTGGACTGAAAGGTCCCAGGTTTGATTCTGATCAAGGGCACTTGCCCAGGTTGTGGGCTCCATCCCCAGTAGGGGGGCATGCAGGAGGCAGCCGATCAATGATTCTCTCTCATCATGGATATTTCTCTCTCTCTCCCTTTCTCTCTGAAATCCATTTTTAAAAAGGAAGAAGAAAAAAGGAGGAGGAGGAGATGGAGGAGAAGGAGGAGGAGGAGAAGAAGAACAGGTCTCATGCTCATAGTCCTTTGTGAGAAACATTACTGTCTAACTTGGGTCTCCCCAAGAAGCAGATCTTGGGATGAGGGTTGAATAAATGTGTATAGTTTATCTAGTGGAAAGGAATGAAAAATATATATGACCAAGTCACTGAAGCTTACTCCTGCTGTGGAAGCTCTGAGAAACCATGTAAAACATATGCCTCAGAATTATCCTGGACAAGGAGGGAACTGAGGTACTGATACTCCCACACCTATCATGTATTGGTTCAGGGCTGTCCACAGCAGGACCCAGATTCCCAGGCACCTCCAGCTAATTGTACTTGTGAGCAAAGCTGATTCCAGCAGCATGAGGGTAGTCAGTCCTCCAAAAGTGGCGGGGGGCCAGCACTGGAAGTGAGGATGCTACACACACGTGGTGAGGGGATCTGCAGGAAAATGGGAGGAACCGTGACAGTATTGGCTCCAACGATTTAGCTAAAATCAGAGACAGTTTTTTTTGTGTGTGTGTTGCCTTTGTTTGTACAGTTACCTTCTATTTCTTGTAGTGAGTACTGGTTTTTCACTTCCATTTTTGTTTCCTTGTAAAATAAAATGTATTCAAGGGAAACACACTGCTCTGAAGAAAAGTGCTATGCAGATAATGCTCTTGATGGCATGAGACGGTGGCACGAATCACAAAGGAAGTACTGAAATGACTGAAGCTTGGGAAACACTGGCATTGTGGTTAAGGCAGACGTTGACACACTTTTTTTCTGCAAAGGGCCATTTAGCAAGTATTTTGAGCTTCTCAGAGCATGAGGTCAGTATGAGAACTATTCCAAAGTGCTGTTGCAGTGCGCAAACAGCCACAGACTCTACTCCGATGAATGAGCATGGCTGTTGTCCAGTACTTAAGAACACCGAATTTGAATCTCATACAGCTTTCACTTGCTATGAAATTTTCTTCTTCTTTTGATTTCTTTTTAACAATTAAAATATGTAAAAATGTGGCTTGCTGGTAATAGAAAATCGGGTATCTGGTCAGAAAATCTGCCAGCCCCTGATTCCAAGCCCAGCCTTGGAAGCAGTCCTAGGTCTATCAATGATCAGTATGTCCTTGGACAAATTATTTACTTTCCTTGGCCTCTGGGGCCTCATCTATATAACGGGATATGCATAATCCTAACTTCACAAGGTTAGTGCAAAAGAAACCAATGAGAGTGAATACTTATGAAGCAGGAGCCCAGTGAGTTCACCATGCAATGTTGGCCAGCTATTGGAATAAGGTGGTCTCCAGCTCAGCAGTGCCCCAGGCATCGGCGGCTGGATGTTCCCCACTCTGCTTCTCCGCAAAGGCAGCTGTGCACCTGGGGGCTGATCTCCCTGCTCTGGGATGGATTACAGAAGTTACTCCTCTTCTCTACAGAAGAGGCCTCTGAGAGCTGAGCCTCAGGATGCACAAATGGTTTCGTCACCACTGATTTCAGAGGCCTGGAATTGGGGACAGGTCAAACCAAACTTTGCATTCCATCCAAATTGTCCTCAAAGTTTTGAACCCTACGGAATTCGGTTACAAAAAAAGCAGTGGTACTCAAACATGAGAATACCTCAGGGTCACCTGCAAAACTACAGATTTTCTAAATCAGCTGGTTCAGGACTCTGAATTTTAACAAATAAATGTCCCGGGGATTCTGATGCAAACGATTCATGGAGAGCAGTTTGGGAAACACCACAAGAACGGAGTGCAATCCACTCAGGTGGACACATCCTTCTGAAACCCTCTTTAATCGTTTTCCATATCTGTTGAAGAGCTTCACTGGCTGGAAGACCTGGATTACCGAATTTGCTATGCATGCCAAGGGAAAAATCTCTGCCAGCATTTTACCTCTTCTGGCCTCACTCTTTTCTATTTCTTCTGAGCCCCCTGGATTAGAAAACAGTCTACAGAACTCTGCTTCAGATTATCATGTGCTGATTACCTTATCCAATTAAGCATCCCTGTGCACTCTCGCAGGCCCTGGGCCATTTACAGCTTAAATGGAAATTCTTTTTCTTTTTAAATATATTTTATTGATCTTTTTTTACAGAGAGGAAGAGAAAGGGATAGAGAGTTAGAAACATCGATGAGAGAGAAACATCTACCAGCTGCCTCTTGCACACCCCCTACTAGGGATGTGCCCGCAACCAAGGTACATGCCCTTGACCAGAATCAAACCCGCGACCCTTCAGTCCACAGGCCAATGCTCTATCCACTGAGCCAAACCGGTTTTGGCTTAAATGGAAATTCTTGAGCAGAATCTGCATCTTTGCTGGATTAATAAAACGTTGACCCCAAAAGGCGGCTGGCTGCCCACAATCTCAATCTCCTGACAGTTCCCAAACAAACCTCTCAGAAACAGGAGAAAACTATACCCACACATTTCAAAGGGGCCTATTTAACACACAAGAGAAGAATCCTGGGAGGAAGCAGGAGAGGGATAGTGACACATTTCTATAACTGATATCAGTTGAACACACGCTAAGTACCAAACTTTTCACGTATATGACCTCATGTCATCCTCACACCATGCTACGAAGGAGTCCTGCAATTGTCCCCGCTTCACAAATGAAGAAACTGAGGCATAGGAAAGAGACATCGTCATCCAAGGCTATGCCAGGAAGTGGCTTCAGAGTCCAGACTTTTAAGCACTAAGTTATCCTGTAAAGCAAGCATGTCAAACTCGAGGCCCACGGGCCGCATGTGGCCCACAACAAGTGTTTTTGTAGCCCAGACAATATAATGGTATGTAAGAAACGTTTTAATAAAAATTTCATAACTTAATTTTTACAATATCCTGTTACACATAATTATTAGTAACGAACTACAACGTTCACTAATGGCTGATTACTATAATCATGTTGCATTCATTTCCCTCACGCACAGGCACACCAATTCTCTGCACTAATACTAGCAGTGAATATTTTAGCAGTTGATGCCACATATTTAGTCTTCTTTGGGGTGCACAACAGGAAACATATCACCTTCAGAGAACGAGAAAAATAGGTTTACTTGCATTCCGCTTATTAATGTGTGCAGTTATTCCCTGTCTGGTAAGTTAATGTTCAAGAACAAATAATTTTTATTAAAATGTTCTATTATTTTACGTTCACGATTACTCATTCATTTAAGCCTTTTGTTATTCATCATGTCTCTATAGAAATAAACCTACGTTTCTATGAAAATTGAAGCTTTTGTTTTTCTGCGGCCCACATAAACTTGTTTACTTGGCCCGTGCTAGCCTGTGAGTTCGACCTGCTTGCTGTAAAGGATCCAGAGCTCAACAGTCTCCTATTTCAACATTTCCAATGCAATTGTATTAACTAGATATTCTTGTTGCTCCTAAAAACCTACAGAATGTCTTCTGAAAACTTGAAGGAGGATACTTTTTTTTTTTTAACACTAAGGCCCAAATTGCTCTTAGCACCTTGTGACTCTGGGTTCCTCATTTTGCTTCCATAAATCACAGGTCTCCAGCTGTTCCATGTGATTAAGATATCCAGCCCACCTGTCTGGCAGATATGCTCCTCCCCATGAAGTTCAGATAAGATGTGAAAGTCCTGTGAACTTAAAAAAATGTTATCTCAAATGGTAATTTCCTAGCCTGTCATTTCCATAAATTATTTTTTAAGTGCTGAAATGGAAGAGAGATTAGTTTTATAAAATTATCTATGTCAGAGACTTTTGAAGATGGTGGCATAGGTAAATGCTTGCACTACCATCTCTCACAGCCACATCAAAATTACAACTAAAATATAGAACAACCATTATCCAGAACCGCTGGAAAACTGGCTGAATGGAAGTCCTGCAACTAGAGAAGTAAAGGAGAAAGCACACTGAGACTGGTAGGAGGTGTGGAGGTGCAGAATGGGCTGGGCTGGCACCCACGTGGGCCACTTTCTTAATCGGGAGGGAGATCATCTCTGCGGAGGCTGCCTGTCAAGAGCAAAGGTTCTCAGCCCCACATCAGACCCCAATCCCAGAGTCCTAGAGCTGGGAAAAGAAGTCCCTAAGGGAAGTAAGAACTACAGGCTGTAAAAACCAGTGCAGATTGGGGCTCCGTGACACAGAGGCTGCTGGAGGCCCAGCCATTCCTCTTAAAAGGCCGGCACCATGAACTGAACTTACAGGGCCCTGCTTCCTCTGAGCTCCAGCACCAGGGCAAGGCTCTGTGGAACACAGACACTTATGAGGAGGAACTGGATTGTCTGGCATCGGGGCAGGAACTTGGAGGTCACTTTCTCCCAGATGGAAGTGCTCACATGGATCCTCATTCCTATGCTGGGATCTCCCCCATGGGTCACAGGGCTGACTAGAAACCATTTCTGTTTGCTCTGCCCTGGGTATTTCCTAAGACCCCACCTCCTCTGGGACAACTTCCAGCATACCAATCTTCGCATTATGGAGGTGCCAGAAGAGAGAGAGATACTGAAATAAGATACTGAAAACTTATTTGAAGAAATAATGACAGAAAACGTCCCCTACCTGGTGAAAGAAATAGACTTACAAGTCCAGGAAGCACAGAGAGTCTCAAACAAGAGGAACCCAAAGAGGACCATACCAAGACACATCATAAGTAGAATGCTAAGGGCTATAGACAAAGAGAATCTTAAAAGCAGCAAGAAAAAAGCAGTTAATTACCTACAAGGGAATGCCCATATGACTGTCAGCTGATTTCTCAACAGAGACTATACAGGCCAGAAGGGGGTAGAAAGAAATATTCAAAGTGATGAATAGCAAGGACCTACAACCAAGATTGTACCCAGCAAAACTATCATTTAGAATTGAAGGTCAGATAAAGAACTTCACAGACAAGAAAAAGCTCAAGAAGTTCATCACCACCAAACCAGAATTATATAAAAGTTGAAGGGTATTCTTTAAGAAGAGGAAGAAGAAGAAAAAGAAAAGGATAAAAAAATATGAACAACAAAATGGCAACGAATACATAGCTACAACAACTGAATGTAAAAATCAAAATAAATAAGAAATCTAATGAACAGAATAAACTGGTGAATAAAATAGAAATGGAAGTCGGATGATTCTCAGAGGGAAGGGGGATAGGGGTGGGAAGAGATTAAACAAAGATCTTATATGCATGTATGCATTTCCGATGGACACAGATAATAGGATGGCGAAAGCATGGGGTGGGGCTGGGACTGGATAGAGGGGAGCAGTTGAGGAGGGGGGTAGATATCTGTAATAACCTCAACAATAAAGATTAAAAAAATACTCTAAATTTCATTTATATGAGGTATCTAGAAGACTCAAATTTATAGATACAAAAAGTAAAATGGTGGTTTCCAGGAGTCATGGAGAATGGGAAATTAGAAGTTGTTATGTCACAAAAGTTCTGGAGATTGGTTGTACCACAATGTGAATGTATTTAACACAACTAAACTGTACATTTATAAATAGTTAAGATGTGTTATGTGTATTTTACCACAATTTAAAAAAAATAGGATTTTTCAGACTGAAAAGACATAAAAGACATAAAAATACAATAAGATGATATGTCACTATGGAAATTAAAATAATGACGAGATACCACTACATGCCTACTAGAATGGTAAAAACCCGGAACACTGATAACGTCAAATGCTGTGGAGGATGTGGAGCAACAGAAACAGGTTCATTGCAGGTGAGAATGCTACATTTTGCTGCCACTTTGGAAGACAGTTTGCCAGTTTCTTGCAAACCTAAAAGTGCTCATGCCACAGGATACAGCAATTGCACTCTTTGGTATTTACTCAAATAAATTGAAAATAATGTCTGCACAAAACACTTTACGTGGATGTCTACAGCAGCTGTTGAATGAACTCAAAAGCAATCTGGAGGCTTTGGCTAGAAATTCATGATAGATTTATTCAAGGGTCTTCAGGTTTGCAAACCAGAAACACAACTAGCCCAGAAGTGTTCTAAAGAAGAATAAAAAGTATGATCTTAAAAATAGTAAGTTCTGCATTCTAAGCCCTAGGATTGGTCCAGGACAGCTGTCAGCCAGATGTCAGGCAGTTTTGATGATGTATGTCTGGTGATCTGGAGGATGGGCATCAGGAGGAAGGGCTGGCAAAACTTGGAAGCAGCCAAGAAGTCCTTCAGTGGGCTAATGGATAAACTACATAGTACAATCAGACAACAGACTATTATTCCACACTAAAATGAATAGGCCATTAAGCCATGAAGAGACATGGAAAAAACTTAAAGCATATTACCAACTGAATAAAAAGGCCTTCTGAAAAAGGCTATTAACTGTAGGATACCCACCATATGACATCTGGAAAAGGCAAAACCATGGAGACAGTAAAAAAAAAAAAAAAAAAAAAAAAAAAAAAAAAAAAAAAAAAAATCAGTGAGTTCCAGGGGTTAGAAAAGAGGGACTGATAAATAGGGGGAGAATAGAGGTTCTTTATGGCAGAAACTATTCTGTATGGTGCTGTAGTGATGGTACATATCATTATATGTTTGTCAAAATGCATAGGACAACACCAAGAGTGAATACTAATGTAGGTTGTAAGCTTTTTAAAAAATCCTCCCCTGAAGAGTGAGGATATTTTTCCCAATGATTTTTTTTAGACAGAGTGGAAGAATGAGGAACGGAGAGAAAGAGAGAGAGGAGAAAAAGAGAAATATCAATATGACAAAGACGCAATGATTGGTTGCCTCCTGCCTACATGCTAAATGGGGGGGGGGGGGGCGGGGGGAAGGGATCAGACCTGCAACCAAGGTAGGTGTTCTTGACCCAAGATTCAAACCTGCAACCTTCTGGGGCTAAGGCCTATGCTCCAACCACTGAGCCAGGCAAGCCATGACAAGTTGTGGACTTTGAGTGATATTAATGTGTTAGTGTAGGTGCATCAATTGTAAGAAATGTACCACTCCAGCCCTAGCTAGTTTGGCTCAGTGGATGGAGCACTGGCCTTCAGACCAAAGGGTCCCGGGTTTGATTCCGGTCAAGGGCATGTACCTTAGTTGCAGGCTCTTCCTCCGTTGAGACCCTGGTCAGAGCTCCTGTAGGAAGCAACCAATTGATGTGTTTCTCTCCCATCAATGTTTCTCTCTGTCTTTCCCTCTCTCTTCCACTATCTCTAAAAATCAATGAAAAAATATCCTCTGATGAGGATTAACAAAAAATATTAAAAATCCTTCCTTTGTTGATAGTAAGGGAGACTTTGCATGCACTGGCGCAAGAGGTGTATGGGAACTCTACTCTCTGGTAAAGTTTACTGTTAACCTAAATTTCCCTTCTGTAAAAAATAAAATCTATTTTTTTTTAAAATAAGAAGGAGGATTGGTTGAGTTTGAAATTCGGTTTTAAAAGAAATCTTTTCAGATTAAAATTTTTAAAATTTAATTAGTTACACATAAATGTCTGATTTGCGATTCTGTGGGTTTTATTATGGTGCTAATATTGATTTGAAAGAGGAAAAATACGGAGCAACTACATAGGAAACAAAAACTGGCTAGACAGATAACACACAGGGGGCTAGTCAGAATTTATCTAGTAGTAGATAAGATATTAAAGGACTTTTTATTTGGATTATCCTGTGATTAATGGGAGATTTTATCTTTCAGATTGAGGTAGCAGTTGAGAGTGGGTAGGAGTAGAGAGAATGGAAAGATCTAAGATCAGAATTAATCCAAAATAGAAAAAGAAAAGGTTTTTCTGAAATTCAAAATGAGACGCAAAGCTTAGATGCTGACTGAGAGATGTCAACTAGTCCTTAGCATTTATTGTTCTTTTAATCTTGTTCTATCCATTGCTTCTCATAAATCCAAATGCTCAGTTATCTTAAAAATAAGATCTCTTTTATTTAAAAACTAGAGGTCCAATGCATGAAATTCGTGTGTGGCGGGGGGTGTTCCCCCCTCAGCCCAGCCTGCACTCTCTCCAATCCGGGACCCCTGGGGGAATATCCAACTGTCCTTGGGATCAGGCCTAAACTGGCAGTCAGACATCCCTCTCACAATCCTGGACCACTGGCTCCTAACCACTCACCTGCCTGCTTGCCTGCCTGCTTGCCCCTGACTGCCCCCTTGCCCTTGCCAGCCTGATCACCCCTCACTGCCTCTGTGTGCTGGCCTGATTTCCCCAACTTCTATCCCCCCTGCCAGCCTGGTCACCCACAACTGCTCCCCTCCCCCCCCCAGACCCCTGCCAGCCTAGTCATCCCTCACTGGCCCCCCTGCCAGTCTAATCACCCCCAATCGCCACCCCCCCCCGTTGTCCTGGTTGCCCCTAAATACACCACCCCCACCACCACCCCCCAGGGGCCTGGTTGCCCCATGCAGCCTGCTTATTCAGTCATTTGGTCATCCCTCACTAACCCTCCTGCCGGCCTGGTTGTAGGCAGCCATCTTGTGAGAGCACGAGGGTCAATTTGCATATTACCACTGTATTATATAGGATAAGTTCAGGTTGTGAGCTTCACTTTCTTAGGTCTTAACCATGTGGTCCTAGACTAGCAGCATTAGCTTCACCTGGGAACCTGTTAGGAATCCAGTTCTCAGCCCAAAAGCACTAAATCAGAAACTGAGGTTGGCTTCATTTCAACTGAACACAATTGCCTTCCAGGTTGCAGACATGACTCTACAATGGAATGAGATGAGGTTTTAGATCATTCCCTCCTGTTAATATCAAGATCCCATCTGTGGAAGGCAGTTTCGTGTGGGGGCCTCCGAATATGGATTCTGGATCCGTACGACCTACCAACCAACCTCAGCTCCATCACGTCCCAGTGGAGAGAACAGAACGTGAGTATGTGAGTCCACCTCTGTAGCATTGCTGCCTTATCTCTAAAACGGGGAGAATCAAAGCACCTCTCCTGGGATTCTTAATGAAGATTAAATAAGCTCATCCATGGAAAGCATTTAGAACCATGCCTGGCACATATCAAGGGCTGGGTTAATGTGGGCAATTATGATTATTATTATATTGTCTCTGAAATGCTTGTCAGCCTTCAGCAACATCTTGAGCGTTTCCAGGCATAGCAACAAGGCAGTGAGAAGCCAGGAGGCAGAAAGGTTTGTGTGAGGGTGGCCAAATTGGAAGGTGGTGAAAAAGCTGCTAGCAGCACAGCCATCCATCCGTTTATTAAAATGCATGACGGTATTTCTGTACAAGGCCACACGACTTGTGTTTGAATCACAACTGGATTCAACAGGAGTTGAGGCGGGGTGACCGTCCCCCATGGGAACATTTGGTAATGTCTGCAGACATTTTTAGTTGTCACAACTGGCGCTTACTACTGGCATCTCATGGGTGCCAGAGACGCTGCTCAACACCCTATGATACACTGGACAGTCCCTCACAGCAAAATAATTGTGTAGCCCCAAATGTCAAGACTACCGAGGTTTGAGAAGCCCTGAATTATAACGTTGGGTGACATTATCTTAATAAGACCTGACACATTTTTTTTCCCCAATTTTCAAAAAGGCAATGGCATGGAAGATTCTGCACTGGAAGGGAGGTGAGACCGGGTGACATCTAAGATTCCTTTAGCTCTAAAGCTCGATATCTGTAGTTGGCATTCAACCACAAACTTAAGTCAATGGGGCGTCTTCACACTTTTCCCCTTTGCCTACTTCCTTCCCCTAGAGACAAACCGATTTTTTAAAGGTGGTAAGATATTAGAAGGTAACCCTACGGCTTTCTGGGAAAATGTTTCTTGCCAAACACAAAGAACACCAATGACAATGAGAGGATTCTGAAGCTGGAAGAAACCTTAGAAATGATCTAGCAACTAGGTTTTAGTGGAAATCTTTCATCATATTTCACAAAGGAATAAACTGAGATTCAGAAAAGTCAAGAGACTTGACCTAGGACATAATGTGACAACTATCAGAAGGTGCAGATTCTTCCCAAATATTTATTTAACTTGTTAGTCAGACAGTGAGAAGATCAGGGATCTCCTCTTTGTGCGTCTGCTTTGCATTTCTTCCCCGATGATCACAACCTCTACATATATTCCCGATGATCACAATCTCTATATATTCTATCTATATATTCAAATATATACATATTCTATATATTCTATAGATCACAATCTCTATATATTCTATGTATTCTATAGATGATCACAATCTATTTCCTATTTCCAAAAGTCCTAGAATATGGGCTTCACCTGATGAGGTGGTGGCAGCACAAGTGAGGAGGAGAAGGAGGAGGAGGAGGAGAAAAGATTCAAGAGAACTGAGGGGAAAAGAATAAAACCTGCCTATTAAACTGTGAGTGTGACTGGTAAAGGAAGAGGTGACCAGTTCCCAGGGAAGGGATGCAGAGGATGATGGTGGTTCAATGGGAAAACCAGGAGTGATTTGGGGTAGCAGGTCGCATAGGCGAGGTTCCAAGGGCTATTTGGGGGGAGAGAAGCTGCGGGGATGAACACTGGCGGGAGTTCCAGCAGAACTTGAGTGGGAGAAAACACACTGAATTTGCTGGCTGCGGGGCACTTGTGGTCCCTAGAAGGCCCGGCTTCACGAGTAAAATCCAGATAACTCAGAGGTAGCAAAAGCGCCAGTGTCCTCGGCTCCTGCGGGCTCTGATGTGCTGCAGTGAAATGATAACCTGCTCAGCTGTTTCCCACGGGGGGAAAGGATGCACACACAAGCGGGAGTTCATTCAGGATCAGGGAGTTCATTCAGGATCAGGGTGCACGGGAAAATGAAGATAGGATTAAAAGATGACTTGAGGACGCTGCCAGCCTCTTTGCTTTTCACCCATTTCCCCCCACACTCACTCATCACTTCCTAGAACTCCGGGGCTCCACGAGACTCTCGCGGCCTGTCCTGAGTGTTTCCTTGAGTCGAGGGCACCACATCCATCACCAGCGTCCTTTTCCTTCAGCACCTGTGTTCACGGCAGCACACACCAACTTGTCCCCCGATCACTGCTGCCCAGGTTCCACACAGGGGGCTGGGAAAGCACCCCCCCCCCACCCTGTCACCCACAGCTTTCTGACCTGGGGAGTCACCCCAGCAATGTCAAGACCAGGAGGGGAAACTTGCCTCCATCGAAAGCCACCTCTGGTTCATGCCAAATCGGTTACCCTAAGCAATCTTTATTTATTGGAATGGACTAAATGAAAAACCAAGCCAACCTTTTTCCCCCCTTAACATTGAAGTCTATAGGAAGGCCAGCCGGTGCCCCTAACCTCCCCACCTCTGCCAGGGGCCACCACGTCCAGAGACAGCCAGCAGCAGCAGCAAGCTGGGGGAAATGCACCTGACTCTGAGCTTGGATTCTCTGAAAGACAACCAGACAACCGCAGTGACGGCGAGCGCTCCATGCAGCACGGCGCGCCCACACGCTCGGCCACTCTCCCGCACACCAGGTAGGCGCCCACCCGCCCGGGACGTGCGCCTCCCGCCACGGGCACACTCACACACTCACAGTTAGAGCGCGCGCTCCTTCCTCCTCCAGGACCATCCCGAGCCCACATGGACCTGGTCACACACCCGTCCTAGATGCACAGCCTATGTTCTCTCTCTCTCTCCCTCTCTCCTCTCTCCTCTCTTCCTCTCCGAGTCTCTCTCCCTCTCTTTCATTCACACACACACACCCTTACACACAGCCTCCCAGAGTCAGCGAGCACACCAGCCGTTTCACTAGCACTTACACACCCAAGTGCCGGGCACCGGCCCCGACCCCACAGCGGTCCCAGGCTGGAGCCGCGTCCCGCACCGCAGCCCGCCCGCCCGCCCACCACCGGAGCCCCGGAGCCGCTGCGGCACAGCCCGGGCGCCGGAGCCCGGAGCCCCCCAGCCCCTCGCCGGCTCCTGCCAGCCCGCCCCCGCCGCGTCCCCGCCGGCCCCCGCGGGCTGCAGGCTCCCGAGCCCCGCGCACCGGCCGCACCTACCCGCTGCCTGCGGCGGCGACGGAGCGAGGCGCCCGGGCGGACTGGAGCGGCCACCCCCGGCCGCCGAGCCGAGCTTCTGCCGCCGCCGCCGCCGCCGCCGCCGCCGCCGCCGCGCTCCCGCCGCTGCCTGCGCCGCCCGCCGCCCCCTCGGGTGCCGGCTCCAGCCCCCGCGCCGGGGGCCGCCGGGCTGCGGGCTGCGGGCGGCGGGACCCGCTCACGCTCACCTGGGCGCGCCGGGCATCGTCCTCTTCCCCGGCCGGTGGAGCCTGGCCCCTGGGACTCAACAGCCCCCCGGCCCCCCGGCCCGGGCGGACCCCGCAGGCGCCCCCAGCGGGCGCGGGAGCGGCGGGGGCGCGGCCGGCGCGCAGGGAGTGGGCGCGGACGCGGGCGGGCAGGAGGACCTCACCCCTGGGGCCGGCCAGCCCGCGCCTTCCGGGAACGGTAGCCGTCCTGGGCGCACTGCCGCCGGCGCCTGGGTGACCTTGGGCAAGTCGGTTAACATCTCTGAGCGCCCATTTCCTCCACTGGGAGATAAATGGGCGAGGCGAGCCCGCGTGCCTGCAGAAACCCTGCCCCTCAATAGCTTCCTTCCTTATGCCTGCCTGCGGGCCCAAGGCTCCCAAGTTTTCTGGAGGCAACGTTTTGGTATCCGGAAGTCTCCATAAGTGACCCCGCCAATATTTCTTAATCCACTGTTTGCTTTCCGGATCTGGAAATGGTAGCGTTTCTCCCAGCTCTGTCCACCGGTGATCTTGAGCACTTAATGAGACCCGAGCCCAGCCTCGGTGCTCCCGTCTGTAAAATGGGGCCATGAGCTGGCAGCTGTGTTGAGACTTACCCAAGCTCCTGCCCAGGTGTCATGCTTGCAGTTTTCCTCGACACTTCTGAGGAAGGCCTCAATTTGCAGGGTAAACACGGGTCACGAGTTAAGGCGTGCTAGGAAGGGAGGGGGGGAAAGACCCTTCCTTGGATGAGACAGTGAGAGGGCCAAAAGGCCTGCTAGCCAGAGAAATTCACCCCCTCGGGACCCCCGCATCTGCGTGGAAGCTTGACATAACAGAGAGGCCGGAACAGTAACTAAGCTCTGAATGCAAATAAGTCTCCCAGGACAACCTTAAAAAGGACTAACTCACAATCGTGTTGTACAGCCCAGGTGAACTGGAAATGGACACAGAGCATGCCAAAAACTCTGAGCAGATCCTCTTCTCAGCTCCTCTCTCTGTTGATATTCCTGCCTCTTTTTCCTTCTGCCATGTCTGTCTTCCTCACGGTCTGTAGTCCTCCCCCACCTTACTCTCTGCTTTCTCTCTCTTCCCATTTCAGTCTGTCCCTGCCGGGTCACCTCCTCTTTACCATCTCCGTGCTTTGTCTCCGTCTCAGCACCTCTCCCTGTCTGCCAATCAGTCACCTGTGACTTCTCTCCCTGGCTTGAATGTGTCCTGAATCTTTATTCCTCTTTTATACCCCACTCAACATTGAAAAGTGGGAACCTTAAATTATGTATCTACTGAGATATGAAGATCCAAACTGGAACGGATCAGGATGCCATGTTCCTACATCCAAAGCATCCGACAACACGACACCATTATCCTCACAATCATCTGTGATGCTTCTGTTCCGCTTCTCCTCGCGCTCCAGTGGACCGCTTGCCAGCTCCCAGGGAGTCTGTCCCGGCTCTGCCTCTGGCTTCTGTCCTTGCCTCCCCTCTTCCCACAGAACGCCAATTGTATCTGTTCTGGAATCAGCAAAAAGATCTTCCAACTGGTCTCTGCCTTCCAGGCCTTCCTCCTTCCTGATGTCAGCATGCTCTTCCTCGGGGCGGTCCCCAGGGATGTCACTTTTGATCCAAAGCCCTGCCATGAAGACAAAAAAAAAAAAAAAAAAAAAAAAAAACACCTCCCCAAAGATAACCACCTCCTAATGCCAAGAGCCTGTGAATATCTTCTGTCACAGGGCAGAAGGGACTTTCCAAGTGTGATTAAATTAAGGACCTTCAAGTGAGTGATTATCCTGGATTATATGGGTGGGCCCTTAAAAGTGTCCTTAAAAGTCCAAGAGAGAGGCACCACAGTGATCTGATGTGAGATGGACTTGAACAGCTCTTGCTGGTCTTGAGGATGGAAGAAGATGTCGTGAGCCAGAGAAGGCAAACAGCCTCCAGAAGCTGGGGGAGGCTAGGAAACAGATTCTCCGCTAAAGTCTTCAAAAAAGAAGGCAGCCCTGCAGACACTTTGATTTAAATGCAATGAGACGCATATCAGACTTCTGATCTAGAAAGCTGTACCTTAATAAATGTGTTACTTTGAGCCATTAAGTGATTTGTTGCAGCAGCAATAGCTAGTACAATGCCTCTGTTTTACTGCTGAAGATACACATGAGTCTTATCTGTTATTAAGAGCAGTCCAAGGTTGTCCTTACCTTTAGCCATCTTGCTATATCCAAATCTTGCGTTTTTCAAGCAATCTGTTCCCGGAATACCTTCTCTTCTTCTCTGGTCTGTACCAGTGTCCTCTCTGGCATCCCCACCAGATATTGCCAGTCCTCCCTCTCCTCAACACACACGGATTCCGTGGAGCTGGTCCAGATCTCCCCTTCTTTGATTTCCCAGAACTTTGCATTTTCTCAAGGTATATTCCATTTCCAATGATGCTTTTTAGTGGAGAGAAGAAAAGAGAGGAGAAGACTGTTGGTACACAGGTTGAAACTGCTCTTGGCTCTCTGCTCCCACGACGCGGCGTTCAGCTCCAGACGGCAGCAGTTTCCACTATGCTTGGTCTTTGAGACATTTATGTGTCTGCATGGCCCAGGGTGGGGAGTGCCTCAAAGATGGAGACCACATCTTACCTCCTTGTCCATGCCCCAGTCCCCTGAGCCAGTCCAGGCACACAGTAGGGACTCAATGACTGTTTTGTGAACATATGGATGAAGAGAGCAAGTGCCATGTCAGGTTGTGTTGAGCAGACAGGGCTATTCATAAAATTTTCCCGCATGAAGTGTCTCTATTTGATGGAGCTGGTTAATGGAAGCGCCTAAGTTAATATGCTGTGGTTTGAAACGAGGGCTGCTTTAAAGCATACCCTGAAACAGACTTTTCTCAGTGTTGTGTTTGTTTTGCTTTTGCTTAAGAGGAGTCCCACAATAAAAGGGCTATTTGTTGTTGTTGTTGTTTTAATATATTTTATTGATTTTTTTCCAGAGAGGAAGGGAGAGAGATAGTTAAAAACATCAATGAGAGAGAAACATCAATCAGCTGCCTCCTGTACACTCCCCACTGGGTATGTGCCCGTAACCAAGGTGCATGCCCTTGACCGGAATTGAACCTGGGACCCTTGGGTCTGCAGGCCAACATTCTATCCACTGAGCCATACCGGTTAGGGCCAAAGGGCTATGATTTTAATCAGTTTTATTTTTTAAAGGATACTTTTGTAATTGGATTATTATAAACATGCAAACTCTTTGGCCCAAGAATTCTACTTCTTAAAATGTATCCGAAGGGTAACAAGCCTATGTACACAAAGATTTACCAACAAGGATGTTTACTGAGAATCTTTTATAAGAGTGAATTGGAAATATTCCAAACATTTAACAACAGGGAATTAGCTAAATATATTAGCCCTACCATGAAATATCATTCAGATATTAAACATCATTTTGACAACTGCTATTTCTTATACAGAAATATTTTATATTCTTTTTACTCTTATTTGTATTTTCTAAATACCATACAATAAGCGTAAACTTAAAACTTAAGTTTAATTATTTTTAAAAAACATCTTTCCCTCTGTAATACAGTGAAGATAAATTTAAAAATAAAAACATTTGCCTCCAAAAGGAGAGTTGTAGAAAATTTGGATGCTTTTCCAAGTTCTAAGAAAACCCATCTACGGGTGAGATTCAATTCTCTGATTATGAAAAGAAAGAAGAAGTCCAAAAAGGCCTGAGATACTATATAGGCCTGTTTCCATTCCATAAATGTATTCATTCTAGGAGTAGTTATTGAACCATCTCAATTAAGACCTTTGATAGCAAGCCACAGAAAAGGACTTCTATGTCCTTGCTAGCATTTAGCTAGCAAGCAAAAGACAAATGATTGGAACTAGATAGGGGATCACAGAATACCTGGAATTCTGGAATCCAGGCTTGGAGAAGCCAGTATCAGAAAGGCCCCAGAGAACCAAAAAGTTGAAAGGGTAGCAACTCATTCACAGAGAAACCCCACCAGGGACAGTGGGCCACGCCTCCCCCCAGACACAGTAAATGGCCTCCGTCAGTTCTCCCTCCTTGTGTCACTCACCCAAGTTCAAAATCTCTGGAGAACATACCAGGCTGGCCGAGGTTAGCCTTGCCTTTCCTCCTCTCCCCGTTCTGAGCCACAGTGAGGAGGTGCCTCCACCGAGGCTACGCACAAGGAGGAGACTTTATTTCCCCAGTAAGTTTGGGGTGCCGTTAGGAAGTGCAAATGGAAGCTGGCAGCCTGAAAATAATAAATAGCAACTCAGAGCCCTTCAACCTGCCAGGGTGTTCCAGCTTCCTAGCTTGGAACAGGCCAGGGAAACTGAGGCGACAGGAAGCTGTCGTACCAGTGGTTACACAGTGCAGTGGCTATGGGGAGTTGCCCTTCTCTGCTCGGCCCACATGGAGGGTGAGGGGAGAGAGAGCCTGGGGGCACCTGGAGTGGGTCTGGGTGGTGTCTTCCCCGGTCTCTGAAGGAGGAGGACAGTGCTCAGGGCAGGAGCCTCTAGGACCAAACCTCAGCTCGAGCTGGCAGAACACCACTTGGAGGAGATGAAGTCTTTGATTCCGTTATTTCATTTATAAACTTGAAACTTGATCACGTTTTCTATTGTTAACTTAGTCCAGACTGCAGAAACAAATGCTACTTTTCTCTTCTGATTGTCCACACCCTGCATGACTGGTACAAATAAATGTTCCACGAGGTACTCACTGCGTAACAGCTGAGGCGCCTCAGCAGCACCACACCTTGGGGGTATCTTACACGTCTCAGAGCTTGTTTTAAGCTTATTTTGCTTTGGGGTGTCTTAGGTATAGCATGGGGCCGTGTGTGTGTGTGTGTATGTGTGTGTGTGTGTGTGTGTGTGTGTGTGTGTGTGTGTTAAGGAGAGAGAGAACAAAAAGAAAGGAACAAAGAAAATGGAAATTAAATTCCAAATCCAAATTACTAAAATTAATCAATGCCTCTCTTGAACTCACAAACATAAAGTCTGTGCACCTTCCATCCACTTAAGAGTTGCTGAAAATGTAAAGTTAGAAAAAAGAGGATATATATATATAACTATATATATATAGTTATATATATATATATATTTTTTTATATATATATATATATAGTTATTGATTTCAGAGAGGAAAAAAGAGGGCTAGAAACAAAGATGAGAGGGAATCATTGATTGGCTGCCTCCTGCCTGTCCCCGCACTGAGTACTGAACCCACAACCCAGGCATGTGCCCTGACTGGGAATCCAATTGTGACCTCCTGATTCGTAGGTCAAAGCTCAACCACTGAGCACGCTGGCTGGGCTAGGAAAAAGAGTTTTAATGCCTTTAAAGGGAACTGTGAATACCTTTCCCTTAATGAGGCCAGGGCGGCTGGCTTCATTTTAACAAAAGCCCGCAGAGTAAATACAACCCTAGAACAAGATGCAGTGGCATCAGTTTACCTTACAGACAACTATTCTATTCCAGGAAACAACTTCTCACGAAAGTGGTGGGTGGAGAAGCCTTTGCAATTTGTTGTCAGCGCTCCCACAGAGGGCCGTGTTTATTCTTACTTCCCACATCCCAGAGTGTTTGATTATCTCCTCCCCACCAAACCCAAATCAGAGCTGATTATCTCCTCCCCACCAAACCCAAATCAGAGCTGATTATCTCCTCCCCACCAAACCCAAATCAGAGCTGATGAGCGAGGCTCTTTGCTCAGACTCCTCAACTTGGCCGCCAGGGAGCTCTTGTCTGGACTCTGCTTCCACTCCTGGCCCCGTTCACGACACTCTGGATGTTCTGGGCTATGGCCATGCTGGGTCCTGCACAGCCATTTCTGGCCTCAGAACTTCTGCATTTGCTGTTTCATAGACCTGAAATGCTTCCCTTTGCTTCAGCCTAAACACCTTTTTTGCAGAGGTCTCCTTTTGACCACTCATCCCCCATCCCATTGCTCTCTGCCCTAGCACTCTGCTCATGTCTCTTGTAGCCCTGATCTTACTCTGTGACTAACTCAGTGATGTGCTTCTTACTTGTTTACTCTCTGGCTCTCCAGGAAAACCTAAGCTCCTAGGCCCTAGGCCCTATGGGTAAGAGACTCTGCGCTTCAGGAAGAGCCTGGCTGAGAGTAGACACGGCCTTGGTGAGAGCGGAATGGATGGGACTATGAACTGCACCACTGGATTTGCTCTCAGAGCTTCTGTGCTTTCCAGGGCGTCAGAGGTACCCAGTAACCAAGGGACCCCGCACATCCCTGTGGATGGAAGAGTGACCAATCACTTCTATGAGAGGATGTAGCTTCAGGAGAAACAGACTCCTGAGCAGGAGGGGCTGTGAAACTGAACAGGTGGTCCTGATGCAGTGACGTCATGTGGATGAGGGGCCAGAGAAGGAGAAGCTCAGGCTGCCTCTAACTACTGTAGGAAAGGCCGCCGGGTAGTCCGTCTATTCCAAAGGGAATTAACATGATTGAGCAAGAGAGTCTGAGACCACAAATGCAAGACAGGTGTTCTTAGTAATTAGCTGCGTGGCAAAGTCTGCATGGATCTGCTGTTTGAACACTGAAAAGCCGACCTCAAGCCGCAGAGAATAGAGGCAGATAAAGGGCAGCCAAACGGAGTTATCGCCGTCCAGATAAGAGGCCCCTGGTCCTTTGTGTGTGTGTGCTTAACTGTTCCTTGTCCTCTAACCTTCCTGATATTGTTGGGCTTGACCAATTTATGTCTGAAAAGGCCGTTAACTAATTCATGTTTTATTATCAATAAAAATCCCGTAAATGGATAGTTAGCCTATCAGGAAGAAAAACTAGAAAACAAAGTCTTGCAAGAGCAGCAAAGTTGATGAGAGAGACATCATGAGTATGACCTGCCAGACAAAACTTGGGCACAACTGAAGTTTTACAATTTATTTTAAAACTTGTATGTAGTGAAGTTCATTGGGTGTGGGGATGGACACAGATAATCTCAACACATTGTGAAACTTGGTAGGTTAAGCATAGGTGGCAAATGAAGCTCATGGCATTTATTACTTTATTGTCATTTTATTATTACACAAGAGGCCCAGTGCATGAATTTGTGCATGGGTGGGGTCTGGCTGGCCAGCCCGAATTGGGGCTGATGGGCTGTTGGGGGAGGGGCTGTGGGTGGTGGGCCAGCTGGCCCTGTCCCCTGGTCAAACTCCCGGTCGAGGGGACAGTTTGCATATTAGCGTTTTATTATATAGAATAACAAATAGTTATTCTATAAATATGTAGCTATTCATCAAGCACATACTATTTTCTAGTCACTGTGCTAATAAGGAAGGTTAAGGAATTTGATGTTCAGATGACATGACATGATTAGAAAGGGCTAGAGCCAAAATTAGAACTCAGCCTGTCTGACTTTAAAAATCTTTGCTTCGATCAATCGTGAAATAAAAAATCATTAACAATAACAACAATAGTGTATAAACAACATGAATGGCTGGTGATCATCTTTTATTGGGCACTTAACTATCTCATACTATTTTGAGAGCTATTATGCAAAGGAAACAATAAAATCAAGCTGGATTTCTGCTGCTCCAGCAGAACAGGGGCCAGGATATTATAGAGACAATTCAGGTTGGTGTAAGACTGTCAACATTTGGAGCTGTCTGGCACGGTAGGTACCAAAGCACAGCCTGGGTGCCATCTGCCAGGAACGCAAAGCAAGAACCTCTGTTCCAGGTGCGACGTTCAACATCACCTCTGCTACCCCCCCCCCAACTCATCGACTCTCCGATGATGCTGAGATTTGAAAAGCTCTGTCCCTTGCCAGCTCCTTCTCAGGCCAGCACTTAAATGTCAAGCCCTTTTCTTTCCCAATCTGCAGGTCCCACACTATTTCATCCACAATGCTTGCTGCAATCATCATTTGTATGCCAACAACTCTCAAATTTTGCACTCCAGCCCAGAAATTCTTTTTCTGAGCTCCAGCTCTACCTCTTGGCTGTACGATACCCATGCCGCTGTGTGGGGGAGCACTTGGTCTAGCATGGTCTGCGTGGCCATGGCAGGGAGATCTCTGCAGGGGCTGGAGGGGTGGGGGTGAGGATGTGGGGGGGTGTGAATTACTAGTTTCTGTAAGATCTTAGAAAATTCACAGAAACGGCGAAGGTGTTTGGTGGTGTTTCCAAACAGAAGGATTTGAACTTGAATGCCACAGACCTGTTTCTTTGACCCCCTGGCAAGGAAATAGAACCTAGCATAGGATTTGGGACGTCAGGGACGCTATTTATACAGTCATAATGATTTAAACGTTGTTTTCTGTTTGAGACTTCTAGAATCGACCTGTGGACATTTAAAATGAAGGCCACAGGGAGCAGGCAAATAGCAGAGCCTGGACCCTGGTGAGCACGGAGCTTCCCAAGCAAGGATGGACTGAGTCCCTTCAGGCTCCTTTTACCCGGGAAGATGAATGATACGTGTGTGAGCTACTGTTAATTCGTATTTTTCATTATATTCCATAAACCTGTTTCTAACCAATTCAGGTGATTTTTCTGTCATTGGCAAATGAAATGGTCTCCATAGGTGAACTAAAAAAATAAAATAAAAAAATGATTCTGTCCTCTGGAGACCACTGATTCTTGGTGGTGAGAAGATAGGCAGGTGACTGTCGTTTTTCCAATAAGCACTGCATTATTTAATTTGTAAACTCTGATGAAAAAAATAAACTGGGACGACAACGCAATTAGGCACGGAGAAGCCGCAGAGTAAGCAGTAAGACATCACAATCTGCTGTGTGTGGGGGCTCCATGGCTACCGCGAGTGAAGACTAAATGTTAGCCAGGAATCCCGTACAGTTGTCTGTCTAACAGAGGCTTTAACTTGTGGAAGACACTGCAGAAAGCATTGTGTATACCTGTATACTCACACACCAATGTACCCATCCATGGCCTCATAGGCCATTAGATGCGATGGGAAGATCCTCACAACATTATGACTAAGAGAGAAAGCAGAAGGCCTACCAGCACGTTTCTGAGCATCTCTAGAGCAGAAACGCCTATGGCACAGGATTACAGCTCTAGGAGGAATTTCACAAAACATTAGGGTGGTTGTTTCTGGGTGACACAATCATAGCTCATACTTGTTTTGTTTTTACTTATACACTCCCAGTGTTTCTCAGATATTCTACATTGAGTATGTCTTACTTGGTAATCATAAGGAAGCAATATGCCTTCTTCCAAATGTTTTCAGGATATTTTTGAATTGAGAAGCGTCCTGGGCATGGATAATATGGCGATGTGGGAGTACCAGCTGTGTGGAGGGAGACTAAAGGCTGTGAGGTGACCACACCTGGGCTCAGAGACCCGGGAATTGGAGACCCTGGCTCCAACGGCCGACTGGGCTGTCCTTCCGGTCATGTTCAAGGCCAAGTTCTCAAGGCAACAGCGACAGGTGTGGCCTGAGACAAACCTGCTAAAGCAGAGAGCGAGTCCCACACACTCCCGACAGGCCCAGAGACACACAGCACTCACCTCCGTGCATGGGCCGCTGGGAACGGAGAGCGATGAGGGGGAAGGAGCACACTCCGGCTTCCTCATCCTCTGGCCAGGGATGGACTCGGAGAGGAGAGAGGGGAACACGGAGGAGCCTGTGACAGGGCCACGCGGTGGCAACTCGGAGGGCCAGGGTCCCTGGGCACACTCACATGACAACAAAGCCTGGCTTTGTGCGTTTTATAGCTTCCAGTATCTTCCTGATCCAGAAGGCAGTCTGGGTCATAAAGTACCTCGAGGAGAGAAAACAGAAGGTACAAAGTTGATGCAGAGCCTCTCGTGTCGGCACCAGCAAACATAATAAACTCCAGACTGAGGACAGAGTCAAAGAGGCGCCTTTGAAACGAGTCGGCCAATTAGCTTTTAAAAACAAAAACACGTGAAGATCTCAATGGGAGAATGAAGCCAAACAAACTTTTTTAAGGTGAACAGTTACCTGGGGAATAAACTGGAAACTGGATAGCCCTCCTTCTAAGCTTCATTTTATAACCTAAAGAAATGAGATAATTGGACAAGATCAGGGTTTTTAAACTGGAAATGTACACGGCAACATTACTCCAAGAGCAGGATTCCGATATAAGACTGGCACTAGTTCATTTACAGGTGAGTGCTCTGGGCTGCACTTGTCCCATGAAGTTTAAAACAGAAATGCTTTAAAACACAAAAAGCAACAATTTGCCATTCCTCATAATATGTGTGCCATGCCTTCTCAGATGCTCGAACATCTTTCCACTCTGCCTCCTCCTTCTAATAATAGTAATGATAATCATGGCAATAACATAAAATGTAAGCTATACAGCTGACTCCTTAGGGACAATACCCATAATGCTTAGGGACATTTTTTTTTTTTATGAACAAAGCCTTTAACATTTCTGAGTGGCTGAAGGATGGAGGTGGTCTCTTACTTCATCTCTGACTCCTCAGTGCCTGGGCCAGCACCTGGGACACAGCCCCTCAGCCCCTCTTCTGAGAGTAGTCAATAGCCTCATGAGTTTGCAGCCCACTAGAGACAGATGCTGCACATCCTACTGTCACGAAAACGCCTTCCTTGAGCACCTTCATGCATGAGAGATCTATAAGCAGCCAACATAATTTACCAGAGGGGCTGGGCGGTAATGTGTGTTTATTTAACTGACATAAACTCAGTTTTATATGCTTGTCAAAAAACGGAGGGATAGAGAAACAACGGAAGTACTTAGGGGCAGTTCTGTTCTCCGTTCCACGCAGCGACTATGTCGGGGGGTTAGCACGGAGGGTTAGATGAGAACCATGAGCTGCCTTCTTCCCCTCACTGCTCTCGGTTCTCAGGTGCCTCTCCTGAGATGAACGAAGTGCGATGTACTTTCCTTATAGCATGTCCTCTCAGTACCGACCCGCAGTATCGTCTGACACTCCCCTACAGAAGAACAGTCCGCTCCCAGCTGCAGGAGAAGCCTGCTGAGTTGGCATGCTGGTTTCCAACCTTGTCCTGTAAAAGGAAATTCACCGACCCTATAATTTCTGCCCATGTGTGGTTGTCACCTTTCAATTACCTTTGGAGACCAGGTCTAAGTTGTCACCGCACTGCGGCTGCAGAGTCTGGGAAGAGGGGTTTGCTCTGTGTGGGAACGCGTGGGCGGGTGCGATTGCGAGCTCGTGTTGCCATGACGAGATGCCACTTCGGGCAGAAGCGAAACTTACCTCCCGTCATTCAGATGGACATTTTGCCACTTTCCTTGGCCTTTGGTAGTTAAGAAAATCGATTTTGCAGTCATCGTAAAAGCCCCTACTCCAAGGAAATGATTTCTTCCTTTACATCGGACGTATGTTCTTTTCAAAGAGAAAATGAGATCACAGTTGGGGGCAAAGATAGTTGAGGAGTGAATCCACTGTACAGTGGCTACCGGAGAACGGATTCAGTGAGAGAAAACCGAGGAGACACCTACGGATTCTGTGTCTGGGGAAGTATTTGTGTATTCCTACACCCACAGGAATTGAAGCCACGCGGAGCATCCACGTTACAAGCTATGTAGGTAGCACTGGGCAAGCTGCTTCCCCACAGGAGACCTCAGCTCTAAAATGGCATAACCATTGTCCCTACCTCACAAGACTCAGTGAGACCGCTTGCCAGTGCTAAGGCAAGCTTTTTAGGCCTGCAAAACTCACTCGAGAAGGAGTTACCATTATCACTCTTCGTCACTCATGAAAGGAGGACAGGGATCAGAAGTCCCTCCCAGTTTTGATGTTTTAACACAACATTGTCCAATAGAAATATACAAGTCGCTGAGAACAGTTTGGCTCAGTGGATAGAGCATCTGTCTGCGGACTGAAAGGTCCCAGGTTCGATTCCAGTCAAGGGCATATCCCCGGAGGAGGGTGTGCAGGAGGCAGCTGGTCCATGTTTCTCTCTCATCAATGTCTCTAACTCTCTATTCCTCTCCTTTCCTCTCTGTAAAAAAAAAAACACACACAATAAAAATATATTTTAAAAAAGAAATACACAAGCCACATACTAGTACATCATTAGAAATTTTCTAATAGCCACATTTTACAAAGAAACAGGGGAAATCCGCTTAGTGATGTCTTATTTAATTGTACACATACATGTCATCCCAGCATGTCATCTGTATAAAAGTCATGAATGAGACACTGTGCACTCTTTTCCTTGTACCCAGTCTCCGAAGTTGCATGTGAGTTCCACTCACCATCCGTCTTCATTCAGACGGACTGCATTTCACAGGCCCAGGAACCACTTGCCCACCATGTTGGACAGCACAGTTCTAGGGTTCCATTGCTTTGGCTCAAAGATGACGTCTCCAAAGCACTTGAATGTTAAGCATGAAGACTTTGAGAAAGACAGATGGTGGGATGAAGGGAGGCTGGGCATTCTCCACACAAGGCTGGGCATTCTCCTTGCTCCTATTCAGTGGGACTCCACCAAGGTTACCAGCTGGGAGGGACCGAGGGACAAAGGACAAAGAGAGCAGCCGCCAGAGGCGCTGGTGCTATGACAGGACCCTGTCCGCTGGGGGTGGAGGAGGGGAATGAGGGGAAGGGTGAAGCCCATCAGAGCAATGGCCACAGGGTGAGGGGGCGCTGACCCAGAGGTCACAAGTGAAGGAGACACAGGCTGTGGGCAGCCCGGGGTTCCATTTTTAGGTCTGCCCTTTTATTGCTGTGTGTCCTTGAGGAAGTCGCTCGCCCTCTCTGTGCTGCAGTAGCCTCACCTGTACAACGGACCGCAGCTGCTCCTCACAGGAGTGCGGGGTGATTGTGTGTGTGTCCCACTTGCCCTGAAGGCATGGTGCTCCCTAATCAGCACCCTTGCCTCACCACTCTTCCCTCCCCAGGCTTCCAGGGGCCACACAGGCCCCTCTGGACCCCTTGCATGGACTCTGGATGGGCCACTGCTCGCCTGTCTCCTTCTCAATCCCAGCTGTCACAGTCCCAGCAGGAGAGCGATGGCACGTGCAAAGGATCTTCTGGAAGGACTTTGGCAAAGGGACTGTTGACAGGTGTGAGAGCAGGGGCAGACTGCCAACCAGGGAGGTGGCATCCTGGAAACAGAGCATGCAAGGTCTCAAGGGGGTGGGGCCACATGAACACAGGAGAGCAGGCACGTGAACAGGGGGCACGTGATCAACTGGAAGTGAACACGTGACCAAGGGGGAGAGGCCATGTGAAGATTGAACGGATGAGGCCAGGAGCCTCCAGAAGCTGAAGTGACAGGAAGGACCCTCCCCTGGAGCCCTCAGAGGGACCACAGCCCCAGACACTCTCATTTCAGATTGTGGCCCCTACAATGGGGAGAGCACCTGTTCCTGTTTGTTTAGGCCAGACTGTGGTCATTGGAGCAGCAGCCCCAGGAAATAAACCACTCCCTGTCTCGCCTTTTGGGGCTTTGACGGGGTTCTGGGAACAGCTGAGCCCTGTGCCCCAGCAGGGGAGACCCCTACACCTCTCACTGCAGGGCTCACAGGGAGATCCATCCCTGTGTCTGTGCCTCCACCCAGTCTTCACTCCTCTGGGGGCTCCTTGGCAGTGACAGTGCCGTGGGCACACCAGGGCAGGCTGCTTGGTGCAAGTGCAGGCTCCGTGGCTCAGGGACGCCTGGTGGCCTTGCTGCAGGATGATGCAGGGCACTCCCAGCCCTGCCCGCACCTCCGGGGCCCTCCCCTAATGAGTCCAGCCTGGGGCTCCCCTTTCAGAAGCACCTGGGTTGACAAGAGCCAGCAACTGGGTTTTCATGCCCATATTCTAGATGTCAAGACTGAGACTCAGAGAGAGGGAGCAGAGGTCCCTACCCCCAGCCCACCTCCCATCAACTCAGCCCAGCTCACAGGCGGATCCCCCAACTGTAGCCTGGTTGTCATGGTGTTGGAGGAGGAGGAGGAAATCTCTGAGAAGCAATCTAAAAATACACATCAGCTGGCCCCTCCTTCCTCCCTCTCTCCAGCTTCAAAGCCTTCTTTTGTGCAGAATTAGAGAGGATCTGGATGGTGAGCACCTGGCACAGGGCTGGGCATGAGCAAAGCCCACTCCCTTCCTGCCATCTCCACTTCAGCTCGGGCTCCAGCACCTTCTGCCTCATGGGATTTGAAATCTGCTCAGGGGTCATCTCCATACATGCAAAGTTTCCCTGCAATTATTGTATGCTGCCACTAGGTGGCAGTAGGCACAGCAGTATTTGGGGAAGGAAGTGGGTTTTTTTGTTTGTTTTATTTTGTTCCCCCTCCCAACACCGCCCCCCCCCCAACCCAGGTCTCAGATTAGACTTTGGATTTCAGATTTGTACCCTCTTATTTCTGAGGGGAGCTCCTGGTAGGATGTCCCTGCAGCATGTGGAGGAAAGAGCAGAGGGCTCTGCTCCTAAGAGGCTGAGTACAAGTCCTGGCCACCCGTCCCAGCTTGTGCCATGCAGGGGCCTCTGTAAGCTGCTGTTTTTTCCTCTGTAAAACTGTCCCAGTGCCCATCTCCTGGGGGTTGGGGTGCGCAGATGAGGTCATCAACGTGGAGAAGACAAGAAGGCACTGCTATACAAATGGGAACTGTCAGCGCCCATGTTGGTGAGGGTTATGGAGTCAACCCTCCCTTCATTCTGAGCCACAAACAGCAACACACACACTCTCTCTCACACTCTCTCTCTCTCTCTCTCTCTCTCTCTCTCTCTCTCTCACCGCAGGTGCACAGATGCACATGCCCACACGCACAGAGAGTCCTGAGCCCATCTCTTGACCAGAGCCACTTACACTTCCCCTGGAAACCACCCAAACCAACCTCAGCCGCAAGGTAGTTCACACTGGACGACATGGTGCCGAGGTGAGAACTAGCCGAGGTGAGAACTAGCCGGGTTCTCCAGGCTATTTTCTTTGGGCCAACTTGTCACCACATGATATATTCGAGTTGGGATCCCTGCCCCCCCTAAACCCCCGGGGGCCTGGGGAGGCTTTTATGTAGTTTGACCAGCCAGTGAGGGAGCTGCAAATCCCAGCACCTTCCAGCCAGGATTGGGAGAAAGGCATGCTGGCTCCGTGCCTGCAGCCCAGAGAGCACGGGCCCTCCCTGCATCTCTCAGACTGGCTAAGCAACCTTCTGTCTGTCTCTCTCTGTCTCTGTCTCTATCTTCTTCATCTCTGTCTCTCTGTCTTTCTCTGTTTCTTTCCGTCTCTGTCTGTCTTTGTGTGTGTCCAGCTATCCCACTTGTAGGTATCTACTCAAAAGGACCGAAAGCAGAACCTCAGTTACCTGCGCACCTGTGTCCACAGCAGCACTCTTGGCAACGGCCCAGGGGTGGGGCTACGCAGGTGTCCAGGCACCTCCGGCGGGCAAACAGTGGGGGTCCAGCTGTAGGAAGGAATATCACTCAGCCTTACAAGTGAGGGAGACTCTGACAAGTGCTTACTTACAACCTGGAGGAGCCTTGAGGATATGCTAAGTGAGATAAGCCAGTCACAGAAGGACACAGACTGCGGGATTCCCTGTGTCTGAGGCACCTTGACAGGTCAAGGTCATAGAGAGAGGCAGAGAATGCTGGGTGCTGGGGGCAGCGGGAGGGGAGGGGGAAGCAGTGTTTTACGGAACAGTTTCCATTTGGGAAGATGCGAAGGTTCTGGTAGTGGAACGTGGTGATGACTGCACAGCAATTTTGTGAGAATGCACTGTACCCTTAGAGATGGTTACACTGTAAACTGTGTTACTTGTATGTTACCACAATTACAGCATCTGTCTTACTCTCTATCGTTTGGTCTTTTCACTGTTCTGGTGAGAACAAAATGCATTTGCATGTACAAACTACGAAACACACATTCTGTGATCTTGGTGAGACCTCACCTGAACTCAATGCTTTGCATTTAAAACTGGCATCACCCCCCCCCCCCCGACAATGGGCAAGGAGACACCTGATTGGTGGTGCTGCTCTTATATCCATCAGGGGCAAAGCAGATGTATAGTCCTTAGTTCATCCTAGCTTGATGCCTGTGTCGGTGGCCAGAGCTGTTCCATGCCTGAGGCACATAACAAACAAACAAACAGACAGATAGACAGACAGACAGACAGACTGGCGCCACATGGTGTAATGATGAAAAATAAAATACAAAAAATATTTATTAAAGAAAAAGACTTTGAGTGAGAGATTGGGCTAGAAACAGACATAAAAAAGTCACTTGCATTGTTACTGCTAGGAGTTTGGATGGCCACCACCAAGCCTGAAATCTTCACCAGAGAGCCATCTGTTGGACTCAGGCATTGTATCCACAAAGGAGTTATAGGAAAATGCATTACCTTGAGTGAACAGTTGCTACCGCTATTTGAATCTCTTCCTGGGTCTATGACAAAAACAACAACACTATGCTTGTGTTCTTGATTAAAACCCATCTCCTTCACAGTGGCCGTAGTCCTATCTATCTATACCAATGATTACAAGTTAACAGACAGCCCTGGCAGGTTTGGCTCAGTGGTTAGAATGTCTTCCCACAAACTGAAGGGTCTCAGGCTAGATTCCTGGTCAAAGAAATGTACCTGGGTTGCAGGTTCAATTCCCGGCCCCAGTTGGGGCCAGTGCAGGAGGCAACCAATTAATGTGTCTCTCTCACATCAATGTTTCTTTCTCTTCCCCCCTCCTTTCCACTCTCTCTAAAAATCAATAGGGAAAATATCTTTGGGCAAGGGTCAACAAAAAATAAGAAGTTAAAAGACAAGCCCTCATGCACTGCTGGAGGGATTGCAGGTTGGTGCAACCACTATGGAGAACAGTATGGAGCTTCCTCAAAAAACTGAAAATGGAACTCCCATTTGACCCAGTAATCCCACTACTAGGAATATACCCCAAGAAACTAGAAACAACAATCAGAAAGGGTATATGCACCCCTATGTTCATAGCAGCACAATTTACAATAGCTAGGATTTGGAAACAGCCTAGGTGGCTGTCAGCAGATGAATGGATCAGAAAACTATGGTACATCTACACAATGGAATACTATGCTGCCATAAAAAAGAAGGAATTCTCATCATTTGCAGTACCCTGGATGGAATTGGAGAACATCATGCTGAGTGAAATAAGCCATCAATGAAAGAGAAACACCACATGACCTTACTCATTTATGGATAATAAAGAACATTATAAACTAATGAACAGAAAGATAGATATGGTGACAGTAAAACAACAAGCAGACTGTCAATTGTCAGCAGGGAGGGTAGGGAGATCTGGGGGAGATAAGAGATCAACTGAAGGTCTGGTATGCATGTATATAAGTACAACCAATGGACACAGAACTCTGGGGAGGGAGGGCATGTGTGGGAGGTGGGGTGCGGGCAATGGAAAGCTATGTACACATATAATACCTTAATAAATTTTTTTTAAAAACGAAAAAAAAAAGACAAGCAGAGTTGTAATAATCATTAAAAGAATGCAAAGATAGTTTAGGGTCAGTATTTAAATCAGAAAAACGCTGACAATGAATTGCAAACCAAAAGAGGCAAATTGTGGTGGGTGTGTGCGCACACATGTGTGCATGCATGTGCACTTTTGTGTGTATAACCAATCCTGCTATGGAAGGATTGACTTAGCTGTTGGCTGAGGAATCCAAAAATATTCTGAGCAGACACATGCTAGAGGAAAGAGAGGAATCAGTAGATAGAGTTGCAGGATGGGAATTAATAAGCTATTGAAACTGTCACCAGTGGCACTAGCGTTGATCTGCCTCAGCCAGGCTGTCTAATGAGGCTTCTCACAGCCCATAGCACAGAGCCCACTGAAATTAAATCCTTCCCAGGGCTCTGAACACAGTGGAAACTGCTCCTTCATACATCCATCTATGACACACAGACTGTGGAACTGACGATGTAAAATGACTACACCTTTGAATCAATGTATTGTCTTTTGATGAGTCAGATGAAGCGATCAGGAGCTCAAACTTTAATTCTCCCACACCTGGACTTGGATGCTGGCTCTAAACGTTATCCTGAAGCTGAACATCTCCGAACCTCTGCTCGCCAGTGATGTGGACACATCAAGATAGCTCATGCACAGGAGTGCCGAACGGCTTCAACTTTGCATGCAAACCTCCAGGCTCAGTGCCAGGCACCTCATTATCTCTATCATTTGTCCTACACTCTCTTCCTGCTGAAGGCAAGTCTTTAATTTGGCAGTTCGTAGCCAAGAATAAGTAAGCATTTGGATGATTCTATACATTTTGCTCCATGTTATGCATTTCATTATTTTGGGTAGTTGGAGGAAAGATTCAATGAAAATGTCAACAAGGAAGGCAGTTTTTAAAACATGGCATTACCATATCCAAACATAAAAATAGAAGGAAAAGCATGTGTTCTGGCTTCATGAAAAGAATGTTTAAGGTAGCGTTATGATCCACTGCGACGCAATGGACTCTTCTGGGGACGAGAATGCAATAGGAAGAAATTAAATCCCAAGCCTCAATGAAGAGAACACATGACCACACTTATCATGGTTCCTGGTCCCGGGCTGCTACTTTGGCCTCCCTTCCAAGCATCTCAGATTTCTCACCCGTAAAGCAAGAGCATTACATTTAGACCCTAATTTCCTTCTGTTTCTCACACCTTAGGATTCTATGTCCATAGTAGACTTAAATCCCACAAATCCTATTAATGAGCATGTGACAAAATGAAAAGAATTTGTTTTGGTGGCCCTCCCTGGTAAGCAGTATAGCTTGTTTCCCTCTTTTCCCACAATATTGAGCGCAGCATCTGGACCTGAGCTATCCCAGCAAGTGTTCATCATTCTCAACCACCTGGTGGACAACGGATTTTGAAGCAATTCTTGAAGACTCCCTTGTGGTCCATTTCTCCTTGTGGAAGCCCAAAAGGGCGGGGGGAATAGGAGAAATCTATGTCTTGGTTCCCATGGGAACCAAAGTAAGTATAGCAATAATTACAGAGAAATGAAATACACTAAAAATACAATTTTACAAATTAAAAGACTGTCACTTCTTCAAGTATTAATATTGCACCTGCTGCCCTCTATATCCTTGAAGAGAATGTTGATCACAGCTTATAAAGTGATCTTTATTACTTACAAAGCTTACTTCCTCCATCCTAATAATACAACTCCTATGTATATTATTATGGATTGAACGTTTGTATCCCCCTAAAATTCGTATGTTGAAACCCTCAAGGTGATGGTGTTAGGAGGTGGGACCTTTGAAATGTGAATAGGTCATGAGGATGGTGCCATCATGAAAGAGATCTGTGCCCTTTTAAGGGTAGATAGGCAGGAGCTGCTGGTTTTCATGTGAGGATTGAATAAGATGGCAATCTAAAAACTAGAAAGAGGGCCCTTACCAGACACCAGATCTGCCAGCACCTTGATCTTGAACTTTCCATCTGTAATAAATAAAGGTTGTTTAAGGCGCCTCCCTCCCTCTTACCCCTGTCTATGATATTCTGGCTAAGACATAAATTTTATATATCTATATCTATATGTCACTCAAGGATCTGAATCTACCTATGATCCTCTCTCTTTCTTTCCAGTCACTTTTACTGAGTGCCAATAACAATGTGCTGACATCATGGTAGTTTCTGGGGAACACAACCATGACTAAGAGAACCAGAGGAGTGCTTTCTTCGTGGAGTTCACAGTCTAGCAAGAAAATCTGACAACTTAAAAAGTAAGTAAACAAATTGCACAGGTGACATCCACGAAAACTTACAAGATGCTCAGATGGAGACTAATGGAAGGATGGTGGGGATGGGCCTTTCTCAAGAGGAAGCATCTCAGATGAGAGAAACCTGGAGAAGTGAAGGGACTGGTCCAGGAAGAGCAGGGGTGAGGGCTGGGGCTGAGGGGACTCTGCCAGGCAGATACAAAGAGCCAAGGCAGGGAGAGTGGGTGTTTGAGGAATGGAGAGAAGTACTGTGTGGCCATAGCGAAGTGGAAAAGAGGGGGATTTAACTTCATGCGGAGAATTGGAATTTAGATTTTGCTCCAAGTGCAATGGGAAGTCACTGAAGCACGAGAAGCAGGAGCACATTATCATCCAGTATACATTTCAAAGGTCCCTGTGTTGCTGCTTAGAGAACAGTGCTGAGGGGTAGCAGCATGTAAACGCCAGCTATGATCTTTCAAGAAGTTCAGTATGGTGGTGGTGGTTTTGACAAGGATGGTGGCAGTAGAGACAGGATAATGGGAATGTGCTTGATGAATATTTTGAAAGTAGGCACATCAGGACTTTTCTCTGCTCAAAACATTTTGATGGCTCTTGTTATTGCTCTTCTTAGCCAATGTTTCTGTAGAAACTGCCCCTTTCCTCACCACTTGGTTCTCATCTCCCACTCAACCTTCCATTCCAACCACATTGGCCTTGAACATATAAGTCATGTTCCTCTGTTCCCCCTGCCAAAAACATTTTCCCCAGGATGTTTGGTTATCCTCACGGTTCAGCCCCTCAATGCTTTCCATCTTTGCTCAACTGTTCCTCACCAAAGCCCCCATGTGACCATGTACGTTAAAATTGCATGCCACCCTCATGAGCAATCCTTATAACTCTTTCTGCCATGTTGCTCTTCTTGGTACTTTCCACCTTTATCATGTTGTATCATTTCATTTTTTTTTAATTTTGTTCATTGTCTGACTTCCTACACCAGAATGGGGGAAGATACCATGAATGAGAAACAGAATGTGACCATGGAAGAACCTCAACAAATTTTATTTTACAAAAACAGGAGATCAGGGAGGGAATCAAGGATGATTTCCAGGTCTCAGGTCTAAACAATTGTGTTATGTTTTTTAGTGAGCTGGGAAATACTGGGTCAACATTTAAAAATTCTGTAATAGAATAAAACAAAATTAAATGCATATCGTTTTATAATAAAGTCAATATTTAAAATATCGGGGTTGAATTTCTTTTCCAAAAAAGTGAGAAATATTGATTTTGAGGAATCTGAGAGACCTAAGTAGATCAACTAAAGAGAGAGTTAGATCATCAGGCTCTCTCCCTCTCTCCCTTCTCCCTCCTCACTCCTTTCCTCTACCACTTGCTTCCTTCCTGTACACATCCCTGAGCCTTCCTTATCCTCTCTCTATGGTGAGCCCTACATCCTAACATCCCCTTGTTGCCTGTTAGCACTTCCAGTAGTTGTTTATAGCTGTTACTTCCAACCACACATAATTTGGCTTCTGAGTCCCCTGCAAACTAACATAGTGATTTTATCATACAATCACACCCTCCTACTAATTTTCTTCAATTCACCTTTTCAAACTACTCACCCACTTATAACTGCATGAACATCCCCTGGGTAAACAAATCTGGACCAAACGCATAACCCTCTCCACCTGCTGGTTCAGGTCTTTCCCTCTTCAGTAGGCCCACCTCATTCTTCTCCACTGTCTTTAAAAAAAAAAAATATATATATATATATATATATATATATATATATATATATATATATATAAATTGATTTTTTTTTACAGAGAGGAAGAGAGAGGGATAGAGTTAGAAACATCGATGAGAGAGAATCATCAAACAGCTGCCTCTTGCACACTCCCTACTGGGGATGTGCCCGCAACCAAGGTACATGCCCTTGACCGGAATCGAACCCAGAACCCTTCAGTCGGCAGGCCAACGCTCTATCCACTGAGCCAAACCGGTTTTGGCTCCACTGTCTTTTATAATCAAACATGGGATTTAAGCCGCAGTGACATGGGATAGCTTGTGGCTCTTCCCAGGACCAAGAAGACTGCTAGAAAGCCTTTGGTGAATAAAATAAATACCAGCATTTCATTGCAGAGCCACAGACTCAATAAAATACATTCCTAATTGCTCCCTTAGCACTTTCCTCCTGATGCGAAGCATCCTGCTCCGTGCTGGCCCTGTTAGAAGAGAACTCTTTTAATTTTCTGTTTGAATGACATTCTGTAGCAGAGAGGATTAAATGGGATAATATATGCAAAGCAATTAGGACAGTGCCTGACACCTCACAGGTGCTCAATAAATGTTAACTGTTTTGAACTATCCAAGCCCTCTCCTGCTGCCTGTTACTTGATCGGGGCTTATCCAAACAGAAGCACCCCTACCTCAAAGGATCTTCAAAATCAGGGTGAAACCTTCCCCTTGTTGAATGAAGTTCATTGCCATTTCATACTTTAGAGCTTGTTAATCTTCATCTGTCTTCTGCCAGAGGCCTAATAAAGGGTTGAACTTGCTATTTTAGAAATAGTTTAAAAAATAATGTTTAGTGAAACAAGGTTGTTATAAAACTAAAAACCATGAATCTTCGTGCTTTTTTGTGGTTTCTCAGTGATAGCCATACAGTGATGGGTGGAAAGTTAAAAAGTGAACCCTGAAAAAGATCTTATTCAATTTTTTTCCACTTTATTATAGGAAAATCAAGGTCCAGAGGAAGAAAAGGAATTTGTCTAAGGACATGTAAGGAGTTTGTGGCTGATCCAGGATGAAACCAAGTCCAGTGCCTTCATACTTCCTCCCTTTGCTGGCAGGTGAGTCCCCGTATGCAGCGGGAGCCAACTCTCATTGTTGGGGTCTCATTCCACACCGATACAGAGAAAGGGGGTGCTCAGGCTGTGGAGGATCCAAGACACTGACAGTCCCCCTCATTATTGAGAGCATCTCAGGCACAGACAGAGGGCCAGGAACCAGAGTGCATTTCTTGGTTGGTTATGGGCTCCTTAGATTTGAGCTAAACTGAATGAAGAATCAAGAACAAACCAAGATGGGGTAGGGATGGAGAAGGGGAGTGGTATGCATATTCCATATTACGTATCTGTAAGGTAAGGACTGTATTCTTTTTGTCATCGCACTTCTCAATATTTGTTGAATGAACAAATACATCCTCAGGCATTCCCTGGCATTGTCCTCAAACAATATGTTAGACACATTCTAAACCCCTGTCAGAGCATCAGACAGTTATGCTAACTTGACAATGCAAGAACTAGACAACATTAAGAGCTGAAAAAGAGAGTTGACCCAACACTGGGTTCCAAATACATATGCCTCGTTGACTCATTTTCCAGTTCATTTATCCTATTTCATGCAACTCCCTAGTTCTATGTTTGCCTTAAAAGTCTTATATTTTGACAACTTTAAGACATAATGTCCACAATCTCTGTAGTCATGGAGGGAAGACAGCCAATAATCAAATGATCACACAAATAAATGCATAATGATAATTACAGTAAGTAGTATGCAACGAGGATAATCACGAGCAACAATAACCTAATTAATAGAGGCTAAGCTTGCAGAACGTGGAAGGTGATGGTCTGTTGCAGCTCACCTTCTTCTGTACGTTTGAGTTCTGAGGTCAGTTCTAGCTGCCTTCATTTTGGGACTCTACAGTCAGTCTGACTTTTCAAATGCCATTCTTTAAGAGGTTCTGCTTCTCCTCAGAAATAGACAAGAAACTAGATTTGATTCATTCAGCAAATAGCTCAGGGGTCCCTGCTGTGTGCTCAGCATTACAGCTGAGGATACAATGGATGCCAAATAGACCCGTGTTCTGTCCTCCTCACACTAGTCTTAGAGGAGAGGCAGATGTAATCACATGATTGTTCAATGAAGATATAAATACAAGTTATAAATGCCAAGAAGTATAGGAACCTATGCAGAAACTTAATTTAATTCAAATTCCGTTCCTTGAAATGCTTTTTTCTGAGAACTGAAATTCATAGAGAATTACTAACCCACTTTAGTAATGTATGGTTAACAAGTAAAAAGTGATACATAGTTAATGTATATGAGTTTGGTGATAAGCATATATTCATGAAACCATTATCACCATCAAAACCATAGACATATCCATTACCTCCCAAAGTGTTTTCCTGTCTCATTGTTCTTTTTTTATGTGCGTGGTAAGAACACTTAGCATAATATCTCTTCTCTTAGAAAATTTTAAGCTTAAAGTACAGCATTGTTAGCTAGAGGCACCAACGATGGATAGTGGATAGCGGATCTCCAGAACTTATTTTTCTGGCATAACTGAAACTTTGACCATCTCCTCCCTTCCCTGTTACTCCTCCCACCCCTCACCCTGGCAATCACCGTGCTGCTACTCTCTGCTTATTTGAGTTTGATTCCTTTAGATTGCACATGCATATGAGATTACACAGTATCTGTCTTTCTGTGCTTGCCTAATTTCACTTAGCATAATGTGCTCCAGGTCCATCCATGTTGTTGCAAATGGCCGGATTTCCTTTTTTTTTAAGCCTAACAAATAGTCACATGCAAAAGAATACAACTGGACCACCACCACTATTTTATACCCTACACAAAAAGCAACTGAAAATGGATTAAAGACCTTAATCCATAAAACTCCTAGAAGAAAACAGACAGCAAGTTCTTGGCAGTGATTTTTGGATATGACACCAAAAGCACAGACAGCAACAGCCACAAGGGCAGTACTACACTGAGCTCAACAAAGAAAGCCATCAACAAAATTAAAAACAGCCGATGGAACACGGGGAAATATTTGCAAACCACATATCTGATAAGGCATTAGTGTCTAAAATATATAAAGAACTCAAACAGCTCGATAGCAAAAGAACAAATATTATGACTTAAAAATGGACGGAGGACCCGAGTAAACATGGCTCCAAAGCAGACGGACAGATGGCCAACAGCTACGTGAACAGGTGCTCACCATCACTAACCATCGGGGAAATGCAAAGCCAAATCACGAGATAGCACCTCACACCTGCCAGGGTGGCTGTTACCAAAAAGACAGAAATAACAAGTGCTGGTGAGGCTGCAGTGGCGAGGGCAGCATTCTGCACTGGTGGTGGGAATGAGAACTGGTACAGACTATATGGGAAGCAGTCCCGGGTGCCTTTAAAATTAAAAACAGAACCACCATATTGAGATTTAAAGAATGCGTACTAGTGAAAGCAGAGAGGAGCGGTGCCCCTGGTGCAGATACTGGGGAAAAAAACACTGCCATCCGACCAGTTGTCCCTGGCAGCTTGTGTGACCTGATGATTTAAACTGTAGCTTCGAGGGAATGGAGGGTCCCAGAGTAATGAGTTACACCGCTGGGGCCAATGAACCGCATCCGGCCCTGCTGCCCGCTTTTGTACAGCTCGTGAGATAAGATTGGTTTTCACCGAGGACTCCTTCATAACTTAGAAAAATAGTCGTATGTGTGCATTTCCATGTTTGTATGTAACATGTCAATACAACAGGGTCACACCCATGATGGGCTATCTGTAGATCCCTTCTTGAGCAGCAGCAGAACCGAGAGGTTGTGACCCAGATTGTAGGGCCTGCAAAGCCCCAAATATCTGCCTTGCCCTTTACAGAATACATTTGCCATGGCTCTTTTTCTAGATTACAAGGAAGCGTTTCTTTTCTTTTTTTAAAAAAAATATGTATTTTATCGATTTTTTACAGAGAGGAAGATAGAGGGATAGAGAGTTAGAAACATCCATGAGAGAGAATCATCGATCAGCTGCCTCTTGCACACCCCCTACTGGGGATGTGCCCACAACCAAGGTTCATGCCCTTAACGGGAATTGAACCCGGGACCTTTCAGACTGCAGGCCAACGCTCTATCCACTGAGCCAAACCGGTTTTGGCAGAAGCATTTCTTTTGAGAAGATGGTATTGTCAGTGTTGACACTGCTGCTTAAGGAAAGGGTTCGGATATGTAACGTAGGGCAGAGTGGAAGGCCAGGAAACAGAGAGAACTGGTTAGTTGCCTCTTCTTCCTTTCTGATCGCTAGGAGCCTCCTCCTCGTGGGATCAGGGCAAGACGGATGGACAAGCAGGCAGGGGGAGGGCAAGCAAGGCTGTGGCTGGCACCAGGTGCCCACAGAGCAATTCCCTTCAGCCTGTGTAAAGCGAGTGGCCTGCTCTCTGGCCCCACGTGTTCCTAGGAGATAACTGAGCATTCCTTGGAAGCCTTTGCTTCCGTGTAGTATGCCACTCTGTCCCTGCTAGAATGAGGCAGTCACTTGCAGGGGTGGGTTCCATGGGCAGTGGCCCATCCAAAACAAACAAACAAAAGTCGCTGCCTGTAGGACCCGCCATTTCTCGTGTCAGAAGCAGCCAGCCAGGGTCCGGGGACACCCAAGCTGTAATGACCTGATCCCATTCCCCTTATCCTGCTGCAACAGACACAGGGAGCGGGGACAGGAGCTGGCGGTATCTGGAGTGCTGACATCCCCGTTCCCCGCCGTCAGGGTCAGCGGCTCCAGGTGGAGGCTGTGCGCAGTGAAAGGCGGACATGCTTGGTTGCTCATTTGCACCACGCGGCTCTGACAGCTTGCAGAAACCGGGCCAAGAAGTTTAAAACAGAAAGTAGCCCTGCTCCGTGCCCTCCCTTCGGGAGACGCGTAATGAAGAGGGGAAGAGTATTCCAGGCAGAGGAAACAGTGTGCTTGAAGGCTCCCAGGCGAGAAAGATGTTGACATGTCGGAGAACAGAAAGGAGGCTGGTGTGGCTGGAGCGCACAGAGCCAGCGAGACAGCGTAGGAGGTGAGGGCAGACAGAGAGGCTGGAGTCAGACCATGCCGGGCCATCTGAGGATATTGAACCTCATCAAATATGCCATCAGAAATCATGGAAGGGTTTGAAGCTCTGGAAATTGATGGATGGTATATTTTTCCAAAGATAGCCATAGCGCACGTCCCTCCCATCCCACTGGCTTCTCTTTCAATATGAAGTGGCTGCTTCTCCAAGGAGAGATGGGGGTCTGTGCTTCCGCCCCTTGCAGCTGGGCAGGACTCATGAGACTTCCTAGGCTAGCTGCCTGGTCCTCTTGCAGCCCAAACATCATGTTGTGAGGAAGCAGGACAACCTCATGGGAAGACTTCCCTCCCCCATGGAGGCCCCAGGGGACAGCAAGCCTTAACCTCCAGAACCAAGAGTGAGCAAGCCTTGAGATAACTCCCGCCCCCAGCTTCTGAGTCATGCCATGCCTTCCGGTTTCTCCGCCGCCCCCCTCTCCCTGCCCCCCACTCTGATATCCCAGACATTGAGAAGCGAGAACCAGCCTCTTCTGACTTCCTGACCCCTAGAACCTGTGAGCATAATTAAATGGCCGGTGGTGTTTTGTGCTCCTTCGTTGCAAGGGAGCAGGAAAATTAGGTTAGACAGCCATAGGGAACCAGAAGAAGAAGCTAAAAACCCTCAGATCTAGGTTTCCTTGTAACCCATTCTTGTCCATTCCCTTCCTTTTTTAGTTTGTGGACAATCTACTGGTAATATTTGCCTTGGGCGTGTAACTTAATTGTGTAGGATGACATGGGACCCTTTCCAGGCCTTACCTAAGGCTTCCCCTCTCAATTCTGCTGCAATGGCCTCACAAGTTCAATTCTATCGCGCAACCTAAAAACATATAGCAAAACCGGAGAGGGCATTTGAAAAAGACATTTTAACAGAATTTGCAGTTTTATCCTGCTTCTCTTCTCTAAGGAGGAAAAACAAACGGGTAATCCAAAATCACTCTTAGTAGCGTCCGAAGATGAGAAAAGACATGAATATGGTATGTGAATCTAGTTCTCCCTAGCTGCGGGAAAACCTGGGCGAGATGGACACCTGCTCACAAACTGTCACCTTTCTCACACACCCCGGCGTGACTCACTGCTCAGTCTGCACGCAGATGTGACCGGAGCTCTGCCTTCTTACTCATCCTAACCTGTTTTCCTGGAAGCAGATCCCTCCTGTCATCACAGGGAGTTTGACATCAACTCCCAGGTCTACCCAAGAGCTGGCAGGGAATTGCTCTGTGGGCACCTGGCGCCAGCCATAGCCTTTCTTGCCCCCCACCTGCCTGCCTGTCCATCCTGCTTGTCCTGATCCCATGAGGAGGAGGCTTCTAGCGATCAGAAAGGAAGAGGAGGCAACTAAACCGTTCTTTGCTCTGGTTCTTGGCCTTCCACTCTGCAGCCTCTCGCTTCACAGAGATGAACGAGTGGATAGTGGGCCTGCTGGGGACTACTCTTTTCCCGCCAGAAGAGAGTGATCACCCTCAAAGGGGAGAGCAACTTGCCCTGCCTTTGACAGTCTCTTCTGTGGCTTTTGAAAGAGCTGTTCGATTTAAATATAATAGCCTTCCGGATCAAACACTTTTCATTTCTAAAAGCAGATCAATTCCAATTTACTTCTGAAGTTCTGCTTTCATGAAATAACCTGTTTTGCAGTCTGATGGGAGTCTGGCTTTTACAGTACATCTTATTGAGCTGCTGAAGATTGATGAGGTGTGTGTGTGTGTGTGTGTGTGTGTGTGTGTGTGTGTGTTTGAGAGAGAGAGAGAGAGGGGGGGGGGTTTGCACAGCCAAATGAGCCAGGCTAAAGGAAGAGGAATCCAGTTGTCTATACCACTGACATTTCTGAGCACTTATCAGGTGTCAGGCCGTGACGATAGCCACTGTCCACAAAGGAATCTGTTTATTCTTCCCAACAACCTTATGAAGTTGAAAGTAAAATGTCACTGTTTTACAGATGAGGAAACTGAGGCTTGGAGAACTTAAGCATCCTTTATGTGACCACACAGTTGGGTAGAGACAAAGCTGGGACCCAACCCAGGTCAAACTGCGCCAGAGCCGGCACTTACCGGAATCCACACTTGACTCTGACATGGGGCCAAGTTTTGGAAAGGCCTCCCAGTTTCATTCAGTTCTAATCAGGCAGCAGATCAGTTCCATGCAACAGTTTTGTAGGATGTCTGCTCTCCGTTGACGAATGATAATCACTGCCCACAATGTTTGCAATTTTTCTTCTTGACTGTTTGGATATAGTTGTTTTTAAAAACCCTTGAAAAGTACTCAGCACCTAAAAATACCCCCAGTCAGCTACGTACTGTAGCTTCTCGTTTGATGTAGCTTAGAATGGAAGGCGCAGTAATCATAATATCCAACGCGGAGGACTGGAGTTTGAAGGTCTGGATTATAATTCCCGGGCAGATTTGCTGGGAAATTTGGGCAAACACAACCACTCCACTCCAGCTATGCATGGTTTCAATGGGGGTGTCAGTCAAGATCCCCTAGCCATGTCAGGGCGATCAGCTTCCCTGGGAAAGTAAAGCCTAGGGTTCAGGAACGCAACAAAAGTAGAGCACATGAATCCCCAAGAAAAGTTGGAGAATCCAGGGCCCCAGAGCTTTGCTTCTCTGAGGCCCAGACCTGTTCTTTCTAAGGTCTGGTATGTCAACTTGCCTTGGAATCTGTAACTTATTCCAGACCTTCTCAATAAATTCCTCATTGGCATACACTAGGTTTCTGTTGCTTCAAATAACTAGGCATAGTGCTTATTAAAAGGAAACACACACACACACAGCCTAGATGGTTCCTAAATTCTCCCGAGATCCTAGCATTTCGTGTTTTTATATTCCTGCCATCCCGGGACCTTATAAGGTTGCTTCTCCACCAAAGCACCCATCCTTCTGATGTAGGATGAAAATAAAGAAAAAAAATAATCAGGCAATTTGTCATGTTCCCCATAAGTTTCAAAAATAACTAACAGTTAAAAATATGGGAAGGATTGCATGACATTTCCAGTCTTTATGTTAAAATGTGGTCGTGGAAAATGTGGTCTGAGGAAATTGGGATGAGCTTTGGGGATAAGAGATCTGGATTTAAAATGATCACTACTCCTTCACCTAGTACACACTGCTTCTCCCTGAACGGCAGGGTCCTTATCTGTGAGATGCACGTGGCACGATGACTGATTAAGATAGTTCATTGTTTTATCCTCACATTTACCTTCCATCATCGCCCACACACTTGTGCATGTGTGCAAACGCACGTGCATTCACACAAATGCATGTGTTCAAACTCTCACGCACAAACACACACAGAGAATTCCAAGGATGAGAATTCTAGGGCTTTTGTGCCTCTGACGTAGAGCTTAAAGGAGATGGCTGCCTCTGGGCCTGGGGTTCTGGAGTGGTTTGTGCTAAGAGAGGTGGTACCACAGGAAGGTCAGTCCTCAAGATAAGGATGTCTCTGGGTTCTCCAGAGCTGTCCCTGAGGAAGGACCAGGACCTCAGAGGGAAAGACTAGTGTTAGCAAAGTTTCCCCTCCAAGATTAACAAGGAAGGCACCTTACTGCCCAACTGAGGATATCTGCTCATGTGGACAAAAGAGGTTATTAGTGGTCACTGTGGAAGACTGGGACCATACCAAGATCATGGGGATTGAATTTCCTGCTCTCCTGTCAAGATGGGACTCAGATTTAGATTTCATTTAATTTAGAGAGAACAATTTGACATTGCTTACATGTATGGATGAATGTGTGTGTGTGTGTGTGTGTGTGTGTGTGTGTGTGTGTATTGTGCACACACGTATATATATTTTTAAAAATTAAATTATGCATTGCCTAACATCTACTGCTTGCTTTTTATAATTAACAATATATTCTGGATCCATGGCAACACATATAAATATGCCTAATTATTTTTAATAGAAGTAGGGCAGATTCATAGTTGAACAAATGCCTATGTAGAAAGTATAAAATTCAAAGCAAAATTGCCCCTCCCAGTTGCAGAAGGAACCACTGCTCACTATTTCATGTGTATTCATTTGAATATCTTAAGCACATGTGAGCATTTCTTATGTCTGCTGTTAGTTATTCTCAAACAAAATCAATTATGGCGGCCCAATTTCTTTTCTCCATGTGACTATCTGAATTGTCCAGCTACCCAACACCGTATAGTCTGATTTCTAAGCCCTTCCCTAAGTAGAAGAATGGTGAGTAGTTAGAAATAGGGACTCCAGCCAAACATTTCTATTTCTAAAAGAGTCAGATGTTTTGTTTTCTAAATCTAATTTGAAGACATAAATAACACAGTGATTAAAGTGAGAATACACAAGCTACTAAACGAAACATATATAATTTTGAGTGTGATCTAATGTTAAAAACAGGCCATAAATGGCTTTCTTCAACAAACCCCACCTACTTATCCTCAATAATGGTGAACTCAAGTCCAATTTCCATGCTTACAAACCTGTAATGGAAAAGACTTTCTAGTCTGTTTATTCAACACATCTCTCATTTATCACATGGCAACTCCGCTAGTCCCAGTTATCCCAGCCAAAAGTAATTCAGGAACCTAAACAGCGGCTACTGACCAATAGAATTTTCAGAAAACACTATTTAAAAACAATTTTGATTACATATCCAGTCTTCTCTGTATTCCCTACAACAGTTTCTTGCCTGTGGAGGAATCTGGAGCATGTCAAGAGCTTAGCTCTAGGCCACAATGCATTAAGCCCCACTTAACACTACAGTTATCTGTTTGGTCAAACAATCCCCAGTATTGCCCCTAAAAGGAACTCACTCAAATGCCATCGAGAAGAGTGTGCTCTCCTGTAGGTAATAGGGAGCCATCGGAAACTTTCAAGTAAGGGAGTGGCACATATGATCTGCCATAGGGAAGGTGACTTTGGCAGCCTCAGGAAGAGGAGTTAAGGTAATTGGATACTAGACATGATGCCCAAATCCATGATCCAGGCTAGTCATGATGAAGGTTCAAACCAGTAGAGTCACAGTAGAATGATATGGTCCAGGCCCGTGGTCGGCAAACTCATTAGTCAACAGAGCCAAGTCTCAACAGCACAATGACTGAAATTTCTTTTGAGAGCCAAATTTTTTTTAAATTTAAACTTCTTTTAATGCCACCTTTTCAAAATAGACTCGCCCAGGCCGTGGTATTTTGTGGAAGAGCCACATTCAAGGGGCCAAAGAACTGCATGTGGCTCGTGAGCTGCAATTTTCCAACCATGGGTCCAGGCAGATCTAAGAAGATAAAACTAGTAGGTAAAAATATGACAGGGTCAAAATAAACTCCAGGTTTGTAGTACAAGTGGCCCAGTGGTGGTACAAAGTGCTAACGTAGGGGACAAACTGTCATGGGGTGAGAACGGGCAATAAGGAGTTCTATTAAGGAAAGTTGTGTTTGGCACATCTACTAAATGGCCTTCCTGTCATGTATAAAGAGAGCAAGAAAAACCCAGCTTGTGTGGCTCAGTAATAGAGCATCGACCTATGAAGCAGGAGGTCATGGTTTAATTCCTGGTCAGGGCACATGCCCGGGTTGTGGGCTCATCCCCAGTAGGGGGTATGCAGGAGGCAGCTGATTGATAATTCTGCCATCATTGATGTTTTTATCTCTTCCTCTCCCTTCCTCTCTGAAATCAATAAAAATATATTTCAAAAAAATAATAAAATAGCCGAAACTGGTTTGGCTCAGTGGAAGAGCGTCGGTCTGTGGACTGAAAGGTCCCGGGTTTGATTCCAGTCAAGGGCATGTATATTGGTTGCGGGCACATCCCCAGTGGGGGGTGTGCAGGAGGCAGCTGGTCGATGTTTCTCTCTCATCGACGTTTCTGGCTCTCTATCTCTCTCCCTTCCTCCCTGTAAAATATCAATAAAATATATTTTTTTAAATCATAATAATAATAAAATAAATAGAGCGAGAAAAATAATCAAATATGGGAATCAAGACTATGGTTGGAAAGTATTCATGGTAAAGAGGGAGAAGATTACCTGAGAGATGTTGCAGAGATACAGAAGGACACACAAGAACTTTCCACAATTTTAGTTCCCAGCATCAAGACTCATTTTCACCCAAACTTGTCATACTCAACAAAGGAACTCCCAGGGCTTATGCTACTAAACTTCATATCCTAACAAATATTCAAAAGATGCCAGGGACAAAGGCTTCCCCTTTTTTAAAGGAAACCCAAGAGCCAGCTCTCTCCTCTGCCTTCCAGATGGCATTACACATGTCGACTAGAAATGTTCAGGAAGCTCTTTCTTCTTCGTAACCAAGAGAAACATTTTCCTTCTTTGGAGACTGCTCCCACTTTCTCTCCCTGCAAAGATGGAATCTGATGTGTGTGTTTTCCTGAATTCTCCATGACTGGTCCCTTGCACAGTTTGTGCTCTTGGTAGACACTCTGCAGTGGACAGATAAGGATGGGGCTCAGTGACGTATGAGTCTCGGCTAGTTTCCTTAGCGATGCCCCAGCAGGCTTCCAGCTCCCCTACAAACCTGCCTCTGAGTCAGCCTGCTTTCGGCTGCAGTCCAGACCCTGCTGGAACATCACTTTTAAAATAATAATGACTATTTCTATTACAGCACTTTACGGTGTATAAAAATCTTTTTTTGTCCTCATCCCATTTCACCTCCTTAGCACAATCGTACCGAGGAGATGTGATTAATATCACCATTTTATAGATTAAAGAGACTGAGGCTCACAAAAAATGTAATGACTTGCCTAGATTGCATAGCAGGAAGTCAACAGAAGAGGATGAGGTTTGGAAACAGGGGCTCATGGAGTTTGTTCACCTCAGACAATGGTGGCCACTGAGTCGTAGCCAGTCGCCCCCATTCAGTCTGAACACAAGATAGGAGTTATTTCAGCCCAGCAGTTCTTCCCTCTGCATTGAGATAGGTTCAAGATTTACTGGGAAAGACTAGTTCATGGACAGTAATGATAAAGGGCTTCTTAATTCAGCTACCAGCTTGCACCCCAGCCAGTTTCTATACTGCTCATCATTATAACAGTTGTCCTATGGACTCATCACAGGACAACTGTTATATAATGTTGGTCAATATATAAATGTAATCTTGCTTTAACTGTTGATATGGCACTGATACGGCAAAATGTCAGATAGAGCATTGCGTTGAATGGTTTATTAAAATAGCAAAGAATTGGTAGAACTTGTTGGAATAATTGGTACAGCTTACTATCCAGCTGGCATCTAAGAAAGAAGGTGCATGTTTACTGGCATATGGACTTGTGTGATTATAGGAGGGGCTAGAGAGAGCAGTAGAGTGCCCTCTTCAAGGAGATGCACATGCTGATGGGTGATGAACTTATACAGTACACAACCGTGGATGCTTGTATAGAATCTCTGAGACACGGGACTAGTATTTGGTACATGAAACTAGTATTTGCATTGCAACTACTGCTTACTTGTTTACCGCCCTCTGAATCTCTCTACCCCTTGAAGGGAGCTAGCTTATATTTCTAGTGTTTGAATGTGAGCCACACACTCAAAAACCGAGGAACTGCTGTTCTAACTGCTCTTTCTGGAAAAATCAAAATGAATATTTAAGATACGTGGTTTGCAAAAGTTTTTGAAAGGTCACTGGGAAATTTAAAAGACCATCGAGTTCAACTGTTCATCCAAATTTAGACTCTGTGCAAAAAAACATTCTGTCTGCTCCACCTGGCCCATTGACGGGAGTCTCACTATCTCACAAGATGGTCTGATGTTTCTATCACATACTTCCCTGTTGGCAACAAATTCTTCTGACCTTCTTCAGGGTCAGTACCTATAGCTGCAGGTCATGCAGTCCCCCTTGTTTTTGTGGACAGAGGATCACAGGCTTCTGCTTGGATCCTTCTGCAGCAAATGGCTCACCAACTCTTGAAGCAGCACATCCTTAAAATTTTCTTTCATGTTGATTAATAGTCTGCCTTTTTAAGGCTCCAAGGAGAGGCAATTAAGAGGAAAAGATAAGGTTTTGGGTTTTAAAGTCAGATAACCTGCATTTAATTGCCATCTGTGCCACTTCCTGGTTCTGCAACTTGGGATGAATTACTTAACACTTTGGAGAGGCAATGTGCTAATCTATAAATAAGAGAGAATAAAAATAATAATACCCACCTCTCATAACTATGGTAAGCATTCGTTAAAATAATGCATATAATGTTTTTATGAGAGCATTGCCTGGCACATAGTAGTTATTTAATTAACTGTAGCTACAATTCATATTCTGCACTTTGTTCTGTCTTAGGTTGGCTTATGGGGTCTTTTGAAATAGATCAGCAAGCTCTTCTACATGTAAGCCTTCTCCTATACATAAAACTTCTGTCATTGACATCTATGCCTTCTCTTAGGTAACACTGCAAAGGAAGCAAAAACCACTTCTGTACCCAACAGTTAAGTAAAAGATAGCAATGTTCATCATTGACATTCTGAAGAATAAGAGTTGGTCCCTAAATAAGCCTATAAGGGATTCATAACATGATATAATAGTAGAGAGGTTACCCAACTGGGATTCCCGAGAAATGCATTGTGTTTGCTCTACGTCTCGGGCAAGTCATTTGCCTACTCCAGTATATTCAGGTGCAGAAGAAAGGGAAGGAAACAATGTCACAACACTTTGTGGGCATCAAGGAGATACACAGGCAAAGCTCCTAGGGAAGAACAGTGCTCAGCACATAATAGCTATTCAACGTGTATTGACTGATTGTATTTCTAGACCCCAGCTATTTTGACACCCATGCCTATTCTCAGACCAGGTAGTTGTCAATAGCCTTTCAGCTTATGGCTGTGATGGCTTCTTTTTCTATACTCCCTGCTTCTAGTCCATCCCTGAAAATCTGGTTCTAATCACATGCCGAGAGTCCAACAGCAGAATATACAGAGCATGGTCAATCATGGGTCAAAATCTATGGGAAATGATCAAAACAGTGTTTGGAGAACAGTGTATAGCTTTACTTGTCTTTATTCTTTTAAAAGAATAAAAGAAATTAACTAAGTTCTCACCTTATTTTATAAGATAAGGAAATGAATTTAAAAAAACCCCACAGGAGAATAAGAAAGTAAATGTGACAAAATAAACAACTAATTAGTTGAATAATAAAGAAATTAGAAAGTGGTTAATATAACCAAAAATACTTGTTTTAAAAGACTAACAAATGTCCAACAGATAGCAAATTCATTAAAAAAAACTAATAAAATTATAAATGAGGCAGGAAATAGAGCATCAAAGATAATGAAGTTGGGGGAAAAAGTAAAATGTACCAGGAAACACTTCGCACAGTTAAATGATAATTATTTTAAATTCCATTTGAAATAAAGTATTTTTTTATATTTTTAATTGATTTGAGAGAGAGAGAGAGAGAGAGAGAGAGAGAGAGAGAGAGAGAGAAAGGAAAACATCAATGGTGAGAGAGAATCATCGATCGGCTGCCTCATGCACATGCACGCACCACACTGGGAATTGAGCTTGCAGCCTAGTCATGTGCTCCGACCGGGAATCAAATCGTGACCTCTTGGTTCAGAGATAAATGCTCAACCACTGAACCACACTGGCTGAGTGAAACAAAGTATTTTTTTAAAGCAAGGGGATTGTCTGGGTACTGACTATGCTCCTTGTCACAGTACTGGGTGTTTTGTATATGTGTGATGACACCGTGAGATAAATATCTGTCCTCCCTTTACAAACAAGGACTGAAGCTTAGAGCAATGAAGCTATATTCCCAAGGTCACCCCGCTACTAAAGGATGCAGCTGAAATTCAAATCCATATCTACACTATATAGACTTTTCCATTCTAAAAATGTAATCAAAATAGTCACAATAGGAAAGAAGAAATTTAAATATCCAGTAACTAAATATGTTGAAAAACTGTTCCCACACCACACAAACACAACTGGATAAACTTGTTTAGATAAAAATTCTCCAAATTTTCAAATAGAAGCCTAAGTAACTGTCATCCTTAAAAAAAAAGAAAGAAAGAAAGAAAGAAAGAAAGAAAGAAAGAAAGAAAGAAAGAAAGAAAAGGAAGGAAGGAAGGAAGGAAGGAAGGAAGGAAGGAAAGCAAACTACCTTAACTACTATAAAAAGAAATAATAATCTTAATTTTAGGCTATACACTCATACACACACCCCTATGTTGTGTTTTCCCCTTATGGACATGAATTTTTCAATAAAAATCAAATCAAATGAGGTGATAAATTATTACATGCTAGAAGATGATGTCATTTATATGAAATTTCCAGAATAGTACATCTATAGAGACAGAAAGCAGGACTATGGTTGCCCGGGGCTGGGATAGGTGAGAAAGGCAGAATAGCTTAAAGATATAGCATTTCTTTTTGAGATGATAAAATTGGTCTAAAATGAACTGTGATGATGGTTGCATGTATTTATGAACATGCTATAAAAACCCTATAGTTTGCTAGGGCTGCCATACAAGACGCCACAGACTGGATATTTAGAAATTTCTTATCTCATGGTCTGGAGGCAGGAAGTCTATAATCTGACATTGGGGTGGGGGGATAGATGGGGGTTCTCCAAAGCCTCTGTCCTTGGCTTTCGATGGCTATCCTCTTGCTGCTTTCCCCTTACATGGCCGTCCTTCTGTGTACATGTGCCTCTGGGGTCTCTTCCTCTTTTTATAAGGATGCCAGCCGCATGAGATTATTTTTACTAATCACCTCCAAATATAGTTGCATTCTGAGGTATTGGGAGCTGGGACTTTACAAATAAAATTGGGGGTTGGAAGGACACAATCCAGCTTGTAACGGAATCGAAGTGTACACCTTCAAAGGATGAGCTGTGTGACCTGTGAATTTCATCCTAATGCAGCTGTGTTCAAAATAGTGTAAGAACGCTCTCTGAAAATGATAAAACCAAAATTAAACTTAGAGAAACACTAGTCATTCTCCTTAAAAACAAAACCCTGATATTATAGAACATTTGGGATGAAGGACATATGGACAACAGATGAGATAAGAGAAGGGAAGGGCAGTTATAAACTCTTAGAGAAAAATAAAACGAGGCAAAAAAGGAGATGACCTCATCATGCTACTACATTTGGCCCTGCAGTGTGTCAGATTAAATCCTCATATTGATGTACTCGCCTTTCCAATTTATTTAGCAGCTACTATGTGCTCAGTGCTCTCCTAGGTGTAACATACAATAGCAACACAAAACGAAGGCCCCTGCACTCATGGAGCTCCTGGTCTGGCCGGAGCAGGGATACAGACAATAAAATGTTATATAACCAGTAAGTGACTTCAATACGATAGAACAAAATTAAAAGGTAAAACAGAATGAAGGGACCTAAAATTGCTGAGGAGACGCAAGAGGGGCAGGTTGAGAGGGGGTCAGAATGTTGGCCATATAAGTATTAGGGGCCCTTGTAGAGGCCCTAAGGTAAGAGTATGTCTGACAAATAGCAAGAAAACCATCATTGCTGGAAAGATGTGGGCAAAGGAAAGGGCAGTAAAAGTCTAGATCAGAAGGTAACGAGAGCCAGGAGACTCAGGCCTTTGGGTATTTTAGGGATTTGGGCTTTTACTCTGAGTAACAGTAAGGTTGGAAGCAGAGAAGTGACAAGACTGTCCTTGCATTTTAGAAGGAGCACACTGGTGGCTGTGCTGAGACTAGAATATAGGGCAGAAAGCTTAGAAACAGGAGCTATTGCATGCACAAGTAACGAAGACTGGAAATGGATTTTATTTTTAAAATATGGCATATACTATACACGTGGTGAGGATGAGAGGATCCAGTAGGGAAGGTATAAGAGAGTTGAATCATCCCTTCCATAACCAGGAGTCAAGTAGGCAATATCTAAAATTACTACAGAAGAAGTAAAAGCATAGTATTTAAAATTACATGAATTAGCCCCACTAGTGTGGCTCAGTGGTTGAGCATCAACCCATGAACCAGGAGGTCATAGTTCAATTCTCGGTCAGGGTTGCAGGCTGGATCCCCAGGGTGGGGTGTGCAGGAGGCAGCCAATCAATGATTCTCCCTCATCATTGGAGGGAGATGTTTCTATCTCTCTCTCCCTCTCTCTTCTTCTTTGAAATCAGTAAAAGTATATTTATAAAAAAAATAAAATTACATTAATTAAAATAAGAGATAGCTAAAAATAGTTGGAAAAGATTGCCACTAGAGAGAGAAACTGGGGAAGAGGGACAAGGAACAGCTATTTCTTAGGAGCCTTCCACCTCATATTTTTAATCACATGAGTGTATTACTTAAATTTTTATAAAAGACCAGAACAAGGTTGCCCTTGAACTTCATAACTGATGTTGGGTTGGGGATTTGGGCAATTACAATACATTACAAAGGAAGAAGTATATCTAAAAATATCATTATTTGCAAATGGCAGAATGCCTAGTTCAAACAAAAGTCAACTAAAATATTTCAGTAAAGGGATCAGATAAAGAGACAATTTTAACTTGCTCGCTCATATAATGTCATGTTGAATAAATGTTTCTCTTAAGTAGACTAGAATTTTTTCACGACTAGAAGTTCAGTGCTAAATTCAGCATTCAACTACAGTTAATGATTAATATCTGAGAAACTTGCTCTTTTTAATTCTTAAAAGCTAAATTGTTTTATTTGTGGCTTAATACCACGTACTACTTTAAGTTCATTTTGGGAGAAAAAAACAAAACATTGTATCCTTTCTTCCTGAATATTTTTTTTGTTTAGAAGCAATTGCTGAGCAGATGAATAAGCAGTTCAAGTCCATGCCATGCTCTGGTCCAAAGTCAAGGGCAGGTCACGACAGATGGCTTTTCATATTCGCTTTCCAGGCTCTGGGAAGGGGAGTAGAAAGTGGTTTCCACCTGAGTTCAGGCCAACAAGTCATACATTCACATATCCATTCATCCACTCATTTATTCACCCATCATTCAAATCCGTACTGAGCAAAGTAAGCCCAGCATCAAGAACCTTGGAGAAAGCCCAGCTATCAGTGGGCTCCCGTAAAGAAGGCATTTAAAGGACAATGTCAGCACACTGCAGGGAGGACTAAGAGAGAGGTTTGCCCAGAATCAGAGTCAGCAAGGACGGAAAGTGTTTGGAAGAGGGAGTGACAGCCAGGCAGGAAAAGAAGTGGATTCTGTTGGTTGATTAAAAGTGATCGAACACTTGAGCACCTGAAAAGGAGGGACATGGTAAAGTGCAGAGAAAGAGTGTTGGTCAATGGTCCTAACCTCAAATGCCCATGGGAGCCAGGCTGGTGATATGAGTGTGCAGCATGGGCTTGGTCCTGGGGAAGACAAGAGAGAGTAGTGCAGACTGTGGCAAACCGAGGAGACCACGCTCCACTCAAGGGAACAACTCCTCCACAGCTCCAGTGATTGACACTAAGCAGGACCTAGAGCTCCCATATCCTACCTAATAAAAGAATAGTATGCAAATTAACCATTACTCTGCTCAGGCCATACCCACCAGCCAATCAGAGCAAGTATGCAAATTAACCCCAACCAAGTTGGCTTCAGCCACAGAGAGCAGTTGAGAGGCTTGGGTTTCCCCAGCAATAGAGGAAACCAAGCTTTCCACACACCCTGGCCAGCCTAGGCCTCCACTCAAGGACACAAAGTTTCAATTATAGAAGATACATAAAACCAAACAGAAATGGCAGCAGCCACAGAGCAAGCAGGAGGCTCGGCTCTGCTCCAGGCTATAAAGTTTCAATTGTAGAAGATAAATAAATTCCAGACACCAGAGCCTCTGCTTGGGTCACTGGGGGGTGTGGCCAACCTGCAAACTACCACAGGCCCCTCACCCAGGCCACCCCACATCCCAAGGGAACTCCCAACCTGATCCGGGACACCCTTCAGGGCAAACCAGCTGGCGCCCACCCATGCACCAGGCCCCTATCCTATCTAATAAAAGAGTAATATGCAGATTGATCATCACTCCAACACACAAGATGGCTGCCCCCATGTGGTCAAAGATCCTGCCCCTATGTGCACACAAGATGGACACTACAAGATGGCCAGCAGGGGAGGGCAGTTGGGAGGCACCAGGCCTGCAAGGGAAGGCAGTTGTGGGTTATCAACCCTGTAGGGGAGGGCAGTTAGGGGTGGCCAGGCTAGCAAAGGAGGGAAGTTGGGGGCAAACAGGATGGCAGTGGAGTAGATAGACATCAATCAGGCTGGCATGGGAGTGGTTAGGGGATGATCAGGCTGGCAGGCAGAAGCAGTTAGGGGCAATCAGAAAGGCAGGCAGGCGAGCAGTTGGGAGCCAGCAGTCCTGGATTGTGAGAGGGATGTCAGTTGGATTGGGTCTAAATGGGCAGTTTAACATCCCTCGAGGGGTCCCAGATTGGAGAGGGTGCAGGCTGGGCTAAGGGTCACCCCCCACTCATCCCATGCACAAATTTCATGCACCAGGCCTCTAGTCTTTTAATATTTCAACAAAAATCCAGATTTGTGTTGGGATGTGTGTATATGAAATTGTTAGTGAATTAAAATGCCTTAATATTATCCTATATAATAAAAGGCTAGCCAAAACCGGTTTGGCTCAGTGGATAGAGCATTGGCCTGCAGTCTGAAAGGTCCCGGGTTCAATTCCAGTTAAGGGCATGTACCTTGGTTGTGGGTACATCCCCAGTAGGGGGTGTGCAAGAGGCAGCTGATTGATGATTCTCTCTCATTGATATTTCTAACTCTCTATCCCTCTCTCTTCCTCTCTGTAAAAAATCAATAAAATGTATTTTAAAAAGTAAAAATAGAAATAAAAATAAAAGAATAAAAGAAAAGGCTAATATGCAAATTGACTGAACAACAGGTTGCTATGATACACACTGACCAGCAATGACAGAAGCCTCTTCTGCCTATGCTAAGGATTTCCAACAGATGGCTTAGGCCCACTCCCTGTGGGCCCCCAGATTGCCAGAGGGCATAGTCCAGGCTGAAGGATCCCCTTGAGTGCATGAATTTTGTGCACCAAGCCTCTAGTAACATATTTCCCAAAAATAAGACATCCTCCGAAAATAAGACCTATTTACAGGTTTCCTTCTGAGTGAAATATAAGGCATCCCCCCAAAATAAGGCCCCGAGGCTCTGTCCCAGAATGAAAATTAATTTATCGTAAACTAGTCGCTAGGGCCACCCCGACTGGCGTCTAGCAACCAGTGACATTATGCGGAGTCCTGATGTCACTGATGTGTGAATGGAGAGAAATCAGCGTGGAAACTTTGTGAAACCTAAACTGCAAGAAGTTGTGACTTGGGTGAAGAATTCATGGGAGAAAATCACTGACAGTTGCATTGCAAATGCACTGCAAGCAGGCTACCTTGACAAGAAGTACTCATTTAAAGACAGTGCTATTGCTAAACATGAGAGATTTGGTCCACCGATTCTGAAAGAAATGGAGTCACAAGAAATTCACCAGGAAATTCAGGAATTGGATTGTTATGATGATGTTCCAGAAGATGATGACATGATTGTCATTGAATAAATGAGTAAATTCTTGATACTGTAGGATTCACAGTTTGTCTGGTTTGTGTTGACAACTACCATACTACCGTACTGTATGCAGGTAATAAATTTCCTTTACTTTCATTTAACAATAAATGTGTACTGTATTCTTCTTCATGGAAAAATAAGATATCCCCTGAAAATAAGACCTAGCTCATCTTTGGGAGCAAAAATTAATATAAGACACTGTCTTATTTTCGGGGAAACAGGGTAATAATAAAACCTAATGTGTCTCTCCCCTTCTCCCCCCCTAAAAATGTGGCTGATATCAAGCTACATTTTTTTTTGTTTGCTACCCCTGGGTTGAATTTTTCTGATCTAAACTTCCTAAAATAAATCACTTAAACTATCTCAAGCCTCAGTTTCTGCATCTACAATAATAACAGTATTTAATCAAATTTATTCAAATTATAGGATTTTGGCAAGAAACAAATGAGGGAATGATTGTACAGCTGTAACCTCTTTAAAACACTGCTTTGTTACAAAGTTGTCTTTGATATCATTTTATCAAGCTATGCTGCATATACATAGAAATGATTGTGGCACGTTGCATAGAATGAATCATTACAATACACTCTGTACTCACGTGCGTGTTCTCCACCAATGGAAGCTCCAGAGCCAGCTGGGTGGAAGAGATGCACCGAGGTGTGTGGCTCGCCCTGCTGTTAATTTCCTTTCTGCCATTTAGGTTGCATTCTGGCTACCGGTGCTGACCCGTAACAGCTGGTCAAGATTGGGAGGGTGACAGTGCCAGATCTCCCTAAGGGTGACAAGGGAAAGGTGTCCATCTACAGGCTGAAATGCAAGTGCTCCGGGAGCCTTCCAGGAAGTGGCTGCAGCCCAGAGGATGCAGATAAAGCGGGGTGCTGACCTGGGGAGGTACGCAAGGACAGCCCCTCAGCCAGGAGCATCAACCGGAAACTGAATTAAGGGAAATTGTAATTAAAGACATACAATGGTCTCAGGGAATTTGAGAAAAATGGAACAGCCAATAGCCAATGAGCAATGTATGTAAGTATATCTAAGGAGTATGCCTCACAGACCTTAATTTACCCAGCAACCCCATTTCTAGAAATTCCCACTTTGAGCTAAATAGAGTGAATGCTAAGAGTTTCTGTATAGTGAATGCTGGCCCCAAAATATCAGTTTTTGTTATTATTTGCTTGATATAGTTAGATTATAAGATACGTATTCGAAGGTGATAAAATGTGAGGCTGAAAAAGTGGACAACCAGAGGCCAGATCACAAAAGGTTTTAGAGGTTATTCAGGGAGCGGAGAATTTATCCAGAGTTGGGAATGCGCAGAGGATATCAACCAGCGTCTTAATCCCCTGTGTTAAAGGTGGTATACAACAAATAGTTACTACTTTCACTTAAATATAGAATAATTGACAAGAAGCCGAAATGCATTTAGTGGATATTTTTTAGTTCTCTCCAGTGTGACAACACATCTACCAAGTGAAATCTTTAGAATCTGCCTTAATCTTTAGAATTAATAGCATATGTCCCAGGGGAGGCATGAAATTTAGGTTCCACATGCTTTCCCCTTAAGCAATGACACTGTTCCTGAACTTTGCATACTGTGGCTGCTCTAAGACAGCTTCAGCAGAAGACAAGGACAAAGAGACCTCATCGGAAGGATGCCATCTCCACGCACTTGAGCTACAACCTAGCTAACAGACGCCAGAAGGGACTTGAAGGGTCCTTCCTGCCCTCTGAAAACAACAGTTGATGGAGGCAAGACTGGGTGGGTGGTGGGAGAGAAGGAAGCTGCATTTTGCTGATGGAGATAGCTTCCAGATAATGTCAAATCCACAAATACGAAATGGTTAGTCCCAAAAAAAGGTGATTTCTAATCTTGCCATGATCAAGGTCTGTTTTCCCCATTATTTCTGGATCTAGTACATAAATGAGTTGAGTACAAATGCCTTTCCTAGATGTTCTCCCTGGCAGTTTCTAAATGTCCTCACCCCAGAATCACAAAGGGCACGCACAAGAGGAAATTCACATCGCCTGAGCTTCTGCTATCAGCTGGGTATTTCCCTTACATTGAACTTGGAGATTATCCCGTCTCTTCCCTCCCCTGCCCCCTCTCCACAACCATCTGTCATGATCTCTCTAAAGCAGAAAGATGTTGAAAATAGGCTAATGGCCAGAGCGCTGCACAAGGAGTAACTTTTGTTTTTATTGTTGTTGCCCCAAGTCTAGAATCCCATCTGTGGTCTCCTGCATCCTGTGTTGGGGTGCATTCCAATTGATATCTAGCAAATTAAGCAACCCACTTTAAAAACGCACTGCCTAGTCCACCAGAAAGAACATAGGTCCAGCTGGGGAGATCAAGAGGCTGGACAGGGCTCCTGCACAGAGAGCACCAGGACAGCACGCTCTGTCCCTTTCACCCCAGAGAAGTAGCAGGTGAGCCTCCTGGAAGGCAGCTGGGACGTGAGTACAATGTTCGACTGATGAAAATGGTTGAGAAGGCTCTTCCCTCTGCATCTATTGTAGATGGGTCATTGCTGGGTACCAGGTGGCAAATAACGATTCTCTAATATTCTTTCACATGAAATAGTCTCCGTGTTCTTGTAAGTCACGGAGATCCTCAGAGGCTATGACCCTCGGAGGGGTCTGTTTTGACCCAACCTGACACACCATAGAACTATTAGGGAGGATGATTACTTAAGACATATTGCTAGGGATGCTGTAGGCTAGAAGCTGATAACTGCCTACTTTTTATCCATCATTACTTCTTCCTTAATTAATAAACCTGGACCTGTTTAGAGGCATCGATGTGCCCAGTGGCCAAATGACTTCTTCAAGCCTTCCCTGGAGATGGGGGTAAGGTGACTAAGTTCTGGACAAGGCTTTTCAGAAGGGGACTCATTTAGCTAGGAGGTTCTTTTGCTTTTTTTCCTCTTTCCTCTTTCTTCCTGCCTGGAATATAAACTTGATGTAGGGAGCCACAGTGGCCATGTTGCACCTTGAAGATGGAAGTCACATGCCAGTGATGACAGGACAAAGGGATGGCGGAGGCCTGGGACACAGGGCTGTATCATAGGAGCCCTGTCACAGCTACAGAAAGTCAGCCCCCCGGCTGCCTGTAATTGAGAGAAAAATAAACCTCCATCTTGTTAAATCATGTTATTTCTTACTTCTGTTATTAGCACCCCAAATTCAGCTCCTCGCATCTTCTATGTGGTAAAATAAGAAAAGCAGGGCCAAAAATTTTCAATCAAGATGTGTAAAAAAATAATTCAAAAGAACATAGCATTTAAATTCTATCACTTTCAGGGCACATTGAATTATCTGTGGGGAGGAACGTACTCGGGAAGATGTCCCAAGTGGCTAGTGGAGAGGAATTTCTTGTAAGAGAAAGCCATTAAGAATCCATCAGCCTTTACTAGTCCCTGTGGCTTGCAAACACCTTGCCCTTTGTGGAGATCACAAACCTGCATTATTTACCACCATTGACTTTGCCTACCATATAGGAGAATCGACCGATCCTTGGAAAGCGTTTCTCTTGTGGGACCTGGGAGTCTTCTGAATCCATTTCATGAAAAATGAAAGGAGACAGCGTAACAAGTTCAAGTTCATTTAAGTCAACATCAATGCCAGTTTCTCCAGAAGAGGCAGGAAAAAGACCAGCAGAGAGGAAGGGAATAAAAAGCTCTTGGCTCTGCTTTCCTAATTACCCCTAATCCAATAAAGAGCTGGACCTCTTACAAATGCTAATTAAGTGAGCCCCCTACCAGTCCAGTGATAAATCCAGGAAGAGACCTCCCTGGTAAAAGTGTAGACCGTGACAGAGCAGCAGGCTCGAAATAGACATCTGAGTACGCAGTCAGCGTTTGAAGTCCTGGAGGGTCAGCAGGCAGGGAAGAGCATGCCGAGGCCTGTGAAAACAAGGAGAATACTGTATGGAGTTGGGAAACTAGAAATCAGCGTGTGTGAACCAGGGCCGATCTCCTCACACTACCCCCCCCCCCCATCCAGTTTTCAGCGTCTAATGTCAGAATTCTTTTTAAAAAAAAATATTTTTATTGATTTTTTGCAGAGAGGAAGGGAGAGAGATAGTCAGAAACATCAATGAGAGAGAGTCATCGATCAGCTGCTTCTTGCACACCCCCTACTGGGGATGTGCCCACAACCAAGGTACATGCCCTTGACTGGAATCGAACCCGGGACCCTTCAGTCCGCAGGCTGACGCTCTATCCACTGAGCTAAACTGGTTTCGGCATAATGTCAGAATTCTTGACCTCCCAGAGCTCTTCTAAACTCCACCTGTGTCCTCTTTCAACCACCAGGAGCACATCCACTTGCCAGAAATCCTCCCCTCTCGGTGCTGTCCTGTTTTCATGCTTCCCACCTTGTGTTCTGCTGAATCAGCCGCGATGCTTTGGGTTGCGAATAAAAGAAAATCCAACCCAAAGTGGCTTAAACTGCAAAGGTTCACTTCTGGTTCCCGAACTGAAAAGCTCAAAGGTCTGTCAACTTCAGGCATTGATTTAAGATTAGGGCTCTGGTTCCATTTCTCTGCAGTTTTCTTGGTGTCATTCTTATATATTTGTTTTTCCCTCTGACTGATTTCTATCATGCAGTCACAAAATGCTACATCAGTTCCTGGTGACACCACCATCTATCACAGCATCGAAAGCAAGAGAGGGTCCCTCCTCCCAGATGTGTCAAAAATGCCTGAGCTTCACCTGGAACAGACAAAACGAGGTTAGACTCACGCTTTGGCAAAATGTTCACCCAGACCCAAGAAATAGTGTGTGAATCAGCCTAGGCCAAGCTGTGCTGTGGTGACAAGTGACCCTAAAAACACCACTTTTATTTTTCGTTCCAGTTGCACACAGGCTGTTACAAAACAAGTGAGACTTTGTCCATGTCCTCTTCATTCTGGGGGAAGACAAAAGGAGCACACAGTTCTAGGGCGTACTAATGTGGCCAGGGAAAAGAATGATGGCAGAACCACACGCTGGCTCTTAACATTTCCACTTGGAAGTGGCACATGTAATTTCCGCCCACATTTCGTAGGGCAAAGAAAGCCATCGCAGAAGCCTGTAGTCAGCAGGATGGGAAGTGAAATCCTTCTGTAGGAAGAGGCCAGATGGAATGAGCTTGATATGTTTTGAATATAATCTAATACTGCAAGTGCTCCATGATGATGGATTTGAACGGGGATGCTCATCTCTGACCCAATTATTAGGCAAGGCAATTGATAGGGCTGACCTTTTGGGTTTACATCAATCCAATCTTACTCCGTGGGGTCGGCGTAGCCATGGCGGCTCGTGTCCTTCCCACCTGTGTCCACTGCCTACCTGTGGCCTTGGCGTAGCTGCCCCAGCTTCCCACGCTGGCCGCAACCCGGCCACTCAGGACCACGCTGCGCCCCACGGGAACCCCGTGACGCCCAGGGCTCCCAGCTCCGCGCTGGAGCAGGAACCAGGCAGAGGTACAAGCCGTGATGCCAGCACAGTGAAGCACCCCCTCTGATGTTAGAGGGGACCAAGGACTGTGTTCTCTATGTCTTGAAACTCTAGGATAAGATCGGCCCAGAGAAGCCCTCAGTAAATTCCCATTTTATGAAAGACCTGGGCTGAGACAGTTTGGACCATGCGGAGATTATCATGGCTCTGGGGGGGACAAATTTGGGTTTGAAATTCTTGATATAGATGCGGAGAAACTGATTGTCCACAAGAAATTATAAGTGACACTGCATATGAGAAGGATGTGCATGAATAAAGGATGAGACCCTTTTCTTCACCGAGAGGAGATGCGAAGATACAGACGAGTGTCCGGCCGCCAGAGCGTGTTTTGGCATTGTTGCTGTCCTCGACAGAGCAATTCTGTTTACACTTGCATTTAAATTGTCTAAGTGTTTGTGCTCTTTGAAAATAAGTTGATAAAACCAAAAGAAAAACAAACACCTACTCCTCTAAGTGGGAATGGAATCAACCACATTTAGACCACAGGGTCTACTTCACCTACCGGTAGACAGGACAGAGATGAGAAAACTGAAGCTTGAAAGGATTATCTCTTTCAGATCCTAGAGCCAGAATTCAAAGCCAGGTCTTCTAAATTGCTATTCCATGCTTTCCATTGTACTAAAGACTTTGAATTTGGTTCTGCTCTGTCCAAAAACAATCTCATTCACTTGACTAACAAACTTAGCTTCTAACATGGGCAGAAGTCATGTTGGAAACTCACTATTTTTATAGAATAATTCATAGGCAGAAAATCTGAAAAGTTTTATAATTTGGAGACAAAGTCATAAAAGGGCATATTTCATCAAGGAAACATGCATCTTCGACGACACATTCAGAAATACAGTGCACAACCTTCCAAGAGATCAGTTTGACAATACCTAGCAAAAGCCTTAAAATATGCACATTGATTGACCCAGCAATTCCACACGTAGAAAATTTACCTTCTGAAAATAACCATGCGTGAGTGGAAAAGTCAATAAAAATAAACAGGGACCTTCACTGCAGCAAAATTTGTGACCTAAAAATCCTAAATATTCAACACAATGGGATTCGTTAAGTAAACCAGGGTTGATGCACTGAACATACTACTATGCAGCTATTTAAAAAGTCCCATGCCTAAATATTTAATTACACAGATTTTTAAGTTGATTATAAAAAGTAAATTATCAAATGTTATGCACAATATGATATATATATATATATATATATATATATATATATAATTATTATAGAAGGTTTGGGTATTTTTTTATGTTTGCATTCAAATTTTCTACATCAAATGTCTATGGCTTGTACACTAAGAAGTAAACAATGCCATCTTCTTTTTTAAATGAGTCACCTCCAAAACTAAAGCAAAGAGAAACCCTGTGAAGCAGATGAGATTACCATCTGCAGAAATCATCATAAGCTCTAAGAATGTGTTGCTGATTAGTCGAGGGTGTCTCTTGTGTGTGATAGAAGAGGTTAAAAAATAAATCAAGCAATATAACCCATGATATGTGGTTCTGTGACAGCCCAAGAAAATAAGAAATTTATGATTAAGAATGGTCAGTGTGACTGTACTGGGGAGTATGGTCATTTCAATTACCCTCATCAGAGTGTGAGGCAGAATTCTATCCAGAGAGAAGATGACAATTCATCCAAATGTTCCAGCTTAGTGCTCAAAAATATCAGCTTACTTTCATTTTAAATCTTCCACTGACCCAGCTACCTTAGATGCTCTCATTTTCTCTTTCATCAAGAAGCAATGCCCCATGCCAATGACACATGTTACTTTTCCGGATTGGATGAATTCCCAATGAAGGAGGCTTTTGGTATAAATTCCGGTCTATATTGCCAGTTGGGGGTGAAGAGGAACTTTTATCAGTGCCATTGTGTTTGCCAAGGTCATTTCAACCCGGGGTGAGTTAATCCCATTAAGTAAACGGCTGCCTTATTTTTAATGACATTCCCATTTCCTTCTCTACCTGCAAAATTCCTAGTGCAATCGGATGTTCCAGCCAATGTTTCAAAATGTTATCCTCGAGTTCCTTAAAACTTATGTGTAGGTGTCACGTCTGCCCAGCATTTTAAGTGTTTTACTTAGCATTATAGAAAGAGAAATCAGAGGTGTACTTCCTCCACAATCTGACCATGCTCCCACCTGCTACTGTGGGGACCAGTCTCTTTTAGGATAACCACAGTTCCAGAGCACAGCACCTGTACGTACATCATTGTGCCTCTGCTCCGACCCTCCGTTAGGTCTGGAACCCTTCCACACCAAACGTGGCAGAGAGAAGCACTAAGATCGTGTTGGGTGCCAACACATACTTGTCAAGAGTGTCTTTAAAGGAAAAATGGAGTGGAGGACACCTGTGTCTCCAGATATCTATCTCTTCATGGTTGAGGTTCAGAGGAAACTCTGGCCCCAGACCATTCCTGGTGTATCTGTCACACATATTCCTTTTCTATAACACAGAGACTCAGCTTTGAAATGGTAATACACTTCTGGAGTTCATCAAAGGGTAACAGATTCTTTTAGTTGAAAATATCACAAACCATTTGACCTGGGATCAGGAAGACAGGAAATGCAGGGTTAGAAGGGTCAAAAAACGGGAATGTCCCAGGTTAGGCAAAGCATTGGTCCCCCAGAGGTGGGCTTAGAGCTAGCCAAACCCAGCCTCGGCGGGCTCAGGTCTCCAAAGCTGCTGATGCAGAGAGTTGGGCCCTAGAGCAAGAGTCTGCCACAGGGAATGTGCTACATCATGTGAAAGGTGGCATCCAAAGGTGGCTTCGTAGTGCCAAGCAGGTCTGTCATGTGTGAAACAGGATTCCAGGAGGCTGAAAAGAGCCAGAGGAAGGAGAAATCAGACTGGACAGACTGGAACTCATGCCGGGCTCTGGCGCTGGTGGGAACACAGTAATGAGCTCAGAAAAACACAAGAAGGAAAAAAGGATGGAGAAGGGTTTATTCCAGATTTGGGGAGAGATGGCTGGGAACGGATAAAAACAACAAGGGGAAGGGGCTGGAGGACTTTTGGGCAGGAGGGGAGGAGACCGCTGGGCATAAGCAGCCCGCCCTCAGCGTTCAGGATGGCGGCGAACGTTTCAACTGTGCCCTCTGAGGACACCAGAAGGTCCTGCGTGTCCTTGGCAAACCACAGCCTTGATGGCTCTATCACCCACTCTAAGGTGCACAAAAGCAAGAGCTACTCCTGGGAGGTAAATGAGATGGCTGGCCAGTGACCGGGGCTCTACCCTCAGAAAGCCTGGGCTATAACCCAAGCTCTGCCACTTGCCGCCTCTGGGACCTGGGGACATGGTTTTCAATGAGTTATTTGTCCCATTTTCTTTATCTAAGAAATAGAAATAAAAAGTATTTGGCACGTACATTGTAAAGGCTAGCTCTTACATGGATAAGGTGATCCATGAAAAACACAGAGAACAGTACTTGGCACATAATAAATGCCCGATAAATGTAGTGCGCAGTAGTAGTGGCGATATTGGGAGTAAGAGGTAATGTATATAAAGATCTGATGCAAAGTCTGGCACTTCGTAGGCCCTCAGTATGGGATAGCTATTATTACTCTGGCTTTCCCTGCCTTTTAGGACCAACGTTAAACTGTGTCCACCCCTGCCCCCTGCCCCAGTTCTAACCCCTCACTGTAACAGGAACACCCTCCTCTTGGCTGCTGGAAAGCGAATCTCACCACAAATTAACCCGGACCCAGAGAGATACTCCCAGAAACTCGGCGGAGTCAGCCCAGGCGGTTTCTGGAAGCCAGTAAGGACAAATGAATCTCTTCATTACGAGTATTAATCAAACGCCTCCTAAATGTCCCACGTGACCACACACGCGCCCAGCCAGCTCCTCTCCTTGGCACAGATCTTGGCACCTGCTATTCTTAGAGCTGTTTGATCTGAGACACAATACGTTACTGGCTTGTTGTACAAGAAAAGCGGCATTTAACCAGTGGAAGGGGGGAGTGGTAGGCAGGAGTGAGCCAGAATGAAGTCATGAAGCCCCAAATTGGGACTTAGCGTGGCTGCAGGAAGGCAGAAAGGAAAGAATGCAGACAGCAGGGGAAGGAAGAGTCACCATAGGCTCCGGGGGAGATAAATATTAGGCCAGTTCCCTGAGACTACAACTGATGACCTTTGCCATTTCCTAGTGTATGAGCCATCAGGTACCAGACCGGGTGCCATGAACTCATGTCATCCTCACAGCACAACTACGAGGGCTATTGTTTGCGTGCATAACTCTCTCACCTGGTTCCCAAATAAGATGCTACAAAGCGCTGCACACTAAGAAGCATCCCTCCCATCTCTGACCCCACCTGCCCCATTCCCACTCTTACCCCTTGTAGGTAACCACTTTGATGTGTCCCTTGTTTTATCCATCTGTGGTATTGTTGTTTTTTCAGTTTCTGAAGATGCAAAATAAATAAAAAATATACATTATTCTTTTTACCCAAGGGAAAGAGTATTGCCCATTCTCCTTACACATAAGGAAACCAGAATTTATTGAGGTTGACTGGTTCTTCCTCTGGGATGACCTATATGGTCAAGGACCCATGCCTCCTGGGGTCATTGCTGGCTGCAGGATCCAACCTGAAGGTCAAGGCTGTAAGTGACTCTTGAGTCTGAATTCAGGGTTCCTGGTTGAGTTAGCAGATATGAAAAGGTTTGAAAAATGCAGTGCCTTTGTCCCATGGTCCTAACCAATCCACTCTGATCACCCTCCCTATCACCTCTCCCTCTGGACCGCTGCTCTGAGCCCCCGCCCGGCCATCTCTGACCATCTCACAAATGTCTCTGAAGCTCTCATCATGAGACTTTCTCAAAGGGCACAGCCCCAAGGACATGGCCCTGTCTTAGCATAGCCCAGGCTAGGAGGACTGCCCTAATGCTCTGAAGGCCAGTGCCTGCCAGCTGTGATGTGTGAGCAAACACCACTGAGATCGCGAGAACAGTGCAAAGGAAAGAAACATTCTACACTGGCTATTAGACGCACAACTCCCAGGATCCATAGATCTGGGATTGTTTTCCCTCCTTGTGCACACGGCTGTAGTTCAAGGGCTGGCTCACCATCGCCAGTGGGGTTTTGTTGAATATTTTTCCTTTGCCCCTGCAGTCTAAGCTCTTACTCCCTTCCAGCCCAGAGAAAGGAGGAAGCAAAGCCTCCCTACTAACCTAAGAAGACATTCAATTATTCACCAGAACGGATCACGATAAGAATATACCTCTCCCACCATGCCGGGTCTAAACAAGGCAATTCCAAGGTAGAAAGTATATTTCTCCATCTATGCTTACCTAGTCTTTAAAGATGTGTGTGTGTGTGTGTGTGTGTGTGTGTGTGTGTGTGTGTGTGTTGGGGGGGGGGGCACTGAACACTTTGGTCCCCAGCTAACTGAATCACACCTTCTACAGCTCATGTTTACACCTCATCTGAGAGGAAAGATCAGATCTGCCCTCTGCCTACTGAAATGCATCTGCCTTGTGATAACCTAATAACAATATTTAAGCCAACGCATTTCCCAAGGGAAGAAAAATCAGCGATTTTATGGGATAGTCCAAATGGAAAATCTATCTGAAAAACAAAACAAAACAAACGAAGCCTTTGTAGGGACACAGTCCTATGAAAGATGCTCCCCGTGTGTGTCACTGAGAGAGTCCAATCATTGTATCTGCGATCTTTGGCAGGGCTGGAGTGATGTTGGAGGTTCAGGGCTCCCCTGAATAATATCATACGCGGGCATTTGTCTTACGTGTATGTGTGTGTGTGTGTGTGTGTGTGTGTGTGTGTGTGTATGTCAGAGAGAGAGAGAGAGGGGGGGGGGGGTTAAACAGCTCACCAAAGACGAGGGCTAGAAATGCAGCCCAAGAAGGAAAAACAGGCCACGAATTCTCTGGTGAAGATTATGCACAATAGAAGGAGGAATTTGATGAGCAACAGGCTGAAAGTTCATGTTGGAAAGCGGTGCTTTCAGCAGCAAGACCCAATCTGAGAGACAAATGGAGCCCCGCTGCCGGGCAGAGGCAGGTTTCCATCATCTTTGTTGTACAAAGGCTTATCCTCGGGCTACAAAAGTCTCCATCCCAGTCCTGATTCAGAATGCCACCGGGAGCTGCCAGCAGCTAGGCCGAAGGGAGGACTGTGATTGATTGCTTGTGGCATTGCCTCTTTGGGATCCTGAAGACGCGGTAGCAGCAGCAAGAGCTGGCTCTGTCTGTGAGGCTGCAGAAAGTCCAGGGGCGCGCGGAGGTGGGAGCTCCCTTTTTGGTCTCTGTCGCTTGCAAGCTGGCGGCTGTAACTCGGACAAGCTGTTCCACCTCTCTGTACAGTACCTGGAAAACAGCACAATGGACTGAGGGTCGGGTTGTGGTTTAATAGCTTGCAAACACGGAGGATTTAGGGGACTTGGCAGACGTTAGCTCCTCTTGGGGGATGGATGCAGGTGGCAAGAGAAAGAAACATGGGCTTCATCTGGCACATAGGTAGCAGCTCCTGCCTGCCAGATAATCCAGGCTCCATTCCCCTCCCCGCTTTCCCTTTGCATGCTTTTTTGCAAAAGTTTAAATGAACTCCATATAATTCATTGGACAATGAGTGGTTAATTAACTATTTACTCTTATGGAACCATTTCAAGTGGTGGCCATGGCCTGCCCTCTAGCGATCAGAGCACTGAAGTGCCTCTTCTTAAATTTATTTTGAATTTCATGATCATTTGTAATAGTTGGGTGACCTCTGCTGACATATTAATCGTGTTTTAGAATGTCAAGCGAAACGAGACTTTAAAATTGATCTAGTCTGTCTCTTTTTATAATTCAATTCTTTCAAAACTGTACCTGACTCTTTAATATTATTTGTATTAATTTCAAGTGCACAGAACAGTGGTTAGATAATTACATACTTTACAAAGTGTTCCTTCAATATTTCCTGTATGTACCTGGCACCATGCACAGCTATTAGAATATTATTTTTTAAAATATATTTTTATTGATATTTTACAGAGAGGAAGGGAGAGAGATAGAGAGCTAGAAAGGTCGGTGAGAGAGAAACATCGACCAGCTGCCTCTTACACACCCCCTAACGGGGATGTGCCCGCAACCAATGTACATGCCCTTGACCGGAATCGAACCCGGGACCTTTCAGTCCGCAGGCCGACGCTCTACCGCTGAGCCAACCCGGTTTCGGCTATTAGAATATTATTGACTATATTCCCTATTCGGTGCTTGACATCCCTGTGACTGTGCTGTAACTGCCAATCTGTACTTCTTAAACCCCTTCACCTTTTTTCACCCAGTTCCCCAGCCCTCCTTCCTTCTGGCAACCATTAGATTGTATCTCTGAGTCTGTTTCTGGTCTATGTGATTGTTTACCTTGTTCTTTGGATAATGTAAACTGTAATTTAAAAATAAAGTTTAAAAAATTGTACTTGACTCTCACGTTAAACACCCAGCTTTCACATAAAGATAGCAAAATAAAACAAGATCACAGAAATGTCTCACATCTGATGAAATGGTGTTTTGTTTTTTTTAAGGCCCATCATCCATCAGCAGCAACCAGAAAGGAAAGGGATACTATTTGATTCGTAATCGGTTAGAGTTGGCAGCCCTGAAATGAATGAGATTCTGAGGTGACTGAGTGCAGCTCCTGTGGCCACCCACCGCCCCAAAGCAGAGTTAGTCAACAAACTAGGGAATTCAAAACGATACTCTCGTGCCCCAGGGGGATCGTTTGTTCCGGGAAAGCCATGTTCACTGGGGGAGACATGTGCCCCGGGAGAGCCGTGTGCCCCGGGGAAGCAGTGGGACCCGGGGGTGGGGGTCGGTGTGAACCAGAGGAGGAGCGGATTCTATTCCTGTGGTCCTGAGATAGTCACCATAAAACAAGCAGACTGTCAAATGACAGCGGGGAGGGGAAGGAGACCTGGGGGGAGATAAGAGAACAACGGAAGGACTGGTATGCATGCATATAAGTACAACCAACGAACACAGAACTCTGGGGAGGGAGGGCATGAATGGGAGGTGGGGGGGGGTGGCAATGGTAAGCTATGTACACATATAATACCTTAATAAATTTTTTAAATGAAAAAAATGATACTCTTTAATTGAAAAACAAATAGACAGCTAAAATAGCCCCAGAGAAAGCAGGAAAAGTGTTTAGGAAGGTCCATCCACCCATTTCAGAGAAACAATAGACATAGCTGCTCCTTAAAGTTGAGCAAAAATGAAAAGAAATGCTGTGAATCGACTGCAACAAAAGGGAGGGAGGCATCAGGCAAGAAAGAGACAAAATAAACAAGCAAAAAAGCCATGGGAAGAAAATAAAACCCAAGGGAGACATGCAGATTCTCTTTGAGTGTTGGAAGGATGTTGAGTAGAAAAGATTCAATAAGACAAGCTCTCAAAGAAAAATTATGAAGTAATTGACTAAGATGAAAGCAGAGCTAAGGAAAAAATTGAGGAACAAAACAACATTGGTATAGCTCTAATAAATCATAAGTGGCAAAGGAGAGAAAAATAGGGCTGGAAATGTAATGGAGAGATAGCCGGGGTAATCATAGGAAATGCAGAATGAAAAGCCAGCGCGATTAAAGTAAAGATGAAAGATACTGGGACAATCCATTATTCAACATGAGAACAACTGGCTTCCTTAGAGTATAAAGGAAAACATCAAAAAATTCAAAACTGTAACCTAAGAAGAATTTCCTGAAAGGAAGAACTGTATTCACAAGTAAGGGTTATGTCAGGAAAATTTCATACAGAATGATCGAAATTGAGATATTTCCTGGTTAAATGATAAATGTGGAGGATAAGAAAAGAAAAAAAAACAACCTTCAGACACTCAGGGAGACAAAGGCAAGTCAGCAAGGTGAGGGGAAGCAGTCAGGTGGGTTTTAAGCTTCTCCATGGCAACTCCAATGCCCAGAGACGATGAAGCAGGGACCCCAACCCTCTGAGAGAAACAAGGGGAACCCAAACTATTATACCAAGTCAGGTGTTATTAAGTATGCAAATAAAAGAAAGAGGTTTCTGAGATGAAAGAGTTCAAGAAATATAAAACAAACGAACTCTTCTTAAAGCCAAAACAATTGAAACTATTTGACAAATAACCCTAGTTGAACAAGAGTTGAATAATAATAATAATAATAATAAAACTCATGAATGAAAAAAAGAACCAGTGTGAAATATTGCTGTGGTCCGAATGTTTTCTTGCATCTAAAAACCACATTTTGAAATCCTAGCCCCCAAGGTGATGGGGCTAGCAGGTGGGCCTTTGCGAGCTGTTTAGGTCAGGAGGGTGGTGCCCTTATGAATGGAATTAGCGTTCTTATAGAAGAGACCCCACAACCATCCCTCACCCCTTCCTGCATGTAAGGTTACAGTGACCATGCAGCTGACTAGGAAGTGAGCCCTCACTAGACACCGAATCTGACGCGGCCATGATCTTGGACTTCCCAACCTCCAGAACAGAGAGAAATAAATGTCTGTTGTTACAAGTCTCCCAATTTATGGCACTCATGTGATAGCAGCCCAAATGGACTAAGATGAGCACCAGGTTTTTACATTTCACAGCTGAGGCTAATCACATCAAGTTAGCAAAGAAGAATAAAGAATATACATATCATAAGCCCTAACAAGGTGAAAATAATATTAGCAAAACTGGAAAGATGGGGGGAAGGAAGGTTAAGCACAGTAATTCTCTTATTTTTAGTGGCTGGGTCAGCAAACTATAGCCTTTGGCCAAATCCAGCTTCTGTAAATAAAGATTTATTAGAACACAGCCATACTCAATACATTTATGCATCTGGCTGCTTTCTTGCTACAGTTGCAGAGCAGAATCATTGTGACTATAAATCCTAAAAGACTATCTGGCCCTTTGCAGAAAACATTTGCTAACCCGTTTTATAACACTGAAATAATGCCCATATGTCTAAATTATATAAATATACACATATATCTAAAATTAAATGTGGCCTAAAAATGAGTGTCTTTTAAATTGCTTCAGTAAATTTTTTTAACCGTAGAGGGCTCTTTATTGAGGACTTTTTTAGTCCAACCTATATAATCCAATCCTCTCCAGAGTTATTTTGCATACACACACACACACACATCTAAAATCATATTCAGTGAATGTCAATACTTGTTACTTCTGAGTGACAAGATTTGGAACAATTTGTTTTCTTTTTTTCTTCTTTTTTTTTGTAATGAGCATGTATGTATAAATAAAAAATAATGGTCAGGTGATTAAAAATAAAAGGACCTGTTTATTCCATTTCCAACCAAGCTTCAGCTCCTTCTCTTCACCTCAAATGTCTATATGTGTCTTTTGGAAATGTGGTTGGGGGACTTCTGTACATTCCATAATCAAGATCTGGGCGATTCCTTCCTCACTCCCTAGAAGACCCGCCTTCAAAAGAAGGTCAAAGAGAATTTGAAAAGCAGGGGGCGCCCTCCTCCATGTCTGTGGGGCTATCATGTAATGTCCCTGCTCCCTGTTGGTACCTGCCCAGCCCCATCACTCAGCAGCTGTGTGAAATGCAGTCCAAACTGAATGCTCCTGAGACTCAGTTTCTCCACCTCCCGCCCTACCTACCACCAACCACCCTCCACAGTGCAGAGCAGATCCTGCCCTCTCTCTCCCGCCAGCAGCCCCTCTGTGACTTCCTTTTGCCCTTTGAATCCATCCTAAACCGTTAAACCAAGACTGACAGGCCCCGGCTCCTGTCATCTCATTCCACACACATCACAGCCTATGGTCCAGCATTCTGGCTTTGTGTCAACACCTACGACACATTAAGCTCTTCCCCACCCATGGCCTTCCGCATTTGCTATTTTTTTGTCTGTGCTCTTGCCTTTCCTGAGCTCTTTTGCATTAAGGAATCCCTTTCAGTGTTTAAACCAGGACAATGCTCACCTCCTCAGAACGACCCTCCCTGACCCTATCAAAGATCCCTCCCACTTTGTTTTCTATCACAGCACTTTGTGTGTGGTCTTACTTACGTTTATCACAGTCTGTGATTGTTTTGTTTGTTTAATTGCTCTTTGCCTGTCCCTCCCACTAGACTAGAGCCTAATTTCCATGAGAGTGGGGACCTGCCTGTCTCCTTGATTGTCATATCCTTAGCATCTAGCTCAGCCATGGACAAACTATGGCCCGCGGGCCGGATCCAGCCCGTTTGGCTGTTCTAAACTATTGGGGTGGGGGGGTGGAGGGAGACCGTACCCTTTTATGTAATGATATTCACTTTGAATTTATATTAGTTCACACAAACACTCCATCCATGCTTTTGTTCTGGCCCTCCGGTCCAGTTTAAGAACCCACTGTGGCCCTCAAGTCAAAAAGTTTGCCCACCCCAATCTAGCCTAATGCTTGGCACTTAGTTAGCACCCAATATTTGTCCAAAGAATGAATGAATGGATTTGCAAAATATGTATACTGGTTGCTCCATCAAGGCTGTTATAAAAATTAAAATATGTGAAAACCCTTGTTTTGGGGGTCAAATTCAAAATTCAAAATCTGTATGTTGACATTTTAAGCCTACTACCTCAGAATGTGACTGTATTTGGAGATAGTGGCCTTTAAAGAAGCCATTAAGTGAAAACGAGGCCTTCATATGGGCACTAATCCAATCTGAGGAAAGTCCTTATAAGAAAAGGAAACTTTGACCCAAAGAGACACGGAGGATGCTCACACTGAGGAAAGACCGTGTGACCACGTGAGAGCTTCCCACAGAAGGCGGCGGTCTGCAAACCAAGGGGAGAGGCCTTGGGGGAAACCAAAACTGCCAGCACCTTGATCTTGGACTTCTACCCTCCAAAACTGTGATAAAATAAGTTTCTGTTATTCTACCCACCCAGTCTGTGGTATTATGTTATGGTGGCCCTAGTAAACTAATACAGCAAACTATACATTAAACAGCATTAAGTATAAGTAACCACTTAATACTTCAAAGAAAAGTGGTTAGCTACCGATGGGGGATCAAAATAGCAAGTGGTTCAAGGTATTGATGTGAAGCAACAGAATTTGAGGAGCTGATTTCTGAGGCCAGAAAAGCAGGGAGGACTTCACAATTTATGGGGTTCAGGGGCAAGAGGAAAATGTGGGGCCCCTTTGTTCACAGCACAGGGAAAACCGTGCCATTAAATATACTAAAACATGAAGCTTTCTCTCTTTTCTTTCAAGTTAATAATTCTCTCTCCCATCTTATGGTGTTTCATATTTGTTATCTGGTGCTGGTCTAAGAATAATTTAAAATTAGGAGCATGATTTTACCATTCGCCTTTATATTGTGCAATGTTGGTGTTAAGGGCAAATTTGAGCATTGGACGCGATTGCAGAATCACCAAAATTGCACAATTTGTGTTTTGTAGCTCACACACATGTATGGCTATCCTTGTTACCGGAACAGTACGAATGCTGCAAAAACAAATAGCTCGGTTGTTTTTATTTCACTTCTTGATCTGTGCATAGCCTGCCTGCATGGCCCGCCCTTGCCTCGCTGATGAGCTAGGAAGAACCGAGAGGCAAAGGAACTCCGGGTTGCCCTACCTCTCCCTTTGCCCCCACGTCACACTTTCAGCCTAAGTGTTGGCTACTCCATGGAAGTAGCATGAATAAGGACATGATGGCGGATCCGTGGCCATTTGTGTTTCTTAGAATGCCATTGCCTTATCCTGTGTTCCAAGCAGGTTCTGATTTGAACAGAAGCGTGGCCTCTCGGTGGCAAATGTAACACACTGGCCTTGTCCTCACTCTGAGTCTCGCTGAACTTCATGCATCGTGGGTGCAGCTGAATTCCGAGCTCAGGGACATCGTGAATGCCCCAGGGGAGGCTGTGTACATTATTACATGCATCTCCTCTGTTCCCACGCATGTGCCATTGTCCCACTGAACTTCATTGGCAAAACACAAGTTCAAAGGTAAAATCATCAAGACTTTGAAGATGGCACAGCAGAGCAAAAACCCCGAGTCCCTGTGCTAGTGCACAGAGTGCAGGAAGGGGAAGGGAAGCCACCATTCAAGAGCAAAGAAATTAAGCAGGCCCTGGGCTAATTGCAGGCAAATTCCCCAACAGCAAGCACGCTGCAGAGATCCCTCCTGCAAAGATGCACCAAGTTCAGTGTCCCAGGGTCCAGCCCTTAGGAGGGGAGACGGGACCTAGCAATTTCTTGCGATGAATTGTCACTCTTGGTGTATAGTACCCCAAATCTAGTGAGCTTCATGAGAAGAGACTGAGAGCCTATGAAACACAAAACCAAGGAACTGTTCTCCATCTTCTTTGGGAACTCAGCCTGTGTCTAAGGTAAGAACTACCTGGACTGACTGTCAAATGACAGCGGGGAGATATGGGGGAGGTATGGAGGAGATAAGAGATCAACTGAAGGACTTGTATGCATGCATGTAAGCACAACCAATGGATGCAAAACTCTGGGGAGGAAGGGCATGTATGGGAGTGGGTGGTGGGCAATGGTAAGATATGTACATATATAATACCTTAATTAAAAAATGGGGGGGGAGAACTACCTGGACTTGTGAGTCCAGGGAGAACATGCATCTCTTTAACAAGGCAGAGCCCAGGTGGCTGACTTGCTGAGACCACGCAGAGGTGGCTGGAGACAGCCAGGGGCGAGGAAATCCTGAGCTGGACACCTGGAGACCCCGCTCAGAGACCAGCTCTGATAGTAAGCCTGTGACCTTAGTCAACTCAGAGTCTCATTTCTGTCTTTTGCAAAACAAGAGAGTTGGATGTGATGATTCCCCAAGGGCCCAGACGGAGCTAAAAATAACCAGAACCAGCAAAACTGTGTGACAGAGAAGGCCGAGAGGAAAGAGTGAGAGTCACATGCAATAACTTGACCGGGCGGATGAACTGGAGACGCTTTTAGAAACCACGGTGGGCTGGTCCTGACCTGCTCTTCGCAGGTCTTGAACGCTCCCTGGCTTCTGTCATTCCAGGACACGGGAATGTGGGCTGGGCCAGCGGCCCCGGCAGCTTGCTTTCCGCCTCCCCTCCTGGCATCGTGCCTTTTGCCCTGCTACCCTCTAGTCCACCTTTGGCCTAGTCTGTGGCCCTGGGCCACAGGAAGATCCTGAGGACTTGTGACCTCTCTAACGTTGTGTCACCCCTACGTTCCTCACTCACCCACCTCTGGCCTCTGACCACCTGACGTCCCCAGGAACATTGCTGGAAGCAAAGCCTCCCTCCGGTGGCAATAAGGTCAGGAAGCAGTCACCGGGGCTGATCGCCTGAGGTCTAGCACTGATGCTGACGAGCTGGGTGACCTCCATCAGGTGCCTTCTTCCTGTGGGCATGTGTGTTTTCCCTCCCCTGCATCTCTTCTCAGGTGGCGGCACCCCGTTTTTTCACTTGTGCAGCTGGGAACACTCCTCTTTAAGAAATCCTAATTTTCGCCGAAACTGGTTTTTCTCAGTGGTAGAGCATCGGTCTGCGGACTGAAAGGTCCCGGGTTCAATTCCGGTCAAGGGCATGTACCTTGGTTGTGGGCACATCCCCAGTAGGGGGTGTGCAAGAGGCAGCTGGTCGATGTTTCTCTCTCATCGACCTTTCTAGCTCTCTATCTCTCTCCCTTCCTCTCTGTAAAATATCAATAAAATATATTTTTTTAAAAACAAATCCTAATTTTCTTTTTCATTTTTATTTTTCTATTACTGTTCGCATTCAACGCTATTTTTTAAAAATATGTTTTTATTAATTTTTAGAGAGAGAGGAAGGGTGAGGTGATGAAGGGATAGAAACATTGAGCTTCTCAAACCAGGCATGTGCCCTGACTGGGGGAATCAAACCTGTGATCTCTTGGTTCCTGGGTTGACCCTCAACCGCTGAGCCACACTGGCCAGGCATAAAAATCCTAATTTTAAGTAGACTCGATCCTTCCCCCCATTCTGTGAGTAGGCTCTCACTGTCTCGATCCAATGGGCACATCTAATGGCCACAGAGATGGGTCAAGGCTAAGACAGGACCGGTTAGAACTACCTGGACCTATGAGTCCCCGGAGAACATGTGAGATCTCTCAAGGGCTTCTGGGAGAGAAACATCCTCTCCTCTTCGTTAGATTTGAAGGTGTGAGCCTATGAGGCTCACAGTTACTGCAGCCGTCCTGCTCTCATGAACCAGGGCCAGTCAGAGAGTGAAGCCAGCACACGTTTGAAGAAAAGCAGAATGAACAGATGTGTCTCAGGGACATTTTCTGAGCCTCTGGATCCATCTGTGCCTGAAGCCAAAACCACTCTTAGATCTGAGCCAACAGATCCATTTGTTTACTGAAGAGAGTGTACACTGAGGTTTCGTTCCCTTGTAAGAATAATAATCCCAACTGCTACCCTTTATCTCTGTGGACCTCAGTTTTCTCTCCCGTTAAGTGGCTAGTCTGTGGGCAGTAATTAGCATGGGCCAGCACATGGATATTCTGGTTTCGGGAGCGGCCGTAAGCTAGGTTGGTAACACAGACAATTTTTCAAAAAAACCGAGGAGGACTCGTTTCTTCAAATCCAGCATCAGATCTCACACATTGTGCGTGTTACCTGGTAGACTTTAGCACAGGCAGTAATAATTGTTCGTAATGGTTCACGTATGGTGTCGTTCTGTATTTCTGGCCCAGGTCTCTCTTCTGAGACTTGGATGCCATTTCTGACTGAAGGGATACTGGACGTTTTCACGTGAATGCCTTACACTCAGCTCAACCTGATGGGTCCCAAACGGAACGTGGATACTCCAATGCTCTTGTGTTTCCAATCAAAATGAATAACACCACTGTTTGCTCAGTGGTGCAGGCCTGAACCTATACATCGCCCTCTCCTCCCCCTCTTCCTTCCAATGCTTTCCACCGGCAGGCCTCAGGAGCCTGCCTTCAAAATAGCTCTCGTAGTTTTGCCTTTCTCTCCAACTCTCCTGCCCCTGCTGTCAGTACTGAAAACAATGCCTAATGGGTCTGTAGCTGGCTCTCTTCCTGGTTCTGGTTGCAGCCCCCTCCCCTCATCCCTCCGGGCCCAGAAGTGGTGATAACTCTGCTGCTTATATCCCGGGATGACCACCTGGTCCTGAGTGGCCCTCTTTGTGCAGGTCGTCCTCGTGGGAGGGTGCCCCCTGCTTCCGGGCCCTTGTGCTCTTCCCATGGGGCTCTTCGCTGCCCACAAGCTGACCCCCGAGATGCCTCCCTCTCCTTCCTGCTCACCCCCTCCTGGGCCTCTGATCTCGCAGGCCAGGGGGGCAGGGGGAGGAAGACGCCGAGAGGCCCCCGGTGGTGGCAGGGCCGGTTTCAACTCTTGGGAAGCCCTGAGGATCTGTGGGGAGAGGAGTGTTCTGGCACCAACTGTTGCCAACTCTGAAATATGTTGTGTGTGTGTGTGTGTGTGTGTGTGTGTTTTAAATTGAGAGAGGAAGGGAGCAGGAGAGAGAGTTGGAAACATTGGTGAGAGAGGGAGGAACATCTATCGGCTACTGGGGACCAAGCCTGCCACCTGGACATGTGCCCTGAGAATCGAGCATGGGATGATGCCCAACCCACCGAGCAGCACAGGCCAGGCTGCTGCTAAACTCTTTAGAATGTGAAACTGGCTTCTCTTTGGCCATTGCCGGGATCCTACTTGTCAGTGCTGGGGCAGTAGCAACAACGTGACGTCCTCTGATAGACAACCTTCCGGTGCAGGATGAAGCTCCCGCCACCCTGAGGCTTCGCCACCATAGATCCTTCTAAGGCCAGCTGATATTTCCTGTTTATTAAATCATACTCGAGCTTTGCCTTGAACGCTTACAGGTGGACAGTATTCGGGGAGCTGGCAGTTGATCCTGCCTGGAGGCAAGACAGGTGAGGGAGACGCAGCAACCCCACCCAGTCGGACCCAGTTAGCAGTGAATTTCCTGCACCCGAGAATGCCCAACGTGCGCAGCGCGTTACAGTTTAACAAGGGCTTCCATCCCCCAGGGCCGGGCACATAGCCAGTGATCAATGCCGGTTCGTCAATGATTGAGTGGCCCTGGAGAGTCATTTTCTCCTCCTCAGAATCACCCCGAGAAGAGGGGTTACCCTCCCCACTCTCCAGAAAAGGACACAAGTGCCCGAGGTGGAGGGATAAGTCTCTTGGGACCACACAGCTGCCACCCATAGTGGCCACCCAGAACCCAGGTGTGCCAGGCCCAACGCCGGTTCGTTTTGAGAGGAGCGTGGCCCCCGGTCAGAAGGAGACAGGACTCCTGGTTGGGGTCAGAGGTCAGGTCGCGTGCCACCTTCCTCATCAGGTGCTACTACGCCAGGCTTGGAAGCTGCCAGGGGTTGGGGAGGGGGGGGGTGGGTAGGCAGAAGTTCAGGCCGCTGACCAGCTGGGAATTGAGCAAAAAAAAGAAAAAGAAAAAGAAAAAGCCATCTCGGTGCCAAGACTCCAGGGAAATGTTTGTTGACTTTTTGCTTCATACCCACCACTTCCAACTGGGCTTTGAAGCTAACGTTTTTGATAGAAGGGCTCCCTGGGGCGGGTGGGGAGTTCACGGCCTTGTGACTGCGGTTCTCTGGGCAACTGCGAGCCCGGAGCAGCGCCAGGGTGATGCCTGAATTGCGCAGAGAGTGGAGGGAACTACGGAGAAAACAGAGAGCACTCCGGGAAAAGCGGAGACAGAACAACAAGAATTAAAGGGCAAATCAGGAACCAGTACAACGGGCATCCGTACTGTGCCTTCGGGGTGCCAAGGGTCCCTCTCCCAGCGTCCTCCACCACCCAGCTGTCCCAGTCACCCTGCCCTCGGAGGGGCCCAAAGGAGCCAGCAGCCCTAGCTCCCCGCCAGATAGATCTCTTAAAACGGACTTCTTGGCGGAGCGACCTGCAGATGTGGGTGTGTGTGGATGTCCACTCGCCTGCTCAGCAGCTTTCCTGGCCTCCATCACCGGCAGAAGGAAGTCTGTGCCTCCTCACCGAGCTCACACGTGCTCCCGGATCTCAGCTGCCACCGCTGACAGTTTTCTTGAATGTGGGCGTTTGTGCAGGTGTCCCTCATTGGCTAACTCCTAGTTATCCTGAGGTTTGAGCCTCAGTGTCTCTTTCTCCAGGGACCCCATTTCTGCCCCATGTGAGTCCCAGTGCTCATTCTATAAGCTCCCATGGAACCGTGGGCAAATACGAGAGATGAATAAGCAATAGCTCCAGAAGAACCTTCTAGCTCATCAAGCAAGGAGGGAAAGGGAAGATGACCAAGGAGGATGTTTAAGCAAAGGGCTCAAGCCCAGAAAGCCAGAGAAATAAATGACCCGTAATCCAGGGGTGGCCAAGAAGCACATCACCTGCCACGTGATGAACTCTACTGGACAGAGGGGCCTCCTTGGGAGTGATGGGGAGATGTGGAGATGTCCTTCCACAGGAAGGAAAGGAGTGAATACAAACCCGCCTGACGTCTGGGTGTGCCTGCATAGAGGTCACACTCACGGGAGTAGCCTGACTAGAAGGAGAAGCTCCTCTCAGCTCCAGAAAGGCAAGAATGCCGGGCACTGTTGCCTGATTTCCCCAGAGGAGCCCGAAGTTTATTTGGGGCGTGTGTGTGTGTGTGTGTGTGTGTCCTTAAATTTCCCCAAATTGTTTATGTCTTTTATAGTCACTGACCAGGCCAGGAAAACATCTTGTATGTAGCCCAGAGATGCCAGTGTTTGACCTTTGCACCAAGAAACCTGTCCTCACATGGGTCTGTTTATCTAAAGCCGACAGCACCAAAGCTCCAAACAGCATGAGTCACCCGTAGAGAGTGATCAATACATGAATGACTAGAGGAGAACAGAGACCCGTCTGTATGGATTATTGGCACATAACAGCTGGCCGGCAAATAGCTGCTGAGTGGGAGAGAGAATACATTAGGAATGAAGTTTTGCCTTGCAATTCAAGATTGCTACCACTAGATGGGGGAGTTTTATTTATTTATTTATTTATTTTTATGTTTTATTTTTTTTATTTCTGCTGATGAAAGCTTTGTTTTGTTGGAGATTCCCGAGTGGGAGGATTTTACTGTAGAACCAAACAGTTCTCTAGAGAAGTAACATCTTTTGTTAAGATGGTTTTATGGGTACATCTATAAGTCATGCATACTTGGTTGAACATCCCACAAATACCAATGATTGTTTTCTCACTTTCCACCCCGTCGGCTCCAGTTACAAACAAGTCATGAGAAGTTGTTGTTTCCTTTGTTAGAAACAGAGAACCATCGCTACAAGGAGGGGGGAGTGGGGGGAGGAGGGTTGGGTATTCCAGAAGCTCACAGTCTTTTGGGGTACGTCAGCCCTTAACCCGGTTACAATACCATATATTTGATAAGATAACTGTGTTTATGTGATACTTTGTGGACCCAGAGGAGAGAGCCACACCCCCATCTTGGCTGAGGAGGGTGCAGGAAGTCCTCAGAGGAATAGCTCCTGGGCTGGATGGACCTTGAAGGAGGAGAAGGAATTCACCAAGGTACCCAGGCTGGAAGGATCTGCTCTCATTCATCTAATAGCCACGAGCATCTAGGTGTGCTCAGCACTCTGCTGGCCATCGGGTTCAGCCGTGAACAGCCCACCAGGGCTCTGACCTTAAGGAGCTCACAGTGCAGTAGGAGAGAGATGTATTAATCAAGGGAGGAAGTAATGTATTTAAAATTACAATTTGTGGGAAAAGAATCAGGGAGGAAAGTGGTCAGATGTTGAGACTGAAAATAGGAAGCAAGATCTATATGATTCAGGGCAGCTGAGAGGTCCCTCCTCAGAGGTGACATTGCAGCTGCAATGGAGGCCCATCTCCTGGGGCACTTTAGCCTTTCACTTTTCCATTTCACAAACACCGAGGAAGCACTTATAAAGAGCACCTGCGGGGATGCTCCTAGTAGAGAGAACAACAAATGCTTTCCAGGAAGAAGACCATTTGTGAAAGGTGGGGAGCCCTCCCAGGAGATGGGAGGAACCGCAAAGAGTTTCTGTCACATGAGGATGGACAGCGGGAAAGGGAGTCCTGAGACCAAAGAGATGGGCCGTGTTCCTTTGGCAGAGGAGCCCAGACTCTATCTTAAAACCCAAACAAGGGTCGTACCCACTACAGCGTCACCTTTTCTGCCAGATTCTCATTCCATCAGAACTATAATTTCCTTATTTTTCTTTCAATAAATGAAATATTTTACTTAAAAATATTTTAAAGTAAACAATATTATTGCTGTTACTATATATTAAAAAAAAAAACAACACACACAGTATCATTGGCCATTAAGAGCAGGCAACCAGAAAAATGAATACAAGACCAAGAAAATGTACAAACATCCCACGTGGTCCACATCCTATACATTAGGATGTGGCAGTGGAAGACTTGGCAGGGGGGATTTTAATTAGAAAACGGGGGAGGGGAGGTTGCATTTCAGCAACGAGAGCTGAAGGTGTTATTCCATTTATATCTCCTACGAAACATGGGATGATGATCCTGGCGGCGGTAAAAAGGGATCTTCCCGGACAAAGACTCCCACCCGCCCCCTCAAAGGGCTTCCCAGTGAGCGTTATCTGAGAGCCCCGGTGACCAGCAGGCTGCTCTGTGAGAACTCAGAGAGCCGCTGAGTGAGGATGACCCCCTCACCGAAATTCCCATCTGAGTGCCATTTCCTCCAGCTTTAGGTGGCTTAGCTTCTTGGCAGGTGGTGAGTCAAGAGATTTAGGGAAAGCTCCTGAAAACAAGGACCTAGCTCATCATTCCTGACTGGGGAAAGCCACCGAACAAAACCTAAAAGACTCCTTGGTTCTTCATTCAGACTCATACCTGAAGGCTTAGAGAGAGAGAGGTTCCACTTACCCACCCGCCTCCGGGAGCCCGCTAGCCTTTTACTCTCTCTCCTACTTCACAAATATTGAGGAAGCACTTATAAAAAGTCAGCTTACTGGGCAGAAGTCAAAAGGGTGACAAATGCCTAGCAGGTGTCAGGAGAGAAATATTAATGAAAGACGTGGCCCAGAGTGAGACAATAGGGAGGGTGGGGACTGTGGTGAATTGGAGAAGACAACCCCCATGTGAAAGGGGAACTTTCAGCTCCAGTCAATCCTAGCTATGCAGGAACTTCAGACATTTCAACAGGAAAAAAAAAAAAGCATTGCACAATGGTCATTATATTTAGGGGAAAAGTTGGGAGTGGGAGGAATACCTTTTGAATTTTAAAAGCTGGCAAGTAAATTTAAAAAGTGTAAAGCACGCCGAGAGCCAAGCAAAATACATCCACAGATGGATGCAATCCAAGGGCCATTGGGTGACCTCTGGGTGTGACAGAGTCTCGGTCTTTTTGGGGCTTGTGTGTGAGGCGATAAGACGTGTTCATAAATAACTCCAATAGAGAAGGTGGTGATAAGTGTGGTGTGAGCAAGACACAGTCTAAGAATTCAGAGGAGGGAGGCATGGCGGAGGAGCAAAGCCCTAAGTGGGGAGTAGGCTTCTCTCCTAAAGCGCTTTCTGGCCAGGTATCAAGAAACCCACCAAACCCAATGAGGAAGGAGGGAGAGAGGCAACCCATGAGCTCAACGGTCAGGTCAGGGAAATAGCTAACGAGGCCAGGCCTGTATCCCAGGGAGCGTTTTTCAAGATGTCCGTGCCTCGCTCTTTCCCCAGACATCCTACGTAGGAATTTCTTGGGCTGAGAATTATGCACCGAAATCTAAAAAAATGTGTCTTCAGTTCATTCTCATTAGGACCCTTCCCTAAGGACCTCTGCTTTAAGGAGGTGCCCCCAAATGCTAATGAGAACAACAAATGTGATTCTCTTGCCCTTCCGGTTCCCTTACATTCAAACTAACTAGGATCCCTGGTGTGTATCTATAGGCTGCACCTGCACATGGGACCCCAGCTCTGGCCTTGGGAAAGCACTGTCTCAGCCCAGAGGAGAAGGCACCTTCCTATTCAGGTCCAGTGGGGGCAGCCACACTTTGCTCCTCACACAAAGGCACCCTGTGTTTGTAGCATAGGAATTGCTGTATGTCCAGGCCATCTGCCTCCAAACATTATCTAATAACAACTTCTGCAACTCTTCACGGCGACGCAGGTGATCAGAACACACAGCCAGAAGCATATGTTGAATTTGCTTGAAACTGAAGACGAGATTTCCATTTCCCATCAGCACCGTGATGTAAATTCAAGTTCACCTACATGTTTTCAACTTATAACTCAAAGACCTACCAGAATCTTTCCATCGATGCCTCCGTTGTTCAGCTTTTTCCAGGCATTCTTCCTCCAGGTTTCACATCAAAGAAACCCAGCGAGCAGGCCCCGTGGTTTCACTGTTATTGTTGCCACATGAGAGGTTTTTCTGGGCTCGGAACCTGCTGCCCCTCTCCCCGCTACGCACAGATCATCCCTCCTAAGAGGATGCTTATCTAAACAGCCATTTACCCTAACAACCCTGGCTTCAAACTGTGCACCTTCCCAAAGGAGACACGCAAGGAATGTGGTGCTCCTCCGTGGTTTGGATTGCATACGTTTCAGTAAAGGAGGCTTTTCACATGCAATCCATCTTGACTTTCCCATCTTGGTGCTGGCTTCCCGAGGGTGACCCTCCTCTTCTTTCCCTTCCAGATCCCAGGAAAAATGCGAGTCCTACATGCCTTCTAAGCCCTGAAGTGCGAAAGACTTGGGATAATGGAGAAGCCCCTGGACTGTTAAAAATTAGTGAGGCCCAGCCGGTGTGGCTCCACGGTTGAGCGTCAACTTATGAACCAGGAGGTCACGGTTAGACTTCAGGTCAGGGCGCATGCCCAGGGTTGCTGGCTTGATTCCGAGTGGTGACATGCTGGAGGCCGCCAATCAAGGATTCTCTCTCATCATTAATGTCTCTATCTCTTTCTCCCTCTCCCCTCCTCTCTCTGAAATAAATAAAAACATATGTTGAAAAGTTAGTGACTCCATAGATCACTAGCAGCTGTCATTAAAAGAGAAATAGTTGCAAACTACATGTGCTGCCCAAAATAAGATGAGGGGAATACCCTCGATTCCTGCCAGAGGAACTGCCCCCAGGAAACAGGAAGTTGTCCGTAGGCTAGAGAAGCTCAGTCAGCTCGGTCATACCCCGGTGTACTTGACAAGGGATCACAAGCCCTTTAAACACCATGACTTCGTGTCTCATGTATTTTGTAGTTTATAGTTTAGAAATCTGTTTAGACCCACTGCCTCATTTCCTTTCACTGCAATCTTGAGCAGTGGGTAAAGCAGAATTATTATACTCATTTTACAAAGAAACTCGGGAGCAGAGAACGGATTGCAGTGGATAAGTTGTGTGGCTGCCAAATGTCCCTTTACCCTTTTCCTAGTTCTCCCTTGGGGACACCCCTCCCCTGTTCTCTGTGGCTGTGCTTCGCGAGGCTCTGACAACACCATTCATCACTCCCAAGACGGGGCGTGTGAATCAGGGCATTCGATTCTTTAGGTCCCATCAGTGGCTTCAGGGATGGGCACGCAGACGTGATTAGAGTGAATGAGAGGGGAGAGCGCTGTCACTGGCTGGTGGAGAGATGTGCCCACCTTCCTTCTTACCTTCCAGTGAGATCTGGGAAAGAAGCAAACACAGAGGGCAGTAAAACCACCTGAAGGTGGAAGACGTGGTCTAGGTGACATGTTTGACTTTCCCATCTTGGAGCAATAACCTTTCCTTAATTTTTATTTTTTGCTTAAAACTAACTTGTGCTGGGTTTGCATACTCAAAATGCTCATGATGTCCATATCCTCATAACCTCCCCTGGCTGGTGGGCCACAGAGTGCTCCAGTCCCCCTCCGGCATCACCCTTCTGAATCCAAGCTTGTTGTTGTGGCAATCTCCCTCCAAATTTCAGGGAGAGACGTATGAGGGAGGAAATGTAGCTCACTCCTCTCTGTGTGGCTACTGGCCAGCTAGTGGATTGCATACCCTTGGCTCAAGTGCACCCTTCCTTCCTGACCTGCCCCACAGTGGCTGGAGGGTGGGGGTGGGGAAAGGCCGATGGGCCATGAGGCACAGGACGTGGCCACTTAAGCAGCAGAAACTTGCAAAGGGCAGCCCCTTTGGAAAGAGGCTGTAGGCGCTGTAAACCTTCCTGTAGCACCAGCGCTTCCCCGTGGAGTCTGAGACCCAAACATTCTTGAGCATCTTAGAATAAAGCTACAAATTGGAAATTTGTGGTCATTCAAACGTTTTTAGTAATTGCATCACCTCCATTTACTGCCTTATGAGATTTCAGTGCCTGCATTTGTTGAGTTTATAAGCAAATTGCCCTCGAGTAATAACACTTAATTGTTAAAGCTAATAAAAAAAAATAAAAGAGGCAGTCTTAATAAGTGATGTGTTCACATCAAGTGGCAGCGAATGACACCACAGAACTTCAGGGAACAACTGTTTTGCAACAATGCAAATAGGAAACCTACAATGGTCAAGCTGAGGCTCCAGGGAGTAGAGACCAGGCCAACAGACTGCGTCAGAGTAAGCGCCAGCAGAGACTTCCTTCCAGCCAAACAGAATGAACCACCATAATGAATTCTGCCTACGCAAATTGTAGTTGTTTTGCCGTTTCTTTTGCATTTCATTTATAACTTTGTTTTTATTGTTTCTGTAGTGCACATGCTATAAAATGAGCCATTTATTCCTACTCTTCTGTGTTGGTGTGTCTGCAGGTAACACTGAAACAGAAGAAGCAGGTCAACACGAGGAGCTGTGAGAAGTGTCTGTTTCCCCTTAAAGGTGTTGGTCAGCCTCTCAAGCTTGAAAACCATCAATGCTGTGACTCTCTCAGAACTACTTCCTGTTCCTGCCTCCTTCCTTGTGGCTGCTGGTGGTCCTTCCTGCCTGTGGTCCCTAAATCTCTTGACCCACCAAGCGCAGAGCCAAGAGTCCTGATCTGCTTTCTTCATGCTGGTTTTAGACTCAAACCCCCTATAGCTCCTGCCTGGCTGTCCTGTGTAAGTCTAACGTGCCTCCCTAACATTCAAGTTCTGAGCCTTGCCCAACATACCTGCTTTGCTAACCTCACTACAGATATCCGATAAATAACGGGGGAATGAGGGTTTCCCAATGTGTTCCTCTTTCTACTCTAGATGACTAATAAAGTGAGTTCCTCAATTAGGCGTCATATTTTTTTTTCAACTGAGAAAAAAAAATCCTGACTGGCCACAATCAATATTCAATAAATAGTTGCTACATATATTAGCCATTCAGTCCACCTCTCACTGTTAATGGAAAAAACTATATCCTCAGAGGAAACATCCATTAGAAGCCTGCTTCAAAAGAAGAGCCCTTTGGGGTACCAAAAAAAAAAGTGTCCAAGTATTAATATTTAAATGTCATTCCAGAAAAATCTGTAACGCTCTGGTCCTCAAAAGTATCCTCTACCTCTCATTCTCCGGGACACGAAAACCTCTGACCTTGGTTGGAGGCCTTCTGCTTCTCCCTGCAGCTGGAATCTTCTTGAGTTCAAAATCGATAATGGGATCCAAGTGGTTATTATTACTATTTCTGCATCCGCGTCTCACAGAAAAAGCCAGAGTAACCCAGCGGATCCCAGGGGACTTCCTTAGGCAACACTCTGTACACCGCCAAGTTTCCATGTTCAGGAAAGAAACTTATTTTCTTGACAAGCAGATTTGTGTAATTTCAACATAAAGAATTATCCAGCTCAACGTCTAGCCCTTCTGTTTCCACACACTCGAAGGAGTTACAAAGGAATTACAAACCCAAAGTGTTGAGAACTTTCTGGTGAGCAGAACATAAACAAATACAAAATCCAGTCCTGTTTATCACCAGAAGTCACGAGGAGACCCCCAGGACTGGGAGGAGCTGGTGCCCGGGGAGCATGCCTGGAGTCATGCTCACCCACTCATTCAGGTCAGTCTTAGGCGCCCACGGTCTTTGCCTCTATAGCGCCCACATTCTGTTGGAGCGGTAGGCCTATGTTTTACTATTTATTTTCAATTTGCTCCATTCATTTTTGTTCAGTTTTTCCTTTCCTGTTTTTATTGAGGATAATTTAATTATTTTGGAATTCCGTTTTATCTATGGACTTTTTAGCTACATTCCTTTGTATTGTTGTTGTTGTTGTTATTATTATTGTTATTCAGGGGGGCATTAGGGGATTGCAACCTACATTTTTAACATTTCAGTCTCCTTAGCATTAATGTTCTGCCACTTTATGTTAAGTGAAAGACACTTGCAACCACATAAGCTTACCCCCTCCCAATACTGGTCCTTTATGCTTTAGTTGTCAGAGTTTTTTCATATGTAAATATTATAAGCCACACGATTCAAAGTTACCTTATTTGCTTTAAATAGTCATACGTACTTTAAAGATGTAAAGAGGAAAAAAAATGCTTTAAAAAAAATACTTACTGTCCTGTTATATCACATTTGGAATTATTTTCTTACTGAAGAGACACATTTCAATCTGGTGTGATTTCCCTTTGGCCTGGAGAACTTCTTTTGGATTTCCTTGTAGCAGGGGTTAGTGGGTAATAAATTCTCTAGTTTACTTTTGTTTGAAAATATTTTTATTTCATCTTAATTCTTGAAGGATGAATGCTTTTACTGATGTAGAATTTTGGGTTGACAAGTTTAGCTTGGCTGTCTCCTTCTCTCTCTTATTTTCATCATTTTCAAGACAGAGCTTCTTTCTCCTCTGGAATCCATCACGACCAAGGAGGAATTAGAGTTGCTTTCTAGTGTTGTTCCTCATGGAATGAGCCATTTCAAAATTTTATTTTATTTTTCAGAAATTTGACTATGATATACCAAAATATGGATTTTCTTTGTATTTATTTTAAATATTTTGAGATTACTGTCCTCCTTGAATCTATAAATTTGTTTCTTCAAATATTTTTTTTCTGTTCTAGTCTCTTAATTTTTCTCTTCCCATATTCCTTATATTTTTGTTCATCCTTTTCTTTATATGGCCCCACAAGCCACAAAAAATTATATTACATTATTTTTAGTCTTTTTTCTCTTTTCTTTAGATTGGATTATTTCTATTGCTCTATCTCCAAGTTCATGGACTCTTCTTTCTGTACTCTTTCATCAGCTGTTAACTCAATCCAGTATATTTTTTATTTCAGACTAGTGTCTTGGTGCACAGATTCATGCACATTGAAAGGAAATTAATTAGAAGGTGGCCAGCAGGGCGGGACTAAGCGAGATGGGCCATTCATGTCCTGGAGCCAACCTCCTGCAATCCCTCCCCTGTGTCTGTGGAGTGAGCAAGATCCCTCCAGCAGGTGGCATCCCTCAGCCTGTCCTGCGGGAATTGGGCTGAAACAGGTTCTCTGACATTCCCCAAGGGGTCCCAGAGTGTGAGAGGGCACTCTGCAAAATTGCTCTCATATGGGGTGTGGAATGCAAATACAAGTGTGCAGTAAACCAGATATAGGGCCGACAGTGCCCCAGCAACAACATAACCCATGGCCAAAGATGGAATTGCGTGGCCCCGCAAGAAATTGGGCTCCCTCCTCTCTGGTTTCAGGGTGCACCACCACTGCCAAGTCTCTGCAGCTCAGCAGCTCCTGTGTTCAGAGTCTGCCCCCTGGTGGTCAGTGCATGTCATAACAACTGGTCAGACGGTTGGACACTTAGCGCTATATATATATATATATATATATATATATATATATATAGAGAGAGAGAGAGAGAGAGAGAGAGAGAGATGTTGTATCTTTCTGTTCTAGAATTTCCAGTTCTTAATAGTCTTTTTTTTTTGAGATTCATTATTTGTTTATGTATTATAACAATTATTTTACTTTGCATTCCTGAACATAGTTATAATAGCTGCTTTAAAATTTTTTATCTGTTAACTACAACATCTGGGTCATCTCAGAGTCAGTCTCCTTTGATTGCCTTTCCTCTCAAGTATGAGCCACAGTTCCAGGATTCTTTATATGCTAGTAATTTAGATTGTGTATCTAGGACCCTGTGAATGAAACATCGTAATGAGCAGCCATTGAAGAGCTTCAAGGAAAGAGATGCGATACTCACAACTTTGTCTCAGAAGGAAGTGTGCTGGCTGCTGCATGGAGAGCAGAGTGGCTGTGGAAGGCTGCCTCCGAAATCCAGGAAAGGTGTATTATTAACCATTCCTGGAAAGATGCCAGTGCAAGTTGGAATTAAGTAGAGTAGGTTGCAATAAGAGACCCGGAAGGGACTTTGACATCGGCTGCCTATAAGGGCATCTTTTTCTGGATGATCCACTGGTACTTTTCACCCAACAGGCCACACAGAATGTCATTCACCAACTTCCAAAGAGAGAAATCTCAATAGTGCCTAATGCTTCCTGCTTTTCACTCTCAGCAGTCAACTACCTGCCAAGTCCCAGCAATTCTTCCCTTAAGGTTTCCTTTTCACCTACTACCACTGATTGCAGAGCCTTATCCCTTTTCACCTAAATGAGTAAAATAGCCTCCTAGCAGACACTCCTATTCCCAGTCTCGATTGTCTCCACCTGTCTTTGACTCTGCTTCCAGGCCCATCTTGTCCAAAGATCCAGTCTCCTTAGGTCATTTCTATTCAACAATTTCTCAGTGCCCCTATTTGGTACAAGAGAAAACCCAGATTCCATAGCATGGCATATAATGCTCACGCCATGGGACTCTTCCCTCTTCTTTTCCAGCAAATGCACCTCTTACCCACTGGTCCAAAAAGGAGGACAGTGACTAAGATCTTTGTCCTCCCTTTGCCAATAGTTTAATGAGGGAGGCAGAGACCATTTTCAACTTCATCTTCCTCTACTACCTCCTCTGCCCTCCCTCAGTTTTCTCCAGCACACAGAATTATTTTGCCATTACTAACAACTTTACTCTATTTCTTGATACCTGAGCCTTTTTTCCTTTCCTTCTTCCCTTTCTGTTAAGAAAATCTAAATCAGATTTCACTTTTGTGAACTCCCCGTGCCCTTGATGCAATCATTTTTCTACCTATTCATTCAAATCTCAATTAAGTATGTATTTCTTGGGGAGCAGATGTTCTTCTAACTTCACATTTAACTATCTGTAGCCTCTCCTGTTTCTTGCGGTAAAACTATAAAAATCTTTGGGAACTGGTCTACGTCATCTTTTGTTCTGTCATCTCACACATTGCCCAGATCCCAGTCAACAGTCAATTGTTTATTTACTCTTTGGCATTCTTCTCATTTACAAATGGGGGAATAGAAGTCCAGAGCTGGGAAGTGACAGGTCTTGCGAAATGCCTTGGACTTGTTTTATGATCACTGTTTCTAAGCGGGGAGGAAGTGGTGATATTTCTCTGGGCAATATACAGGAAGGTGTTGTGGAAGGGGACTAAGCAGAAGCTGGTAGAAGTGAGGGTTAGAGGGATGAAATCTGATCAGTTGCTTACTGGCCTTTACAAGCTGAATCTATGAATACAGATTGCTCACTGAAAGCCAGAGGGGCTGTCATGAAAAGAGAACTAACCTGCAAGGGCAAAACAAAAGCCAACTTGGATTCCATTCATAGTGTACATCTCCCCGTGTGGCCCTGGACACCCTCCCCCCCTCTTCTCTCTGGGTACCAACTTCTAATAATAAAATAAACAATTCTATATGATAAAGAGCTGATATGCTAAGTAGACTGAACAGCAGAACAACCTTCCAGCTGATCTTCCAGATGAAGTCAGGGCTGCGAGGGCCAGCTTAGGTAGGTGGGGCTGTGAGGGCCAAGCCTCTTGCACGAATTTTGTGCATTGGAACTCTAGTAATAATAATAATAGCAACAATAATAACCACTTAGAGTTATTAAGCCTTTACTCTGTTCCTGCTACTATTCTAAAGCCTTTTATGTTTTACAGAAGAGAAGATCTACTTTCAAAGAGTTGAAATAACTTGACCAAGGTTACATAGCTAAGTGGTGGAGACAGGAATTTTGCTCCAGATGTTGGACTTAAAACTTAACTAGAAAGACTTTGAAGGAGTTTCTGTCACAACAAACATTGGCCATTCTCAAGCTTATTACTGGACTAGAGGCCCAGTGCACGAAATTTGTGCATGGGTAGGGTCCTAGGCCTGGCCAGTGATCAGGCCAATCGGGGCCTTCCTTCCCCAGCTTCTTTCATTCTGCGCTGACCCCTGGTGGTCAGCACACGTCATAGTGAGCGATCAAACTCCCAGTCTCCAAGTGGAACTCTCAAGGGGACACTTTGAATATTAGGCTTTTATATAAAGATTCCTTTTCCTGTAAGGTGGCTTATATGCCTAGCTCCCTCCCAGCTGGAAAAAAACTCATTTGCAAAATATGGGGATTATCTCTGGTCTGCACACACATGAAAGACATGAAATATTCGAGATTCTAATAATGACCTGAATTAGCTGTGAAGGAAAATCACTATTTTTAAACATAGTTTCAGCGCACAGAAGTCTTATCTGTGTGGTCCTGTATGTCATGGCTAGTTTCCATCTTTAAATATTATTAATCATATCAGCAATTTAGTGGAGCACCTGCACATACACTATCTTGGTCAGTCAACACAGCCGCCTGTTTTCCAGGTGAGACACGGAGACTTTGCCAGCAAGTTTCCCCCAAGCTCCCAGACAGTAAATGGCGATGGTGTTTGAGCACAATGACCCTTCTCTGCCATCTTCCCACCTCTGGAACACGGGCACGTCACAATTGCGGGTATATCTACCTGTAATTTATGGAAACCACCGGAAATGTGCTGGATCACTGAAATGTAAATGCCTGAATTGCCCAAGTAATAAGTATCCCAGTGTCTTTTGACTGGCTGCTTTTTTAAAAAAGAAATTATTTTAGAGAAAGAAAGTAGGTGGGGAGGAGGAGGAGAGAGAGAGAGAGTTTGAGATAGAAAGAGAAAGATTTGTTGTTCCACTTATTGATCCTTGTATGTGCCCTGACCAGGGATCGAACCTGCAACCTTGGTGTACTAGTAGCAGGACAATGCTCTAATCAACTGAGCTATCCAGCCAGAGGATGACTGGCTGCTTTAAAGCACATTAGAAGCCCAGGGTTAGGAAGGGCCATCAAGCCCACCATTCCTCTCCTCTCTTCACTGGTTTCATCCTCCAGTGTTTGAAATGGAGGCTCAGCCTCCCATGATGCCTCCCTTTTGCCTCTGAGCAGCTTTGAAGGTTACTAGCCCTCTTCTCCTGACTGAAATCTGCTCCCTAACATTACTACCCATGGGTCCTCGGTCCGCCTTGTGCTGTCACCCTCCAGACATCCTTCCCGTAACTGATTTCAGTCCTCGTCACCCTTGATTCTTTCCATTTCCTCTTCGAACTTTGTCTGGGTCTCAACTTCCTCATCCAGAAAATGGGTAGATGGACTGGTTTTTGTCAGACCTCCATGAAGCGTTCCTCTTGTGACTTTCCGATAGTTTAAATGTCCAAATAACTGTACCCCCAAACAAGCTTGCTCACTGCCAGGAACTTTGGGGAAAAAAAAAGTGTTTCCTAACATGTTGCCCATTGTGTCTTTTCCTTCCTTCCACTTTGTTTGTGTTTTTTCGGAGATGGAGAAGATAGTCCAGAGAAGGTGGGGCCTGCTCGTTGTTGACGCTGCCCCGCGCTGGAGCAGGACGGGGTCTCAAGTGGCCAGGGATGCTGAAGGCCCCGGGCAGCCCCACCCTTTCCCACCTTGGCTTCCGGCTTCGCTTCCAAATTACAGGGAGGTTTCCGGATAAAAATTCCGATGGCCTGGCATTCACCCAGGGTCCCACCCGGCCTGCTCTCTGGCACCTTCTCGTCGGTTCCTCGTACATCTATGTGTGTCTGTGACTTCTACCGCTTCTCCTCTGATGGTGGAATCAGGCCTTTCTGAAATACTTCTGGAATGTGTAGAGAAGACCAAATGTTTAGGAAACCTGAACAGGGCCACGTGCGGACTGGAGTGTGAAACAATGGTAACAATGGAACTACTAACAAATAAGAATTTATGGAAGAGTAACTGTGTTCCAGACCCCAAGCTAAGAACCGCCTGTGCTTTATGTTCTTTGATTCTCACAATAACACTGTCAGGTAGGTGCTCTTTTCATCGCCATTTTACAGATGATGAAACTGGACTTTAAGAGGCTATGCATGCCACCTGCCCAGTGTCACACCACGGACAAGTGGGGGAGCCAGAAGAGCAGCCTGAGTATGTCAACTCTGTTGTCTGAACACTTCATTCGGTACAAACTGTTTTATTGTTTTAAACAATATATTTTTTTTAAATTTTACATCTATGTATCACTTCTTCCATGAAGCCCTCCAGGATACCCTCCCTACCCCCCCACCCCAAAAATCTCATTTAGAGATCTCCACTGTGCTTCATTGTTTCTGTGCATCCTTTTATGCTCGAGCTTAGCACACTGTTTAAAACCTTTTTTTTTTTTTTACTTTCTTCCACTCTAGACGGTAAACAACTGGAAAGCAAGCAAGAACTGTGTCTCTTTGTTTGTATTCCTTTCTCCTGGCCCATTTCCCTTCTTTTCTCAGACAGGATTTTAGGGCACTCTTGCTCTAGAGGATTGTCAACAGCTCTTGGTTTTGCAGCCAACATCAAAAGTTGCTGGGTGAGGAGATGACAAACCACACCCAGCCTAGGCATGTGGGGGATTCTTCTGAGTGTTCCCACAGCGGGTGGGAGCTCGGGCTTTGCATTAAAGAAGGAAACAGCTCAGCTGAGAGGCAGCATCCCTGAGGTTAGGTAGTGTCATGGTCTTCCAGGGAACTTTCTGGAGGACTGACTGCTACATGGCTGTAGGTTATGGTCTAAGCTAGCGGTCGGCAAACTGCAGCTCTTGAGCCATAGGTGGCTCACGAGCTTCGATTTGCCACTCTGTTGACTAATGAGTTTGCCGACCACTGGTCTAAGCCATGTATTCAGGAGAGAAGCAGAGAGGGTCTCTGTAGCTGAGCCTGGGCTTGGGGCAGAAGAGGGTATGAGGACCACTCCTGAGCCCACCTGGAGGACCAGTGGCATCCAGCCCATGGAGCAGCCACAGCAGCAGTGATGTGAGAGTGATGGTGGGCCCTTAAGTCAGGACCAGGCCTTCCCCAGTTGTATCCTTTCTGCTCCTAAGAGTCTGACACCCCCTAAGGAAGGCATTGTGTCAAGAACGACGGGTTTCATTTGCTATCAGCCTTCATGTTTGGGGGACAGACATTCATTATACCAGAATCGGGGAGCAAACTCAGACCTGTGGCAAGCACACATGTCTTATCCGTGTATGTGCATCAGAGGTTTCTGGGAGAATGTGCAAGAGACTGCTGCAGGTAGCTGCCCTAGGCAGTGAGACTGAGTCTGCTTCTATTCTGTCCATCTGTTCATTTTGTTCATTAGATTCCACCTATGAGTGAAATCGCCTGGTACTTGTCTTTCTCTGGCTGGCTTATTTCACTTAGCATCATGTTCTCTGGGTCTACAGATAGAGAACAGACTGACAAGTGTCAGAGGGGAGGGTTGGTGATTACCAGAGGCAAATGGGGGTTGGGGGAGGCAGAAGAGGGTAAATGGGGGGGGGGGGGAGATAGTGATGGAAGTTGCTTGGGGTGGTGAACACAAAATACAATATACAGATGATGTGTTATTACAGAGAAACCTAAATAATTTTATTAACCAATGTCATCCCAATCACACAGATGATGTGTTATTATAGAGAAACCTAAATAATTGTATTAACCCATGCCATCCCTATAAACCCAATAAAAAAATACATTAAATAATTAAAATTTAAGGAAAGATAGTAAGACTGAGGTTCTACGGGAAGAGGGGGAGGTGCACTTTTCACTGGAAATGTTCTTAGATTGCCTGGAGCTTACATCCTGCGCTTGTGTCATTTGTATAACAATAAAAACCATTAAGCTAATTTATGTGATTACTTGGCTCAGATTCTTAATGACTGGAATTGAATCATTTCTATGTAGAGACTCCACGTGAGCTTAGCTGCATTTATTTTCTTTGGGGTTCAAGGGCCGCTGTCAGGGAGCAGGTTGCCTGAGGTTTCTGTACAGGGACTTGGAGAAGTCTCCTGAGGAGTGAACGGTCCAGAGGAGGGGGAGAGTGGGACTCGGAACAATAGTGGTGACAAGAGAAATAACCAACATTTCCGCCAGGCGAGCACTAAACGCTATGGGGGCCATCCCGTTGGAGCAGCCAAAACAATCAGGTGGCATTATCTCCCCTGTGGAACCTGAGGTCTGAGGGGTTAAATACCTACCACATGGCAAAGCTAAGATTCCATCCCAAGCAACCTGAAGCCGCGCTCTCGGACTCCTGTCTACACTGGGGGGAGTTGCTGTGATGTACCCCGAATCTCACAAGGGACGCCTCAAAAAAAGTCGAATTATGGAGTTATTTATTAAAAGCCGGTGGCTGACAAGGGCTAAAGCTCCAAATCTCGCAGCCCGCCACCTCTGGCTTATATTGGCAGACTATCTATCACACAAGGATCGATTACGTCCCTGGGTCTGGAATGAGGAACCTGTTTCGTGATTTTACAGAAGTGGAACTGAGCAAGTTAGTTATCTAAAGTATCTAGGAATCACTGAATCGACAGAAACACATTTTCTGGGACCCCCGGGACAATTTAGAATAATTGTGCTGTCCAGATTCTGGGATCGCTGAGTCAACAGGAATGCACTATCTGTAGCTGCTGAGGTGATTTAGGATAATCGAACTGTCTTGGGTCCCAGGAATGTGCTTCGATGACCAGTGAGATCACAATCCAAGGGATATTCAAACCATTATCAATGGAGTATTGGGATAGGATACATAAGTTCAGAAGGTCAAAATAACTTTTAAATGAGTATAGAACCCAAAACAGCAAGGTTAAAATATTAAACAATAATTTTTACCCAAGTATGGTTGCTACCATACTTCAAAGTGTGTAGCACAGAGTGCTGCCTCCTCGGGCTCCTTCGGGGGAGTGGGGGAGTGGGGGAGTGGGGGAAGGAAGCAAGCAGACATGCATACTAAAAGGTGCATCAGGAGGCCCCTTCCTGCTGACCAGCTGAGGAGGGGGAAGGCCAGGGTTTAACACAGGCATAAAAACCACACTCAAGAAATCAAATGGGAATTTGATACACATTGGTGTATCAGGACAACGTTCCAACCAACTGAACTACCCAGCCAGGGGTTGACTGGCTGCTTTAAAGCACATTAGAAACACAACCCCTCATCTTCCTACCTCCAGAACATGGGTACGTATATGGGCAGATATGGGAATTTCTTTATTTTTCTGTTCTTTCCGAGTCTTCCTCTCCTCAAAAATAAATAAATAAATAAATAAATAAATAAAATAAAATAGGTGCATACATTTAATTTTCTTTTAAAAGTTGGGACTTTTTTTTCCCCCCACTCTAGGTACAAAAGGAAGCCATGCATAATTTAAATGCCATGTCAGGACTATTCCTCACCCTGGGTTCTCCATGCCCCTTCCTCCTGCCATGGCATCTGGGGGTGGGGGTGGGGAGCCATGGCATCATTGGTTTGGGGAGTGAGGAATATCAAAGCTGTGGGCTGGAATCCAGAACCTCACTGAGCTGTCCTGACCCCAGACACTGGGCCCTCCACTGGCCTCAGCTGGCTGTGGGTGTGACACTGGCATCCACTCCTGACATTCACTGACTCCTGTGGCCTCTGACTGGGAGATGTCTGCAATCTAGGGCGTTCTCAGCCCAGCCACAGGCCCTCTGGGCTGTCAAACCACTCAGCTCTCACATTCCCTCTGGGGCCCTGGGAACTCTCACTAAACTGAGGTGACCAGGGTTCCCCAACTCCCTCCCCCACCCTCACCCCCAGGCACCTCCCTAGGGCATTGCTCTCCTACTGATCTGCCCTGTGAACAGAAGAGCCTGTGGCTTGCCAACTGGGATGCTCTGGCCTTCCCTGCCACTTCCTGGGACCCACCCCCTGCTCTGGTACCCCCCAAACCTCTTGAAGTGTTCTCCACCTGCCTCCCTCCCTTACCCCGGTTTATGTGTACCACTCCCTGTCCTTCCCTGGCAGGAGTTTCCCTGATTTCTTATTCTAATCATCCTACATCCATGGTCAATATATAATCTATGCCGTGGCTTGGCTCAAATCTTGGCCTAGATTTTTTAAAAAAATATTTTTTATTGATTTCTTACAGAAGGGAAGAGAGAGGGATAGAGAGTTAGAAATATCGATGAGAGCGAATCATCAATCAGCTGCTTCTTGCACACCTCCTACTGGGGATGTGCCCACAACCAAGGTACATGCCCTTGACTAGAATCAAACCCAGGACCTTTCAGTCCCCAGGCCAACGCTCTATCCATTGAGCCAAACCGGTTTCGGCTCTTGGCCTAGATTTGAGAAATGTATTTTCCCTTCCCAATAAGATAGATTTTTGTTTTGTTTTGTTAAATAAATATTCCTATCAGATTATGTTTTGCTTAACTGTGCACTATAAAAACTTTAGGTACTATTAGGGGTTATTTGAAATAAAAACAACTGGCTTAGTATTTTTAAAAATATTCCCAGAAAACATTTAAAATGAGCAAAACAGTAATTCTCAGAGATCTGAGTCATGCAAACCATCTTCCAGATTTGCTATTTTGATAAATTAAGAGAAAGGGCAGAGGTAGGCAAATTAATATTGAGTGTCAACAACACGTAGGCACTGTGCTAGGTGTTTGCATTCTTCACTTTCTTCAATCCTCATTATAGACCCTTTGTGTAAGTAGCATTCCCATTTTACTGAGGATGAAAACAAGTCTCAGAAGAGATTATGTAACTTCTCCCAGGTGAGCTGGCTGGAAGTGATGACGTCAAGGTTCGCACTCCATGCAGCTGGTCCCAAACCCCATTTGCTTTCTCCGTAAGCAAATCATCAACTATTGAACATTCTGTATGTGTTATTTATAGCATATGGAGAGTCTTGCAATGATCAATGGCCACGAGGTATTTATGACTGTTTTTCTAGGGAAGTAAGCATGATGTACTAACCTTAAATGTTAGTACATCGATGGCTGTCCCTGTGCTTTTCAGACCTCCTGTTGGTCCTGGCCTTGGCTGCTTTGTTATCTGCAGGTCTGAGCATCACCGGTCATTAGGCGAGATTGTTTGGAACCTCGGTCCTGGTTTGATGCAGCATCTTTGTTTACCAACAAAGAACCAATGATGACATTATTGGGGAAACTAAACCTGCTGTTTGGTGAGCTGCTTTTCAATAGTTTCCAGGAGAGCATTACAGTGAAGTGGGGGGTACTGTCTGTACCCACAAACATGGATTGCCTACATGGCCCACCTCGGAGGAGAGGCTGTGAGTCACTGTTTCCAGAAAAGAATTGGAGTGGCCTGTGATGACATAGGGAAAGAGCTGGAAGGATAGACAATGTGTTCTTCAGGTGTGGGTGCAATCCAAAATTTAAATGCATGCATAGTCCATAAAATGCACTTTTAAATAATTTAAGTTATGTATCATATGCCTCTATATCTAAGTATAGATGTGTGTGTGTGTGTGTGTGTGTGTGTGTGTGTGTGTGTTTAATGGGAGTTAGCATAGTTTAGAAAAGAACGCTGAATATAATTCAGATTTAAATTCCAAGATTGGCTTTTCTAACAGCACACTGCAAGTCACTGAACTTCTCTGGGCCTCAGTTTCCTTAGGGGTCTGATTGGATGTTTTAAATAAAAAATGTTGAGAGGTCCTTTAGTGCCGGCTGATTCATGGGAAACATAGATATGCTGCACGCCTTTATGACAAGCTGCCATATGCAGTTCTCTCAGAACCTTCATCTGTCCCCAGTGCACCTCTGCAACACCTACTGCAGATGAAGTAAAACAATGCCTCCTAAATGTTATTAGTGCCAAGAGATTAGTGCCTGTCTTATTCCTCCCTGTCTGCACCTGGCTCGAGTTTATTTTGTTTTGTTTTTGTTTTTAATGCATTAATAGATAATAAAAGACAATAATCTGTGACAAATTTTCAAGCGGCATGGGGAACCTTTATAAAACTTAGAAATGACTAAAATTAACCCAAAAAGTAAAGAGATATAAGCCAGCGAATAAATCAAGGGAATACTTGGGAGAAGTTTTAAAGAACTGATATTGTTACCACAAAAAGATAAATAGTATTACAAGTAATTTTTCCTTCAGTTTTTTACCCTAAATCTCTATGTTTTTAAATAACAATAAAATGACTTTAAGTCATTATTTTATTTGGGGTTATTCTCAACTGAATCTAAGCAAATAGAATTCATCCATGTGGTAAGAGGATTATGCTCTGTGACTAAATACAGTTCATCCTGCCATTGCAAAACTGGAAAAATTCAAAGAAAACTACTCATGCGATAAACAAAAGCAGAAACCATAAAAAACAACGTGATAAAATTCTATCAGCCTTTGACAGAAAGCAGACTGGTAATAAAAGGAAAAATAAGTTGTTTTCTGTCCCCCAGGAATTCAGTGTGATTTTTATATTAAAGAGGTAAAGGGGGCTGTTATTTAACACTAGAGGCCCAGGGAACGAAATTTGTGTATGGGGGGAGGGGTCCCTCAGCCCAGCCAGCCTGTACCCTCTCCAATCTGGGACCCCTTGAGGGATATCTGACTGTCCTTTTAGGCCTGATCCCTTTGGACATTCCTCTCACAATCCAGGACTGCTGGCTCTCAACTGCTCACCTGCCTGCCTGCCTGCCTGCCTGCCTGATTGCCCCTAACTGCTTCTGCCTGCCAGCCTGCTCACCCCCTAATCACTCCCCTGACAGCCTGATCGATGCCTAACTGCTCCTCTTCCGGCCCAATTGCCCCTAACTGCCCTGCCCTGCCAGCCTAGTCCCCCCAAACTGCCCTCCCCTGCCCGCCTGATGGCCCACTGCAGGCGTGGTCCCCGCCCAACTGCCTTCCCCTACAAGCTTGGTTCCCTCAAAATGCCCTCCTCTGCCTGCCCAGGCATCCCTAACTGCCCTACCCTGCAGGCCTGATTGCCCACAACTGCCCTCCCCTGCCAGCCATCTTGTGTCCACATGGGGGCAGCCATCTTTGACCACATGGAGGCAGCCATCTTTGTGTTGAACTGATGGTCAATTTGCATTACTGTTTTATTATATAGATGCAAAAAATATTTGATAAAAATAATGAATATTAAAACCATCATTCTATGAGCAAATAATGTCTGTGAGCCAGACATTCTGGTTAGTGGAGTGCATAAGGATAAGCCTGAATTCAATAGTCATAACCACCATCGAAATTATTTTCATAAGAGCAAACATTTCTTGGACAATGCTTACATGCTACAGCTGCAAACTTTCCATAGCAGTAGTAAGCAGGAGCTCCTCAGTTTTACTGGGAAAATATATTTAAAAGACCCAAATATATATATTTATATAAATCTAGAGTCACTTATGTCCTTGGCCTTGTTGTGGACACTCAGACATGCCATCAAATTCAGGTCCGATACACTGACATTTACTACCCCATTGCCACCAGTGCTACTACCCATTGGAGCTGACAGCCGAGTCTTTTCTATGGCCAAAGGGAGCAGCCTTGCCCATGCTTATGCACTTCCTGGGTGGAGTCAGCCCACATCCAGTGAGGGGTTAACATAGAGGTATGAAGGCCTTTCTCCCAAGGGGTGGGCTGAGGTCTTTTCAGTGAGACACTGTGGCCCACCTGCTCCCTCCACTTCCTTTTCCTGCACAGCTGTGGTTCTGTAGGACACTCCAAGCCAATCTCCATCGCAGGCTCTCTTTTCCCAGAAAACCCAAGCTCTGTCACTTTGGAAGAATCCCATCTAAAAGGGGAAATGGAGCTGAGCAGCAACAGCTAAAATGGGACACCAGAGAGAACCTTGCTGTCCCCCGTGGCTCCCCAGTCCTCTTCACCTCAATCTTCCTGCTGTGCAAGGTCCCATATGGTTCCAAACAATTTCACCGTCTGACTGGTGGCACTCAGACCTGCAGATAACTGCCCGAACGTGGGCCTCCTGGGCCAGAGAAGGGGAGGATTTTATCCCCATCGTACTTTTATTAATTTAGGGGAAATTAGCTCAGCCTTTTAGCAGCCCAAACATCCAGATGCTCTACTGGAGTTAGAATGTAGAAGAGAGTCCTACATCACTTTCTCTCAAGCCAGCTCCCCACCCCCCTCTCCATCCAGACATCCTTTATACTTCTCAATAGGCTTCCTCAACTTTATGACTGGCAATATTTCTTACCCCTTTAAACACGGCCCTATCATGAGCCAAGAGCAGGAAGGGGCTGGGCAAAGAGAAGTGGAGAGGTTTTTGCAATTTATAGTAGAAAAATAGTAAGTATTTGGAACGGAGTTTTTCCCCAAGAGCACCCGTTGTTCACCCATCCCATGTTCAGGCCCCTTGAGAATTGCAGAGGACATCTCTTTTCTAATGGCTCGGAGTTTCAATGGCTCCTGTTTGGAGCGTTTAATCTGATCTAATGTGTACTGTGCAAAAGTCCCAGAGACATTCGTTTTGCTGGTAATGTGGTGTGTGGGACCATCAGATGCCTTGGGAATCAAGTCTCACTGAGAAAACTGAAGTGGTGACAGATCTGGGATAAGTTAATTCTCTTTATAGTGTCTAACTGCGTAAAGTCTGGAGCTAGATGGGACTTGAGAGATCGTCTGGTGCCCGAATAGCATACACTCCACTCCCCTGACATTCCTGCCCTCAGAGCCCAGGGCAGACATTGCTAATCAAACCCGGTGCTCTGCACACAGAGCCCCGGTGCTGACACTTTCCCAGAAGACCTTCTTCCCCAGGCCCAAGTGATATCTGTACGTAATTCTCAGCACAACACAGCAGATGGCTACCACCTAACTGGTCTGGCAAGCTGTATAAACTTAATTTGTTTTTACCTCTTCCAGTCACCCTCCTCTCTTAAAGGAGTGAGATCATTGACCCACATTTATATTATGATAGTATATGACCTTAAACGCCTGATTCTCAACTCAGAGCTTTCTCTATCTGCTCCTTCCTGAAAACTTTTCAGCCATGATGGGCCTACAAACTGGTCAGGTATGAAGAAACCTGGGCCCAGATTTAACATTGCTGAAGGCTACGTAGCCATTGCTCACGATGCTTGTGACATATATGGGATCATGGAGGCCATCTGGAGGCGAGGTGGCCAAGCATGGCTCCATCCCACAGGGCCTCACACACTTCAATAATAATTAATAATAATAAAAATGCTAAGACAAATAGGAGCATGTACGCAGTGACTCATAGCTCTAAGCTAATCCTACAATGGCCCCACCTCACTATTTAAAAACCTGAGATGGATAGAGAGAGAGAGAGAAATGCAATTCCATATATGTGCATCTATTTGGTAACCACAACAACCAGCCACAAATGGGAGGTGACTCCGGACAAGTGGTAGTGTTTGATGTCCAGGCCATCCATCTGGCTCCTGAGCTATTACCTGGGGCCTTGAAAAGCAAGCGGCCGTTGGGAAATTTGGACCCTTGAAAATGCTCAATCTCCTTAGCACCAGCATCATTCTCCTCCTACCAGGAGGATGGCAGAGATGGAGGGGGGCTGGAAAACACTGGTTGGCATGAGGTGCCCTGGGAACCAGTCAGAGACCACAGGGTGATGCGTCAGAATCCAGGCAAGGATGGGTGGGATGATCGTGTCATTCTTTCTCCTTGGCACGGGAAGAACTCACCTGAGTCTCCAGCCTCCACTCCAGGGGGACTGAACGCCAAAGTATAATAGACCTTTGGGACAGCAGACACAATTCCAAACTTAACATGTAAGAATGAGGCCCAAAGGGGAAGAGATCTGACTAAGCACACACAGCGAGAACGGCTGATGTTTCTAAGGGCAGGTTCTTTGAGGAGTAAAAGAAAGAGGCTGGGGATATGTAGTCATCAGAAGCCACAGTAAACCGAAACGACTCATCCACTGAAAACCACGTGGCTCTTACAGAGCTGCTCACCACAGAAAGCACATGTCCCATCCCCAGCCCCAAGCCCCACCCCTCCCCGCCCCCCAATGGGTCTCCCTCCTTTCCAACTCTGACTCTTACTGAGACAAAACGCTAGCTTCACAGTGAGTCACTCTGGAAACAGTCTTTGTGACTCAGCCTCTCTCTCTAACCACTAGCCCAAGCTCCTCAAGTCTTCAGGGGCCTTGACTACATCTATCACAAGCTGACAAAGAGAGGCATCCTCCTTGCATTAAAGATAAGTGTTTTGTGGATCAAGGATCAATTGCAAGCAATAAAAGATGAAGTAATTCATGATTAATTAGTTAATTAGCATTTTCAGCTAAGATTAATGCGCAGATGCTCTATCCCTTTCAATCCTCCTAATAACCCCATGAGTAAAAATAATTATTCTACCTTTTCAAGAGATGGTAAGTAACTGGAAATGGAGTTTCAGAGATGGTTAGGTGACTAACCCAGTGGGCAGAGCTAGGATTCAAAGTTAAGTCATCCTGGCTTCCTCTGTCCTCTACCCTTGCTTCCCAAACCCCACACCTCACACCCTACACCCCACACGTAGCATTGTCCACATGTTCAAGGCATAATTACCTTGGTTGCTTTATCAACCCAACAGTTCGGTGGACAGTTGCAGGAGTATCTGTCACATTAAGCAGCCAAACAAACAAAGACAGATTTTAGAGATAGAAAAGCCATGCTGCCTTGGGGAAATCACACCCTGGATGTGAGCCTCAGTCTTCTTCAACTATACTATGGGGTTAATAACAGTCCATCTGATAGGTTTGCCATAAAGATGAAGTGAGGTCATGTAAGTGAAAAGCACTTTGTACAAACTGCTAAGCGTCATTCAGTGAAAAGTGAATAAGGTCACAGAGAATGACAGAAATGGTAAAAAGACAAGACAAAAGCTTCCCCAGTGTCTGGGTGTGAAACCATTTCTGGGCTCATAGCAAGTAATAATGGTAATATACACTGAGTGGCCAGATTATTATGATCTCTGAATGCATAATAATCTAGCTACTCAGTGTATATCCTATATAATAAAAGAATAATATGCCAATTATCTCCTTGACCAGGAGTTCGACCAGCAGGCAGGCCAGCCAACCACCCATGTCCCCATGTTCCCTCCCCCTGGCCAGACTGGCTGGACCCCACCCATGCATGAATTCATGCACCAGATCATGTGTGTATACACACACACACACACACACACACATACACACTGGCCAGATTATTGTGTTCAGAGATCATAATAATCTGGCCACTCAGTGAATGAGAGCTACAGAATACCAAAAGCTTTATGTGGCTGGGTAGAGTTTTCTAGAAACAGTTCTCTGCACATCAATAACCAAAGGCCATGGTTTGAGTCTTCCCCCCCTTTATTCAGCATCGCCATTAGTAGTTCTCAGGCTCTAATGTTGTTAGAAAGTTGCAGCAGCCTATGTTAGACACTATGTCTAACTCTTTTTTTAATGTGGGATATAAAACTGAAAGTAACCAATGAACAAACAAGAAAAACAAACAAAAACTCATAGACACAGACAGCAGTATTGTGGTCACCAGAGGGGACATGGTGAGGTGGGTAGTAAAGGGTCAAGGGGATCAAATATATGGTGCTGGAAGGAGATCTGACCATGGGTGATGGGCTACATCGCCAGCCCACCAATTCAATGTAATACACAGATGACAGGTCACTGAATTGTACACTATAATACATGTAATTGTATTAACCAATGCCGCCCCAAAAGATTTAATAAAAAAAAACCCACCATATCTAATTCTAACAATGCCCTACAGAAGGTGATACTCTGTGGTTATGGAAACTGAGGCACAAGATCCATGTGAAATCTAACTCCACAGCCAATACTTGAAGGAGCTGATTTGAACGTAGATCTGGTCAACCTCTCAGACTCACTAAGTACCTGGCTTTCCCAAACAAACTTCACTGCACCCCAAGTGGATAGTTACCCCAGAGCACAGTTACCCCTCAGGAAAGAGCAATGCTTAGCGCAGCCTTGGGCAAACTATGGCCCGCAGGCCAGATCTAGTCTGTTCAGCTGTTCTATCTGGCCCACAGAGTCGAAAGAGCAGAGGGTTCTCTTGCTCTCCCCTCCGCTCCTTCACCAGCAGCCCACGATGAGAGTGCCAGCATGGTCAGGTTGCTTTTGTTCCGGCTCTCTGGTCCAATTTAAGAACCCATTGTGGCCCTCGAGTCAACAAGTTTGCCCACCCCTGGCTTAGCCCCAAGGCGGGAACCTGAAAAGTCCTTCCCAAACTCTGAGGCTGCCCTGAGGAAGAGGATGGGCCCGCCCCGCCCCGTGTCTCCGGGGTTCACCTCAGACGACTTTCTCTGCCCGCCCCGAGCGGCTCCCCACGCTGCTCTGAGTCAGCCCTCGGGCTCTTTCTCATTTTTCTCCTTCACATATTTTCCCACAGTGCTTTTCCTAAACTTCTCCTTTCCTTGAATCCTCAGCTCACCCCAGGACCCTGCCTCTCCTTTCTCCCCAACCCCACTTCCCAGTTTTCCTCTCAGCCTCTGACGTGTTCCTGAGTTAACTGGACAGGGTGACCCAGACTCACCCCTTCAGGTTAAAACTGCATTTCACCTTCGAAAAAACATATATAATAACGTTCATCACTATCAAGCAACATAGTGAATACTTTATACCTCAAAGTATTAATAAATTGTGCTAATCAGGCCTGGAAGGAATCACGTCTGCAGTGACTTTTATTTTGAAGGCCCTGTGCTCACATCTAGGAGCTTCAGAGTGATAAATAAAATACGATCCTTTTCTTCCCAAATTTACAGGCTAGGGGTTGGGTTGTTGAGATGAGTGTAATAACAGAAATAATCAGGCCATCCCATTTATTAAAACCATTAGCCCTGTGGGAGAGAAACATAAATAGAGGCCCAGTTATCTCACTAAATCATGCAAACAACCAAAATTTGAACCCCGATTAAACATTTTTAGTTATTCACTCACTCGACAAATATTTCTTGAATTCCTACTATGCGCCAGCCATTCTTCCAGGCTCTGGGGGAAGTGTCCTGAAGAAGGCAAGCAAATTCCTTTCTCTCTTGGGTCTTATACGATCCAAGATTATATGATGTATGGTGGGCAGTGGTAAGACTGTGAAGAGAAGCATCAGAGCCTGGGGCCAGAAAGCAGCCAGTGGGGGGATGGGGGCCTGAAGCTAGAGGCCCAGGACGACCTCACTGAGAAGTGACCAGGTGAAGGGGAGAGAGAGCAAGTGCAAAGGCCCCAAAATAGGAATGAGCTTGTCATCTTTGAGGAAAGGCCAGTGTGACTGGAAAGATATAAGAAAGATCTATAAATCAGGTTGGGGAAGCAGAAAGGACAGAATGCTGGGCTCCAAGGAGTCTGTATTATCTTCTGCATGTTTTAGGAAGCTGTAGAAGGGTTCTGAGCAGAGGAATGGCATATGTGATCTGTGCTTTTAAGAACGACCATGTTGCTAGTTGTTACCCAGAGCTGTCCGTGAGAGACCAGGTGTCTAAACTAACTGGGGTTTTAACTGACGGTTGCCAGATGGGAGGGAGGTTGGGGGTGTGGGTGAAAAAGGTGAAGGGATTAAGAAGGACAAATTGGCAGTTACAAAATAGTCATGGGGTTGTAATGTGCAGTATAGGGGCTATAGTCCATAGGAGTGTAATAGTTATGCATGCTGCCAGATGGGGTACTAGACTTAAGGGGGTGGCAGTCTCTTCATAAGTTACATACATGTCAAATCATTATGCTGTGCACCTGAAACTAATGTAATAGTGAACATCAACTGGGATTGAAAAACTTAAAACAATAATTAAAAAAATAAAGAAAATCACTGGGGTCCAGGACTTCCCATGGTCCACCTGGGATGACCTCATTAAGGAGTGAATGTGGATTGCATTGTAGAGGAGACAGCTTGGCTCACAGGCACGGGGAAGTCATTGTCAGGGGTGGTAACACGTGATGCAGGCAGAAGTCAAGGCGTTGTGTAAGTTGGTATTCCCCAAAGCTCCTTACATGAACACCAGTTTCCAGGTATGGGAATGAAGTCCACACAAGGAAGGGTGAGTAAGCCTGGGAGGCGCTCTGTTCACTGGAAGCCTTCTCAGAGTCTGCCGGGTGCTCATTTGCATCTGGACTCCTCCAGATGGGGCTGAAATTGGCAGGGCTCCCCACACTAATTAGACCACAGAACCCTTCACACAAAACACAGTGCGAAACCCCAGTTTAATGACTTCAGCTTAAAACCAGCTGAGACCTATCTGGAGATGCAAGCAGGGATGTAATAAGTAATAGACCTTGAAGCTAGGGATCGGGCACTTTGGGTTAATATGAGGCCAAGGTAAACTTACCAGAGTTTGATAGAGTTCATAGTAAATCAAAACATGAAAAGGTCACTTTTGCTATCCTGTTTAGAACTGTACGATGGCGCAGAGGTCCCCAAACATTCCAGAAAGTTTGCAAGTTGTTGCACTGGAGTGTATGAAGCAAGTATTATGATGTCTGTTTGTATTTATATTGCTCCCAAAAATCTTAAAGAAGTCACTATTCTAATATTGACTATGTGATTTGAAAGTGGTACATGCAGATGATTTATAAATATGTACATTGGGCTTGGATGTCCAAAATTGTTATGAATAGGGAGACATGACCATGACCAGCTTGGCATTAGATGGCCTGGAGAAGAAAGTGTCTGGAGCTTGCATTTGGTTGTTGAGGTTTAGAGGAAGGAATGAAATCAGAACTGGATGGGAGTGGCACTTGGGGAGCCGAGAGTGTTAGGAAGCCGGAGGTGGTTATCAGCAGCAACTATGACCAGATGGGTGAGGAGTGGAATGAATGCTGACTCCAAGGTTAGGAGCTCAGGACATGGTTCAAGTTTGTGTTGGGGAAACTGAGAATGAATAGAGCAAGGCAGCTCTGATGCTCCCATATTGCAGCACTGCCCAGGACGTAATAAGTGCTCAAAAAACATTGGCAAGATAAGTGATCAATGAGGGAGTTTATTCAAAGAACTCAGCAAAAGAATGTAGAGTAGAAAAGTTTGGGCAAAATGGAAATAATCTAGATCATGATCCCACACAACGCCATTGCTCAGAAATAAAAATAAAACACTTCTAATATTTGTTAATTTTTTAAATATGAGATAAATACTGTTTTTAAAAGAGCAATTTCTTGGGTGTATCTATATATGTTATGTCATATACCTTCATTGCAGAAAAATCAGAAAATGCAGGTAAGCAAAAAGAGAGAGAGAGAGAGAGAGAGAGAGAGAGAGAGAGAGAAAGATGGGGAGTAAAGGGGGAGATAAAGCTTCTCATATTACCACCCAGAATAACAGAAGCACATTTTTACAAATATGGACTTGTAATATACACAGCCTTGTAATTTTCAATGATATGTTCTACGCATCTATGAATGTCAATGAATGTTTCCAAGAAGTCATTTTCAACATCTGCATAATATCCCATTAAATTAAAGTATTACAGTATATTCAACCAATCCTCTATTATTGCACCATTAAGCTGGCTTTTAGCTTATGTGTTTTCATTTTAAAGATGCTCCAATACAGATATAACAACTCTATCTTTGTCCATATTCTTAATTAGTTCCCCAGGCTTGCTACCCAGAGGCTGGGTTACTCGGGCATTTAAAATATCTTTGATGACATTTCCCAACTGCCCTCCGGTAATTTTGAATAAAATTTCATAACTTGCCAGTATGAGAACTCTCCAGTTTAAACTGCCATTTCACATATTCTCATACCTTACTTGATTTCTCACCTGCCCTGAGGGCAGGCCTTGTTGTCCCCCTTTCACAGGCAACAAAGAATTTCAAAGTCACATACTCCTCTCTCAAGAATACACAACATCACACCAAACTGCACGAGGGCTCTTCCCATGCCTCTGGATGAAACAGCAGCATGCTCATGAAAAATGCCGGAGTCCTGATCCGTGCTGTCCTCGTCAACAGCAGCATACACGAGCTCAAGTTTCTAATGAGGGTGTTTCAAAATTAAACAACGGATGGTGCCTGTTTGACATTGGAGTCTCTTTCCTTGCAGAGAAGGCCTCCTGGCATCCTGCCAAATGACTAGCTTTGCTCTTGAATAAGTCCCTTTTGTTAAAATATGGTTCCTTCTAACTGGCGCTTCGCTGCCGGTACTGATGATGGTGTTAGGATATTCTTGTTCGCCTTTAAACAGAAAAAAGGTCAGAGAAACACAGAGCTCAAAATAGCCTCGCACATCATTTTACTTTTACCCCCGCTAGTGGGGATGGAAAAGTCGGTCTACCTCTAGTTGGGAAGTGACTTGTTCAAGGTCACACAGTCAGTGACCAGCAGAGAGAGGAGTGGAAGGGAAACTCGCCTGACCTAGGCAAGAGCTCTGAACAGCATCACTAACATTAGTTTGTAACCTAAAATTATGGAGTCTGTCCACGTAACTTTGCATTTGGAGAAACTGAGGTTTAGAAAGGGGAAGCAACTTATTCCACGGGGCCACTGGTAATTAACAGTAGAGCTTGGGTGATGGCCCAGATGCCCTGACTCCCAATGAGGAGGCTGTTCTCAGACTCCCCTCTGCCCCCTCCCCCCCAACCCGCCCCAGAATTCCACACCAAAAAACCAGAACCAGGGCAGGCTGAGTGAGGCATTCACTTGAAGTGTAAATCTTAAGGGAGCACTAAGATAAATAATATTTTTCGTGCCATATATTCTAAAGTCCAAATGAATACATAACATCCATAGTGAACAAAATATCCAAATCTTAAATCAAGATGGCATCCATCCCTGCACCTGAGTGATTCACCCTAATCCTGGCCCTGTTGGATCCTGTCTCTATTTTAAAATTTGACATTTTGTTCATCATGGATATGTTCGCATTAATTTTTGCGCCTGAGGCAAGTGCCTCACTCACCTCGCCCTAGTCCCAACCCTGTTAGGGACCTGCAGAGCCTGGGCGGGGAGGAGACCTTGTAAGTAAGTCTCCAGTGAAGAGGAAGATTGTTCACTGGGAGCTGTAGGGCTGTGACTAAAAAGACCAATCAGACAGAAGAGCCCTCCAGCCAGGTCCTGGGGCTGTGGACGGATGGCAACTAAAGGAATTGTGATGGATCTGAACTTGTTAATAACTCAAGGTCTCATCATAGCACCCTGAGCCGTTCAAAGATGAATCATTTAGGAAGCTCTAACGTTTGGTACTTAGTTTCACAAAATCAGCTGTTCAAGCACTGGGTGTGATGAACTGGTTTGCCAGCTAATACGAAAAAAATCTGGGCCTTTTCATTGACCACAAGCTTAACATGAGCCTGTGATGGGAGGTGACGGCCAGAAACCCAAATGGAGTCTTGGGCTGTCCTTCTGGGCACATGGTATTCAGAAGCTGGGAGCCTAATTTCGGAGCCAAGAGGACAGAATCCGCAGGAAAAGGCTATTTGAGGGTGGAAGGTGCTTGTTATGAGTTAAATTGCTCCTCCCTGCCCCCCACCCTGGTAAAAAGTTGGAAGTCCCAACTCCCAGTACCTGTGAATGTGATCTGATTCGGGTCTTTGCTGATGATCAGGTTAAAGTGAGGTTATTAGGGTTGGCCCTAATCCAATATGGCTGACATCCTCATGAAAAAGGGAATTTTGGACAAGTTACAAAACTTGGCCATGTGCTGATAGGCAGAGATCAGGATGAAGTTATCTATAAGCCAAGGAATACCAGATTTTGCCATAAAACCAGCAGGAACTAGGAAAGAGGCATGGAACTAATTCTCCCTCAAAGTCCTCAGAATCAAACCTGCCAACACTTTGATTTTGGACTTCCAGCCTCCAGATCTAGGACACGATGAGTTTTTGTTATGTTAAGCCACCCAGTGGATGGCAGTCCAAGGGAACGAATGCGGTGCTCCAGAAAGCATCTGGCCTAAGGAGCACCTTTTTGCCTGAAAGAAGCAGGGAAACCCGCTCCATTCGGGTTCTCGTAGACTACGCCATTCCCCTGCCTACCTCAGGGCCTGGCACAGAGAGACCTGCAGACTATTCATTGAGAAAGAAGTGAATTTCAAAATAGCCTGCTATTATTAGAGGGAAAAAGAGGTGGACGCCCCAGGTTACCTTCCTTCAACTTCTCACTCATACTAAGCATGAACCACTTTAACCTCGTTGTAATTTCAGGGGATGAATCATAGGATGTCAGACATAGTCAGCGGCATCCTAGAGATTATGGAGTTCAGCCTACAGAGGAGGAAAGGAAGATTTAACGAGGAAGGGAACTAGTTCTTTCTTTCCCTATGCATTTCTCCCTTTCCCCTTTTTCCCCCATCATGCATTAACATATCCCCTAGCACTTGCTGTATCTACATTAACATTTAAGTGAGAAATTATTCAAGCTCACCTGAAGCCAGAATAGATAAGATGCCCGCCGGTGGTTCTCATGAAGAAGTAGCAATATCTAATATTTATGGAGCCCTGCACAAAGCACTTAGATGGCATTTGATCATGTAAGGCTCACAGCAATGCTACTAGGTAGGTCTTGTCTTACCATTGGCTTCTGTGTGAGTAAAGCGGGTGCAGAGAGGCAGAGCAGCAGCTGCCCAAGGGGTAGGATTCAGATGGAAACCAGGTCAGATGGCTTCTGAAGTCCATGTTCTTAACCTGCTCTGCCTTGCTGTGCTGGGACTGGGCAGGCTCAGGAGACCACAACAAGCAGCAGAAAGAGGTCTGTCTGGAACCAGAGAACTTGGGGACCGCCTGTGCCCAGCCACCAGCTGGTTGGCACCTTCAGCAAATGGCTTCACCTCCCGGGGCCTTAGTTTCCCCACCTGCGAATTGCAGTGGCTGGCTTAGACCATGGAGGCTGAAGTCTTTCCATAGTGGGCTATAGCTTTATTTATTCATTCCACAAATATTTAGTAAGTGTCCATTATGTGCCAGGCACCATTCCGGACACTGAGAATATAACAATAACCAATATAAACAAAGTCCCTGCATCCATGGAACGTGTATTTTAGAAGTGGGGGGATGGGGAAGAATACGGAATAAACAGGTTAAAAGTTCCAGAAGAAGATAAGCCCCAAGAAGAAAATAAAGACTGAGAGTGGCAGGTGCAGGATGGGGGAAGGGAAGGAGACTTAGAATAAAGAATGGAATAATGCAAAGGAAGGCGTAAGAAATAAGCAAACACGGGCTACATGAGGTTGGAAGTAAAGGGATTATTGCCTCAAGAGGGTCCACAGTTAGTAAATGACTACTGAAAATCCCTCACATTTAAATCAGATGCTCATGGAAACTTTGTTTAAGCTTCCCCTGCCTCCTTTGTCAGTAAATCTTTCATCATGGATCCAATTTCATGATGTCATCTTAATGTAATTTAGTAGCCTCAAAATTATATAATAAGCTCAGATTCGATTGTAATTACTAATTGTTCTAAGCTAAACCGAGTCACTCCTGGCCAGAGTGGATTACGGGGGAATGGCCAGCAATAGAGGAGGATACGTTGTTGCTGGTGTGTCCGCTAATTAAGGTTAAAAATATCTTTCTTGAAGGATCTCAGGTGATCTGGGGTCATTCAGATTGTGTTTGACCCAAGTTTACATGTGAAAAGATTTTTAAGAAGAAATGGTTTGTAAGGTCCATGGATTCTACGTTCTCATAGCTCTGGCACCCGCTCATGTCTCTCCATGTCCACCCCTGTTGCTCAGATCTAGGCCACCACCATCTTTCATCTGTCTCCACTCTTACCGCCTCTCAAGTCACGTTCCATACTGCAGTGGCCAGGATGGTACTTCTAAAGTGAAATATGTGACATGACAGTATCATGTCCCTCTCCTCCTGGAACTTGCCAATGGTGGTGGCTACACAACTCACGATGGTGGTGACCACACAACTATGCGCATCCATCAAAATCCACAGAACAGCATTCATAAAGACAGAAACTCTTACTGTATGTAAACTACACCTAAATAAAACTGACTTTAAAAATCTCTAGCAACAGTCATTACTCTCGAGGTAAAGCTAACCTTTCTCAGGGTGGTGATGACATGCAGTTGTTAGATATTCATCGTCGGCCTGGGTTCAAAGCCAAGTCCCATAATATCACTTATTAACTGGGTGACCTTGACCAAACCACCTGAACTCGCTGTACTCATTATCCTTATTAGTCGAAATGAGATAATGATAGTTCCTCGCTCTTAGAGCTGTTATGATGATTAAATGAGTTAGTTCCTATAAGCATGAAGCATTTAGAATGGAGCCTGTTGTGTAAGTGCTCATTCAGCGCACGGTATTACTAACAGGCTGTATAATACCCATTATTGGAAGCTGTATTAAGTTTTCTAGGATTGCCATTACCCAAGGACCACAAAATGGATGGCTTATCCAACAGAACTGTATTGTCTCCAGTCCTGGAGGCTAGGAGTCCAAGACCAAGGAGTTGGCAGGGTTGATTGCTTCTGGGGGCTATGAGGAAGACTGTGTTCCAGACCTCTCCCCTAGCTCCTGGCAGTTTGCTGGCAATCGGGCATCCCTTGGCTTGTACTGAGACGCATCGCCTCTATCTCTGTCTTCATGTCCACACAGCGTTTTCCCGGTGTGTGCGTCGGTCTCCAAATATCTCCCTTCTCATAAGGACACGAGTCATGGTATAGGGACCCACCCTCCTCCGGGATGACTTCATCCTAACTAATTACATCTGCAACAACCCTGTTTCCAAATAAGGTCACATTGTGTGATAGTGGGGTTAGCACGTGAGGTAAATTTTGGAGAGACATATTCAACCTGAAACAGGCCCTGGCATATCGTGTTATCTATCACCTCTGCCAATAATATCTCTTCCAACGACTTCCCACACCCACAAATTTGTTTGCCAAACTCCCAATGAGATAGATATTGCTATTTCAGTTAGAAATTGCTTTCTTGGAACAGTCCTCCCTAACATTTTGCCAGGCCACTAATTCTATTAAGGGCCTTTCTCGTGTTCTTCCAGAGTCCCTGTATTAATATCTCCCACAACCCTTGTCACTTTGCACTATACTTGCTTGCTTACCAACCTGTCTCCCCATAAGGCTTCAAATAACTCACAGGCAAGAATTGCTTAATCTTGAGCCTCAAAGCCCAGATGGATTCTTAATAAATATTTGTTGAGTTAATGAATACTAATGTGCCTTTTCATGTTCTGGGTAACACCTATTTTATGTTTCTATGAATGCTTAGAAGAAGAAAACTGCAAAAATTAGAAAGTAGACATTTTTAAGCAACATATCAGCTAGGATTTAGTTTGAAGATCAGAAATCTGCGAGGTATCATCATAATAATAGAGGACTATGCAAATTAGCCAGGATGCCATAACGTCATGACAGAACAGCAGGGACCTGAGGCTGCATGGCGCCTGGTGGGGGCGAGGAACCTCAGGCCACGCCCCCCACCCAGCTGGTCTTGACAGGGACCTCAGACCATGCCCCTCAGCTGGCAGGGCTTGACAGGGGACCTCAGGCCATGGCCTCACCCAGTGGGGCTTGAAGGGGGACCTCAGGCCACACTCCCTACCCTGATGCCAGACCAGGAAACCTTATGCCATGCCCCCCCTCATCCCAGTGCTGGGCTGGGGGACCTCAGGCTGCACCCCCTGCCAGGCAGAGTTTGATGGAGACCTCAGGCTATGCCCCCCCACCCAGCAGGGTTTGATGGGGGACTTCAGACCATGCCCCTCCCACTCTGGCACCAAGCCAGGGTAACTGAGGCTGCACCCCCAACCCAGAGGGGATTGATGGGGGTGGGGATGGCTAGGTCTGGGTCCTTTGCATTTTCATAGGTGGGGACTTGACTCTAGATCCCATGGCACACCCCAGACTCTGACAGGAAGGAGATTTTCATATACATTTTACTAATTTTCTTTCATCCCTGACATTTCTATTATAGAGAAAGGGCAAATAGCAATATTAAAACATTTCCTCTAATTAATTCCCTTTTCATGTGCATGAATTTTGTGCACCGGGCCACTAGTTTCAAATTAAAGGTATTTAATACAGGGAATTGATTGCACTGTTGTTGGATGGATATCAAAGCAAAACAAGGAATGCTAAGAAAAATCTAGATATGAGTAACTGCAGGAAACTGCCATCACTCCTAGGACTGGGAGAACAGAAGGGAAATGGAAAGGTTACCAGGAACTATGAGTGAGAGGGTGGTGCCATGCATGGCTGAGGCCAAGATCTCAGAGAGGCATAAATCCCACCGCTGTAGCTTGGACCTCTGATAGAGGATGCTCTGCAAGTTGCTGAAGGTAGAGTTGCTGACTGTCCTCTGCTATCAGAGGGAAACACAGGATACCTAGCAAGGAACTCCAAGTATTTGCAGATGCCTAACCTCAGCATCACAGGGCAAAGATAAGGTGGAGTAGGAGCTGAGAGTCAGTTGGTACATAGACAGCACAAGCAACAAGCCTGATACCAAGCTGGGTAGATTTCCTGTAATTAGGAAAGCTTCTGCCCAGGGGCTTCTAACCCTGGCCCTGCCACAGGCTGACCATGTCCTCGGACAAGCAGCTTCCCTCCTCTGGCCTTCATGCTTCCCACTCATGGCAGAAGGAGTAGTGAGATGATCTCTAAGGGCCTTTCCAGGTAGGAGCAGAGATGTGACAGGAGAAGCACCAGGGAGTTGCTGAGGATTTCTGAGTGCTGCTGTCATGAGGATACTAGCACAGGCTTTAGCCATCAAACAAATATGACATTTCCTTTTCCCCTTTCTGCAGCTACTGTTTACATGTCCCAAAGAAGGCAGAGGAAGGAAGTCAGGGCCACATTGCTCCAATATGGTGACTCCCTTAGACAAACTGGTTCCAAAATACCCATAAAGGGGTATTCACATTCAGTAAAATGAACAAATAATCAAAATGCAGAGGTGGGGGGAGAAGGGGGAAGGAGCAAGTGGGGAGGACGCCAGTGGAAAGAGCACAGTTTGTGTAGACACACGGGCTCTAACTCAACAATATTTTCAAGTCCTCTCATCCTGGCCTTGCTCTACCTTGTTGGGAGTTCAGTTGTGGTGGAGGGAGTCTCAGTTCAAATCTCAGCAGAGCCACATGCCAGCAAGGCATTTATCCTTGCTCTTTTGAGTCTGACTTTCATGCCCTGCACTTCTGCCTACCTCTCATAGGCCATAAGGATCAAATGAGCTTATATGTGTGCAAGTGGTATCTCAATCTGGGTATTATTTACACAAGTGTGGTCATTTTATGCAAATGCATTAAGCATGAAAATGCATTTATAATAAAAATCTATTGAGTATACTTCAAGATTTTTGCACACGTATGTATGTTTTTGACCTCAGTAAAAGAATTACTAAAAAAGCAACAACCACAACACTACACGAAGTAAAAGGTTATTTAAATATAGTTTAATTTATGAACTAATGGCAGTATCGGGTGATAAGAAGTGACCTACTTAGATAACAGAGCCAATAGTGTGAGTAAATATGTAGAGGAGAGCTAAGCACTCTAGATTTCATAGACATAGCTAAAATTCTGTAGGCATATTCCTTATTTAATTCTAGCTTTGAAAAAGGAGCATATTTAGCTGAAACCGGTTTGGCTCAGTGGTAGAGCATCGGTCTGTGGACTGAAAGATCCCAGGTTCGATTCTGGTCAAGGACATGTACCTTGGCTGCAGGCATATCCCCGATGGGGGGTGTGCAAGAGGCAGCTGGTCGATGTTTCTCTCCCATTGACGTTTCTAGCTCTCTATCTCTCTCCCTTCCTCTCTGTAAAATATCAATAAAAAATATTTAAAAAAATACATTTAAAAAAAAAAGAAAAAGGAGCATATTTAGTGTAGAGAATCTGGAAACTATAGGAAAGCATGGAGAAAAAAATAGGAATTAACCATAAGTTCACTCTCTCACACACATACAAAATGAAAACTTCTCCGTGAGTTGCAAATGCTAATGGTTTATGAGGGACTCACTGGTGAGAACGTACTAGATTCCCTTTCTTCTTTTCTACTTCTTGACAGACTCAGAAATTGAGAATTCTTATAAGCCAGGCAGGGGTAGCAATGCAGGGATCTACAGAAACCAGGAAGGGTTATAACCAGTGAAACAGCTGGGATGAGCCTGTGCAAGTGCCATGATAAATGGCAGCTGACCACTGGCCCGAAAGACAGAGACATTAGGGAATGGTGGAGAGTATGGCACACTCAAGACCATGTGCCCAAAGAACTACTTAGCTCCAACCCATGAATCTGTAGTCCTGGTGTGTCTGGGTCACTAATGCTTTAAAGAGAAGTTGGTCATCTGGAATTTTATGTGAAAATCCCCAATTTTTTTAAATGTTAGTACCTAATTAGTTTTTTTAACTCTGTGGGCCAAGCCAAAGACATCTGTAGGGCAGATGTGGCCTATGGCTGCCAATTTGCCACCTCTGCTAAAAGCAAAAAGGGAAGAGAAGGGTTCATTCAAGGTCTTAGGCAGGAAAGTGGCAGGGTCCAAATCCTTGAGGCAGCACACGAGAAGGAGATACTAGAGTGGGGAAAGACTAGAGGTGGTGAAAAGAGAAAATTCCAGAAGAGCGTTGACTGGAGCAGTGGAGAGGGAAGCCAGAGAGGAGAGGGGGGGTGTGGCGTTGGGAGAATTGTTGCAGGGAGGGACCTGGAGCCCAAGAGGGGTGTCAGTGTAGCAGTGTTGAGTTTGAGGAAGGAAGTGCCTTTTTCTATAACAGACAACTACAGAGGAGGAACTGCTTAGCATTAGAGAGGCCTTCTCCCTAAATAGCAAAAAGACTAAACAAGCCATTGATTCTGGGGCTGCGTGTGGACTGAGCTGCCTGGACCAGAAGCTGGGGGAAGGGAAGAGGAACCAAGTTGGAACCAAGTCCTATACCTTGAAGGGACAGGGATGCTCTGCTTGAATTTGAACAAGGCACAAGGGAAACCTGGGAGCTGGCTGGTTCGCTTGCAAAAAATCATTTACTGAGTGCGTCCCTGTGGCAGGGGTTCCGGCTGGTGCTAGGTTTGGGGACTATTGCTTTGGGGATAAGCAAAAACAACTAACATGCACGTGGTTCCTGTCCAGAGGGAGTCTTCGGGACAGAGAGTGAGTGAATAGTCTCACAAATACATGCAAAGGTACAAAGCGGAGATAAGTGTTGAGAAGGAGAGGAACATGGGTAGTGAGTGAGGGTGTGGCCCAGAGGGTGGGGACCTAGATGTCCAGAGGAAATGAGGACTCAGCTGAGAGCTAAGGGATGAGTAAACACTCATGAGGTCAACAGGGGAAGGAAAGGCTTGTAGGTGTGGGGAACAGCATGTGCAAACGTCTGACTCACAGGAAGGACTGAGAAGGCCCATGTGGAGAGCGCGCCAGGAGGGGCTGTGGGGTGGAGGAGGGATGAGGCTTGTTCTGTGCGGTCTGCAAATGCCTCCAGAGAGAGGCCACGGACACACTCTTTGTTAAGAGACTGATGGCGGTGTTTGGAAGTTGTTGTTTGCTTTTAGTTCATTAAAGTAAAAATGCACCACTTTATTCTACACATCCCAGGCCCTGTTCCAAATCATGGTCTCGCCAATCCACACAACAGCCTCAGAAGATCTGTGTCCCCTTCCCATTGCTGCGTAACAAATACCCCAAAACTTACGGTAGTAGCTTCAGCAACCATCATTTTATTCTTGTCTCTCTGGATTGTGGAAGGGGTTCAACTGGGTGGGTTTCTCTTGGAGCTGCGAATGTGTTTGCAGCCAGATGGTGGCAGGGGCTAGAGCAGGGGTGGGCAAACTTTTTGACTCGAGGGCCACAATGGGTTCTTAAAGTGGATTGGAGGCCTGGAACAAAAGCAACCTGACCATGCTGGCACTCTCATCTTGGGCTGCTGGTGAAGGAGTGGAGGGGAGAGCAAGAGAACCCTCCACTCTTTTGGCTCCGTGGCCCGGATAGAACAGTCGAATGGGCCGGGGGGCCGTAGTTTGCCCATGGCTGGGCTAGAGTCACCTTAAGGCCAGGGCTACATGGGAGCGATGGAGGGCATCACTTCCCTTGGGGCTTCTCCAAGTCTCGGCTTCCTCTTTGCATGGATGTCTCTGGGCAGTGCACGTGGTGGCGGTCTTCCCTCAGAGCAGGCCCTGCAGGAGAGCTAGGCAGAAAGTGACAGTCCTCGTGAGGACTGGCCCGGGAACTGCCACTGTGTCCCTTCTGCTGGATGCATTGGGCACAGCAGTCACAAGTCAGACCAGATTCCAGGGGGTGAAATAACAAATGCCACCTTCTGATGGGCCAATCCATGGGCTTATAGGAGGAATCAGTGACCACCATCTTGGAGATAAGCCACGATAGCAATTACAATTAGCTGCCCCATGTTACAAATGGAGGGATCAAGGTTGAAACTTTCCCAAGATCACAAAGCCAGCAGCAAGAGGCACAACCAGAATGCAGACCCAGGTTGACCCGACTCCCGGACATCCTGAAATGAACCCCTGTGATATTCCTGTATCGGGGCAGGATGGAGCAGTGGGGAAGTCAGGCTCTGCTCCCAGCGCTGCCTCCGACTCACTGGGTGACATTCGGCAAGTCCTCCTCCCTGTGGGCCTCCGGCTCCCATCAACACCGGGAGGGCTGGGCGGCCCTGGGATTCTGGGGCCCCCAGAGTCTGTGCTGCACCCTCTGAACTGGTAGGAGTCACCCAAATGGCTGCTTCCCCTGTTAGGGCACCAACCTGTCAGCTCCAGGGCCGGCCGGCCAGCAGCCTCTGCTCTTCCTCCTTCCCTTTCCTCTTAGCAACGCTCGCTTTGCTCCCCTGGCTGCTGTGTTTACCCAGCCTCTCCTCCACGTTCCCCTTAACTGCAACCATAACCATAACCGGGAGCAGTGCTCTCCTCTCTCCCTCCACAGCTCCGCCGCCTCCCCGGAGCAGCTGATTAAATTCTTGACTCAGAAATTGTCGGGGGCTGAGGCCAGCATCTTTTCCTGCCAGACAGTGCACACCAGGCTTTGCGCACTCGGCAGTAATGGGTCCATCAAGAGTGTGTCGAATGAGAGCTTGCATCCGTGAATCCCCGTTCTCGTTCTGTGCAAACCGCCCCGCTGTATACTAGAGGGTAAGCCCACTGAGGACAGGAATTGCATCTGACTTACTCATACTGCATCCACTCATACTGGCAATCAACACATATTTGTTGGTGGCATCAGCTCACATTTTTAAAAATCCTTGACATTTAATTCTTTCAATGTCCATTTTATAGCTCGATTTGTCCTAAAAAATTTTGAGTTTAATTTCTTTTTTGAAAAATATTTTATTGATTTCTTTTACAGAGAGGAAGGGAGAGGGATAGAGAGTTAGAAACATCAATGAGAGAGAAACATCGACCAGCTGCCTTCTGCACACCCCCCACCGGGGATGCGCCCGCACGCCCCTTGATTGGAATTGAACCCGGGACCCTTCAGTGGCAGACTGGCTCTATTCACTGAGCCAAACCGGTTTCGGCGTGAGTTTAATTTCTTATTGGTTTTTGTGAGTCAGATATTAACCCCTCTCTGCCCTCCCCCCTCTCCCACCCCAGCAACATTCCCTTTCAGCTTAAGCCCCTGAAATGTAAACTTGCCTCCAGGCTTTTTGCTTGTCTTTTCAGTCTCAACTAAAATGTCAGAATAAAAAACTGGAGCAGAGGTTGAGGGTCAGAAGCCCCAGCTTCTAGAATCGACGCCCATTTCTCCTGCAATCTCTGAGGCATTTCTCAAATCTTTTCCTCACAATGGATCCCAGCTTCCTCATCTAGACTCTGAAAGGGTTGCAGTATCAATGGGCGCCCTTTTAGCAACGGAAGGCTTGCACTAAAGTAATTGTATGCAGAAGCAGGATATAAAAAGCAGGTACACGTGAAGCAGCTCTGATTGGAAAAACTGGTCTCTGTGCCCCCCTCCTCGCCCCCCACCCCCACCCCACATACGCTGAAGCAGGGACTAGGCAATCCTTAAGGGCACTCCAATTCTGGAGCAGATGATTCATAGCCCTGTTAATGCACTGGACTGTCACAAAAGGCCCACATCAGTACAGAGAGGCAGGGGCACGCACTTGTGTGCACTCCAAACAGTAAACAGGCCCCAGAAGCTGCTTTAGCAAGCTCAACCTTTTCTCTCACAGCTTCCTCATTTGTTCAAGTTTTTATTTTCATTTCCTGATTTCTTCTCACATCCTTCCTCTTCCGCCTGCAAAGAAGTTGCTAAAAATTATAATGATTTCTACTTTTGCTTCTTTGCTGTTCTCTGCTGCACATCCCCTCCCCTTTCCATGCCCTCTCCACATGTAAGATCAATAGTTAATTTAGCAACTACTACGTGCCCAGCCAGTTCTAGCCACTCCGCAGGCATTAACTCATGGGATCCTCCCAGTTCTAGCCTCACACCAACCCCAGGAGGTGGTGACATACTATCATCAGCAGCTTCAGTTTACAGATGAGGGGATCGAGATACAGGGAGGATAAGTCACTTGTCCGGGTTTTACAGCTGAGAATGGGAGAAGCAGGACGGCAAACCAAGCAATTGGCTGGAGCTGCTTGCTCCAGAGTTGCTCACGGGACCAGGCCTGGCCTGCTCTTCATCTGAAGCCACGGCTTTGCTTCTCCCACTGCCTGCCTGGTTTCTCTTGGGAGCCTTCCCTTCATCCATCACTTGCACGCAAACCTCATCTCAGCAGCAGCTGCCAGGAAATCCAACCTAAGCCATCTCCAAAAATCCACGCCAAAGGCTACCACTGACAGTAGTTTGGTTCACACAAAGGATCCCCCACCCCCACCCGGTTGGATCAGATTAGTTAGTCATTTAAGTACCGCCCTTCAAGAAACAAATGTAATGTCATGAAATTGAAGCTGGGCTCACAATCCAGAAAGATGACAATGGCGATGGTGGTGGTGATGATAATGACAATATTAAGCACTTTTTTTTTTTTTTGGAAACTGTGCTAAGTTCCTTAAACACGTGATTTCAGAGTCCAGAGTGCTAACCCTTACACAATGGAACCTCACATGATTTCATTTAACCATCAGAAGCTCCCTCTGAGAAGACACCTGCTCAGGGAACACCTCCACTGTAATGACGGCCACCGCCAGACACCTCACCTCAAACCTACCTCCTAATCACTAGGATATTTTAACTTCCACGTTGATGACCAATCAGCGCCTCAGATTTGATGTGGCCCTACCTGAATCCATCACCCTTCCTGTCCTACAGTGGACACTCGGGCCACTGCTCAGCTCACCCCTGTTTGGCAACGGCCCCCACTTCCCACTCCTCAGACTCACCTCCAACCACCAGCCGCTCCAGGTTGTGCTGATTTGCTCTCCTGCCCTGTTAGTTCTCTCTCTCCTTTACAAACCCAGTTTCTCTCACTTTCTTTCTATCTCCTCAACAATCACCAGAGGGCTTTGAGCCTCATTTTAAATAGGAACACTTGGAGGCCTGGAGGGTTTAAACATATTGTCTGAAGCCTTCAGCTGGTTGGGGCAGAACCAGGACTGGAACCCAGATCCACCTGGCTCCAGAGCCCATGCTCTTCCTATCACAGCAGTGCATCCCATTCGCACAAGCTTAGGGCTGAGATACCTTTAAAAATAATAAAAATTGTTTTAAATCCTTCAGCAATACTACATTCTATAACAATGTACTCATTAGGAGTTGTTCCCTCTTAAAATTTTTTTTCAATCTTGTAAAATAGATGGAGGAAGCCCCAGTTAGTGCTACAATACCATTGGTAGCTTCCCAAGACTCACTAATCTTCCTTTTTAATAAAAAGAGAGCAGGCCTTAGGTTCAGAACTTTGGCAGGCAACAACATTTAGCTAGTAATAATTAACAATGTTTTGTATTCATGATTACCTTCTATTTAGGGCAGATTTTTTTTTTCTCTCCACGTGCAGTAATGGAAATAAAATTTTCTTTAAAAATAAATGTATTTGAGTTCTAGAAGCAAATGGATGTCAAGAAAAATATTTTGTCAACAACAGTCCACCTGCTACTCAGAATAGCGGGGATCCCAGTGTTGATGAATGGGGAAAAAGAGAACTGTGACCTTGCTGTTTTGTAGGCTATTGACAGTTGTCACGTGCCAAGTCCTCAGCGGCTCTTCAGAGTCAGGAACTCATCTCCTCAATGGCCCTCAAGGTGCTTCCTTCCACTACAGGCTTGTTCAGTGCAGAACGGGAAAGCCCTTGGATGCCCCCTGGACCAGACTCCTAATCCCATTTCATGAGTGAAGATGGAGGCTGGAAGAAAGAAGGTGACTTTTTAAGGTTTTAGATACCAAGTTGTTCTGGGATCAGAACCTAGTTCTACCGAGCCCCGTCTATGCTCTCTCCTCTACACCAAACCGCTTCCATTGCAAAGAAAGATTTATCAAGACACACTCTTCATTCCCCCCACTCAATCAATCAATCCCGCTCAGATTCAGCAAAAGAATGAAGACCTATGCCCTAAGACACCCATTATAGAATAGGAAATGGCTTCATCTCACTCTGTGTCCCTGGGAAGGTGGTAGCTATGTCCCATCCTTGGGAAGAATGGTCACTGAAATAATTTTCTGTAGGGTTAATTCTCTTGCAAAAACCCAAGTGAGAGCCCAACCAGTGTGATCCAGTGGATAAGCGTTGACCTATGAACCAGGAGGTCACAGTTTGATTCCTGACCAGACACATACCTGGGTTTCAGGCTCAATTTCCTGCTGGGGGCATGTAGAGAGGTAGCTGATCAATGATTCTCTCTCATCATTGATGTTTCTATATCTATCTCCCTCTCCCTTCCTCTCTGAAATCAATAAAATATATGTATTTTTAAAAACCAATCAAGGAAAGCTATTAGAGTGTAGCCCTTTGAATGATTGAATTTCCTCAGGCCCCGGAGTCCTTCCTATGACCAGCTGAAGTTTCTCCTGCTTTCATTTAATACCATCTCCCTTTGTTCAGTCCCCCTGAAACTCAGAGAATTTATTAGCATGCCTCTCATTAAACGCTAGCCTAGCAGGAAATTAAATCCATCTGGTATAACCAGCTGTTCTGAAAGCTTTCCTGGTTGCTCTGTCGACTTTATGGTTGCCAAGGTGATTGCAAATTGATTGTTTGATGGCTTGTTCTAGGATCGTTCCAGGTATTGATGTTAAGGTTAGCCATCAACCATCCCAAGAATGGATGTTAGAGACCTGCCGTGATGTAAAGAAAACTCTAAACTCAAGGGAAATTTCATCTGAAGAGAAGAGACCTTAGGAGACCTCTAGGGAATTCTCCCAAAAGTTTAAGGACAGTCTTGGGGGATGAGAGTAGAGACTCCTCATTTTGAGTGGCCTCAAGGGGGCAGACTTAAGATCTATGGATAGGTGCTCCAAGAAGATGGATTTCAGTTCAATATCTGCAGAAGCACACACTGACAAGGGCGGGCGAGCTGGCCCAAACTGGAGAGGGCTGAGAGTTTGGTGGACGCATTGCGTAAGGGGATGACTAGACTGTGAGGTGCTTCATTCAAAACCACTGGCCGCCCACTCAGCTCTACAACTCCATGATAACGGTGACTTTCATTCTCAGAAACCGAGTTTTGTCCCCCTTTTCATTCTTTTTCAAGCAACTTAGATTTAATATGAATTACTCATTACCCATGTTCAAAGGGTCCTTTCACAATATTATATAAAAAGACAAATCTACATCCTATATACACATTTTGACTCAAAAAGAAGATAACAGTAAGAGCTATCTCTTTCCCAAGGCAGTATGCTAAGCGTTTCCCATGCATTTAATCTTATTTCATGTGAATTTCATGAGATGATACTGTACAGAGATAATATTAAAGACAAACATTTAAGACCGTCATTTAGGAAGAAATCCACAGATGTTTCTCTGCCCCGAGGACCGTAGAAATGGAAGGAATCTTGTCTAAACCAAGACCAGGATAAGATTTTCCTAAGCTGTCCGGCTACTGGTGTGCGGGCATTGGCTGGCTCCACAAAAACTTGCTCCTATTCAAACATTCTTTCGGTCAATCAAGATATGTGTGTGTTTTTCCCGTTGGGCAGGCAGGAAACGATAAATCGGTGTCTTAAGGGATTGACAAAATATGTAATTCGACACTATCAATCACCATAAAAGAGCCTGCTTTTGCTTACATCAGATAAAGGTGTATTTAGTCTACTAAGAACTTCCCAGTTCAACTGTAGCGTTAACTCTGTGAGGCCACCAGTCCAGTAAGCAGTGCCAGCGCCGCTCCTCCGCTGAGGAATGACAGGACAGCGTTAGGCACTCACAGCAGGTGAGGCTGGAGGCAGACCACCCGGGACCCTTAATCTTCCCTGCTCCCTTGGACTGCACGCTTCTTATTACTGCATTTGAGATTCCTCGTCTGCAAACTGGAGGGGGGGGGGGGGGAGGAATGAGCTAAATGATCTATTAAAACTCTTTCCCATTCTAACTCTCTAATCCTGTAATTCTAAAAGGAAGTCAGGATTAGACTCTGGGCATGAAGACAAAACCTTGAAATTCCTACCAACTTGGTGATGGGGGGGGGGAGGGAGAGAGAGAGAGAGAGAGAGAGAGAGAGAGAGAGAGAGATTGTCTATTGGTGGGCAAAGGCCTGGAGCTTCCTCAATGACATGAGCAGTGTCCCCTCTTGATTTAGTGTTTGTGGTGTTTTGTTTTTTTTTAAAAAAAGGTGTTTCCCAAAATATTTAAAGTTGTGACTTGTGTTTATATCTAAATAATCAATCCGTGCTTGTCCCAAAAGGACTTTCTTTGTTCTGTTTTGTTATGGGGAGGTTAAACAACGTGTGTATTTATTCCATAGCTTCACAAACAGGAAGGAGCCTTTAAATGACTTAGTTCCACAATTCGGGGTAGACTTATATTTAAAGAAACGCTGTTGCATAACAGGCACTGCCTCTTCCGAAAATGCATCATGCCCGAACCAATTTTGGAAAACACAAACATGAGGTGGGTATATTTTGAAAACTATGTGAACATAATAGGGCCTTAATTAATACTGGTAGCTTTTATGGGAACTATTTGTTTTTTAAGGCATCTGTCTTGCAAAACCCATTTCTGCTTGTGAAGGAAGTTAAAGGGGGTGTGTAGGTTAAATTCTGTTTCTGGGCTTTGCTTCTAAAGCATTTTTATTGTTCTCTTAGAGAAGACAGACAACACATTCTGAGCGGCTAAGTAAATTATATAAAAATTTTACTCATTACCCACATTTGTGCAGTAATTATAACCCATATTTGTGTGACATTTATATGTGCAAAAGCATTTTCACCTTTATTATATCGTTCGATTCTCACTCAGCCCCAACCGATGGAACTGACTTTGTTCCTAGTTTAGAGAGGGAGGAAATTAAGCCCCATCTTTTTCACCTGCCTGGAAAGTGAGCTAGAAAGTTCTAAGGTGGGGGTTCTGGAATCTGGGTATCCCAATTCTAGTTGGAGTCTTCCTCTACCCCATCCCTTTCTGCACTGAAAAAGGATTAAAAGATGGGTTTTAGACTCAGGCAATCCTGGCTCAGCTTCTGCCTCTGCCACTGCCTGGCCCTGCGCCCCAGGGTAAGCTATATTCCTCCTTGAGCCCTATTTGTGAATTAAGCTAACAATAGTACACATGGACCCCCTCCTCACACCATGGGACTGCAGGGAAAAATTAAATGGAATGTTGTATGAAAAGCACAAAGCAGCAGAATGTTCCATAAATGTTATCCATTGTTGTTGTTATGTAATCGACATAGTACGTTGGTAACCCTGTAGGAAATACTTTGTTGTTGTTGTTTTTAAAATACATGTGAAATCAAACTTTATTAAATTTCTTTTTAATAAAGCCATATGCCAGAGGAGAGTACTATATTTACAGACAAAGACTCTAGTTGGAAAGCTTGGCCTGATATTTTTATTTAAGGAGAAACGAGCTTTTGCTTTCTGTGCCTGCAAAACGTCCTCAGTGCCAGCCGTAGTAATAACCTTTGAAATGGCTATTTTTCAAAGTTGGGAGCCACAGAATAGCGGCAATTTTCAAATGGCTCGCCCCAGCAGACCCACAAACTTCCCAGCAGATGAAAGAGAGGAGGATGTTTCTGGTCGCAATGGGATTGCTGAAGACGGTGAGGTCGAAGTGAAAACGATTCCATTTTTCAATGCGCTTTCATTCCAAGAGGAAAAAAAAATGAGGGCGTGGCGCCACACTCCCAGGAATTAAAAATTAAAGCGAACCACTCTCTCTCTCTCTCTCCGTCCCCCAAACACATTCTATACATGCCTACAAATAGACTCCAGCTCCAGATGAAACCCCAGGGGGTGAAATCGTATGTCTCAATGCCTGCCTGCGCATTTCCAAGGAGGGCACCCAAAGTACTTGACAGCGGGCGCGCTGAGGAAATCAGCAGCTGTTGAAGTCACCTCCTGCGGGCTTGCCAAATGTTTGAAAGGGAACATGCCTGCGTCCCTACGCGCGTGGGTGGGGAGGGGAGGGGGACCGCGTGGAGGTCCGCGTCCACGGCGAGGGGCTCGGGGTACCTGGACGGGGCGGCGCTCTGCCGGCCTCCGAGTGCGCGCCTGTGTGTTGTTTACTCCTGTGGGTGCCCATGCCTCTCTGCGTCTGTGTTTGTCCCTGTGCGGGGCAGGGTGACTTTGCGCCTGCAGGCTTCGGAGCTCGCCGGGGTGTTTGCCGGAGGAGCGCTGCTGGACGGGGTGTGTCTCCGTCGATGGTTGTGGTGCCGTATGAGCCCCAGCATGTCGGCCCGGGGTGCAAGTGTGCCTGTCGGTGCGTGTCTCCCTGGGCACTCGCCTCTGTTTCCGAATGTGGGGGGGGGGGGGGGGGGAGTGTCCGCGTGCCGCGCTCGGACCCGAGAGATCTCAGTCCGCACCAGCGCCCGGGGCGGACAGGTAGGTAAAGCAGCCACGGAAGAGCCCGAAGCTCGCAGGCTGGCCCTGAGCGTGCCAGCGCCAGCCCTGCGGGGCCAGCGGGGGAGCCGGGAGGGGTGGTGGCCCGCGCGCCCGCCTGACCGGAGTAGCCGGGCTCCGCCCGGGCCCGCCCCGGCAGGGGGCGGGAGAGGGGAGGGGAGGGGAGGGGCAGGAAGAGGTGGGGGCCTCGCCCCTTTGGAGAGGCCGGTGAGCCATTGGCGGAAAGTTGCCGCACGTCACCTGGGAGGCAGTTCCTCTAAAGTCCTGAGCGCATAACGGGCAGCGCGCACTTGGAGGCGGCCGGCTGCTCTAGATGTCAGGCGGGGACTGACGGGGCGCCGCGAGCCCGGGGCACCCCACAAGCTGCGTGCAGGACGGGCCCCCACCACACCCACCCCACGGCGGCTGGATGAGGCTTCTAGGCGTCCCGTCGCTGGCCGCAGCGCCCCGCCGGAGGTCCGCCCCCTGAGGCGCGGCCGGTGCGCCCGCAGCCCCTGCGCTCACCTGCCGGCCGCGCGGCGCGCCATGGGGCCGCCGGGGAACCGCACCGTCTTCTTGCTGGCGCCCAACGGAAGCCACGCGCCGGGCCAGGACGTCGCGCAGGAGCGGGACGAGACGTGGGTGGTGGGCATGGCCATCCTCATGTCGCTCATCGTCCTGGCCATCGTGTTCGGGAACGTGCTGGTCATCACAGCCATTGCCAAGTTCGAGCGCCTGCAGACGGTCACCAACTACTTCATCACCTCCTTGGCCTGTGCCGACCTGGTCATGGGCCTGGCGGTGGTGCCCTTTGGGGCCAGCCACATCCTGATGAAAATGTGGACCTTTGGCAATTTCTGGTGCGAGTTTTGGACGTCCATCGACGTGCTGTGCGTCACGGCCAGCATTGAGACCCTGTGCGTGATCGCGGTGGACCGCTACTTCGCCATCACGTCGCCCTTCAAGTACCAGAGCCTGCTGACCAAGAACAAGGCCCGCATGGTCATCCTGATGGTGTGGATCGTGTCCGGCCTCACCTCCTTCCTGCCCATCCAGATGCACTGGTACCGGGCCACCCACGACGAAGCCATCAAGTGCTATGCCAAAGACACCTGCTGCGACTTCTTCACGAACCAAGCGTACGCCATCGCCTCCTCCATCGTTTCCTTTTACCTGCCCCTGGTGGTCATGGTCTTCGTCTACTCCAGGGTCTTCCAGGTGGCCAAGAGGCAGCTCCAGAGGATCGACCGGTTCGAGGGCCGCTTCCATGCCCAGAACCTCAGCCAGGCGGAGGACGGCAGGGGCGGCGGCGGCGGCGGCGGGCATGGCCACCGCAGGTCCTCCAAGTTCTGCCTGAAGGAACACAAAGCCCTCAAGACCCTGGGCATCATCATGGGCACGTTCACCCTGTGCTGGCTGCCCTTCTTCATCGTCAACATCGTGCACGTGATCCAGGACAACCTCATCCCCAAGGACGTCTACACCCTCCTCAACTGGGTGGGCTACGTCAACTCGGCCTTCAACCCCCTCATCTACTGCCGGAGCCCCGACTTCAGGAGCGCCTTCCAGGAGCTCCTGTGCCTGCGCAGGTCTTCTCTGAAGGCCTATGGGAACGGCTACTCCCACAGCAACGACCGGTCTGACTGCACGGGGGAGCCCAGCGGATATCACCTGGGCCCGGAGAAAGACGGCAAACTGCTGTGTGAGGATGCCCCGGGCAGGGGAGGCTGTGCGAACCGCCAAGGTACTGTGCGTGTGCCGACCGATAGCATAGACTCGCAGGGGAGGAACTGTAGCACAAATGACTCGCTGCTCTGATGCAGCTTTTCTACTTTTTTCTTTTTCTTTTTCAGAGCCCTCTTCCCCGACAGGACACTAAACAGACTCTTTTAACTTAAGTGTTTTCAATCTAGGATGGAATTGTATAGAGATGTGCAGGAGGAAGAACATCCTTCAGGCCTTTTTTTATTTTTATTTTTGTAAGCTGTAAAACAACGAGAGAGAGAGAGAGAGAGAGAGAGAGAGAGAGAGAGAGAGGACACCTATGTGGAGTGATTGTGTCTTGTCCAGTTTCAGTTCCTCTTCGCCTGGAACGTGTCTGTGTGTGTGTGTCTGAAGGGCTTCGGTCCCCGAGGACCCGAGGCTGCTATGTGTTTGACGACTTTTCTGCGTATCTACCTCATCAGCCAAGTATTAGGGGTAATTTATTGCTGCTGGTAACGTGTACCTGAAGGAGACCTTCCTTCCTGGCCCCCTCGGATGGAGGATCCGGAGTATCCTGGACCTGACAGCTGGGGACACGCTCCTCTTGTTTGCGGAACCAGGGTGTTGGAGGGCAGGCATGTCAGGGGTAGCTCCGGTTGTTTTCCCGAGCAAAGTCTAAAGTTTACAGTAAATAAATTGTTTGACCATGACTTCATTGCACCTGTTTCTCCAAAAAACCCCTTGACTGGAGTGCGCTTGCCTCCCCCCCACTGGAAACCACAGGTAACTATTTGTAATAACTGCCTGGTGACTTCATGTGGAATGGCACCGGAATGGCATGCCCTGATTGCTTAACCCTTTCCCTGGCCTTCGGTCCCGCCACCGCCTGCAGCCTCCGTCTCTCCCGATGCTCGGGCCCCAGGTCAGTCCCGCCGGCTCCCAGCCCAGCTCGTCTCGCTGGTCCTATGGTGATTGCTCTTTGTTGTTACATCAGAAACACTGACTCATGGGCATGGAGTTAGGAGCATCTGTTGTGTCCCTTCGTGCACCCCCACCACCCACCTTCCAGTTCTACTTGCTGAGTGGCTGCTTACATGTATGGTTTGGCTGGGTCTCGGGGTGGGGAATCTTTGAGCTGCACCGGGGCTTGGCATTTTGAGGGATAAGTCAGAAGTTAATGGGGAAAAAAACAAAACAAAAACTAACAACAACAACTACTACTAAACTTCACCCTGTAATTTCAAGGGAAACTGAAAGGACAGAGGTCAGAGGGAGAAAGGCTGGAAGCCACAGAGCTGATGAACACCCCATGACCTAGAAACAGGGTTCTAACCCCTCCCCTTTCTTTACTTCTGTCCCCTTTCCCTTACACGCTTCTCACTTTAAGATAAACCAACATTCCTCAGCCTCAGCACTCGTCTTTGGACCAGGTAGTTAGTGGTCTGCGGTGTGGGGGGATGTCCTATTCATTGTCTGATGTTCAGCACCATCCCTGGCCCCCTACCCTACCCATGAGATGCCAGCAACACCCTCTGAGTTGTGACAACCAGAAATGTCTCCGGGCATTGCCGAAACCCCCTCGAGGGGTAGAGGGAGGGAGATTGCCCCTGGGAGAGAGCCACAGATATAACTCAAAAACCTAAACAGATTCCTAGATTCTGTCTGATGTAAGCACTTTATTTTGCGCAGCCACGGGGGAGGATTTTTCATGGCTCACCGGTGAGGGACCGACCCCGGGCCAGGGCTCTGCTCCCTCCATTCTGCTGCCTTCCGAGCGCACCTTCCGGCTGCCCGGAGACTGACTGTGGGCCGAGCGGTTAGGGAGGGTTTATCAATGGAAGCCAGGCCCGGGAGCTGTTACTGCCTGTTTGTGGAGAGATAATGCTGTTAGGAAGGCGCATGAGGGAAAATCACAAAAGTAAACACATTTCTTCTCTCACCCCCTTTCTATTTTTGCCCGTGTGTCTGCGCCAGGGCTTGGCCCAGGTCTGACCGGGTGGAGCGTCCTCCTTGGCAACGCGAGCCTGGAGATCAGCCTGCAGGGTTCATTGCCATTTCACTCGCTCATAAAGCCGATTCCAACTTTTCCCTTCTGTCCCCGCCACGGTCCCCAACCAGCAAAGCACCCGGCCCCTTCTGCTTCCTGTCGGGTTCGGTGGTGGGTGTCTGGGCGAGCCCGGAGCTCTCGGGAGAAACCTGGGTGCCTGTGACTTTGGAACGGACCGTGGAGAATTGGAGGGTGTCCGCCATTCAGCACCTGTACTCTTTCTCCAGAAGCTTTCCTGCCTGTTATCACATTCTCCTCCTGCTCTGGGCCCCACACCCAGAGGGGCAGGCAGCTTCCCCGGCTACTCCCCACCCTCCTCGTAGCCTCACGGGATCCAGGGCTTGGAAGAGCCCGTAGAAAGCCCGTTCGGCGTCGGCAGAGACCAAATGCCTACACGGGGGGGAATGACCTGCTCAAGGTAAGAAGCCAAGGACATGAAAGATGGGGCGGGAGCCAGGGAACCCGGCTGTCAGGAGGTCCGGGAGCCGGTGTATTCTGTCCGCCACATGCCCGTTGAATGCTGCCCTTACCCTCAGTTGTGGAGGCTTTGATCTGGGGCTGTCACACAGCAAATTCATTTCAGTGCGTGTGTTTGTTGCTTTTACCCAAAATCATTAACACGAAATTCAGGCCATCAACAATCTGCCGTAGGGACAAGGGAAAGAATGTTCTTTGACTCGGCAAGAGTCCTCGGCAGATATTGGTCAGCAATTAGGGAATTATACTAAATATGCTTGTTTGGTTAGAGGGGCAATCTGATGTAATAATGTCAGTTAAAAGTTCAGTTATGAATGTTCATTGAGATTCCCCAGGAAAAGGGGGGTTAGCCATATTCCTGTCCTTTTAAGAATCCTTTAAGAATGTTGAATAGCTTGACAAGGGTCTTGACAAGCAGGAGCATTTTAGGCGCGCGTCTCAGTCCCTTGCTTTCTGCCCCCTTCTGTTTCCATTTGTTTCTTTGGGGGCAGGAATCTGCCAGTGTCCCTCTGTGCCTCTGTTTGCTGACAGGTTGGTTACATAAGGTCTGTGTTGGCTTCGTGGTCATAAAGTTTTCTTTGTCTGGACAGCAAGTCCTCAGAGTCTGTCAAATGAGAACCTTATCCTGAGATGCAAGTTGACAGGTGTGCAAAGTGGCAGGACAGGGTGGGTCCTCCCCCCACAGACACCCCCTCCCCCCTGCCACCTCCCCAATTGTTATTGGGGGAAGGAATCTGAGGGAAAAGGAGCTTGGAAATAGGAACTGTTATTACAAGACGCTTAAAATCTGGTGAACCAGCCTAGACCAGAATCAGTTGGGGTCCAGTAATAGAGCATCTACTGTGTGTAGTACGAGAAAAATATAGGGTTCAGTCTCTGCCTCCTGTAGCATCATATTAATAATATCAAACAGATCTGTTGTATGGAATCTTGCTGGATGTTAGGGGCTGAGCTCGGCACCTTTTTAGGCATTATGCCACCTGGACAGCCTTCTGATGTAGGTAGCTTCATTGTCCTCCTCCAACAAATGGGAACACCACGGAGGCTCGGAAAGGTTAAGTCACTTTCCAAAGCCACACAGCTGGCCAGTGGCAGAGTCAGGACTGGAACCCAGGACCCTGTGCGTCCAGCGCCCACGGAGCCCAGCCCACATGCAAAGCAGGAAGCAGCATGAGGCAGCTTGTCATCTGCGCCAGGACAAGTGTAAGAACTGGAAATGCAATACCTTGTTGAGAGAAGAGGGAGAGTGCTGTGGGTTGGGGCCCGGAGGAATGTTCCCTCCGGAGCATGTGACTGCATGGCTGCCGGGGGCTGGGACAGGGAACCAGTCGCTGGCACGCCTCCTGTCCGCTCCTCTGACTCTTTGCTTTGTCTTTTCATCGGAGAATTGCTAGTCCAAACTGAAAAGAGGATGTGAAACTTTTAAACAAGCACAGGGTAAAGCAGACGCACGGCCCACCTCGTATCCTGGCAGATTCGTTTTTTTGGTTCCGAGGCTGGGAAGGTCTCCTAAACTGAGCACTTAGCTGAACCCTATGGAAAATGTGCCGGCTCACGTGGCCCTGTAGGGGTGCTATCCATCCTGAAGTATCATTCTGGTCTGACAGCAGAGAGTAAGGAGAGCCAGTGCACTTTGGATGAGGCTTTTTGTTGACAATTTAACGTACACTAAATTCAGCTCTGTACTAATAATCCCCACCTCACCGACTGTGCAAATACAATCTGAAAGAGGCATTTTTGACATACCTAAGAGAACAAATTTCCCCAAGCACTTTCAAGAACTTGAGAAGTAAGGGTGTCTTATGAATAATAGGAGCCAAGGTGAGGTGAAAAGAAGCCTGGATCTATAAAATGGCAGGTGGTCTCTAAGCTCTCCGAATATCTATATCTATAGCGATATCAAGATAGATATAGATATGCATATGGAAATGGATATGGATATTGATATGGATAGATATAGATGATATAGAGGCTAAGTCGAGACAGCAGTTTATATTTTTAATTAGAGTTGATGACATTTATCATATAAATAATGGTTGAATATCCTGGTGGAGCTCAGCCTGCAGAAAAAGACTATGGGTACATGAGAACTGCCTTCAGATTTTCTCAAACCATTGGAGGAAGAGCTTCTTTAGTTTTGTATGAAAATCAGAAGACAGGCAGAACCTCAGAGGAAGGTAGATTCCAGCTCAGGTGAAGGAAAGACTTTTCTCAGAGTGAAATGGGTTACCTATCCGAATCGTGAGTATTCTGATAGGTAACCCATCTGTCTTTGGGAGCCTTCAGGGGAGCCCAAATAAAGTTCAGTGCAGGACGCAGCACACGGAGTTCCTGGGCTGAGCGGGAGCCGGACTAAGCTCCTTTCAAGTCTGTGAAGTCTATGTCCTTGAAAACAATAGACCTGAATGTTTTTAAAAAGTATCCCGACCGTTCCCTAATCCCAGCTACGCGGCTCCCAATTCCTTTGGATTTCAGAGGTTTCGTTGCATTCCTAAACAGGAAAACCTCCGAGGGAAATCGGGATCTCAACGGTCTTTGGCCCTGAAAAATCCAGAAATAGAGCAGGAAGGTTAAGCAGTTTTCCAAACTATTAGGCCTTTTCATCAGCTGCTCTTCCCATGCCTTTTGCAAATGACCTACTAACTCCCAGAGAGAGACGAACGAGAGCTGCACAGTCCTGTCTGCAAAGGCTATTACATCCTTCCCCACCCTCGGAATCACTGCACTTCCTGTGGTCTTTCCGTCACCCTCAAGGCCTGGAAGGAAGGGAGGCGGGTCCCTGGCCAGCACCAAGCACTGCAGAGCTCTCTGGTCTCAGAGCGACTGACTGGGTGGGCAGCCTCAGGCGGGCCACTTCCCTGCTCCAGGCCTGCCTCCTCGTCTCTGGTGAGAAATACCTGGGTTATATCTGTAAGATTTCAGGAAGTCTTCCGGGCTGCGCATCTGGCTTCACTGCTTTTATTTTAAAAGCACTTTCTCTTCCTTATTACAAAGGTAATAGAACTCGTGGTAGAGCATTTAAAAAATTATGAAAGCGCAAAATGAGCTCAATCACAGATAACACTACCGGCTAGACACAGCCATTGCTGCCTGGGATGCGTGCGCTCCCAATCCTTGCCCTACGCGTGGCTTTACAACGTGTATAAATGTGTTTTTTAAATAAAAATGGAATTAGATTATTCATAGAATTTTAAATCCACCACTAATGCTTTTTACATGCCTCGTTGTGTGTATTGGATGTATAGTATGTTCCGGGTATGATAATGCCCACAGGTCTACTAGCCTAGCAGGAACAGTGGTCAGCAGTTTCGAATGATCACCCCCAAGAGCATCTAGATTGGGAGATCTGAGCTGGGGCTCCAGAATCTGCATTTCATATCCCACACAGGAGTGAAATCATATTGTTCTTAGCTTTTTTTTTTTTTTTTCCTGACCGGTTTATTTCACTTAGCACAGTGTTCTCCAGGTCCATCCATGTTGTTGCAAATCTGAAATTCAAGAACACAGACAGCAGTGAGGTGGCTGCCACGTGAAAGGGGGTGGGGGGAGAGGGAAGTCCTAATTTTAAGGCGACAGGAGGAGATTTGACTTTGGGTGGCGAGCACACAGTGCAACATACAGCTCTTGTGTCATAGAAACCCACACCTGAAACTTCCATATGTTCATGTTGACCAATGTCACCTCAACCAATTTGACCAATAAATACTTGTGTGTGTGTGTATTTGTGTATATATATATATATATATACATATATATATATATATATATATATATATATATATATATATATATGCATTGTAGCAAGTTTGCCCCTTTTTTCCTGCATGGACCACATTTTAAGGAACAGGCTTACAGAGATGCATTTTATAAATTAACCAGAATGCTCCCTCCCCACGCCTTGCCGGTGGATGAAAAGATGTTTCTATACTTGTCTCTTTGAAAGCACACTCGCTGCACCTGGGCCCCGACTTTGAATGCATGCTCTCGGCACCAGGGCAGGGCTCTTGTTATGGGCCGCTGGGCCGGCCTGTGGGCCTGTGTTAACATCGGTCCATTCATGTTATAGGTGACCACTGCCTGCTGTTTGAAAAGTGCAACAGCGGGTCCCCATTGCACAGAGCACCTCTTGCGATCATGGTGGCTCCTGACTGCATTTGTCTCCATCTCGCCAGAAAGGAAACTGAAACTTAAATGAGTTACGTTGTCGTCTAAGATCACAGGACTCCCTGGAGCAGAGCCAGGCGTGGGGACCCAGAGCCCCTGTGCTCAGGGTCGGGTCCGAGAGGAGAGAGACCCCGTTGGGAGGACGTTGCTTGTGGGTGCATTTTGGTGACTCTCCGGGGATTTTTTCCCAGAGAGGCCGGGTTAATGTGTGAGCTCGGGTCTAAGGGGCAAGCCCATGCTGTTACAGTAGGTTGTGGCCAAGTGGCAGCTAGAAAGCCAGGCTGCCCTGAGAGCCGGCAGCTCAGTGTCCTTCACCCGAATCGGCTCAGCAGGACTGAGCTGCCCCTGGCAGGTCGGGGGCAGAGGGAGGCACCTGTACCAGCCCACGGCTTTGTGCTGAGTCAAATCACTGCTTTTGAGTCAGGAAACCCTGGGCACCTGGAAATGGAGTGCTGTCCCCATTCCTCTGCCCAGGTCTGTGTCAACATCTCAGGTTTCACCTTAGAGATTACCAGGGTGGGATGGGCACTGAGCGGGCCCTTCACACGGGAGCCGGGGTGGCCAGCGGCGGGTCAGCCATGAGGTAGGACCAGGGCCAGGCGAGGACCATCGCGTCTGCTCGTCCCAGTCTTATTTTTCCGGTGCTGGGAGGGGAGGACTGGAGTTGCTGAATGTGTCCATTTAGCCAGGAAGCGAAAACGATTTGTGAAAATCACAGCAGCAGCAGCAGCAGCAGCAGCAGCGCCCATGACAAAGCAAGAGCGGAGTCTTGCGGAACCCCCGTGTGTTCTCTCCCGCCCTCGCCATTACTGATCTTGCAGCCGGAGGCCTTGTGCCCCAGAGCACAGCTGCCCTTCCCGGGGAGTGGCCCTCGCCATCCCCATTCTGTCTCCATTCTCCTGCCCACTTTTCTCTCCATAAGACGCCTATTCCATGTCTCTCAATACTGCAGACAAGCCTGCTTTGTTTGGTTTGTTTTGTTTTGCTGGGGAGGTACTCGCTGTTCTCGTGAGATGTGTTGCACCCAGAAGCCTGTTCTGCCCACAAACAGTCAGCCCCCCCTGCTGGTTTACGTTCCCACCACGTTTCTCTAGAAATCCAGCTGCGCACCTCAGCCCTACCCTCAGCCCGGGGGGACGGCGGCAGCTCAGGCTTCAGGGCCCCGCTGGCCAGCCTTAGAAATCTCTTCCTAAAGGACCGGGGAAGGGCTAGCGGGGTCAGTTTTGGTGTGAATCTCCCGACAGTATTTTATTTTGCTGCAGGAGGTCCCAACCCTGGCAGAGCCCCAACAGTGGTTGGGGGGGTGGGGGGTGAGAGAATTCTGAGAAAATGCACATTCCTGATGCCCCTCCCCCTCTCCCTGCACCCTCCATCCCCCCCACCCCACCCCGCCCCTGAGATTCTGATCTAACAGCCTGTGGTTGAGGGCCAGCAATTGGGTTTTGCCACAATTTCCTCTAGAGGAGGTGAGTCAGGTGCTCTGAGGATCGCATTTGGGGACCTAGAAATCACATGTCTTCCCCTTCCCACCCTTCCCTGCTCAGGAGGATGTAGGATATAGGCCTGGAAAACATGATCCCGCACAGCTGCGTGCATCCACCAAAGCAATGCCGCCGCCGCGAATCAACGGAATTCTAATTTTCCATTGTTATCAAACAAAACAATGCGGATGAAAACAATTTAAAAACACAGCGTGACTAGAGAGAAGGAAGGTGATAATCAAGAGCCTTGAGCAATCAGGCGCTTGATTACAAATGTGTCTGGGGACCACAGTTAGGCCTCCCAAGAGCATCATTGTCGGTCACGTGGTCCCCGAGCCTCTGCCTGCGGATCGGGAAGGAGCAGCCCAGGAAGAGAGGGCTCCTTGTCCAGTGCCCCTTGCTCCTGGACACTCTGCCTTGGTCAAGTCAGATCACACTGAGGTCTGTGTGGATCCATTTGCCTAATGTACACAAACCCCCGCCCACTTCAAAATCCGAAGGGGACCCGCCCAGCGGCAGAGAAGAGGATGACTCACCCATATACATACACCTCCCAAACAAACACACCGGCACACGCACAGACGTGGTCATCGAGGCCAACACCCATATCCACACAGATACCCACGTGCAATCTCACATTCATATATGTTCCCTTGGAGGTTCTTCTGGGTCTGCTTCCCCACCAATATGCACATCCCTAGAGGACACAGATACACAGGGGTCTGATCATTCTTCCTTAGATAAATACCCAGGCAGGGGTTCCCATCCAAATCAGCAAACATGCTACGTGTAGTAGTCATGGTCCCACTGCTACCTAAGGGCTACTACATAAGGGCAGGCTCTTCCTGGGTAAGTATATAAACCCTCAATACAATGCAATGGCCGCTGCGTTCTTCCCGAGTCTGTGCGTAACGGGAGGGAGATGTTCGAAAAAATCACGCAAAGTTGCAACTGGGACAGGTGCTAAGAAGGGGATGCAGGTGTTTCGGGGACATCTGAGATGGAGAATAAAGCTTCTCCCGAAGAGGTCCGGTTTGGGCGGAGAGCGAAGGAAGGCTAGACCATCTCTGGAGAAAGACAGGAGGGAAGACTATGCCAGTCAGGGAGAAAGGCATGTGCAAGGGTCCTGTGCTGAAAGGAAACCTCTCGTGGATAAGAAGTTCTAGGAGAAGGTCAATGCAGAGGGAGGGCACAGCAGGTGCAGGATGAAGCTGCCAGTGGGGGGCGGGGCCCGCACCTGAAGGGCCTTTGGGGCCCCATTAAGGTCTTTATCCTAAAGAGCATTTAGGAGCCATCGCTGTGTTTATGGCAGGGATCCGATTTGAACTTGGAGACCATCTCATGCAAAGCAGTAGGCCCACTCATACAAAAGCATTCTTGGGTAGATCGGAGCACACATATGGGCTCACAGGCACACTGTGTGTTTCTTAGAAATGCATGCTTACATATGAGTGTTCCCTTGCAAATGCTGCCTCAGTGAACACCCCCCCCCCCATGTATCATACACACAGTGTATATAAATCCAGTGGGCGCCAGGAGGCGGGCAGACACCCTCCTCACAGGGCACCATCGGCACTAGGCCTGTCCTTGGCGAGGGATGGGGAAGTGGCGCATCCGAGCCGAGCCCTCTGACTTTGGAGCCTGGGGCTTTGCGGCTTGGCCTCATGCGTGAGCCTCCAGCGCTGCTCCCCCTCCTCCCGGCTCAGAGCACCCAGTGACAAGGTGGGGTTTCTTCCAGAACACGATCATTGACTATTCTTGGCCCGGGCGAGGCGGGGAGGATGGGCAGGTCGGGTTGCATAAAGATTGCCTTGTGCCTTCCCAGAGTTGTAAGCAGAACCTCTGCCCAGCTCCAAGCCCCGAGTGCTCTTTGCAGAGAGTTGGCAATGGAGAGAAGTAAACAGAAGGATGGGAATCAGAGGTCTGTGGGTCCCGGTGGGGACCGCGTGGGGCTGGAAGTAGTATGTCCCATACGGGGGACCTCTGCGGGGAATGTGACCCTGGGGGAAGGAACAGACAAAGCCCACAGGAAAAGCCCGCTTCAGGCACGAGGTCTGACTCGGTCCCCTGCTGCCTTGGCTCAGCAGACTCTCGTACACACATGTTTACGCATTCACGAATTTCCCTCCAGTGGGTGTAGCATCTCACAACAGAGGAAGTAGCAAGTCACTTCGCAGCCACACACCCTGCCTTGTTTTCCCTCCAATGCACTAGAACTACTCCCCCTCTTGTGTACATTTGGCTCCTGTGTACCAGCAAAGCCAGCAAGGGCCTGGGCCAGGCCAGAAGCAGACGGGGGGAGATCAATAGGAACATTCAGGCTCCCCCCGTGGCCTCACAGCTCGGGGCCATGACGATGTTCCCAAGGGGATCTGCAGAGTCCAAAGACTCCGACCCACGGAGAACGTATGTCTTTAAGTGTCAAATGTTTTTCCTCCGTGATTAAAAGGAATTACATAATGTAACGTGAAGCTCTTTTTTATTTTGCTTCAGGCTGTGCAAGGAACATCTTTCTTTGCTCCCAGTTGGGTGCTCTTTTGTGCTCTCTTGGCAGCAACCTGCCAGATCCACCCAGCGCTCAGGCTGGCGCGCTGTGCTCAAGGGGGCACTGTGTCGTCACTCTCCCCCTCCCGTGTGGACCCGGCTCCTGGCCATTCACAGCGGCCTTTTAAATCTGCCATCCTATCCACTCCTCACAGATCTGAGGCCAGCCTGGTTGTTCCTTTTTCACTGACAGAAAGACTGAGGTTAGAAGACGTGCCTGAGGGCGTGCATTGGCCCTTGAACTTAGATCTTTATGCTTATCCTCAGGAAGCTACACAGGCTGGACTGCACTCTGCTACCCTCCTGGAACCCAGGGCTCTCCTGGCTGCACTTCTCTGCATTGTATCTAGAGGCCCGGTGCACAAAATTCGTGCACAGGTAGGGTCCCTAGGCCTGGCTGTGATAAGGGCCGATAGAGGCCCTCCGGCCGCCGGCCGAGCCCTCCCTTCCCCAGCTGCTGGCTGCCGGCCAGGGCCTTCCTTCGTTCTGTGCCACCCCCTCGTGGTCAGCACACATCATAGTGAGCGGTCTGCTGGTCGAACTCCTGAGGGGACACTTTACCTATTAGCCTTTTATATAGAGAGATTCAGGGTTAACACCCTCCACCCCTCCCCACCACACACACACACACACACACACACACACACGCACACACACACACACACCCAGCACTGAAGCCACAGCTGCCAAGCTGCAGATAAATAATCCCCTGCTCCAGGGACCGTCTCCGGGGATGCTTTTAATATTGACAAGCCCCAAGCGTGGGTGAGTTCATGTTTAGGAGGGGGCAGCGTCCAGTTCCATCAACTATGTCTTAGAGCAAAAACTCCACGTCTCTCTGGTCCCACGTGCCAGACACCAGATGCACGTTCCCCGGGTCAGAGGGACGGGATGCTGTGCCCCGCTTCCTATGCCCGCCCCGCCACCGAAGCTGCCCTTGTCCACGTGGCCTGATTCCTCTGGATCAGGATGTTTCTGCGGGAAGACCCCGTGTGACCTGCCCACCCCCACGCCCACCGGGCACAGGCCAGCCTGCTGCAGAGGGCCGGGCTCCACACCCCGGTAAAAACTGCAGGCTCCCAGAAGTGTTTCTGGAAAACGGCTCCAGCTTGGCTGAAATGTTTTATTTTAGTCATACCAATTAGATGTTCTTGTTTTGCACACACATCTTCCAGCGGAACTGGCTCTGACACAGGTGAGCAGGATTTAATGGGTCTGGGAAAACACGGGATAGGTGACAAATCCCAACGGCGAGGAGAACTCCCATTGGCAGGCCCTCCTCTTCGGGGCACCAGCTTATCTGGTTTGCTCCGCTTTCCAGAGGGTGAGTAAGTCATTAATTCATTTATTCAAAGATCTTTGAACATGTACATATGCCAGAGGTACAACCATGACCAAGGTAAATACGGTTGGTCCCTATTTATATATATATTTTATATATTTTATATATATATTTTTTTTTACAGAGAGGAAGGGACAGATAAGAGAGATAGAAACATGGATGAGGGAGAAACAGCTGCCTCCTGCAAACCCCCCACTGGGGTTGTGCCCTTGACCGGAATCGAACCTGGGACCTTTCAGTCCGCAGGCTGACCTCTATCCACTGAGCCAAACCGGTTTCGGCTCCCTATTCTTTTTAAGCTTCTTACAGTCGAGTGGAAAAGACAGACAATGTAAGGGGATTATAAATGATGTTTGGATCAAGCTCCCTAAAACCAACACCACAGAAACGTAAATATATGGAGGGACAGGGGTGAAGGAGGGGAAATTGGTTTCTGGATTTAGCCAGTGGGTTCAGAACGCTATCTGGTACCTGTCAACCGCAGACTGGCCACTCACCATTCATAACAATGACTATTTTCCTTTTAAAAACATGAGGGGTGGGGAGGGGGAAGAATGGAATTGAACGTGGCTCCCAAGGTCATCAATTGTCTCTCAGTCGTAGTCCACCCCTGGGCTACTGTGTCCAGTTCTCAGGGAAACACATCTTTGCAGGGGAGAAGGGCCTTTGGGTGCTTCTAGGCTTGCCACATTTAGCAAATAAAAATACAAGTCCTGCAGTTCAATTCGTATTTCAGATAAGCAACGAGTTCTTTTATCACGTAAGTATGTTCTGAATATTACACGGAAGATACTGATACACCCCCCTCCAAAAAAAAAAAAAAAAAAAAAAAAAAGATCGTTTATCTGAAATTCAGTTTACATGGGCATCTTGTATTTTAATCCGATGCCCCTACTGGAGAACGGGAGCTAAGATTCTGAGAAAACCCAACACTTTGTCCTGAAATGAGAGTTGAAGGAGCCCGGCTTTTTAGCTCGGAGATAATGATAGAGAGAGCCTGGGTTTGTGCAGGGAAGCATTTTCCAAACAGCATTTCTGACGGTCTGTCTGGAAAACAGAAAGGTACATTGGGAGGGAGAAAAAACTAAAAAGTGTGGGAGGTCCAAGCCCCGGGAAACGCCGCACGCCCAGCGTTTTCTGCCGCAGCTCCCACTCCGCACAGCATAGTAACAGTCGCGAACAAACAGTCTTGCAGGAAACGCACCTGGTTGACCCGCCGTAACCCAGCGTGCCCACAGAATGCTGCTGATGGGCTTTTGTCTGTGTTGACGCGTTTGTTTAGAGAGGACACCAGCTAACGGCGGCAAGCTTCCTACTCCGCTCAGCACCCTTGGCGGGAACCGGCATAAAAAGTGAAAGTTGTCTTCAGACGATCCCGAGCGCTCTGCCGGGAGGAAACCCCTTGAGCTTTTGCAAACCAGAGGGCAGATCTGGACCCGACACACGGGTACATCTGGGCAACAGACAAACACTAGAACTTTCTAAACACAATAGTGTGCAGGGTCACCCGCTTCCTGTTCCTGGAGACATTAAAGCAGAAACGCGATGCCACCGGGGCCACTGGAGGAAATGCCTGCCCCGAGTAGGACATTCTGAGGGCCCGCTCTGAAAGGTGTGTACACATAAAACACACAGGGGCTTCCTCCAGCAAACGGTCCTTAAAACTTTGTCTCAGGCTCCATCTCTCTTCTGGAGTCTGAGTCCATTCCTTTGCTTTCATTCTCACTGTGATCCTTCAGAGCTATGGACCAAACCCCCCAAGTTCAGTCCTTGCCAGGTCAGTCCTTTGCTCTGCTCTGGGCCTCTTCAGAGCCAGGCCACCACTGTGGGCCTCTGCTGCTAGGAATCCCACCCTGAGCCTCTAGGGGGGCTTACAAACCTCAGATGCAGCAGGGAGCTCACTGCAGAGCTTAGCAGCCTAGAGAAGGGTGGGGTCCGAGAAACCTGGCCCCATAGTCCTCTGGGCTTGTGAGACCTGCCCTCCCCGACCACATGTGTCCACAGTGGAGTCCAATCACCACAGAGCTGAGGCGCGTGGCATACTAGAAGGGAGCAGAGGGCCAGATCCCAAACCTGCCACCTTCCTGAGCCTATGACTCGAACACATTTCTACAGCATATTTCTCTCTGGAAAAAAAGAAGTGATACATGCATCAGAGTCTTATGAAAATGAAAAGGAATTAAAAGTATATAATAGATTCAGCAGCGTGGACATTCAGGAAATGTTTATTTAATAGATGATCATGACCATGACAGCAAAAACTGTCCAGGAAGGTAAAGCTCTTCTTTAGAAATTCCCGGATCAGCGTGCCAAGATGTCAGGCCCCTGCCAAGGCCATAAGCTGGAGACCGTCTTAGCTCTCTACCCCGATTCCTTTCAAGACTCGGTGCTTGAGAACAGAAAGTTAAGGCATGTGCAGCCCTAGCCAGTTTGGCTCAGTGGATAGAGCGTTGGCCTGCAGTCTAAAAAGTCCCGGGTTCAATTCTGGCCGAGGGCACATGCCCAGGTTGAGGGCTTGATCCCCAGTGGGGGTCATGCAGGGGGCAGCCAATCAATGATCCTCTCTCATCATTGATGTTTCTCTCTCTCTCTCTCTCCTCCCTTTCTCTCAGAAATCAATAAAAAATATATATATTTTAAAAGATAGAGTAAGGCATGTGTACTACAGCATGCTGCTTTCCTCTCTTGGCCTAGAGCCCTGAGTGGCCCGGTTCTGGATTTCAGTAGCTGCAGCCTCATCCTTTCTGGACCCCAGTCCTCTTCTGCGAGACAAAGGGGTTGGATTAGAGCTGCTTCTGTGAACTGTGCCTTTGAATTGGGGTGGTGAATGCAGATATTTAAGTAATATGAAGGGTCCATAGTACTTAATGGAGGGGGGAAAGACCTCACCAAACTAAAGCAGCATGTGTGTGTGTGTGTGTGTGTGTGTGTGTGTGTGTGTGTACATGGCAACACACAATATACACAAAGGGCTTTGAAATCACTTCAATTGCCCCCTGCGGTTGTGCCTGGCATATAAGGAGTTGGACCCAGACTGAAGGAGCCAGATGAGCCCTGACCTCCGAATGGAAAGAGGGGGTCCGAGTCCCCGCCCTGACTCTGTGGGCAGAGCTGTCTCCCCATCTCTGGGGGGGTGGCACCCTCCCTCCCCACCTTCACGTGAGGGCCTTGGCCCCAGCATCTCCGGGCGCCGTGTCTTGGGAAAGAGCCTCTGATCTATTTTCGTTGGATGTGCATGCTCTCCAGGAGGATTACCGTTGGGCTGACTCAACCCGGGCTTATTCCTTTTGTTTGATCGCCCTGCTTTCGTAAGGCAGGCTCCTCCGAGGCCAATTTTAGCCCTTCTTGGATTAAGGGAGTGTCCAAATGAAGGTACTGGAGCATTTGTCACGGTTTCTGCCCAGGATGCTCGCCTCCTCCTCCCCACCCCACCCCACCCCGACGCTCCCTTCCATCTGGCACCGGCACAGCCCTCCAGCTCCGTGGATGACACGCTAAGTCGGGTCTGGCTTTCACATTCGCTGAGAGGAGGCCCTGAAGTCAGAAATCCTTGGCACATGAGTCACTTGGTGCCTTCTTTGCCCAACTATGAGTAGGCGGAGCTGGAGCTCTGTCTCCCTGTGTGTGTGTGGCCCCCACAGAGGCGGGCTCTTTCGAGATGACCCTTCCCCACTGGCAGGTCCCTGTTTTCACAGGGGAGGGGGGAACTTGCAAAGTCACAGCCCAGGGGGGTTCCTAGTAAAACAAGATGTCTCTCTGTCTCTCCGCCTCCACGCCCGGCCCCCTCCAGACCTCCTGCAGCACCGCCCGCGTGCGATAGCTAACACGCAGAAGTCAGCCTTGCTGAAGAGCCTTCTGTGGCTCCCTATTGCCTTCAGGACAACGGCCTCAGCAGGTGAGTTCGCAGGAAGCACAGAGGAAACTCACTGCGAGAACGACACTGCCCACTCCCCACAGACCCCTGCAGGCACCCGTACCTTCCGGGGGCCCTCCAGGCGCCAGGCAGTGTGCCGGTGATGAACAGAGACAGAAGGTTTGGGCCCTGCGCTTAAGAAGCTTACGTCCTTTTCACAAAGCAGGTCAACAGGTACACAAAAATAAGGTTTATTTTAATGTTCAAGTACTGGCAGCAGTCTTAGAAATCACTGGCCTTGCCCGACTGCCTCTCGTTTTACAGTAGTGGAAACCGATGTCCCAGGATCGGCAAATTATAAAGAGAAACTTGTCTCGGGAGAGGTCTCCCTGCTTCTAACGCTGCCTCCACCACCAGGAGCCCCTCTGCACTGTGCAGCCAGAGCCATCTGTGTGAGCAGCGTGTGACCTGGTCCCTCCTGCGAGAAAGCTTCCTGTGGCCCCTCCAGGCCTACAATAGAAGCCAAACGTCTTCCCAGACCCGTGGTACCCAGGCCGGTCAGGTCCACGCAGCCTGGCCGTTCCCTGTGATGAGAATGTCCTTCAGTTTCAGGACGGATGGCCCCTCCTCGGGGCTGCCCTCCCTGACCATGCAAGTCAGGTGCATCGCCCCCTCACTCCCTTCCCATCACCCCGATTGGCTCTGTTCACGGCACATGGTTCCCTCCACATCCTCTTGTTTACTGGCTTTTCTTCTTCCTTATCTGGGTCAACTTACTAGAGGCTAAGCTGCAGGAGGCTGGGATTTGTTGCCTCTATCAGTCGCAGCTACAACATACTTGGCTCATAGTTGACACAAGAAATATTTGCTGAATGACTAAACCAAGACATGAATGCATATCACTGGAAATTTGAAAATGTAGAAGAGCATAAAGAAGCAAATAAAATCACTCATACTTCCTCCTTCTGGATATTAACTTCTGTTAATATTTCAGAGTATTTCTCAGGTCCTTTTTTTAATGTATGTGTATGAGGTATAGTGTGTATTTAACAAAAATTAAGATTATGTTAAATTATGGTTTGTATCCTGCTTTTTTCCCCCACTTATTATATTGTATCTCCACATGTTGTAAAATAATCTTTTAAAATACCATTTTAAGTGCTGCATACAATTTCCTATGCATGTAATACAATTAATGTAAGCGTTTCCCTATTGTTGGACATTGATAACTTAATGTTATCTTCTAATTGATCTACTCCCTGCCCAAACCATTCTAATAAAATGTGGGTTTTAAGATAGTTCTGGTTACTGTGCCTCCCTGTGAGTTGGGTAAACGAAAGTAACATCTTTCTTTCCAGGGAATGTCAACAGACCAATCCTTAGTTTTGTATGTTTGCTATGGTCTCTCTCAGTGGGGGTCGACTTAGTTGACGATCTAGTGATTAAGTGAGAAATAAGCGGTGAGTAAAGGGTTGTGTTCCTACGACTTCCTGTTTGCGAGAAACCAGTTACGCATAACCGAAGGATGTGCGTGGGGATCACAGGCCGATCCCCATGGCACCACTGCAGACTTTTGGCCCAGGGATGTCTTCCTGTTGAAATGAATAAACACTCAGGTGCAGAAGATCCAAGAACCCCCTCACTTAAAAAAAAAAAAAAAAAAAAAAAGGATACTGAGACTCAGAGGCAACCTCTTGGCCAAGGTCTCATACAAAAAAATGGGGCAGCCTCTCACCTCTCTCCCCTTCCCCTGCCTCCCTCTGTCCCTTTCTTCCTCCCTTTGAGACTAATCGTCCGTGAACTAGACTTCAGAGAAGATTTCACAGAGCTGGGCGAGATCTTAGAGATGAACCCCTCCAACCCCTTCAGGTTTGAAGATGAGGAAATGGAGGTCCAGACAAGGGAAGGGCGTTATAGCAGGTCACCACACCACGGGCTTGTGGCGGGGCTGAGATGAGAACCCACTTCCTCTCCCTTCTCATCTCTTGGCCTTCCCACTGCCCCAGCTTTGTGGGCCCTATAAAGTCAGCACTGAGTGGCATCTGTCCTCCGGCTGTCTTTTCTTCAATGCTAGGGAATCATGTTATTCCACATAGAGAATTGAGAGATCAGAGATCTTCCATTAAAGCCTGCCAACGTTTACAGAGGGCTGGCCGAGGGCACGGCACGGCAGTCGTGCTGAGAATAAACCAGAACCTTACGAAACGCCCCTCTGCATCATCCTCCACCCCTAACCCCCACCCTACCAGCAGCACTGTGCTCCTGTAAAGCAAGGGGACCCCCTTCCCGCTCTTTCCACACTGCTCATGTGGTCTTTTGACTGTCCATCTCTCCCACTAGACGAAGCTTCTGAGAGCAGAAGCCCTTTTTTGGTCTTTGATTTCTCAGCACTCTATGCCCTATTTCAAGAATCAGTGCCTGGGACATAATGGATGCTCCATGAATATTTGTTGAATGAATGAGTCAAACGTAAGTCTCCATATTCGTTTGGTGGGGCTGCCACAACAAAATACCACAGACTGGGTGAATTCAATAACGGATATTTATTTTCTCACACGTTGTGGAGGCTGGAAATCCAAGGTCAAGGTACCTGCAGGGCTGGTTTCCTCCGAGGCCACCCTCCTTCCACCACTTCACATGGGCTCTCCTCTGTGCACACACACCCCTGGTACCTCTGTGTGCGTCCTTATCTATTGTCCTAAGAAGAGCCACACTCCAGCAAGAAATGAACTGCCCAAGGCTACATGGCTGGTGGCGGAGCTAACCTCACCACCTAGATTTCCCAGCCCATGGTACACCCGGTTAAACTCTGCCTGCATCAATATAAGAAAACACAATTTAAAGAATGTTTCTTCCCCCGCCCCCCATGTTTGCCCATGCTGTCCATCCTATTTTCACCTATTCTCTGAGTTTGGAAATTGTTCATTTTCCAAGTTTCAATTAATCAATATCTTTCCAGCTGAAATAAGTACTATGGTTCAAAATCAGGAAAATCCTAAAGAAATCACAATGAGTGTAGTTCCCTGTGTGGCTCTGTAGAACGTGGCCAAATGGCTCATTGCTACATTTCAAAGACCAGAAGGACCTGCCGTTCTTAAAGCTCATAGACACTTGGCGATAAACTCGGAGATAAACTAAACAGCCACTCTGGCCTGGTTTGTTTTACCAAACAAATACATTAGGTCAGCAAACATCCACCGGTGCCTCCTGCATGCCAGGCACCGTGCTGGCGTCTCAAGATCCAAAGATATATCAGCTGGGTTCCTGGGAGAAGGGCTCTCCCATATGGACACACGTACATACACACGCATACACGAGTTGATCTCACATGGTTTCTGCCCTGATGATAGCTCCTTATAGCAATGATTTTCCAGCCCGGGGATGCAATCTGGGCCCAACCAAGAAAACAGAAACCACTCTAGGTCTTTCAACATAAGAAATGTAATAGAAAGAACTGGATGCTTATATTACATTTCTTATGTTGAAAGACCTAGCGTGGAAGACAGAAGAACTGGGGAGCTATAAATGGGATGGAGAGGAACCAGAGATTAGCAACGGCAGGAAGAAACCACCGGAGGGACACCGGAGGAGGTGGTGTTACAAGATCAGGGCATGTATTTGGCATGAGCTGAAGGCACAGAGCACGTGAAGCCACTGATGGAGATGCCGCTGGAGAACGACAGGGAAGACAGAGCCTGCTTCTCTCCTCCTCTCCCTCCACGTCCTACCAGAGACTCCCATCAGCCAGCCTGGCCTGAGAGCAACAGGTTAGGGCGCCTGGAACACGCCGGTCTCTCTGATGCAAAGCAGAGCAGGGGAAAACAAACAGGGGTGGACTGGCACCCTGGTGACCTGGGGCAAATCCCTTGTCTCTCGGTGTCTTAGCTTCCTCATTGGTAACCTGAGAAGAACAATGCCTTTCATGTCTATTGTGAGACTTACATGAAATAAAACACCTTCAAAAGCTTCAAAAGGCATGTATGCAAATGGAAGGGCTGTCGTTGCAGGTTTTACTCCCGCGTGTTGTGAACTTCAGGCTCTAAAAAGAAGTGTGGTGGCGTTCAGGCGTTCGATCAGGAGCTTTGCAATGCCTTGCTGATTGCCTAAGAGAAGTGATTCTCCTTCTGTCACTCTGGCCCCTCAGCCGTCAAAAACCACCACAGACCGTTTTGAATCAATTGTCACATATCAGAAAAGATGTCAGAGCAGGCCCTCGAGTGTACTGAGGGTCTACCTGTGGTTTTGAATCAAAAAGTGACGAATGAAGAGGACGCTAGGAATTACTTCTAGAATATTTATTCCACTCTGCTCACTGGACAAAGGACCGGAGAGAGGACAGAATTAGCATGGAATTTGCACGCTGTCAAACTCACAGACACACAACAGAGGAACCTCCCTCCTTCCTTGACCTTGCGATTTCAAATTAGTCTCACGTGACGGTTTTTACTTTCAACTTCTCCTCTTCTCCTTTTCCATTCATCCTTGTGCCTCTTTTCTTTCCTTTTAGTCTCTTTGTTTTCCTTCTTTCTCATGTTTGACAACTCAGTTTCACAGACTTTTTCTTCTGTACACTGATGGAGAACAAAAGCTTAGCACTGAGCCACGTCTATTTTAAATTAAGAAGGTGTGAACTTTTCCAGATAACTTAATTCCCCCTTTGATATTAGGTGTAAGGAAGTATCATCACAAACTGGTTTCGCTGCCAACCTCAGGGCTTACTGTGAAAACCACATGGTACAATCGCTGCCTTTCTACTGGCAGAAAGTACAGGCCACGACCACAGCTTCTGACAGCGCCAGGCCACTCCAGCCAGGCCCAGGAGACTGGCGGTGTTCTCACCCCCGTGGTACAAGGTGACTTGACACTCTCAGCAAGATGGATCCTATCTTCTGCAACTTTAAAAAAAATTATTTTATTTTTATACTAGAGGCCCAGTGCATAAAAGTCATGCATGGGGGGGGGGTGCGAGGGGAGACGGGGCCTCAGCCCAGCCTGCACCCTCTTTAATCCAGGACCCCTTGGGGGATGTCCAATTGCCAGACCGATGGCTCCTAATTGCTCACCTGCCTTGCTGCCTGGTCTCCCCTAACTTCCACCCCCTCCTGGCCAGGTTGCCCCCAACTGCCCCTTTCCGACTGGCTTGGTCACTCCTCACTGCCACCCCCCACCGCCAGCCTAATCACCCCCCCCAACTGCCCCCACTCCCCCGCCAGGCTGGTTGCCCTCAACTGTCCCCTCAGCCAGTCTGGTTGCCCCTCACGGATCCCCCCACTGGCCTGCTCACCCCAAGCAGCCTGCTGTTCAGTCATTTGGTCATCCCTCGGGGCTAGCCCTGGGTGGCTGGGGGGCTGAGGGGCCTAGGGGACTCCAGAAGCAGGCAAATGGGGTGGGCCCCCCGTGTTGTGTGCCTGCCACCCCGGTGGGGCTGAGGGGACTGGGCGCCACCATCTTGTGGCTTTGGGTGCTGCCATCTTTCTGAGGATGTGATGGTCAATTAGCATATTCTCTCTTTATTAGATAGGGTTCTATTTTAGCTTTTGTTGAATTTATGGAGGTGACATTGGTTAATGAAATTATAAATTTCAGGGGTACAATTCTGTAATTCATTGGCTGTATGCTATACTGTATGTTCGGTTCACCACCCTGTAACTTTTAATGTATCTCAGTGGCAATTGGCATTGGTCAGTGGATGAACAAGTTAAAGGATGCTTCCCTCACTTGTCAAGTAAAAAGATTGTGCTTTGACCATCTGTAAGTTCCCTTCTAGCGCTGACATTGAATAAATCAGTATCCTTGCACAAAAGAGGACCTATTATGGTCACGGCGGCACTAGGACAGTAAAAGCCCCCTGAGTGACTCTCGGAATTTCCAGCGGCTCGCTGTGCATTGGCATTTTGCTGGTGGAGAGTCTAGAGCATCTTCAAATGTCAGAGCCCGAAGAGCACTGATCATCATCTTCCACGAGTGCACTGAGGAGTGTGGGACCTGAAGCTTATGGGTACTCACCCACTGATTCCTTCAGTAGGAATTCACTGTGCCCCTGCCCTGTGCCAAGCACTGTTCTGGATCCTGGGGTACAGTAATGAATAATACAGAGGAGGTATCAGCCCTAACATATGCTAGTGGGGAGAAATGCATATCAGGGAAACTAAAAAATAAGCAAGATATTAAATGTGTCATAATTGCTTGGAAGGTAATAAAAATATAACAGATTCATTCACTTCATTCAATAGGTATTGAATAATTTGGGGTGAAGGGGCCAACTGGTGCAAACGTTGTACCTAAGATCTAAAGCTAGAGAAGACACCAGCTGTGGAAACCAGGGTGTAAAAAAGTTATAGGCTGAGGGAACAGTATGTGCAAAGGCCCTGAGGCAGGGAAGCATTTGTTACGTTTAAAAAGTGGAGGGACAGCCAGGCTGGCTGGAATGTAATAAGGGAAGAGTAGTGTGAAGAGCGGCTGAAGAAGTTAACCTCATGGGCCCTCGTGAGGAGTTCGGGCTTTATTCTAAGAACGGGAAGCCATTGAAGGGTCTTAATCAAGTAAGTGCCATAACCTGATTTGGCACTTGAAATAGTCCAGACAAAAAACGATAGACAAAATTAGTAACAATGGAGATGGAAAGAAAGATGAGGGGTTTGGGATATGTTTAACCATAGAGCCTATAAGACTTGCTGATCCTTTGGATATAGAAACTGGGACTCGGAGGACACAAAGAAGTCATCTAGGCTTTCGGACAATGGGGCTTATGGACGTTCTGTTGCAATGTGATAATGAACATTAGAGGTGGGTGAGGTTAGAGAGACCAATTTGTGAAGGGAATCGAACATTCCAGGGAGCACAGCTTAAGAGTGTACAGGAATGTGGGTGGCATAAGAATTGGTATATTAGCCAGTATTGGCTATGCTTTAAGAGATATTGAGAACTTGACTTCAGCAATGGTATCCCACAGGTGTGATTTTTGGCCCTAAGGGACATTGAGCAATGTCTGGAGACTCTTAGATTGCCATGGCTTCAGGTGTGTGTGGTGGAGGGGGGTGGGGGAAGGAGGAGGAAGGAAGGAAGGGGATTTGAGGTTCTTTTTTAAAAACTTCATTGAATTGGTTGGGCTGACATCGGTGTACAATTCTACAATACATCATCTGTATACTGTATTGTGTGTTCACCACCCGAAGTCAAGGCTCCTTCGTCATCATTTACCCCCTTTGCTCCCTTTGTTCTCCCTCCATCTCCCTTTCCCTCTGGTGATCACCACACTGTTGTCTGTGTCTATGGACTTTGGTTTGTTGTTGCTTTTGTTTGCTTGTTTTGGCAGTCCCTTCAATTTTCTCACCCAGCCCTGCACCCCTATCCCCTCTGACAGCTGTCAATCTGCTCTGTATCTATAAGTCTGTTTCTATTTTATTTTGTTAATTAGATTCCACATATAAGTAAAACCATATGGTACTTGTTTTTCTCTGACTTACTTCCTGCTGTCACAAAATGTAAGATTTCCTTGTTATTGTTTTTTACGGCAAAGTAGTAATCCATTGTGTAAATATACCACAGCTTTCAGCTTTTTTGTCTACTCATCTACTTATGAGCACTTGGGTTGCTTCCAAATCTTGGCTATTATAAATAACTAGAAGCCTGGTGCACGAATTTGTGTACCAGTGGAGTCCCTCAGCCTGGCCTGCGGGATCAGGCTGAAACTGGCTCTCTGATATCCCCGAGGGGTTCCAGATTTCAAGAGGGCACAGGCAAGGCTGAGGGACCCCACTGGTACACAATTGGGGCCAGGAAGGGACACAGGAGGTTGGCCAGCCAGGGAGGGACCCCAGGAGGGCTCCAGGGCATGTCTGGCCCATCTCACTCAGTCCCAATCGGCAGAACCCCAGCAGCAAGCTAACCTACTGGTTGGAGTGTCTGCCCCCTAGAGGTCAGTGCATGTCATAGCGAGTGGTTGAGCGGCCTTAGCATATCATTAGCATATTATGCTTTGATTGGTTGAATGGACTAATGGATGACCAGACATTTAGCATATTATGTTTTGGGTTTGGTTTTTTTTTTACTTTCTGATTATTTATTTATTTAAATTTATTTTTGTTGATTATGGTATCACATAATTGTCCTTATCCCCCCATTCCCATCCCAAACCCCTCCCTACATATTCCCCCACCCCCCTATTGTCCATGGCACATGCACACAAGTCCTTTGGTTGATCTCTTCCCTTTACCCCCACCCTCCCCTACTTTCCCTCTGAGGTTTGAGAGTCTGATCACTGCTTCTCTTTCTCTGGGTCTATTTTTGTTCACCAGTCTATATTGTTCATTATTTCCTCTAAATGTGTGAGGTCATGTGATCCAAGAAATACCCTTGTAAAAACCTAAACTGCGACAAGCCTTAATGGTTATCCTGAGAGGCAAATGAATCAGTCTGTAGTGAGTTCCTTTCTGGGCCAACAGTTCTTTTGAGTCCCAGTTTCAATGTCAAATAGTTCCTTATATGTATATAATAAAAACATATTAGGTTTTTATTATATAGGATGCTGCAATGAACATAGGGGTACATATATTCTTTCAAATTATTATTTCAGGTTTCTTCGGATCAAGTCTCAGAAGTGGAATCACTGGGTTATAAGGCAGTTCCATTTTCAATTTTTTGAGGAAACTCTATATTGTTTTCTACAGTGGCTACAACAGTCTTAATTCCCACCAACAGTGCACAAGGGTTCCATGCTCTTCATAAACTCACTTTAACTATACAAGGAAATCCCCTATCACTGTGAGATGACAAACATTTTTTAGGAGAATGAAATATTCTCTCAAGTCTGGTTCTGAAAACATGCAGAGCAATTTACAGTGCGATAAGAAGTAGAATGCTTACCCTGTTCTCAGATGAGAACAATTCCAGTGCTCTAAGCATTATGGCCCATAAGGAAGTTATGAAAACTGGACAGCCCCTCTGCTCATTGTGGTTTTAACTTTCATCTCATTGATAATTAGTGACATTGAGCATCTTTTCATAAGTCTATTGGCCATCAGTATGTTCTCTTTGGAGAAGTGTCTATTCATATCATTTGCCCATTTTTTAATTGGATTGTTTGAATTGTATTCTAGTAAGTTTTTTTTTTTTCCTTTCGTTAATCCTCACCTGAGGATAATTTTTCATTGATTTTTAGAGAGAGTGTAAGGGAGGGGAAAAAACATAGATGTGAGAGAGACAGATTGATTGGTTGCCTCCTGCACATGACCCAACTGGGGCTTGGGAATTGAGCCTGCAACTGAGGTATGTACCCTTGACTGGAATCGAACCCCCACCCCATCATTCTGAAGCTGGCCACTGGGTGTGTTGTTTCTGGGGCCTCTTGGGAAAGACTCTGATGGAGGCCAATGTCTGATTGGCTCTGAACAACCTGTTTGAAGCTACAAAGTGACCCACAGTTTGTGGATGCCTCAGCTGGGTGTGTGCAGGAAGGATGAAGCTGTGTGCCAAGGCCAGCTTTTACCAGCACAGAGCCTGGGGGCAGGCCAGCAAACATCCCAAGGCACCCCGAGATCAGCCTCCACCTGCCTCCGCCTGCCTGCTGCCTGTTAGGCTCAGCCCCTGAAAACACCTCTGGTGGTACTTGAATTGCATGAGGTAGGTTCTCAGTGAGTCACCAGGTAGGGACGAGTGGTGTTCACCAGACTGATACAGGATCAAACTCCATGCCAGTGCTGGGTCTGAGGCCACTCAGCAAAAGTCCTGGGGTGTACCAAGTCTAGCTGCCACCTGCTAGGTGCCCAAAGACCCTTGTGGTGGGACAGGATCTTTGGGGGTTGTCAGGGTGAGGTCAGCAGAGTCTATTAAGCCCAAACAGACCAAGATTTGGCTACATGAAGTTGAGAGCTCTACACTGGTCAGGCATGTGAAGGAGGGATAAATGGCCCCCATCCTACAGTCACACAACTCAATCAATCCAAGATTCTGCTAGGAGGCTGATTTCCGCAGGGTGGGGCCCCCAGGAGCTGGGATGGTGGGGCAAGTGGATCTCCTGTGATGGAGAGGTGCCGATAAAGCTGGGGGAAGGTGGGAGGCATGGTCCCACCCTGGAGCTACACAACTCAGTCTGTCCTGGATTCTGCCCAGACGCTGATGTGGAGAGGTCACCAGGAGTCAGGAGGCTGGATCTGATGGGAACCCAGAAGTGGGACTAGCAAATCTCCTGTGATGAGGAGGCACCAATCAGGTTCATGGGAAAGTGGGGGAAATGGCTTTCATCCCCGAGGCCTCTATACCCCATCCCAGGCAGATGACCCCTCAGCTGGGCATGAGCTTTGTAGGGTGGGAAAATAGAGAGTTCAATGGGTGAGATTATTGCATTTCCCCAGGCTGATGCTGAATGCAGGGGAATGCTCCACCCAAAAAAAGATGGCCTCTGTGGTGTAGGAGACAGACTAAGCACTGGGTCCCTCGTGGCAGTCCCTCCCTCTTTCTCCTCACACAACACTAGTCCAGTCTATCCTTCCTCCCTTGACTGAAGCCCAGGGTGAGTAACTGAAAATAAGGTTTTGCGTATTGACCCTTCAAGAAGGTGCCTGTGTCTCTAACAGACTCCGGTCTCCCTGGCAGACAGAATCCTGGCCGATTTTCACAGCCAAATGTTATGTGGGTGTCTTTTCCTGGCTCTGGTGCTCTGGGCTGGGGAGTCCGGCTTGGAGTGGAGACCCCACGCTTCTCTGGGGGAACCTCTGCAGCTGAGGTATCCCTCCGGAATCTCATCCACTGCCTGTGGGAGGTGGGCCAGCAGCCCATTTTTGCATCTCCACCCTTCCTACCCGTCTCCATGTGGCTTCGTCTGTAAGTCCTTTGTTAAAAGACTTCTCTTCAGATGGTTATTCAGGTAGATTGTTCTATATTTTAGTTATAATTCCAGGGAGGAAGTGAGTGTGACTTCCACCTCCTCCACTGCCATCTCGGGTGTCCTGGATTGAGGTCCTTCTGACATCTGGCGGGTAGAGGCCAGGGATGCTGCCAACACATCCTTCAATGCACAAGACAGCTCCCATAGCCAAGACTTATCTGGCCCCCAAATTAACCATGCCGAGGCTGAGAACCCTGTCTTACTGGTTGCTTTGGAGTATGCATGCAAATAAAGACCCAGAAAGGAGTGTCCTGAAGGTGTTATTCCAGAGGACTGTTAGGAAGGAGCCTGGACTTGCTTCTGTGGCAGAGGCTGACAGGCGCTGGTGGGTATGGGGCTGGCAGAGCTTCCCTGTGGGTGGAACTAGGGCCCCAGGAGAGGGCTCGGAGCCCAATGGGGCCTTGGGAAGAACAGAACATGGACTGGATCCAACCAGAGAGCATAGAGCCCAGTGGGAGGCCAGGTGGATACACTGCAAAGTGAGAACTCCTCAGCTGAGCAAGTGGATAGATGGAGATGTGGGTGGGGAGGTGGGGGGGAATCAAGAGTTTCCAGAGGAAGAGAAGGAAGCTGAGGATCCTATGGGGAAGGGAAGTAGAAAAGCAGGAACATCCCTCTCCTTATGAACTTGGGCTTTGGGGGTTGATTTTTGAACGGGAGATGCTCTGGAGTGTGCTGGCTCTCGTGCCTGCCTGCACAGTAACATCACCTGGGGACATGTTGAAAGCACTCATACCTCGGCCCCACCCCAGAGACAGTTATTACATTTGTCTGGCTTAGGGCCCTCGCTCTGGAATTTTGAAAGTGCCTCTGTGTATTCTGGGTATGGAAGCACTGGTCTGATCCAAACACTGAACACCACGCTGCCCCCGGGGCCAGACAAGAAAAGGAAATGAGAGACAGGGCAGGCCCCACCCCGGTGGGCAGCCTGCGTTGTGCCGTGTAACCCACCGTTGCTTTGTAGAAATCTGGGCTCCGTGTTGCCAAACCTTTCCATTTTCCCGGTTTTATTTTTTATTTCCCCCAAGATGCCTAAAATCCAGATTTTTTTAAAAAAAAGTAAACTCCAAATATCCAAATATCTTAAAATTCCATGCCAACCAAAACATGTATGCAGAGCGCATCAGCCCTGTGGGCTGGCATGTAGCAACCTCTGATCCAGTCTGGTGGTTTGTACGCTTTTTTTTTTCTTCTTAGCCACAGGAGGCTTTTTCCAAACAAGTCGTTCTGGGGAACCGCTATAGATTAAATAAATCCAAGCAGAACGCGAGCGAGACAGGGCAGACCCCCTCAGCCCTGCCTTCCAGCCCAGGAAGTCCTCGTGGCCGCTCCTGCATAAAGCCCTTTGCCTGGGAGGAACCTCGCTGGTCCAATTACCAGGACGGAAAACTGAGACCCTTCAGAACACAGTCCCGGGGGCAGAACCGGCCCCGCGGAGCCATTTGGAAACGTGTGAGGATGTCTGGAATTCTCACGGTGACCATGCGAACACTGCTGGCATTCGGTGGCCGGTGGCCAGGAATGCGAAACTTCCTGCAACGCCCGGGACAATAAAGAATCATCCCACACCAAGTGCCCGCAGCTCCCCACGGGGAAACACCAGAGGAGGAAGCCGAGTTCCGGCGAGGGGACATCAGCTGGCGAGCTCACAGCAAGCGCTCGCTGGAACTGTGACCCCCCGCCCCACGGGCCTGGGGCCTGGGTCTGTTATCCATAAGGAGAGGTCACTGGCCAGCCCAGGGTGGCCCTGTTCCAAAACACAGGGGGAAAGGAGCGCTTTCAAACTAAAGCCACGCAGCCTCCCCAGGGGTGGCAGCTGCCGCATGAGAAAGCGAAGTGATACATTTTGGGAGGTGGGACCTTGGAGAAGGAGGTGGGGGCTGCTGTGCCTTAGCCCCAGGCGCGGAGGCCCGTGATAGGCACTGGGAGGAGGCGGGGCAGCTGACAGGCTAGCGGCAGGGCTGCCACACAGGTTCGTTGGCCGTATTGGTCATTCAATCCCTCAGCCAACGCCAAGTTCAAAAATAGGATGCGGGAGCAGAAGGGGAAAGGAGGGTGTTCCCCGGCCCTCCCAGGAAGACAGAGCCAAAGGCGAGCTCATCTTCCTATTTCTGTCATCGCAATGCTGCCTGCTATACCGCTTCCCGTTTATAAAACCATTACTACGGAATCGCCGTCTCCACAGCCACGGGGCGAGGGCAGAGTCATCGGCATTTTGCAGGCTCAGAGACGGGGCCTCAGAGTGGCTCTTAGGCACTGCTTTTTTTTTTTAAGATCTGATTTTCTTGGTTCAAGCCTACGCTCATCGTCTTTGGGGGAAGTCAAGGAGGGAGGGAGGGAGGTCTCTACCCAGTTCATCATTTATTATATTTTTTTATTTTATTGATTTTACACAGAGAGGAATTGAGAGGGATAGAGAGTTAGAAACGTCGATGAGAGAGAAACATCGACCAGCTGCCTCTTGCGCACTCCCCACTGGGGATCAACCCGGGACTTTTCAGTCCGCAGGCCGACGCTCTATCCACTGAGCCAAACCAGTCCCAGTTCATCATTTAGACCAGCAGTTCTCAAATGGTGGTGGGTAGCAGAATCACGGAGGAACCTACTAGAAACACAGTGGAGCCTGTCCTACTCTGAGAGGACTGGTCCTCTTTATTGGCACCCTGGGTAATTCACACCAACACCCAACCACCCTACCTCAGCTCAAAGAGACAAGTCCACTTTCTGTGCACTGGATGCAATGCAATGTCAAATGACTTGTGGGTTTCCAGATGCTGATGGCCACTCTCCCAGCTGGTGATGGAGCAGAGGCAACACCCAGGGCTGTGCTAGTAAGCTAGGGGCTCTGGGTGTGGGGGAGCCCTGGTTTGTAATGTGCCTGTTTCCACACACTCCACCATGGCCCGTGTCAAGCTCCCAGCGTGACCTCACTGAGCGTGGAGTTGAGAAGATGCGCACAACCCACGCCTTGTGAGCCAGCTCCAGCACACACCTTCTGAGCCCGCCTCCCAAGCTGGGGGTCTTCCCCCTCAAATATCCAGAGCTGGGACATGGGATAGGCTCTCGAGGGAAACAAGGAAAGCACGCGGTCTGTGACAGCACCATCTTCAGGGAGCAAGAATAACAGTGGCCACAATGCTACGTGGCCTTTGAAGAGCAAGAGACATGACGTTGAGCCCCAGCTTTGTGACTATTGGCCGTGCGGCCTTGGATCCGTCTAAAACCTCTCCTGAGATTCTTTATATTAAAACGGGAAACAACAACGGTCCTCCAAGGGAAGCCCTAACGGCTGAAAGATATACATGTACATGTAAAACATGGGCAACCGGTGACACTTCGTGAAGGCCTGTGCTGCCCCCTCCTCTCTCATGGCCCCCCACTTTTACACCAGAACGGACCTATCCCGTTCCCATCTAGATGGCTTGCTGGGGAATCAGAGAGTCGAGTAGGGTGACTGCTTCGCTCAGCAAACTGCAGGCAGTTCGCCTGGAAGCCACTCCGCATTCTTGCTTCTTGACTCAACAGGTCAAGAGATTTGTCACCAGACCTCAGCCTCCCATCCCACTCTCATCCCCAGAGAACACACAAGCTGGGCTCCCGGGCCATCCTGAAAGCCACCCCGTGGAAATTCCGTGTCACGGCCACCGGGCAGGGATTTTGTCACGGTCTCTGTCCCCGCAGACGTCCGGGCAGAGGCAGAGGAGTCTCCGGGCTTTCTGCTTAAGCCACCGGGCTTTGGGCGCGGGCCCAGCAGAAGGCCGCTTTCCCCTCCCCGCCTCCGGTGACGGAAACATTGGAGCCTCGGATTGTGCCTCTGCATCCTCTTCCCTTCACACCCGCTGATGTGTTTTTCATTTCTCTTGGCGGGCTCGATTTCCCCCATGTTCTCCCAAGCTCTTCCTCTCGGCTCCCCTGGGCTTCCCACAACAAACCTGCGTGCCTGGGCGGCGGCGCGGGCCGGGCCGCTGACATGTGTGCCGGACATGCCTCTGGCCGTGTCTCAGCCCGGCCCAGGCGCCGGTGGTGGCCGGAGCCCAGGGCCAGCCTCGGCTGCTCAGGTGGGCCTGGCGCGCCTGCGGCCTGCCCACGGATTTACTGCGCTGGGCCCCGGCAGAGACCTTCCCCTCGGTGTGTCACAGGGCGCTCTGTCCATCCGACAAGAGCCCCGTCACCTGCGGCTTCCCGTGTACTGCCCTTGGCGACCTGGCGAAGCACGCAACATTGCAACACGCCAGCCAGGGCGGCCCGGGGGCTGCTCACCCCAAGGGCAGAACATTTTGTCCCACCCCCTCGCTGGCTCGTCCATGAAAAGGAGGCGGCTTCCTGGCACATCAAGTCTGTGGTTCTGTTCTGCAGTGTAGGACCTGCCTCATCGCCCAGGCGTCTCAACCTCACTCCTCGCTGCCCCTCTCTCCCTGGAAATCGCTTTGCTTCCTGAGAGCCCTGGCAGGGGGGCGGGGTGGTGGGGGACATCCACAGCCCTGTGAGCCTCACAAAGCAACAGAGGGGCTGAAACCGGTTTGGCTCAGTGGTAGAGCGTCGGTCTGTGGACTGAAAGGTCCCGGGTTCGATTCCGGTCAGGGGCATGTACATTGGTTGCGGGCACATCCCCGGAAGGGGGTGTGCAAGAGGCAGCTGGTCGATGTTTCTCTCTCATTGACATTTCTATGAATATAAAATATTTCTGTAAAATATCAATAAAATATATTAAATAAATTTTTAAAAAAAGCAACAGAGGGTTAAGGGGAAGATGTTCAAGCTTGAAATTCCCCCTCCGAATCCCTGGCTAGAAAAGGCACCACCCACCCGAGAAAACAAAAACACCACTGAAACCTCAATGAGAGAGCACCTCACCCCTGTCAGAATGGCTGCCATCAATACGTCAACCAACAACACGCCTTGAGCACGCAGAGAGAAGAGAAGGCTCCCGCGCTGTGGGTGGTGGGATGCAGGCTGCTGCAGCCGCTATGCAAACCAGCGTGGAGGTTCCTCAAAACACTGAAGAGGGATCACCTAATGACCCAGCAGCCCCACTTCTGGGTGTGTGTCCGAGGAAACACAAAACGCCAATTTGAAAGAACATATGCTATCCCGGTGTTCACGGCGGTTTTATTTACAGTTGCCAGGGTGTGGACGTGGCTCCAGGGCCCACCAGTGGACGGGTGGATAAAAATGCCGAGGCATGCCGACACTGGTTTGGCTCAGTGGATAGAACGTCGGCCTGCGGACTGAAAGGTCCCAGGTTCGATTCAGGTCAAGGGCATGTACCACCTTGGTTGCAGGCACATCCCCAGTAGGGGGTGTGCAGGAGGCAGCTGATCGGTGTTTCTCTCTCATCGATGTTTCTAACTCTCTATTCCACTCTCTTCCTCTCTGTAAAAAAATCAATAAAATATATTTTAAAAAAAAAGTTGCGGCACATTTACACCACGGAATCCGCCATAACAAGAGAATGAAATCTTACCTTTTGCCACCATGGATGGACCTAGTGAAAAAAATAAAATAAATCAGCCAGAGAAAGACAAATGCCATGTGATTTCAACCAGCACCTACCAATCAGGGGGACACTAATAACCATAGGGCAGTTTCTATTTACCAGGCTAGCCGGTTTTGCTTAGCCCATTGCGATAAGTAAGTAGTGTGCCCAGTCCCCGCGAAGTAACTTTCTAAGGGCTACGTAGACGTAAGAGAAGCAGCTAGGATAGCCAACCCAGCTTTGCCTGATTGCCTAATTCCCGGGCCTCGTGTCTTCAATTCCTCTGATTTCTTGCCTCGCCCGGCGGCTGGGAGAGTGGGCCCTCCACGAGGGAATTGCAGGCTTGCCTGAGCGTCATCACTGTCCCAACAGAAAGAGCACTGCCAAGGTCACTGCACCCCACACGCATTTCACTGTCGAGGGCACGGACGCCAAAAAGGGGAAAGTGAGTCAACCACCTCGGGGGACCTGGCGGCCTCACGCCATTTCCCCTGCTGCCTCCAGCCCCGCGCCTCTCACTTTCCTTCCTCAAGCTTTTCCGAGGCACGGGAACGGCTCGGCGTTGGGAAGCTGGGGCAGGAAGAGGGTGTGGGCACGGATTTCTGTCACGCTGCACGGTCACGCTAGCCAGGACACCAGGGACCCCGCGGCTTCCCTGAAGCTCTCCTTTCCTGAAAAGTTGTGCGTAGATCAAACGCCGACTTTCCCATTCCGGTAAGCCGGCCCCGGGTGGGTGAGTCAGTCTGCCTCGTGGCTGGGAGTCTGCCACGGCTTTGTCTTCGCGCCGGCTGTCCGTGAGCTTCGGGACATACAAGGTTTTCTATCCACATGCAGTGTACAGTGCACGGTCCGTGTACACACCCTGTCTCTTCATATAGAATGTAAATGTATTGCCTTTCATTGTAGTCTGTGTCTCTGGATTACTGTTTATTTTTTTAAAATATATTTTATTGATTTTTTTTTTTCCGAGAGGAAGGGAGATGGATAGAAAGTTAAAAACATCGATGAGAGAGAAACATCAATCAGCTGCCTCCTGCACACCCCCTACGGGGGATGTGCCTGCAACCAAGGTACATGCCCTTGACCGGAATCGAACCGGGGCCCTTGAGTCTGCAGGCCGACGCTCTATCCACTGAGCCAAACCAGCTAGGGCCCTGGGTTACTGTTTAGCTCACTATTGATATTTCATAGATAATTCTGTGCTGTGGGGGGTGCCCTACACATAGTAGGCTGTTTAGCAGCCTCCTTGACCCCTACCCACCAGATGCCCGTGGCACCTCTCTGCCCCACACGGTGACAACTAGAAATGTCCCCCGGGGGAAACTGCCCCCTCCCTTTGAGAACCACTGACTTTGCCTCCTGCCTCCCTCATCCTCAGGTGGAGAGGGGGTGCCGATAGGCAAAGAGGCAAGCATCCTAACCTCCAGCCCGGGTTCAAGAGCAAGGACGCTCCGACCTGTGGTCTGAGAATATTTGCATGGTCTCCGTGCATCACTTGCTGGTCATGTGCCCGGCAGTAGCTAAGGGACTTAGCTATCGTTTCCAGGTTGCAGATGAAAACAGGGAGGCTTGGTGCGGATTATCTAAACAACAACACAGCTAACAAGCTGCCCAGGAAAAGTCGAGATCAGGCCCGTGCCCTTCACCTCTGTGCCAGTGTCTCTGAATCCAGGAGGCCCAGTTCACTCTGTGGGGGAGAGGGGGGAGGGTGTGTCGTAATCACTTGGGTGCTCGGGGCAGGAACACGGCTGGAGGACCACTGCCCTGTGCTGTGACCTCATTGGCTGGTTATTCCAGAGTCACTGACCATCACCAGGGTTGGAAGAGACCATCAGGACCAACCCAGTGAGATAGTCACCCGATAACTCACAAGTAAGTGAGCGGCACAAGTATGGGGAGGACTCTGATGGAAAGCTGGTACAACAGGGGAACACACCCGGCCTGGGGTCGGGAGGAGCCGTCAGTGGGTGAAGAAACCAGGGAAGCAGAAGGATTCCTAAGATTCGGGACAGGGGCAACAGGATCCCGGCCGGTTCTGCAGAAGGATTTCTCGGGGTTGACCAGAACTCCCTGCACAAAGGGACCAAGGATGTGGGGGCTGGAAGTGAGGTTGAGGAAGGAGAGAAGTGACCGTCATAAAATCACAGGACCCCATCTAACCCCGTCTCTAGCTTTACAGGGGAAGAAACAGACCCAGAGAAGGCACTTGTTCCAGGACATGCAACGAGGGGACTGCAGGAGGTGATGTGACCCCTGGGGATCCTGCCTGTGCGTCACTGACAGTTCCGGGAAGGTGCCAGCTGTGCCAGGCTCCCTGCCTTGCCTGACCCTCCTTCCTCCCAGAGCCCTGCCCCGCTTGGAGCGTTTCACTGGGCCCTGCAGCGCGGCCAACGTGTAGCTCCAACTCACCCCGAACATGGGGCCGTGCCACAGAATCCCACCCAGAGAACGGGGGGCCCCATGCTTGGGCTCCGCACAAGGTCAGCCACCAGGAACCCCAAAATAACTCGGACCATTACAACATGTAGCCCACAGGTCGGGTCTGACTCACAGATGTGTTCTGTTTGGCCCCATAATGTGTTCAACTATTTTAAAAATGTATTGCCACCATTTAGACATCAGATTTCCTATAACAAAAAATTCCAGTTTCTGGCCAGCGTTCCTGCACAACAACATTCCTTAAGGCTGCGGCCTACCTCTCCTCACTTTCCCCAGGTGCGCACCCGCCCACTCTGTTCCACCCGCCCACTGTGTTCCACACGCTGCCTGCTCCGGTGCCGGGGGCACCGCGGACCTGCAGCCGTAGCGGGCCTGCCCTGCCCTGCCCTGGCCCCCAGCAGCCCTCAACGATCTGCAGACGGTGACCTTGGAACGGCCCTGGAGTCATCGGTCTGCAAGCTGCTGGCCAGTGCCAGTTCCTTCAGCTGTCACCGCTCCTCTGGTTCCAGCGGCAGTTTCCTCTGACCCATCACCCTCTTTCTGGCCACACACACACACACACACACACACACACACACACGCTCCCGGGGGTCCATGTCCCTCCTAACAGGATGTGTGTCCAGGACCAGAGTACGGCTCCCGGCAGGGCTGACCCAGGCGGGGAAGGTAAAGAAAGCCTTTAGATCGCACATCATCCGTTTTTGACCTGCCAGCTGGACCAGCAAGCGAACGGAAGGAGCCTCCGAACATACAGAGTCGTTTCTGTCTCCTGGCTCCAGCCAAAGAGAACAGCCCCAGGGGAGAACATCGGCTCATTTCCTGAGGCTGGACGCAGGCGAACCCGGAACAATGTGGGAGGAATGACAAGCATTCTGAAACAACATTTTTTCTTCCCCACTCAGAAATGCATATAATGTATTTGTGTTTTAAGAGAGAAGAGGCTAAGGAAAGTATTTGTAAAAGCCCTGGTAAAATGACCATGATCTCTACCTGGCTGTGGGACGTTCCCGCTAGTTCTCTCTGCTCCCAGGACGGACCAGGTGGGTCCCTCTGTGCCCTCTGAGATGAGAACTGCAGACAGAAAGCAGGAAAGTGGGTGGTGCTATACGGACAACAGCAGCCAAGCCCTGGCTGGGGACTCTGCTACGCTGGGGCCGCCGGGAACGCAGTTTCCTCTTGGTGCAGCGAGGTTGCTGGATCGGATAGGAGACGCCACAAAGCAGGTCAGGGCACCCCAGCCTCCGGTCCTCTGTGGGCAGCGTTTCCCAGCCTTTCCGCAGCCACGGTGCCCCCTGAGCCGTTGGCCATTTCCCCGTCGCTCCCTTCCAAACTGACTCACCCTCATTTTTTAGGTTAGCCTCATCCCGAAACACGTACAAGGTAACCGAGTCGATGTGTTGTGATATGGGTGCACCTTAAAATACATCCTCAGGAACGAAAATGTAAACCAAATTTTGTCCACGCGCCACCTAAAATCACCTCGTCTGCACCCCCAAAACTTCGGGGACATCAAACTGGGCTCACGGAAGCCCCTGACTACCCTTAAATTGTGTTCTGGTCTGCATATGGAAGGGGGCGGTTTTTTGTAGGGAGAGATCTGAGAAATTCACGGTGATTCTCCAAGTTCTGTCTGTTTCGTAAGAATCCTGAGAACTGTCTGCATCAGTTGGTTCCTGAGAGCCTGTCCCGTCTTTCTTGGGAAGGGAACTGGTGAAAGGAATGAAGGAACTGGGCTCCTTTCAACAAATTTTCTCCCTGTCTCCTTGTTTTAAAACATTATTTTTCAATCGCAGTCTACGTCCAATATTATTCTGTGTTAGATTCCGGTGTGCAGGATAGTGATTAGACACTCATCTACTTTACCTCCCCTGCTGTTTTCAAGGCCCAGCTGGCACCACCCATCGTCATAGCAATGCTAGTCACTATGTTCCCTGTGCTGTACCTTATAACCTCACGACTCCGTTCTCCCTTTGAAATGTCTTCTATTGCTGAAACCGGTGTGGCTCAGTGGATAGAGCGTTGGCCTGCGGACTCAAGGGTCCCAGGTTGGATTCCGTTCAAGGGCATGTATTTGGGTTGCAGGCACATTCCCAGTGGGGAGTGTGCAGGAGGCAGCTGATCGATGTTTCTCTCTCATTGGTGTTTCTAGCTCTCTATCCCTCTCCCTTCCTCTCTGTAAAAAATCAATAAAATATATATATTTTAAAAATAAATAAATGTCTTCTATTTGCCCAAGGAAATGCCATGCAGTTGCTACCCAGCGGGGTGGGAACGGGGAGCTGAGCCTGGGAACTCCACCGGGCACAGCCTGACCCTGGCTTCCTCTCCACCTGGGCAGGTTAGTCTTGGCGGTGCTGGAATGACGCCACCCTGCAGGAAGAAGCGGGGTTTTGCTTAAAGTGGCTTCACAAAAGCCCCCAACAGCAGATTCCCTGGGAGCCTGGAGTCAGCAGATCGCTCTCCTCAAAGGACTCCTCGGAGGAGGTGGAAGGAAGCCCAGCTCTGTGGGACTGCCTCGGGGAGGGGGACAGGGATTAGGAGCGTGCTCCCTCCAGCCCTGCTTTGCCTGCCGGAACGCCCTGCTAGCTCTGCACCTGCTTGCTTTGCAGCTTGCTGGATTTCCATATGTCTGACTTGAGTGCTTAAGTGGCTCTGACGGTCTGAGGATAGGAAAGACTCATTGCCTCTCAGGCCTTGGACGTGAGGGTGGCCACTGCTTCAGGCAGGTGGAAACAGGGACGCGTCAGGCATCTTGCACAGGAGCGCTGATCCTGCCATGTGGTAACTGGGCAGGCAGCTTCCCGAGAGGAGGCACAGGTCTGCATCACAGAGCAGCTGGCAGGAAATGTTGAATGAGCAAGAGGATAAATAAATGAATGAAAACTCCTGCTCAGGACAATAATGTGTGCCATGCACAGGGATGGCAAAGGCAGCCAAGGAAAGCATGTTAGAGGCGGCATTTGAATGAGGTGTAATTTTAACCGCACAGAAGGCTAAGCTAAGATTTGGTTAAATAATGTGGCTCTGGAGTCTGGTGTCTGGTTGGGTTCAGTTCTGACACTGCCAGGTGCCTGTGTGCCCTGCAAATTCTTTAACCCCTCGAGGCCTGAGAGTCCTCACTTACAAAGCGTGAATAAGGATGGTGGGTGAGCATCAAGTGAGAAAAACCATACAGCCACTTAGCAGGGAGCCTCAGCCACTGTCGTCATCATCAAAGAGGAAAGTGGGGAGGGCAGACCTGGCTAGTGTGGCTCAGTTGGTGCAGCAGAGGGTTGCTGGTTCGATTCCAGTGGGGAGCATGCAGGAGGCAGCCAATTGATGTTTTGTTTTCATATCATGTTTCTCCCTCTCTCTCCCTCTCTTTCTTTCTCTGAAAATCAATAAAAACTATTTTAAAAAGAAAGGAAGGAAGGAAGGGAGGGAGGGAGGGAGGGAGGGAGGGAGGGAGGGAGGGAGGGAGGGAGAGGGGAGAACATTCTAAGGGAAGAGACTTGAGTGAGTGAAGCACAGAGGAGGCAGTCAGCTTGCCTACAATTTCCACAGCGTGATCATCTCCCCTGAGCTAATCCGGACTAAAGCTTGCGACCCCCTGTCCTTCTCAGCAGGCCCCGTTCCGAGCTGCCCGGTGGGCCAGCTCTGCATTTCCTCCTCTGACTGGGGGGCTCTTGGCCCCAGCACGGAGCCTCCTGGTCCAGCCACGAGGAGCTCCTACATCCGCAGGCACTGGAAGCAGATCCTGCTCGTGGCTGCATTCCCCTTGGAGAGAGCTCAGCAAGGAGGCCCAGCAGCCCAGGGTCGGTCAGCATCAAAGGCTCAGGATGCAGGGGGAGCTGAAATTGGCCAGAGGCGTTTTGAACATTTGCTCCTTGGTGGGCCCAGCGAGGCCTGTGCACCTCTGAGCAGGTGTCCCTGGGGCTGGGGGCCCAGGTGGGCCGTCCATTCCTCATGGGCCTGTGATCGCCCCCTGTGACTCGGACTCTGTGGCTTTGCATTTCCTTCCTGCATGGATATTCCATCCTGGCAGTGAGTCTGGTATCTCTTGTGTCGGCAAGCACTTGGGGAGTACTTGCCCAACTTAAAAGAATGCATGAACGAGTATCCACCTTGCCTACATATAATGCATGCTCCATAGGTAGCAGTCAAGGGCGAGAGGGTGGGAGGGGAGGATCGTGTTCAGGGAAGCCTTCCTGGGGTGGCTTTTGAGCTAGATCTTAAGAGCTACAGTGAGATTCCACAGGGAAGGCTGAGCAGTGGAGAGTTCCAGGCAGATGGGACAAGTCCTTGGTCAGGGAAGCCATTGGGAGCAGTCCGGCTCCGCTGGAGATCTGGACTATGAAGAGGAGTTACAGGAAGCTGTGCCTGGAGAAGTGTCCCCAGCATCGTAGAGCGTCTCAAAGGCCACGATGGAGAAGGACAGCCTGCCTCCATCGGGCAGTGGAGAGAGCCAGCGATGGTCTTAAGGAGGGAGGAAGGGGATGTGACCAACGCTTTAAGGACACGGATACCACAATGCCTTGCAGAGTGGATCTGAGGTGGGAGGGAGACAGAAAACAATGATTTGAAGCATGAATGGGGTGGTGTGGATCATTGGATGTTGATTTAAAACAATAATCCAGGCCCTAGCTGGTTTGGCTCAGCAGATAGAGCGCCAGTCTGTGGACCAAAGGGTCCGGGGTCCGATTCCAGTCAAGGGCACAAACCTCCGTTGTAGGCTCTTCCCTTGCCTGGGCCCTGGAATATATATATATATTGGTTGCAGGAGGCAACCAATCAAGGTGTTTCTCTCACATCGCTGTTTCTCTCTGTCTTTCCCTCTCTCTTCCACTCTCTAAAAATCAATAAATAATAAAGCAATGAGCCATGAAGGGGAGTGTCAGAGATGAAGTTTAAGTACCTACATGGCTGATGGGAAGAGGGACTCTAACAGGATAGATACTGGAAATATCAGGGGGAACATTATGTAAAGTATATGATTGTCTGTCCACTACACTATACACTTAAAACTAATGTAAAATAATATTGAATGCAAACTGTAACTGAAAAGGAAAAGAAATCAAATCACACAATCATATTGTGGCATCCCAAATGAAACACGGGGCGGGGGGCAGTGGGTTGCAGCCTAAGGGCTGCGATTTGTGAAATCCTATTTGAGGCAGGTTTGCAGCTGGACACAGAGACTCCAGGTGCTCCTGTGAAAGACGGAGGCGCCACCTCCTCCTCCTCCTCATGAGATATTGGACTCACTCTCTCCCACGTGTGAAAAGACTGGCTTGCAGGGATGACCCGATCCCCTCCAGCACTGCACCTCTGAGGTCCCAGGATCCAAAGGTGTGGAGTCTGGCCTCGATGGTGTTGAGATGAGCATGGGAGGGGGTCCAGGGCTGGGGAGAAGCCCAGGAGGGCCGGGGAGAAGCCCGGGGCTATTTACCTGCTGTGGGAAAAGCCAAGCAGGAGCCGTGGTGGCTGCTGAAGAAGCAGAGAAACCTGGTAGGTATCTAAACTGACTAGTCAAACCACTTTACTAAGAACTACAGCTGAACTGAACCCAGTCCTAATGACTCCGTGTGTGTGTGTGTGTGTGTGTGTGTGTGTGTGTACACAAAGAGAACAGGCCTGAGTGTAGCTCTTCATCTATTTGCTTTTCTCGAGTTTGATCCTGTGTGAATGGGTCTTTCCAATCCCATGTACTAATAGAGAAGAAAATCTCAGCTATAACTCCATTTCCAGAAACCATTCCAGCAGTCCCCACCTCCATGGCCATGCTTGGGCCAGATCCCCAGTGCCAGGATCTGCAGCCAATTTCTATTCCAGAGCACAGTATGGAGATCGAGAGCTTCCAGCAAGCTCCCACCCTCCTGCCAAGAGATAGCTGGGCACCTCAGGGCCTGCATCGCAAAGACGGGGCAGGTGCGTGCCCCCAGAGATAGAGGAAGCACTGCTGGCCCAGCGGAGGGAGGTGGGATGCTGGGAAGGCAAGGTGCTTGGTTAGCCCGCAGTGAAGATTTGGTTTCCTCTGCTGTGCCAGGCTATCTGACTTTGATCCATGATCACCTTCTCCCTCTGAGCGGCCAGATTATTATGATCTCTGAACGCATAATAATCTGACCACTCAGTGTATATCCTAAATAATGAAAGGCTAATATGCAAATTGTCCCCTCAACCAGGAGTTCTATCAGCAGGCAGGTCAGTCAATCACCCATGTCCCCTCCCCCTGGCCAGGCTGGCCGGAACCCACACACGAATGAATACATGTACTGGGCTTCTAAGAGAGAGAGAGAGAGAGAGAGAGAGAGAGAGAGAGAGAACCAGATTATTATGAATTTAGAGATCATAATAATCTGGCCACTCAGTGTATATCCTACAGCTCCCCAGCTCATGACATTTTAGAAGAAGAGATTTGGGATCTTTTTTTAACAGCAGAATTTTATGATATCTTGTACTAAACAACAATATATAAAAAATATTTTTCATTGTGTGATTAACATGTACGTCAGTCAGTTTGAATCTGTATTCTTGGGTGACAAAGATGCTATTATTTTTAAAATCTCAGAAGTGCCTACAGAAGAAGTTAGGGTTCCGTGGAGCACGGTGTGAAACCACTGATAAAGTCCTGCCCTTCTGAGGTGCCAGGATTCTGAGATACCCGAGGTCGCTGCCACATCTTTCACAAAATGAGATAAGGACACATGGCCACTGCCGTCTTGTTTCCCAAAGTGAGATAAGGACAACAGAAGGACGTCACGGGGCTTCACAGCCTTTGCAGATTAAATTGGAACGGGAAGGAACTAGCGTTGTGTGTTGGGGAGAGAAAGGCTAGTGCAGAAGGAAATCCAGGCCCTAGTTTGGGCTCTGGAGAGTTTGCGCTCTTATCTTTTGAGAGCTAACACTCCCCTTGAGACCCTGGAGGAGTAAATCCCTCCTTGTCTGTGGATGAGATTCCCCATCCATGGGGGTCACGTCCTCTGAGGGTCTGGGTGGTGGTGCCGCTCACCGTGTTTGGCACCGAATGTGCAGGATCACAAACCACAGGGACCCAGCCCCGACTACACACCCACACTTACATGTGCGACTACGTCCTATAGAGCAATTGCAGACCCAACAAGGCACATGAACTCTGGAAGTTCCAGATGGGTCCATGAGGGACAGAGAGCCACTAAGAGGCTGTGGTTGATAAGTCCGGCCCTGGAGTCAGCCCTAGATTCCAATCCTGACTGTATCAGTGACTGGCTATGGGATCCTGGACAAGCCACTGACCCTCCTGCTTTCCCCAGCTATAAAGTGGGGATAGCATCAGGCCTGCCCGGCAGGGAAGGCTTGGACGGTGCTCAGACCCGGATGTAGATCCCTGCTGTTCTACTGATGAGGAAAATGACTCTGTAAACCTTAGCTTTCTCATATGTCAAACCGGGATGGCGATTAAGTCAAACGTCTGTAAAAACACTTCAGCGAACACTACACCTGGACTATGGTAGACATCCAGAGGGGAAGATGGATTGGTCAAATGTGAAGAAAAATTGGAGGAAGCAGTGCCAGGTGTAGATAAGGAGAATGGGCAAGGAGGGATGCCCTGGGGTGAAGGCTGGGCTGGCACCCTGGCCATGCCCCACTTCCTGGGTGTCCTCTGAAGGACTTTCCTCTCTCTGGGCTACCATCTCTCCACCTGTACAAGGAGGACGCTGATCTCCACTGCCAGGTTCTAATGTCCTCTGGTTTTAAGGTGGATGCTCAGCTTCCAGGAATAGCCCCACAGAGGGACCAGGGAGGCAGTGTCCACGGTCCAAACTCAAATGCCCTAAGGATCAGACACCAGGAAAGTGAGTCATCTTGTGATGCATTGTTTTCAAGACAGTCACAAAGTTGATCTATTAAACATGAAGGAATATTCTTCAGATCCACCAGGACATGTGCTCACTCCCATTTTTCTTGAACCACTGACACAGCCTTAAGTTTGGCGAGACTAAAGGCTGAAGGGAGCACTGAGTAAATGGAGGTATGTAGGAGTGATAGAAAGGTGGCAACAGTCGATTACTGACACAAAATGAAGGCTCAGTAAAAATAGTAAAGGAAATCAGGCAGGCTTGATTTATTGAGTGTGTGTGTGTGTGTGTGTGTGTGTGTGTGTGTGACATCTTCTGGTCATTAAGGTTGGCATGTAATTCAAAATCTTAAAACAAAACAAGAACTTCCACAATCTGCAGATTCAGCTCATGGTTGGCATTTGGCAATTTCAGGTGGATCTATTCCTAAAACATACCAGCAAGGGTCCAGGGCTCCCTACCTCCACCACCCCTCCCCCAACAGAACACGACCTGTCACTCTCCATACAATACATGCTCCCCACATCTGGTAGGACCCATTAGCCAGCTCTCCCAGGCTATTGTTTTCAAATTTTAGGATCCATAAAAATCACTCGGGAGTGAAAGTGATAAAAAGCACCCTAGGAGTTTGGGTGTGAGGCATCCTTCGGGCACCGCCCTCAGAAATTCAGATTCAGCAGGTCTGAGGTGGGCTTTGGGAATCTGCCTGGATTGGGCCTCCCTTTGGGAAACTGATCCCTGAGCCAGTGAAACAGATCACTGTGGATGCCCTGCCCCCTTAGGTGCTGGAGGGTGATCAGCTGAGCCCACTGCTGCACCTCGAGGGACACAGACTTAGGAGGGCTATTCACTGCTCCAGGAACCTGGACAGAGACCACTCATGTTCCTCATTTATGAGGAGTTCATTCTAAGAATTCATGGAGAAGTAAGGGAGGTAGGAAACTGTCTGCACTGCAGGTCAAACCCCACGGAAGCCAGAATATTTTCAGCCGCTGGACAGTTTTCCACTCTCAGTGACTGGGATGCCCATGAGCAGTGGGCGTCGTCACGCCTTCTCTGATGATGCACATCCTGTTCTCCCAGAGACGAAATCTGATTGGTGTAGCCAGTCCCCAGCCAAGGCACAGGGCTCTCATTGGACAGGGCATTTGTCCCTCCTACCTGCTGGCAAGGTCAGAGCTAGTAGTCTTTGAGTCAAACCACCATTCTGTATTGCATTGCCTGTAGCCCCGGTGTCAAGGTCAGGTAATGCTCAGCCGGCCAACCGATGTGTCAGAAGCCTAATGGAGAAGAGCTGGGGACAAGATGGCTGCCGTCCAGCCCGCCTGCCATAATGATGAAGGTGAGAAGAGCAATAAAAATGGCCCAAGGTATATATAGGCTCCATGGGTCTGCAGGGACAACTGTCCTCCCAGGAGCACTCCGCCTCGGCTGATGCCAGAGGCTGCAGGGAAAGAGCAGACTGGCTGAGGGGGTGAGGGCACAGGCTCTGGGGCCGCACTGCCTGTGCTCTCACTCTGCCCCACCACTCCCCGGCTGTGTGACCTTGGGTAAGTTAACCTCTCTGACCTTGAGCTTCTCAGTCTCTTCATAGAGATGGTTCTAACAATGCCTCACAAAAGGACTGTGAGGGTTAATGGAGCCCTGGGTGTAAGCATGTAGCACAGAGCCTGGTGCACAGCAAAAGATAATATTTAGTTTAAAAGGAGGGGGGGAAGAAACCTACAGAGAGTTTCCCTTCTCAGAAAATGTCCTCAGAGAAGAACAGAACAACATTGCAAGAGGAAACCAAGGCCTGGAGAAACACGAACTGTGATTGTTATTCTCCAAGGACAGAAAGTAGATGTGGGGTAGAGGCGGCTTCTACTCCGGGCCCGAAGCACTGTGTCAGTAGGACACCTGGGTGGGGGTCCCCTCCGCCGCGTTCTAACTAGCCCTGTGGCCAGCCAGGCGCAAGGCCCTTCCTAAGCGTCTCCACTTCTAAAATGAGTGGCTTGGGTCTCTCACCTCAGAGGGCACATCCAACTCTCCAGCTCGTGAATCTTATGAGGATCAAGAACAGCAGAAGGGGCCGAAACCAGTTTGGCTCAGTGGATAGAGCGTCGGCCTGCGGACTGAAAGGTCCCGGGTTCGATTCCAGTCAAGGGCATGTACCTTAGTTGCAGGCACATCTCCAGTGAGGGATGTGCAAGAGGCAGCTGGTCGATGTTTCTCTCTCATCGATGTTTCTAACTCTCTATCCTTCTCAATTCCTCTCTGTGTAAAATCAATAAAATATTTTTTAAAAAAAAAAAAAAAAGAACAGCAGAAGGAGAAAAAAACACAAAGATTTAATTAACTCACCCCAGATTGTAAAATTGCTGTTTGGGGGGATTTTTTTTAAAAAAAAGATGACTTCACCCTGAAAGATAGCTGTAGGCTGAAATGATAGCCAGATGTGTCATTGTCGGGACCTAAGAAGGGTCTTCAGGAGTGTGGAGAACACGCCTGGAGACCAGATTAAACAGGGGTCCTGGGCTGCCTGTGGGTGGGAGGCAGACCCTGCCCGGGTCACAGGTGGCCACTCTGCCATCCCCAGATGGCTTCAGGGCACATCCTCCCAGTGCACCCAGGTCTCTCCTCCCAATGGTGAGCCTGTCTCCCACTGCCCCGTCTACACCGCCATTGCTGTCACTCTCTGGGCTCTTTGCCTCCACTTGCTCACACACGGCCCCACCTCACAGTATTTATTACCCGCCTCCCCCAGAGGACCGTCAGCTTGGCCAGGGCAGAGAATTTGCTTCTTTGACTGCTGAATCCCCAGCTCTCAAAACAGGGCCTGGAATGTAGCCGATTCTCAATAAATATTTGTGGAGAGAAAAAGAAGAAAGGAGGGGGGAAGGAAGGGAGAGAGAGAAGGAGGAGGAGGAGAAGGAAGAAGAGGAAGAACTAGTCCTACAATATAATGCTGTCTTTTGTCCTCGCGAACAAAACCTGAAGTTAAAGAATTAATTTCTAGTTGCTGAAATTCAGAACTCAGCCTACTCCCTGAAGTCCTGAGAAGCTTTCTCTATAGGGAGCCCCATGCGGAAGGCCGGGCACTGGCCTGGGCAGGGGGACCTGAGCGGGTGAGGGGAGCATGGGACCCAGAGGGGGTGAGGAGAGCTTCTAGAGCGGCCTGACCGGGGCAGGATCTGCCCCTTTCGCTGGAGGCCATTTGCTGGCCTGCGTGGGGCTTTGGAGGCTCGGACGTTCAGGAACTGTCCTGAAATTTCCCCTCTTCTGCATCCAGGAGGCTGTCACTTTCAGGAACTGTTGATTGTCCGGGGAATATAAACAAAAGAACAAAGGCAACAAATAGAGGCATTGGAAGGAGAGGAGTCTCAGAGTGAACAGAACATAACACCACTTGGCATTTAGATGCCCAGAGCCGTATGCCAAAGGAACGGCATCACAAACCCTGGGGAGGGGCCCCCCACGAACCAAAGACGTCGCACCCTGGTTCTCAGTCCCTGCTTGTAAGAGCTTCACAGGAGGGGTGCGTGTCCCCAGAGCCTGAACTGCTGCTCGCCAAGCAGCCTTGGCTGCAGTGGCACGGCGGCTCTGAGAGGGCAGAGGGAGGCGCCGGGCAGGGTGGATTTATTTACCTAAATATGGTCTCTGCTCTGGGAGGGCGCTAAGCCCGGCATCAGGGGGCCTGGGCCGTGTGGCACTTTTACTTTTCAATCTGTACACCGTTCAGCAAGTTCCTTCCCCTCTGCAGGCCGGTTTCTCTTTTTCTAGACAGAGGTCTGAGCTGGAGCGCCTCTGCTGTCTCATCAAACCCTTGGCGGTGGCCTCAGAGGCTTCAGTTCTGTTCTCCCCTCATCCTCCCTCCCCCCCCCCCCGCCCCCCCCGGCCCAGCCAACGCCACTTTTTCTGTCTGCAGATAAACTGCTTCCGGCTTGATGTGGAATCGCATCCCCCCAGATGGGGAACCACTTTGAACCCCAGTGACAGACACAGAGGTGAGGGGGACTCTCACCACTGGTCTGACCACTGCATCAAACTCTCACTTCTCTATGGCACCAGGGCTAATGGGTCCACCCTGCCTTTCTCTCTCGCTAGAAGCGAGGCCACCGCTGCCTCTTTTGCTAAATCCCCACTATAGCATGTGGCAGCGGGACACCCCGAGGAGGAAAAGCTGCCAGGAAGTGTCCGGAGTCCTGGGCCTTGGGTGAGAAGGTGGAGTCCTCTGGGGCTACAAGGGGAGCTTTCTCTGCTAAGTAGCGTCCACTTCCTTACGTACGAAATGGAAATAACAACTCTGGCCAGCCAACTCAGAGCGCTTTTGTGAGAATCCGATGGGGAAATAGATTTGGAGGAAACCTTTGAATCGCTGCTTAGCCCTTGGGTCTGAGACGCTCAGGCACTGTTCTGACCTCCTGCCCCTCTGACGGGCAGTCTCTTCGCTGTGCCCATCCTGTTAGCTTCTCCAGCAACAACAAAGCAGTTCTGAGCATGGGCTCTGGCGTCAGGCTGTCGAGCGTTTCATGCCGGCTTTCCTACTTACTAGCTGTGTGATCTTTGGCAAGTTAACTCACCTCTCTGATCTTCAGTTTCCTCATCTGAACGTGAGGATAAAAGAGAAGCCACATCAAGGGTTGCTGTGAGATACTGTATGAAAAGCATCCAACCAGCAGCTAAGCTATGTTACTCCTATTGCTCTTCATGTTCTTTCTTTGAAGCCCCCCAAGCTGTTGATGACAACCCCACCAACACAGATAAGACCCAACATAAAGTTCAAAGGCACCCCTGAAAAAGTCACTTCTCAGGGTGTGGTCCACAGACCTTAGGTAAGCCTCAAGATCCTTTCAAGGATCCACAAGACCAAAACTGTTGTCAAGATAATTCTACTTTGTCTCTTTCACTGTGTTGACATTTACACCAATGGTGCAAAAGCGATGGCTGGTGACACTGCTGGAGCCCTAGCAGGAATCCAGGCAGTGGCACCCAACTGTGCGAACATCGCTGTATTCTCTACCAGAAACAAAGAAAAACACCTACTTCATGTAACACCGTTGTATGAAGCAGTCCATATGGTCAATCATATCACATCTTGACCCTTGAGTATCCTTCTTTTTAAATTCTCTGTGACAAAATCGGGCCTGGCGTAAGGTAGAGCCTGCAGAATGAGTTATCTGGAGGAAACTCATACCTGCTGATGTGTGATTTTTAAAAAATATATATTTTATTGATATTTTACAGAGAGGAAGAGAGAGAGAGAGAGAGCTAGAAACGTCGATGAGAGAGAAACATCGACCAGCTGCCTCCTACACACCCCCTACTGGGGATGTGCCCGCAACCAATGTATATGCCTTTGACCAGAATCAAACCTGGGACCTTTCAGTCCGCAGACCAACGCTCTACCACTGGGCCAAACCAGTTTCGGCTTGTGTGTGATTTTTTAAAAAATATGAATGAGCTGTCTTTGTCATGAAAAAACATTTTACTTGAAAGAATGACCAACAGACTGACTAGCAAACTATGTCATTCAGATGTGGAAGTTCCACCAGACATTTTCTTAAAAATGAATTAAATGAGCTTGTCACTTCAGGGGAAGTTGCTGCCAATGTTGCCTAAGATAAAATGCAAGCTTCCAAGTGAACGTGGGAAGTCTTGTATCTGCTATCATGAGCTTGTCAGCTTCCAAATACTTAGATATTTTTCTAATAAGATGGATGGTAATGTTAATGAATGTGGTTTTTGGATTGTAGAATGCAATCTGTTAATATTTGGAAGATCAGCATGAGTCCAGTGAATGGGCATTTCTCCAATGACCAATGCATGATGTTACAAAATCATGAATAGTAAAAAATTCATTTTAAGTGTAACTTAGACCAATGGATTATATGTAATATATATAGATATAGATATAGATATAGATATAGATATAGATATATGAAAAGTTCATTGATATGATTCTAGATTCCACATTGCAACTAACTATTCTGAAATCACTTGTCAAGTTTCCAATATCAAAGAAGAATCCCCAAATTATCTGCAAAGACCATTAAAATATTTCTCCATTTCCCAAGTATGCCTCTGAGTAAAGCCAGACTTTATTTACTTCAAGAAAACAGCATATTGCAATAGATTAAATGCAAAATCAGATATGAGAATCAAGCTGTCTTCTAAGAGGTAAAGAATATATGCAAAGATATAAAACAACTAGGGGCCTGGTGCATGAAATCCATGCACTGGGGAGGGTTCCCTCAGCCCCACCTGCCCCCTCTCACACACTGGGAGCCCTCAGGGGATGTCCTACTGATAGCTTAGGCCCACTCCCTGTTGAAGCAGTCTGGCCTCCCTTTGTGGGAGGCGACCGGGCTGATCAGGGGAAGGCACCAGCCCCATCACCCCGCTACTGCAGCCACTGCCAGTCACCGCTGGCACCAAGGTATTTTCATCAACATGGACTCCAGTCCCTTCACCAAGAAAAAATGACAACTTTAAGCATTTTCAAGATGTGCCTTTCATAAGATATGACATTTCTTTCTTTCTTTTTCTTTTTACCCTCACCTAAGGATATATTTCTATTGATTTTTTTCTCCCTTCCCTCTGATTCCAGGCTTGGCCCCTTCCCAAGCCTAAAGCCTCCTCCATGCAATGGCCAGCTGGAAGTGACCTGGGTGCCGAGGAGCTTCCGGGATCCAGGTATATATGCAAATTAACTGCCATCTTTATTGGGTTAATTTGCATACTCACTCTGATTGGCTGTGGGCATAGTGGAGATACCATCAATTTATGTTTCTCTATTATTAGGAAAGATGTTAACATGTAATGGGGTGATTTTTGTTATTTTTCAGTAATTTAGTAAATCAACATTTTAAAAACATGTTTTAATTTCTTATATGGTAAATATAGCAGGTGTAGTCTATATAAACTAGATCTACTTATAGTCCTCAATTATTATTTTAAGAGAGTAAAGAGACCTAAGGCCAAGAAGTTTTAGAATCACTGCTATAAATGTGTGTGTGTGTGTGTGTGTGTGTGTGAGAGAGAGAGAGAGAGAGAGAGAGAGAGAGAGAGAGAGAGAGAAGGAGAGTAAACTGAAGCTCCTTCCGACAAGCACAGAAAGTAAGTCCTACTGCACTCTATTTGTCAGCCCACATGAGGAATCTACTGGAATATCTTGTCCAACTCTGAACATCACACTTTAATAGGGATGCTGACAAACTGCTGGTACCACCAGCAGTATAACTGGCCTTTTAAAAACTATGAAAACTATGTCTCATTGAGCAAGAGAAATAATTTGGTAAATTTACCCTGGAGAAAAGCAAAAATAAAAACTAATCTTATGAAATCACATAGCTTCTTCAAATCTCTGAAATGTTGTCAGATAAAATTGAAACCACGAGGAAATGTATAAAAATGGTCCCAAATGTGCATTTTGTTCCATCTAGGATTTTTTTCCTGTTTAGTTTCTTCTCATTCCCTTCTCTTTTTTTCATCTTTCTTTTTCTAGTTTTCCTTCATTTTCTTACTCTCTCCCCTTTCCTTCTTTGTTTTTCTCTCTTAATTATTCACAATTATTCACAATATATAACAGATATTTTTTTATTTTTTCAAAAGTTTTATCTTTCCTTTCTTACAAATATGAGTGGAAGGAAGAGAAGAAGAAACAGGGAGGTGGAGGAGGAGAAAGAGAAGGACCCTTGCTGGCATTGCTCAGTCATTAGAGCACCTACCTGTGCACTGGGGTGGGAGGGGTCTCAGCTTTTATTCTTGGTCAAGAACACATCCCTGAGTTGCAGGTTCAATCCCTGGCCCTGGTTGGGATGCTTCTGGAAGGTATCCAATCATTGTATCTCTCTCACATTGATGTTTCTCTCTCTTACCACTCACCACTCCTTTCCACTCTGTAAAAATGAATGGGAAAATACCCTTTGGTAAGAACTAACACAAGAAGAAGTGAAATAAGAAAGAGGGTGAAGAGGAGAAGGAAGAGAAGGAAGAAGAGGAGGGAGGAGGAAGAGGAGGGAGGAGGAGGAGGAGAAAAAGAAGAAGAAGAAGAAGAAGAAGAAGAAGAAGAAGAAGGAGGAGGAGGAGGAGGAGGAGGAGGAGGAGGAGGAGGAGGAAGAAGAAGAAGAAGAAGAAGAAGAAGAAGAAGAAGAAGAAGAAGAAGAAGAAGAATTATTTAGAAGAGGAAGAGGGGGATGAAGAGGAGGAAGAGGAGGAGGAGGAGAAGAAGGAAGGGGATTAGAAGAGAAGAAGGTAGCTGATCAGCTGATCAGGAAATGAATAGAAGGTAAAGAAATGGAGATAGCCCAATGGAGACACATTACATGGCTTTAAAGACAAGGAGAAAGGTGGAGTGGTAGTTGTTGGAGAACCCAGGCTAATTACTTCTTTTTCATTTCATGATTATCATGATTTGAATGATAAACTAGACCAATTTCTTCTCACATACATGGGATTAATAAATAATACTAATACTAGACAAGAACCATTGAACTTCTAAGTCACTTGATTTCTCTAAGAACAAAATGCCAGAAATAAAGATTATAGAGAATGTCACAATTTTTTATTTGGATACTAGCATGACTATAATTGATCTTTTGATTCTGTATCAATAATAATACAACTATTATTTTATTATAATATCAACAAACACTTGCTGATCATGCATTATGAGCTGTGCATTGTTTAAAAACAAATGTAACTCGTTTAATCCTCATAACTTCCCTGTAAGTCATAATCCCCATTTTTCAGATGCAGAAACTGAGATATAGAGAGTTGAAGTAACTTGTTCACATTCACACAGCAAATAAGTGTTGGAATCAAGACTTTTTAGGAGTGTTACTCCCTGACTTATCCTAGGCAAAGAAGAGAAAAACTAAATTGAATGGGTCAAGAACAGGAAAGCTGAAGTAATTCTGAGGTTGCCAGGACACTTCTATTTCAGAAAAGTTCTGGTGTGAAAGGGGAACAAACTGGTCTTTAGCTACTCTCAGTTCCTTTTTCCTAGTGGCTCAGGAGCAGACAATGGTTTTCCCTGAGCCAAATGCACTAGGCGCTGTTGGCACTAACCACATAATAATGTTCTTTGAAATTTTAGCTCTCTGGTGGCTGGAGCATGGAGGTTCACCTGAAGAATTCTGAGAAATGCTGAAGAGCAAAAAGCAAAAAGTCTTTCTTACAAATGGTCCTCCCAATTTGATTCCATATCTGCACACCATTATAGCAGTTACAGAGTGCCTTCATATTCATGATCTCTTTTCATTTTCACAACAAGCGTAAGGTAGACAGGGAGGTGTTGTGACCTCTGGATCTTTGCACATCCTGTTCCTCTTCTTAGAACATTCTTTCTCCTCCCCGCTGTCTTATGTTATTGCTTAGTCATCTGGCTTGTGATTTCTTACGTTTTGGTCTACTGAGTTAAAGGAGAGAAAAATACTGTCTCAAAAAAATATCTTTGTTTATTTCTGGACTAGATGAGATGATAACCTATGTCTCTCTTAAGGGGAATAAACACCCATTATCCATCCAGCCTTGGCTGTTTGGGTAAACTGGAAATACTCAAGGATAAGAATCCAAGCTACTTAGAACTTTACAAGCCTAGTATCAGTTGGGGGGGGGGAGGGGTCAGGGAGGGGTGGTAGATTTATTATCGTTGTTATGGAGTAAGAACTTTATTATAAAAACTAGACCTTACACAATTATGGGAGAAGGTGGGAGAGTGAACGTCTTAAAGGCATATCTGAAAAATCAGAAAAGGAGTTAGTAAATCTGAAAAGTTAAGCATGTGCAGCCATCAAAGGGAGCTCACAGAGGGATAGTGTCTGAAGAGGTCTGTGGGAAGCCATCACCCCTTAGACTCTAAGGCTTAGAGGCTACTACTTCTGGGATCCAACTAGGAGGTGGCTGGCCTGGAGCTGCTGGATGTCAAGAGGAAGAGCTAGAAGAGTGGAAAGCTACCAGGTACTTCCGCACCTGTCATCATATCTGACCACAATGACCTTCAGGGAGTAATAGTGGCTGCTGCTTCACTTCTGCCTTCCAAATCTTATACAAGTTCCTCTTTTGCTCAACTCTGGCCTGGAACCATAAAGGGAACCATATGTGGTTCCCAACCACGCCAAGTTGACACAGCGAAATCCAGCACACACTCTTAAGCAGAAAAAGGCCAACTAAAGTAAGGGTCACTCATGTGGCTGTCCCATGAGAATCACCCTTGACTCCTCATATCTCCGACATGCCCAGTTTGTCACCAAATTCTCTAGCTTTGATCTCCACAATGACACACACATTTATCATCTCTTCTCTATCACCACGTTCATCACCAGAGTTCTGATTCCCTTTACCATTTTTCTTAAAAAATGAAGGTTTTTCATGTCCTCTATTCATGATGCTCTCTCTGGCCTACGTATCCTTTGCATTTGATACTTCTCCCTAGAATGCTCTTCTCCTTCATACTTCAAGTTTCCATTTAAATATTACTTCCTTTTGGATGAATTTTTGAATCCCTCCAAAAATCTGACTTAGGGGCTTCTATATTCTAGCATTTATTACATTTTAAATATTATTTAATTACCTCTCTTCTTTTCTGCATCTTCACCAACTAGTGCCTTGCATATAGGAACTCAATAATAATTAGGTGATTGACAGGATGAATGAATAAATGAATAATAAGTCCCTCCATTTCCACTATATCTTCTCTTTAATATATTCTATATTCTACATAGAAATTAATGTCTCTGAGAGCTTAAACTTCTTTAGTGGGCTTGTCACTGCCAGTGGAATAAAATGTAGAAACTTCATCTGGGCATTCAAGAGCCAACACATGTGATCCCAGCCTCTTTTCTAAATATTTCCCATCATTCCTCTACATGTTTTTCTGCAGATAACCAAACTGACTCTAGGCTCTTCCCTGATAAAATAATAATAATAATAATAATAATAATAAAATAATAATATATAATATTACATTATATGACAAAATAATGTAATAATAATCTCAAACAGCCTTTATTTATTAAGTACATATTATTTACTAGGCACCGTGGTAAACATTGTATAGATGATATTTTATTGAATCATCAAAATAAGAGATGAGAATGCATCCCTCATTCTAGACATAAAAACACTAAAGTTGGGCGGAACCAGACCTGCCAGAGCCGCTGCCACCAGGAATGAGGGAAGCCAGACCTCGCTCTGCCCTGGGCCCAGGGATGGGCCATCCCGGCTGGCCCGCCGTGGAAGCGAGGGAGCTGATGTCGGGGCTCCGCCGCGCCTTCGGCTCCTGCCCGGACGAGAAGCCTTTGAGCGAGGTCTCCCCACCCAAACCATCCCAGCCAGCAGCTGTCCCAGCCCGCCCACCATGCTGGTGAGGAGCTGGCGCAGCACCTTCCGTTCACGGCCCCGGAGAGTCCTTCCTCCGCCGCCACATGTCCAGGCCGAAGATTCCGCCACTGCCGTCATGTGGATTTTAAAACTACAGTGGAAATTGAACCACAGGAGCAACCGTCGCTGCCACACCTGCCATTGACGCCGAGAATAAGGGAAATCCACCAAAAACAGAGCTCACTACGCCCCGGGCTCAGGGAGTGGGCGGCCTCCCAGCCCGAAGCCATCTCAGCCCGCCTGCCGTGCTGGTGAGGAGAGGGCGTGGCGCCTTCCCTTCACAGCCCTGGCGAGCCCTTCACCCTTCAGGCCCACCGCCGCAGAGCCGAGCCGGAGCCTCTGCCGGGACCCTAAGGAGGGGTGCCACTGCCGCCATTTGGATTTTAAAAATACAGTGGAAATTGAGCCACAAAAGCCACTGCCTCTGCCGCACCCACCACCACAGCCACGAGTGAGGGAAGCCCACTGAGAACAGAACTCACTCCACCCTGGGCCCAGGGAGTGGGCGGCTTCGGAGCTTGGCCTCCACGTCAGCACCCGTTCTTCTGAGGCTCCTTGGAGCTCAGTCTCCCTGCCTGCAGCTGTCCCAGCCTGCCCGCTGTGCTAGCTAGGAGCTAGCACAGTGCCTCCAATTCATGACCCCAGCGCCCCAGAGGGGCCGTGTGCCCCTGGTGAGCCATGTGTCCCAGGGGGCCCTGTGCCCCGGGTGAGCTGAGAGCCCCGGGGGAAACATGTGTGCCCTGGGGAAGCAGTGGGACCCGGGCTAAGGGGCGGTGTGAACCAGAGGAGGAGCAGATTCTATTCGTGTGGTCCTGAGATAGTCACCATAAAACAAGCAGACTGCCAAATGAGGAGCGGATTCTATTTATGTGGTCCTGAGATAGTCACCATAAAACAAGCAGATTGTCAAATGACAGCGGGGAGGGGAAGGAGACCTGGGGGGAGATAAGAGAACAAACGAAGGACTGGTAGGCATGAATATAAGTACAATCAACGAACACAGAACTGTGGGGAGGGAGGGCATGAATGGGAGGTGGGGGGGGGACGACAATGGTAAGCTATGTACACATATAATACCTTAATAAATTAAAAAAAAACCACTAAAGTTCAAAAAAGATAAGTCATCTGCCCGAGGCCACACAGCGAGGAAATGATAAAACCAATACTTAAACTCGTGTATTATCTGACCACACAGTCAAGATTATAACCACTCCACTGTACTGCATCCTTCTGGAAGTAGATCTCAATAACTGTTTTTTGTTTAAATGATTAAGTGGGTGCTTACCAAACAAAATACTTTGAATAGCTTATAATTTGAGTTCTCAAACAGCTTTCTTAGGGAAGAACTACTATTTCCAGATTATAGATGACAAAAGTGAGACCCAAAAGAGGAAGTAACTTAGTGTTGGTCACAAAGATCAAAAGGGCAAAACTGAACTTGAACCCTGATCTGCCTGCCTACATAGCTGGAGGACCTAATCACTGTCTAAATCACTGTTAGCTTCTTGTCTGAGTGTCCTATGGATAAGGGGACAATTCTCAGGGAGACTAAGTGACAACCCATGTGGGTGGTAAACTAGGATTCTGGCTTGCTGTCCAGTGTGTTTTTATCATAAGATCTGTCTCCTTCCCTGACCAGAAATTGGTCCTAGGCCACAGCACGGTAAGAGCCAAGTCCTGCCCACTAGACAGCGGGAGCACACCCAGCCTGCTCAGTCTTTGCTCGTTCTGTACCCTCTGCCTATTAAAATTCAATTTCACTCTGCTGGCCCTCAAGCCATCTGTTTCCTGTTTTCTAAGAATATAGAGAAGAGTGAACCAGAGAGATGTTGTGCCTGCCTTCCAGAAGCTTCACAATAAAGAGTGGCAGTGCTGACAGGAACACTGTGACCATGAAACAAAGGTTCCCTGAAAACAAGCACAACAGGACTTCCCACTCACACTGCTGTGGAGCCGGGGAGTCCTGAACGCTGCATGCTGGTTCTGGGGAAAATTATCACCTTCCTGGAGAAATTTTAAGAAGAGATGAAATGCTGCAAGAGGAGTACCCAGAAACTGGCAGTGGCTGGGGCTAGGGTGCATCATAAAGGCATGGAGGTGGGAAAGGCATTTCAGAATGAGATGTGTGTGTTTTTTTCTCATTTATTTAATCACTTCTTTAAAAAAAAAATCCTTAGGATGCACTTAGTGAACCAGGAATTGTATAACAGCTTAAAACAGAAGAGCTTAACCTAAACTAGTATTGGGAGAGACATCTGAAGGTAGGAGATTGGGTAAAGAGAGGGAGAGCATTCCAGGTGTATGCAAATAGCAGGTGCAATAGCGCGGAGGTGAGCGAGAACGTAGTGCATTGGAGGAGCCAAAAGTAGATCACTGTGCACAGAGAGATGTTATCAATGAAATGAGATAACGGATTTGTTAACAAGCACCAAATCACAGAAAGCCCTTCATTTCATTTTATGGATTTTTATCATTAGGAGGTGGCACTTTCAAAATTTGACCCCCAACTCTTTGATACTCCTCCCACAGAGAGGAGCTCTAGGTCACCAATCTTAGATCCAGGTTCCCTTATGAGGTGCCAAATTCTGGGCTCAGGTCTTAAGAGGAGGCAGCTTCTGCTTCCTGTCTTTTGGAACTCAGCCACCATGTTGTGAGGAAGCCCAAGCAGACCGCAGAGAGGCCCACATGGACAGGCCATATGGCCAGGAACCGAGGTCCCTGACCCTTACCCCAGGTGAGCTTACAGATAACCGCCTGCACTAACTTGCCAACCATATGAGGGAGCCATCTTGGAAGTGCTTAGTCAAACCACTTCAGCCAATGTTGCAAGGAGAAAAGATGAGTCCTCCCCGCTGAGCCGGGCCCCAAATTGTAGAGTCTTGATGTAAACAAATGGTTGTTATTGTTTTCCAGACAGTCAAGTTTAGAGCACAGTCATGCATTTTTTAAGCATGGGAGTAGGTTCTGAAAAACGAGTGGTTAAGCAAGGATTCCATTGTTGTGCGAACACTGTAGTGTGCACTGTCACAAACCTACTCATCGATGGTCTAGCCTACTACACACCTTGGCCACCTGTTACATCAGGGCTACAAGCCTGTACAGCGTGTTACCGCACTGCACACTGTAGGCGATTATAACAGAATTGTATTTGTGTATCTAAACAAACATAGAAAAAGTATGATACCAAAGTTTAAAAATTGGTGTAGGGCACTTACCATAAAAGGAGCTTGCGGGACTGGAAGTTCCTCCGGGTGAGTCAGTGAGTAAGTGGTGAGTGACTGTGAAAGCCTAGAACATTCCTGTGCACTACTGTAGGCTCTGTAAACACTGTCCCACAAACCCTCCCCTGCTTCCTCCCAGCGTGGTCAAAATAGAACATTGAAGCTGTCCATGTGGGCTGGATTGATTGGAAATATCAAGGCGAAACTGGCTGGTTACTAGTGCCTGTCAGGGGGGAGTGAAAGGTGGCCTGAGGATCAGTAGGAATAGAAATCAAGATGGAGAAATCAACATGGGGCTTGCCATGGCGGTGTGGTTTGGGCTGTTGCATGTTGGGGATGAGCAAGCCTAATTTAAAGCTGTTCTGTGTAAGGCCTTTGTGCTCCATCTGGGGGCTGCAGCCTGGTGTTCCGATTGGCTGGGATTCCTGGTGGGAGTAGAGACTGGCTTTTAGGAATAATTTCAGTACCATGCTAGCAACCATAGCAAGTTTTTTTTTTTGTTTGTTTTTAGTTTATTAAAAATTTAATAAATCTTTATTGCTCAGATTATTACAATTGTTTCTCTTCGCCCCCCCCCCCCATAGCTCCCTTCCACTCGGTTCCCACCCCACCCTCTGCCCTTACCCGCCCCCCATTGTCCTCATCCGTAGGTGTATGATTTTAATCCAGTCTCTTCCTGCACCCCCCCACACACCCCTTTTCCCCTGATAATTATCAACAGCAAGTTTTGCTGAGAAAATGTCTGAGGAATTGGAGTCTTCAGACCTTGGCCTTGGGAACTTTCTACTCAAGTCTTACTGCCTCTCAAGATAAAGGAGCCTCCTCAATCTTCTGTAGAATTAATAGACTGAAGCTCCCTCTTGGAGGCTCAGGAGTCCCTGGCCTCCAGTGTCATTCCTTACTACTCTCCATAGACAGGACAGAGCACATCCAACCATGCCACTCCCCTGCCTAGAACCTATCATGGACCCCCCTGTCTTGGGTTTCAACCCAAAGTCAAGGGGCACAAGGCCACACAACCTGGCACTTGACCACCTTCCTTGCTTCCCATGCAGTCCAATCACATCCGCCATGCTGAACATCCCGACAGTGTATAGGGATGTGGAGGCTGTTTCACCCCTCTGTGTCTTTAGCACCAATACCCTTTCTTCTTTATCTGTTCAATAACCAAATGTCTCTTGATATTTCTTATCTCATGTTTTTAAAAGTTTCATTTTTTGCCAAAACCAGTTTGGCTCAGTGGATAGAATGTCGGCCTGCAGACTGAAACATCCCAGGTTTGATTCCGGTCAATGGCATGTACCTTGGTTGCGGGCACATCCCCAGTTGGGGGGTGGGGTGTGCAGGAGGCAGCTGATCAATGTTTCTCTCTCATCGATGTTTCTAACTCAATATCCCCTCTCTCTTCCTCTCTGTAAAAAAATCAATAAAATATATTTCAAAAAAATAAAAGTTTTTTTTTATGTTTTATAATGTACTTGACAGTATTTGCAAGTAAGGGAACAGACATCTACTATAGGGGATATTTACAATCATCCCACTGATAGAACACATGATCCAGAACGTTTGGAGACACTGTGGTAGGGAACAAAGCCCCATGTCCCAGCACTTGTGCAAGAAAGGCGGGGTAGCCTACCAGCTGAGTCGCAGGGAGCGTGTTTTATGGTTTGGCGACAAATCCCTGGCTTGAGTTCCCAACTCCCCACTTTTCTTATTCCTGTGTCCCAATTGCTAATTGTGGTGGTGGTAGCTGCGAGCATGCACTGAGTGCTTACCAGGCACTGTGTGAAGCATATTCATGCATTATCCCATTTAATAATCACAAGAACCTTATGAGGTAGACACTATAATCCTTGGTTTACAAATGAGGAAATGGAGGTGAAAAAACCAGCCCAAGGTCACAGAAGCTCCTGGGATAAGTAGGGTGGGGTTGAAGGTCAGTTCTGGATTCAGGCATGGACTCTGGCATTCATGGTGCTGTCTCTACTTGGAGATCACGTTGTTTTAATGTGAGTCCCACCCTAATATGGCCCTCCCAGCCAGAGGCGAATGAATGAAACATGATGCATGGGGATGCCGCATTTCTGAAGGATGCTGTACGCCTTGCAGTAACAATGGGAAACCGCTCCTGTAAACAGCATAATCCTTTGACACACTACCCTGGCACCACCCCATCGTGGCCAGGTGTCCAAAATCGTTAGCAGTAGGTGCATCAGTGTATAAAGTGGGCCTCAGATGGAAAATGCAGTAAACCAGCGTGCCTTGCCTTCTGATGATGCAACCTCGCCAAATTGTTTACTAAATGTGATGACAGAGAAAAGGGAGGGAGGTCGAGGGACCTCCCAAAGCAGGTAGCAAGATAAGCACTAAGCTGCTCCTCCTACAGCCTCGACACAGGTACTGGTCTCCTCGCTTCCTGCCTCTGTGGGTCCCAGTCCCTCAAGGGTAACACCAAACGTGCAAACATGGCTCGCCATCCCTCCCCCACACCAGCATCTGTGTCTCCCATATTGTCAGCCAGCTTTCCTGTCCTCCAACTGCCGGTTGGCACATGACACCACTCCACTCCACCCAGGAAATGCTTAGCAAGGAGAGAGGAGGTCAGCAAATCCAGAGTCCTTGGGATGATGACACAATGACGTGACCAAGGTCATCGTGAAACCCAAGCTTTGTGTGTGTCCACTGGTGTATGGAGGATATTCATGCATTATCCCATAGGAGCGTCAGAATCCTAACCTCCTGAGCAGCTTAGCGGGGACCAGGTGCCCTCTTTTCCTCCCCTCTTCTCCTGGAGGCATGTGGTCTGGCTGGGGCTGCCGCAGCCATTTCTCGGGCATCCAAGCTGGGATTGATTTATTTCTGGGCCCAGGGTGCAGCTGGCCAAGAAACCCAGCGAGGAGGACACCCCATCCTACCGAGGGAATAGAATTAGGAAGCATTTTGTCTTCCTCCGAGCCCAAGCTGTGATGACTCAAAGCCTACCATGACCACAGATCAAGATGCTCTGTAGAAGGCAGCAGAGAACTTAGGAGGTAGCGAGAGGACGGTGTAAAATAAAGGAAATCCTTGTGTCTGAGTTGGGTTGCTGTTAACTAGAGACACTAGAGCAGGGGTGGGCAAACTTTTTGACTCGAGGGCCACAATGGGTTCTTAAACTGGACCGGAGGGCCGGAACAAAAGCAACCTGACCACGCTGGCACTCTCATCTTGGGCTGCTGGTGAAGGAGCGGAGGGGAGAGCAAGAGAACCCTCCGCCCTTTCGGCTCCGCAGGCCGGATAGAACAGCCGAACGGGCCAGATCCGGCCCTCGGGCCGTAGTTTGCCCACAGCTGCACTAGAGCTTGATTTATGCTCATGGGATTGATCTCAGCGAGAAAAAAAAAAAAAAAAAAAGCATGAAGGTATGGAGAGAAAGGGAATAACTTTGGGAAAATAATCCTGGGAAACAGAGGAGTGGGTGGGATCCAAAGTCTGCATAAAAGGGGCTCATCTTTTCTTAATAGGAAAACAGTATTTTTTTGCTTTTGGGGTGGGGGGTGGGGGAGAGGAATCCACTTTGGGCAGGACTGCTCCAAGCAACCCTGGCCATAGTAGGTTTTCCAATCATTGTGTCAACAAAAGGGGAAAAAATCCCACGTCTGTCCAAATGCTCCATGTGGGGCCTAATACTGCTCCCCTGAGAACCAGCCACTGGCCGCCTCCTGCTGCTCCCTGTCCCCTGCCTGCCCCACCACTGCGGACCCAATCTCAGGGCAGGGGACCTGGGTTTTGAAACTGAGCAACAGACAAAGGACTCTGAGGAAGGGTGGTGCAGCCGAGCTCCGGGGACCCTGGAGTCAGAAATAGCAGCCGGCAGAGAACCAGGGCGACCTCCCGGGGGGCGGGGGGGGGGGGGGGGTAGAGCCACTGGCCCTGAGGATTTAACGGCCCATTGCTCTGCTTCTGCCTGTGACCGGCCAGCCTGCAGTGCCCACGAGAACAGCTAGAAAGCTGGATAAAATGCAAACTTAAAAGTCTGCTTGAAGTCATCAGAGCTTGAGGGACCAAGATGCCAGAGAACAGGTGAGCCCCTTCTTCCTGAGACTCCGCCTGCTAAGACCTCCCCAGGGGCTTTGTCTGAAGGCATCAGACCTGCTGTTCGGATGGCTGTTCGTGAGCTGGCCCTGCCTGCTCGGTCCTCGTCTCTGCCTGCCCCTTACCCTCCGTATCTCAGCCACCAAATATCCTCCGGCCCCGCACTGCTCGGGGCCTGTTCCCTGGGCCTTGCACATGTGCCCTTCCCATCCAGACACGTTCACCCACCTTCCACTTACCTGCTTTCTCTGTAACCTCTCAGCTTAGCTTTGATTTTTTTAGGGGGGAGGATAAAGGCCGGGGGGGGGGGCTTTTATTGATTTCCCTTCCCAACAATCTAGATCAAATACTCCCACCATACAAGCATCACCCTGGATTGTAACTACCTAATCCCTTTAAAAAAGGGACAAAAAAAAAACCAAAACAAAACCCATATCCATATATTTTGTTGATTTTTTAACAGAAAGGAAGGGAAAGGGAGAGAGAAACATTGATCAGCTGCCTCCTGCACAGCCCCTACTGGGGATGCGCTCACAACCAAGGTACATGTCCATGACCGGAATCGAACCTGGTACCCTCTAGTCTGCAGGCTGATGCTCTATCCATTGAGCCAAGCCCATTAGGGCTGCCTAACCCCTTGACTGTCTGTAGCCATGTGGAGATAAGAGCCGTCCCCTGTGCGGGAGCATCAGGTTCCTAATATCCCTGAACAGCTTGGAAGCACAGAGGCTGCAAGAGCCTGTGGGACTCTGAGGCCTTGATCTATGAATGAATGCAGAGCTCCCGGCACAACACCTGTCGAGCAGGAGGCATGTATGCACCATTTCTTGATTTGAGCACAGAATGAGGAGTCCAGAGGCCTGGGACAACTCCCAGATCTGCCGTTAACTCTGGGATTACATCAACTCTCTTTCTTGGCTAATTTATCTGTCTGTGTAGAGAGAGCACTGGGCCAGCCCCCCACATGGCCCTTCCAGCTCTCCTTTCTCTCCTCCTGCACTCGGGGACTGCAGCGTCAGCAGCAAGGCCCCTGCAGCGAAGGTGAGTGAAACCGGAGCGAGACGGGAGCCCTCCCCCGCGGCGCTGGCTCCCCAGCCTCTCCCTGTGAGTCTGCTGCCTGCAGCCAGCCTGACACTGGCTGGTCACTTACAAGGAGATTCAGAGAAAAGGCAAACTTCACTCTTTGGCAACAGGGAGCCCGTGTGAAAGGAGGCTTGGGGAGAGGCCTGGGGATACTTGCCCAAAAGCCAAAGCCCCAATAAATAGGACTTCAGTTCTCTGGGCCATGTCCGCTATCCTTCCCAAAGAGAGGCCCATGTCTTAAAGGCACAGCCACCAACTCCAACCAGAGCGCGTCCTACCTCCCATCCCCATCCCATTTCCTCTCTGCTGGGTCCCCTAATGGTCAAAACAAGTTTAGCATAAGCAGCCTGCCTGCAGGCTGGACCTTTAAGCAGGCTGTGGGGGCCGGTAGATGGGAGTACACCTCTCTGGGCCACACCAGGCCAAGTCTACATCAACCTCTGCAAAGAACTGCTCTATGACGCATCCGAGGGTATCCCGTCCCTCTCTGGACCTCAGTTTCCTCTGGAACAGGAGGGTCAGGTTCCTATGAAATGGGGGTGTTCTCCAGTTGTCCCCTGGCTCTAACATTCTCAAATTCTGTGACAGCTTTGCAGGTGGTCCCTCACCACCTTCCAAACAAAGCCCGGAGAACATGCTAGTGGCCACGTTCCAGCCCCATCTTGCTCCTCGGTTATTTGACAGCAGGGCTTCCGCCGCTCTCCCAGCTGAGCCTCCAAACAGTCCTGAGGAATCAATGAAGGGGCATGTGGAATCCACAATTTATGAGAGCCTTGGTTGCCAGGCTTATGAGATGGGGGAACATTAAAAAGGCACCAGCTTAAGCTGGACGACACCACCTACAACATCAGAGATGACGCTCACAAACGTCACAGTGCGGGAAGGAGCCAGCCACACACTGTGGATGGTCCCCCATTCTTGTGATGTTCTAGAACAGTGTTTCCCAAACTTCTCTCATGATGAAAATCACCTGGTGAAGTTGTTGGAACATATAGGTAAAATTGTATACCTATAATTCTAGTTTAGCACTTCTTAGCTGGGATTCAGGAATCTGTATTTTAACAACTCCACCAGGTGATTCTCATCATGAGAGAAGTTTGGGAAACACTGTTCTAGAAGAAGCCGAGCCAGTCAATGGCGGCAGGAAGCAGGCCAGGTATGCCCCCGGCTGCTGGTGGAAGTGGGGATTGACTGCACCGGAGCACAGGGGAACTTTGCAGCTGGAATCGTTTTCTACCTTAATTAAGGTGTGATCTAGCAAGTGTATTTGTTGCCAAAACTCACCAAACCATGCACTGAAAACCAGTGCACTTTATTGTATGGATCTTAGGTTTTAATAAAGTTAATTTTAAAGCATTTTTTTAAATTCCCGAGATAAACAGAAAAAAGTGCGTTAGAGAAAGAAGGAGAATGGTTTGAAATAGGAAAACCAAATTTAACTTCAAAAGGGCCGATGTCCTGAATTGCAAGTACTTTTCTCCAAGCACCTGCTGCTTTTTACGTGAGCACTCTGCATACCTGGACTCTGAGAAGCAGTAGAAACTGATTTAAATCTTTGATTGATTGATTGATTGATCGAATGATTGATTGAAAAAAACAACTCCAGAGCTGCCGGTAAGTGCACGGAGGGGGCAGACTTGTTTGTGGATGAGGCAGACACCCCAGGCCAGCACTTCTCAGCTCACCTGTGGGGAAGGGCTCAGCGTTGTTGCTGTTGTTGTGGATTGTTTTGTAAAAAGAATCACCTGTGCTAGAGGTCACAGCCTCCTCGACACATTTCTCAGTGTATGAGCTGGCCTGGTCTTAGACTACTGCCAACACACAGACTGGCCCAGAGGCCCCCTCCCTGATGCCAGTACTGCCCCAGAGCGTTCCCAGAACTACGTGGGGAGAGACTGAGGTCCCTCCCGTGTCAGCAGAGAGGCAGGAGCCAGAGACAACTGGGTTCCGAAGCTGGACGTGGCCCTGTTTGCAGAGTGGATGGTCAGGCGGGAGGAAATGTGCTCAGGAGGATTTCAGGGAAGGTACTTGAGGTCAACCGAGCACTGCTGTGGACAGCTCTGTCTGGCAGCACACGCCGCGTGGTGAGGGACAGAGTGGCCCGAGGCACGGCCGGATGGGAGGCCTGCTGCAGCCACGCAGGTGGGGGGATGACCGGGACCTGAGCTGTCTGTCCTGGCAGCTGCGGAGCTGGGGAAGGGAGTGGTGAGCCCAGGGCTGGGAAGGGAAGGTCTGTGGCTGGTGACAGACCCAAGTCCCCTGGGAGATGAAGACAGGGTTAGAGCGGGTGCTTTGACCCGGGAGGAGGCAGGCATTCGGAGGACTGAGAAGAAAAGGAAGGAAGCTGGTGTCTGGGGTCTCCATTTGCTCTGGGAAACCGGAAGTAGGCTCTTGGGTGTGCCCAGGCAGACTGGGCCCGGCGGTCGCAGAGGGCTGCCTGCCTGCCCTGGCCTCTGGCCCAGCAATCCTTGACCCACTGCCGCCCGCCCGCAGTGCCACCCACAGCGCCGGAGGGGGTGGGACGAAGCTCAGGCTCCTGCGTGCCATTGTCGGCGCCTGGCCTGCCGGCCTCCTCCCACTCGTACTCCTGTAGCTCCTCCTCACCTTCCAGGCCCAGCGCAGATGTCACCCCGCGGGATAAGCCCCTGCCTGCTGCCCAGCTCTCAAAGGCGTCAGAGCACACCTGCACATCCCGGGACAGCGGCTCCCATGCTGGCCTGCCATCACTGAGACATCCCTGTGTAGGGGCGTCTCCAACTTCTTTCCCTGCCACCTTTGGCCCTGAGTCGGACAGAGGCCACGGGCACTGGGCTCCACAGGTGTGGGGTGACTGAGAGCCAGGGCCACGTGATTCCTCTGCCCTCAGACACACCTGTGGCCCATTATCTGAAACCTCCAGCTTCTCCCAGCCCAGACACTGTAAGAGCTCCTCTCGGAATGAAAAGTGTGGCCACCCAACAGGGCAGAGCTTCTCTGGGGGTAGCCCACAGCAGGCTCACCTGAAAAGGCTGCACGTTAAAAAGCTGGACAGACCCTGATCTGAGCGGGGAGCTGGGACGTCACCATCTTTGGTGTGAGAACAAGAAGCAGAAGAGCCGAAACTGGTGTGGCTCAGTGGGTAGAGTGTCGGTCTGCGGACTGAAAGGTCCCAGGTTCTATTCCAGTCAAGGGCATGTACATTGGTTGCGGGCACATCCCCGGTAGAGAGCGTGCAAGAGGCAGCTGGTCGATGTTTCTCTCTCATCGATGTTTCTAGCTCTCTATATCTCTCCCTTCCTGTCTGTAAAATATCAATAAAATATATTAAAAAAAAAAAAAAAGAAGAAGAAGAAGAAGAAGCGGAAGAGAAGCCGGGTAATCCCTCAGACCTGCTGGTGCTGCAGTCACTGGACTGGGGGAAGGTGGGCCTATGGCAGACCAGAGGCTGGAAGCTTGGTTTCAATGTGGGGCTGTCAGTCCCTGGGGACGGGAGCGGTGGGCCAGCACAGCCTGGGCTTCCGGGCTGGTCCACGGGACTGGGCTGGTGCCTTGCCGTAGAGAGGGGTAGGGAATGTCCAGCCGGCGGGCTGTGTAAGGGTCCGAGAAATCATTTTGTTGTTGATGGGGGCGGGGGGGGGGGGCGGGAGGGGAAATAGCGATAGGTGCCTGACCCATGGGGTCAGACTAAACCTGGGGTCAGCAACCTCACTACTTGGGCTCTCCCCAGGAAAGAATTCAGAGCAAGACCCACCCTGTGAGAAAGCACTGGGTACATTGCAGCGGTAAAAGTCATTCCTAGAGAGATGCAAATCAAAACAACAATGCGGTACCATCTCACACCTGTCAGAATGGCCAACATCAACAAAACAACAAACGACAAATGTTGGCGAGGTTGCGGAGAAAAAGGAACCCTCGTGCACTGCTGGTGGGATTGCAGGTTGGTGCAACCACTGTGGAGAACAGTATGGAGCTTCCTCAAAAAACTGAAAATGGAACTCCCATTTGACCCAGTAATCCCACTACTAGGAATATACCCCAGGAAACTAGAAACACCAATCAGAAAGGATATATGCACCCCTATGTTCATAGCAGCACAATTTACAATAGCTAGGATTTGGAAACAGCCTAGGTGCCCATCAGCAGATGAATGGATCTACACAATGGAATACTATGCTGCCATAAAAAGGAAGGAATTCTCATCATTTGCAGCAACCTGGATGGAATTGGAGAGCATCATGCTGAGTGAAATAAGCCAGTCAATGAAAGAGAAACACCACATGACTTCACTCATTTATGGATATTAAAGAACATTATAAACGAATGAACAGAAAGATAGATATAGAGACAGTAAAACAACAAGCAGACTGTCAAATGACAGCGGGGGGAGGAGGGGTAGGGAGATCTGGGGGAGATAAGAGATCAACGGAAGGACTGGTATGCATGCATATAAGTACAACCAATGGATACAAAACTCTGGGAAGGGAGGGCATGTATGGGGGGGGGCAATGGTAAGCTATGTACACATATAATACCTTAATAAATTTTAAAAACACAAAGTCACTCCTAGAAGACATGAGCTTAGGAAACAAGCTTTAGAGTAAAGAAAGGGCCCTCGGAGCTTGGGGTGAGGAATCCGCTGATGGTAATGGGCCTGGAGAAGAAAGAGGGAAAGAAAGGAAATGGAGAGGGAAGGGAAAGGATGGGTGTGCTCCCTGGAGGGAGAACGCACTGGGGGCTCCCTCCTAAGGCTTTTAAGGGCTGAGTTTTAGGGGCGGTCCCGGGGGAAGATCTCAATAGGATGCTCAGCAGTTTTCCAGGCGAGTCCTTTGGGGGCTGTGGTCTGCACTGGTTGATTGGCCGGCACCAGGCAGAGGGTCATCGTTCCAATCAGCTGGTCCTCACGTCAGCCGTGGCTGGTTCTGGTGCTTGCCCGGGCCTGGAGCTGAAACACAACAGAGGCCTACATGTAATGTAGGGAGGAAAGGTCGGGGGGTCCAAACCCCATGACCAGTGTTATGCTAGGGGAGGGAGAGTCGCCCCGGGGGATAGTCCCCCCTACCACTGATTGTCCATTGGTAGGCACCTGGGCTTTCTATCCCGGTGGCCTTCTGTACCGGCCCAAGCTCCTGCTCTGCTCACGTCTGTCTAGCTGCCTACAGCAGTTCGGTCTGGCCCTGCCGAGGCATTAGGGCTGAGTTAATTAAGCGTTTGGCCAAATACTTCAGGCTAATTTTTAAGTTGATCGTTTCATACGGCCCGACAACGATGTTCTAAATATCCCAGAGGCCCTCGGCAGAACAAAGGTTCCTCACGCCTGCTCTGGAGGACAGTACGTGTTTTTTAGTATCATCTCTGCCCACGCCCTTTGAGGAGAAGGATTTTAATCTGAGAAGAGGCTTCTGCAGCTCCGAGAAGAAAGGGATTGAGACCTCAGGGGGAAGCGACAAGAACACAAGAAGCAATCAAGTTTAGCCCAGCTGCCGTGACTCTGGCTGCCTGTCAGACTATGAACCAGGAAGTCACGGTTCGATTCCCCGGCAGTGCACCTGCCCGGGTTTGCAGGCTCGATCCCCAGGAGGGGGCAGCCAATGAATGGTCCTCTCTCATCATTGATGTTTCTATCTTTCCCTATCCCTGCCTCTCTGAAATAAAGAAGCAGAAATTTCAGTTGGGAGCAGGGATTCCTGGACATGAAATGTTCAGCAGTAAAACCAGGACCGTCACCTTCAGGGTTCGTCTCCTCTCAGTCCTTGGAGGGCTGAGTGGTTCCGTCAGCAAGTGACTCCCCTGCCCAACCCGACTGGAACCAGTGGCCCGAGGGTGCACCTCAGGGGGAGGAGCTCTGCATGCTTCCTGAGGGACGATAGACCCAGTGATGGACGGACAGATGGACGGACGGACAGACGGGCTGCTCCACCTCCACAGACTTCCCAAGCAGGTGCGCCTCTCCTAAGTCCCGGGCTGTTCACAGATGTGGCGTTCTCGTCTCCTCTCCCCCTCGTGCCTGAATCTGTCCAGGAATGTCACATTCCAGCCTCGCCGGGCCAACCACATGTCACCGTGCCAACCATCCGAACGCCACACATCCCAAATACGGCGGTTCTGAATGATTCGGGCAGGAAGGCGTGCTGGGCGTTTAAGAGCAAAACTCACCTCCTACCCATCCTCCCAGGACCCCAAGGTTTGCACCATTACATGGGGAATCTCGAGATTCTCGAGGGCAACATGCAATTTCCGGTCCCGTTCGTTGAGTGACACCGATGATAAGTAATGGGGCTGCTCTCGTCACTTTTTAATTCATCCCGTCCCGCCTCCGCCATGCTCTCCGCTGGTCCTCCGTGAACGGCCTTGTGAGGAAAGCAGCTGATGGCGGCCAGAAGGGATCAGATGTGCTGAGGAGGGTCAGGCGGCTCTAGAAGCCGAGTCCCTGGGGCGGGAACGCCCACAGGGCTTTTCCCACGCCACCGTCCAGGGTCTGTCGTCTCCAGCCTCCCTCAGACGTGGACACGCTTGTTAATCCACCGAGGGGCCCTTGCCAGGGGCTTTTCAGAAGCACTGGAGTGGAAGCTGGCAAACAAAGCAAGGGAGGATTACACAAAACAGGGTTTGGAGGACGGCAGAGGGCAGTGGCTGAGAACCAGGGCTTCCGAGGCCGCAGGCCTGGACTCCAGCGCCAGGTTTGCCACTCGCTACCCGTGTGACCTTGGGCGAGTCACGCCGCCTCCCGGAGCGTCAGTTTTCTCATCTGGGAAGAGGGAATACAGTTCGCCCCTGCTCTATAGGGTTGCGAGGATGAAAAGCAGTAATGTGTGCAAAACAGCTTAGTTTAGCACAGGGCCTGGCACAAAATAGGCACTGAAAAAAAATTCGCTGAATAATGGATTGAAATAATTGGCAAGGTTGGGGTGTGGAAGACCGGCTAAGCCTGAAGCCAGCCGGGGCTCTCTACCTTTATGAAATGCTGGCGCCCACACACACCAAGCCCCTCCCACCAGACACCTGGAGTAAGAGGCCTCCCGGAAACAGCTGGGGGTGCTCCCGGAGCCCCTTCCAAGCCTAAAGCGCCCACATCACTCACTTGCCTTCAAAAAGGAGGAGCTTGGAGTGGGACTTAGGCCTCCAACCAAAGATATGTCTCTGCCTGAGGGAGGAAATGGACTAGCCAACGAATTGGGGTAGATCTGGCCCTGGCCTACACCCAAGATGAAGCATTTCTGTCTTCAGGGCCCACAGAGGGGAAGCAACTCGCTCAAGACTGTACGGCCGGCCCTGGCCGGTTGGCTCAGTGGTTAGAGTGTCAGCCCACGGACCCAAGGGTCACGGTTTCGATTCCTGATCAAGGGCACGTACCTCGGTCGGTTGCAGGCTTGATCCCTGGCCCTGGTTGTATCACCAGTTACTATATCTCTATTGATAGTTCTCTTCTCCCTCCCGCCCCCCTGCTACCTTCTCTCTCTCTCAAAAAAAAAAAAAAATCAATGGAATAAGTATCCTCTGATGAGGATTTTTTTTTTTTAAAGACTACACAGCCAGGTAGCGGCAAAGCCTGGGCTGGAACCCAGTCTCCTGGCCTCCAGCGCCAGACTCCCTGCCACCAAGTCCCTAATTACAGGACCGGCTTTCAAAACCATTAGGGCACAGAATTAGCTCAGCACTAAGCTTCCAAAATCCCCCCCGGGCCCTCCCACGGCTCCTCTGGAGGACAAAACCGCTCAGGGAGAAAAGAGCATTAGCCAGCCTTTTGAAAAGGCAGAGGAGGGTGTATCCCGAGCCAGGAGCTCCTGAGCCGAAATCCGGATCCGATCAAGGATCCTCTGGGCTCCACCCCGGGTGCAAGTTTTATCTCTCTTGGTCCCGGGATGCTGTGGGAGGGTGAAGAGTCAGGTTTAGGAGCCTGATGCTCTCTGATAAGCACATTCCATACGTCCCTGCAGCCTCGCCAAAGGAGTGGCCGGCCGCGTGCAGCTGCGCCAAAGGCTCGGACAAACAGGTCGCTCCAATCCCCGGTGAGGTTTATTATTGGGAGGTGCCCCACCCACCCCACCCTGGAATTCCAGACAGCGGCTCCATTCTCACCGCCCTTCACCGCTGGGTCACGGGCCCGGCTGGGTCACGGGTTCTGGGATGGTGGCTCAGAATCGCTCAGATGGGATGCTTTACCTCTGGGCTCAGGGAACCGAGGCAGAGAGGAGGGGCTGTCCAAGGTCACCCGGTGGGCTCAAGGGGAGAGTTTCTGGCTCTTTGGCCCGCAACCTCCTTGGACCTGAATGCGGAGGCCTGAGCAGTGCAGGTGCCAGAGCATCTGACGAGGAGCCCAGGGCACCAGGGCAGCAAGGAGCAGGGAGAAGCACCCAGCAGACTCCAGTGACCGAGCCTGGAGCACGTGGCGGTGCAGGAGACCGGTCCCCTGACGGCCAGGTAGCTCAGGGCACGCAGCCAGGTGTTTGCATAACCCGAAGCCACGCCTACTGCAGACACTCACCAGAGAAGTGAGCCCTTCCCCCTCCCTGCCTCCCTGCATCCCAGAAGCTGGATTTCCCAAACAGATGTGTCACCCGGAGAAGGGACACCTTAATTTGCAATAGGAGACGGATAAGTTAAAAAACAACCCCAAGTTCCAGAGCTGAGTGGCATTACTAAGGAATTTCCTCCTTTTTAGATGCCTTATCAGTGTTTCCCAAACTTTTGACATATGTGTACCCGTTCTATAATTTTCATAACGCTGAGTACCCCTCGTCAAAAAAAAGGTTGTATTTTAATAACAATCAAAATATATTTATTTTTTAAATTTTTTTGGTACATACACAAAATAATAATAAACCAAAAATAAAATTATTCATAATAAAATATAAATAAAAGTCATATTATAAATAACATTTATTTGCACACCAGACCATCTCACGCTTCACAAGAATGTCTTGACTTGACTCATGAGAATGTAGAATTAGGCGCAGCTAAGCACGGTGCAGTGCATATCCCCACCAAACTCTTCCCGTACCCCTGGGGGTACGCGTACCACACTTTGGGAAACACTGCGTAGGCACGCTTCTCTGGGAACATGTAGTTCCAGAATCGAATAACCAATAGCTGAAGTCTAGAAAGCTAGCACTGAGGCATTTGCTGTTGTTGGGACCTGAATTCTGGGCTGGGGGACTTCCTTGTTTGTTTTTATTTCAGTTGCCAGGGGTAGTGTCCTTCCCAATTAGAGCACTTGGAAAGACAAAACACAAATAAAACAACAAACTCCCTAAAGAATAATACGTGGGTGTGGGTAGGAACAGTGCACAGAACCACAGAATAAATGCTGGTTCCTAGGGTCACCTTCGGGAGCTGCTGACATAGGAACCCTTTTGGCTCACAGAACAAAGACGGCACAGGCACCTCTATGTATCAGAGTCTAGAAACTGCCTTCATGTACCAAGGTATAAAACCTTGAGATTATCATGAGGAAATGGTTTAAAACAAATCCTTGAAGTTTGCGAAGAAAAACAAGTTATTTGCCAGAGAATCAAGTGATGTCCTTAAATGGAAGAAGCAAGAAAGCTTGACCCTCCCTTGGGCTGCTAGCTGGGCCATGATTACCTCCCAACAGGTGAGGGGCTATCCTGAAGGAGTCTGGCAAACAGAAGGCACTCAATAAATGTTTCTTTTACAGCACTAGCCAGTTTGCCTCAGTGAATAAAGTGTCGGCCAGTAGACTGAAGGGTCTTGGTTTCAGTTTTGGTCAAGGGCACGTGCCTGGGTTGCAGGCTTGATCCACGGCCCTGGTTGGGGCGCCTTCGGGAAGCAACCAAGAGATGTGTCTCTCTCACATCGATGTTTCTCTCTGTGTGTCTCTCCCCCTCCGTTCCACTCTCTCTAAAAAATCAATGGAAAAATAGCCTCAGATGAGTATTGACAACAACACAAAATGTTTCTTTTACAAGTAAGGTCAAGAAAGAGAATTTTTGTGAACGTTGAAGGTCTAAATGCTTGGTCTATTTCTCTGAGGAGCTCAAACTTGTCCTAATGGCCATAGTGTAACTAACCTGTTGAGGTTGAGTGCCCTCTGTGTGCAGGCACTGTGCTAAGCATTTCTCAGTCCCTTCCCCACTGAATCCTCACGATAACCCAATTAGCAAGTAACTGTCATGTGCTCCATTTTACTCATTGGGTAACCGAGGATTATGGAAGTTGAAGAACTTGCCTAGTAAGTGGCAGAGCTGGAATCAGCACAAGGGCCGTCTGACCTCAGAGCCTATTTTTAAAAATTATGTTCTACTTCCTGCCAATCCAAAAAGCTTCCTATAATTTAGTTAATTCGGGCCCTGGGAGGAGGGTACTTTCTGTTCATAAATTAATGGGATATGAACTGCAAGCTCAGCCCGTGTTTGCGAGTGCTGAACTTTGGCTCTTGGCCTGGTTCTGGGAGTGCTGGGATTCTTCATTTAACAAACACGAGTTTGTTCATTCAAATCCACGGCAGCGCCTCTGACACGATGGGGAAAGAAGTGGCAGAGGGTCTGCCCTCAGGGAGCTCCCAGGCGAGTGGAAGGACAATCAATGAATTCCATGATTCAGTTTGCTAGCACACGTGTGAGGTCCTGTGAGCACCGGAGGCAAAGGCGTAGTAAGGTGGTGGTTGTGTAAGTTCACGGATTCTGCAGCCTGAGGTGGAGTCCTGGCTCCTCCTCCATTGAATGAGTTGGGTGCCCTGGACACATTCCCTAACTTTCTAAGGTTCAGTTGTTCTCACTTTTAAAAAGATGTATAGTTTATTGATTTTTTTTTTATATAGAGAGGAAGTGAGAGGGATAAAGAGCTAGAAACATTGATGAGAGAGAAACATTGATCAGCTGCCTCCTGCACACCTCCCACTGGGGATGTGCCCGCAACCAATGTACGTGCCCTTGACCGGAATCGAACCTGGGACCTTTCAGTCCACAGGCTGACGCTCTACCCACTGAGCCAAACCAGTTTCACTTTTTAAATGCTGACAATAGAGTCCACACCTCCCCCACTATTACAGGATGGGGTGATAAGTGCCTGCTCCAGCACCTTGTAAGTGCTGCATAAATAGGAGCCACTGGAAAAGACTGGTGTAGGAATTCAGGGATGGTTCTACATGAGACTTGGGCAGGAAGGGCAAGTGAGAAGTGGTTCTCTCAGGAGGAGAGACTGGACAGAAGCAAGAGGAGATGAACACGTAACATGTGCTCAGAGGAAAGAGAGGTTTGCTATGGCAAAGAGAACCAAAAGCACAAAGTGTCAAGAATAGGACGTGAGGGCGATCTGGCTGCAACATCTGTCACCCCATTGATTGCCAGTGTTGATTTGGCTGATCTGGCTGGCTAGGTGGGTGTCCCCCTCCTGCTACCCTGACCCATGTGCACCCTCCCGAAGCTGCGTGCTTGGTCGAAGAGGATAACCTTCCTCTCAGAGGAGAGGGCTAGTCTTTGGTCTTGGGTCCAGGGTATACAAGTAGCTGTGCTCCTCTGCTAGGACCTCCAAACAAGCTCTCAAGAAAGAGAGTGATGAGCCGTGTCCAGTACTCTGTGCACAACTTTGTAAAGACAGATGTACAAGGAGTCCGTTGCAGTATTGTTTGAAATGGGAATGAATGCATGCGTGAGAGGATATACCAAAAAATCAATAAGCCAATAAATAAGTAGAAACCACCCTGGTGTCCATCCACAGATTTGCTAAGTGAATTATGTTGTAGCCGTATAATGGGACACCATTTGGATGTTTTCTAAATGATGCCTATCTAGCCATGCTCACAAGGAAAGACAGCTGCGCCGTAGTGTTAAATGAAAATGTCAACTGCAGAAAGGTCCGTTGAAATGATCCAGATTTGTAAATTCATGAGCAGTGAGTATAGAGGAATCTTTACGAAGTTATTTATAGTGGCTGTCTCTGGGGAATGGCATGGGGATGGGGCTGGGGATGTTTCACTTTCTACTCTATAATGAGGGGTATTATTTGGGGATATCATTTTCATAGTACAAATTTTATTAAATATTAATGCCCCAAAGGAGATGAGTAGGATAAAAAAGGAAAAGAGGCGATTGGGAGGTCATTGGTTACCCAGAAAAAAAGCAGGTTCTGGCAGAGTGGTGGCATGGAAATTAACAAAGCATTGGGGTGAAAAGTGGGGTCAGCAGGTGGCTCATTTCTTCCCCTGTATGCCAAATGGAGAAGGAACCAGGGAAAAGAAGGAATTGGGGGTGTTGCAGAAGCCCTAAGGGAAGGTCTTGGGCAGGAAGGGCAAGTGAGAAGTGATGGGATGGACAAGAGAAGAATAGATAGATTTAGTAGAGAAGGAAGGAAGGAAGTGGGGGCGAGGGAGGGGAAAGGAAGAGAAGAAGAGGGGAAGGGAAGGGAAGGGAAGGGAAGGGAAGGGAAGGGAAGGGAAGGGAAGGGGAGGGGAGGGGAGGGGAGGGGAGGGGAGGGGAGGGGAGGGGAGGGGAGGGGAGGGGAGGGGAGGGGAGGGGAGGGGAGGGGAGGGGAGGGGAGCGATGTTAGTTGTCAGTCTTAAAAGTTTGAAGAAAATGTTGGGTGGCCTCAGACATATCATTCAAGTGGGCAGGAGGTAGGGTGGAGTGGGGCAATGTGAGCTTGGATTGGAGGCTGGAGGAGATTAGAGGACCGATTTCTGACTAGCTCAGAAGGGATGGCAAGGCGCTCCCAGCTGGTAGACCTGCTGGTCCTCCCATTCCTGACCCCCCCATTCCAGGTCTCCAGGCTTCCTGGTGCCAACCCACCCTTGGCTCTCTGGGCCCCAACTCTTTGTTTTCTGTGGCCTCCCTGGGGATGTTAAGGTGAGGGAAGGCAAAGGGTGGGTGGCCTGTGGCTACCGCTACTAACAATGCTGCTTCCGGGTATTTTATCCCTGGTGGAATAGGATATTTTTGTTGTTGTTGTTAAAGTCTCAGCTTTCTAGAGTATTCTAGTAGTGCCCAAAGGCTCTCATAGCCAAAGTTTTCCCTCACACCCTGGGTCGGGTGGGAATCAGCAGACCGGGTATCTGAGACTGGAACCAGCAACTCATTAGTATTGATAATTACATTGTTTCTGAAATCATTCTCAGCAAACGGCACTTGGCGTGTGGAAGAAGAGGAAAGGAGGGAAAAGAGGAGGAGAGAAATAAGAACGGGAAGGAGGAAGTGAGTCGGCAAATCTCAGAGGAGTAGGCAGAATGTGTGCCCTCCCTGCAGCCCACCTGGAGGGTTAAGGAGCCTGGGCGAGGAATTTCAGTTGTTGCCTCTGGGTCAGGAGAAGTGCTAGGACCCTGAGGTCCCCATGCCAGGACCCATCCTCGTCCTTGCATTATTTGGAGGCTGGCTCTGGAGGATGAGCGATAAGCTCCCGTTTATACTTCATGCCTAAGGTAGACTTGTGGACAGGAGGAGCGCCCACTCCTACCTGGGGGAGTGGGTCAGGATAGCCCTGCTGGGCTGGGCTAAGTCAAGGTCTGCCCTTTTGATAACCAGAAGGCTCCAGGCAAACTACAGCAAGAAGAAAAGATCTGCCGAAACCGGTTTGGCTCAGTGGATAGAGTGTCAGCCTGTGGACTGAAGGGTCCCGGATTCGATTCAGGTCAAGGGCATGTACCTTGGTTGCGGGCACATCCCCAGTAGGGGGTGTGCAAGAGGCAGCTGATCATTGATTCTTTCTCATCGATGTTTCTAACTCTCTGTCCCTCTCTCTTCATCTCTGTAAAAAATCAATAAAATATATATTTTTAAAAAATAAAATGAAAATATCCTGAAGGCACAATATGTAAGAATGTCAGTAGCAGGTCCTGGCTGGATAGCTCAATTGGTTAGACCATCATCCTGATATGCCAAGATTTCAGATTTGACCCCTGGTCAGGGCACATACAAGAATCAACCAATGAATGCATAAATAAATGGGACAACAAATCAATGTTTGTTTCTCTATTTGATTCTCTTTCTCTCAAACCAGTTTAAAAAAATGCCAGTGCTGGAAGGAACCTTGAAGACAGAATTTATCCCTTCCTCTTCCCTGTCTCTGGGGCACTTCTTGCAGACAACATGCTGCATTATAATTTATTGGCATGCATCTATCAACAACAACAACAACAACAAACACCCTATGTTGCGTTGCCAAAGCATGGCCTCTAGCCGGGAGAGATTTGCTGAATGTCCGTGAGTGTTTGTTTCACCTAGTCTTACCCCCTTGTTTACTGATGAGAAGAAATTAGTCCAAAACACGGGACAAACATACCAAACTTGCTCAGGCTAATGACACGCTGGCCAGAGAGTTAGCTCCAGACTGGGGCATTCTGGCCAAGAATGAAGGCTTTCCACAATGCACAGTGAGCTGGAGAGAACTGAGATCCAACACACAGTGTGTCCCGCACAGGGTAGCCTGGCAGCTACACTGAGGAAACAGCCTTATAAGCAAAAGAAACTTATAAGAGTATCTGGTTAAGGATGCAAGACCCCCAAAGATGCTCTAACCTTGAGGTAGAGTGTACGAGGTACCAGCTTTCTGCTTTGCATTAAGAAGTGGTCCCGGCTGAAACCTGTTTGGCTCAGTGGTAGAGCGTTGGTCTGCGGACTGAAGGGTCCTGGGTTCAATTCCAGTCGGGGGCATGTACATTGGTTGCGGGCACATCCCCGGTCAGGGGTGTGCAGGAGGCAGCTGGTCGATGTTTCTCTCTCATCGACGTTTCTAGCTCTCTATCTCTCTCCCTTCCTCTCTGTAAAATATCAATAAAATATATATTTAAAAAAAAAAAAGAAGTGGTCCCATCTCCTCCATAAGGGAGTTGCCCTTTGAATCCTCTCAGATAAGTTCAGAAAGTACCTTAAGGAGAGTTAGGCCTCCAGGGGAGTGGCCGAGTTGGGTATCAGGGACCATGAAGGGTCAGTCTTTGAATTAACCCTTTGTACAAACACCCTTTAAACGTTGCTCAAAAAGGGAGAAGGTGAAATCCTCCTGGAGGTGTTTCCTCTGAACTCCAGTCCCCACGTATGTTCCTGAAAAGGAAAACAGGGCTCTGGGACGAGGAAGGGTGGAAAAAGGCCGCTCTCCGAGCCTGCCCCGGGGGAGTGGCCACATGCATGAGCACACTAAAGGCACTGAGAAAGCCTGCAGTGAGGAATCTGGTTGAACTTTGTGCAACCCAGGATTGCATAATCATGTCACCAGGGAACACTTTGTTCCCCGTGACCCTCGGGACAATGGCTCTCGGGCTTTTTTGTTCACAGCACACTCTCAGATTCTGGAATTTGGGGCAGCACACTTGAAATCGGTAATGTGGGCAATGCCCATGGGTGGGGCTAGGATTTACCACGGTCTCTCCCCGGGGCCAGAACCTCTATGGCTCCTTTGGTGCTCTGGGTCCTTAGCTGGAGGTGAACTTGACCTTGGCTCTGCTCTCTTATAGATTTCCAAAACCTATTCCAGAAAAGTCTCCATTGAAATGCCTCGTTATCACACCAGCTGACCCCACTCTTCCAAGACACTTAGCTCTAAGACACTCCCCACAAGGCATCATTGCCACAGTATAAGGTGCAGCTGAAGCAAAAGGAAATGTTTTGCACCCTGGAAAAAGTTTGGTAGCCCATCTGTACGTGATTTAAACCCCCCAGGCTGAGAGCACTCGCCCTGGAAATGGTATTCCAGGAAGTAACCCAGGAGGACTGTTAAGAGGAGGCATTCTCTTACCAGGTTAGCTGGGGCTGGCCCTTGCTTCTCAGAGGCGTGGAAGGCTGGGGGGAGGGGAGGCTGCTGGACCCCTGGAAGCCAATGTCTGACATCCTCTGAAACACAGAGAGTAGCACGCAAATCCCATCACTGAAAGGAACGCCCAAATCTGTAGAGAATTTTTATGTGTTTATTTGAGCCAAACTGATAACAATTCCTGGGAAGCAAAACCTCAGCAGTCCGAGAATGCTCTGGAGGATGGCAGTCTTCCCACTTACTTTGTACATGAGAATCAAAGGAGGAGCCGCAAGAGGGGGACGGAAGCCCACTGGTGGTAGGGTAAGGGGGCGGTGAGAACACAAGGCGGGGACATCTCTGGGACTGGATAAAAAGTAAAACAGAGAAACACACTTTTGACATCAGTGGGTACAGGAGAGTGAACACATCCAGCAGACAGAGATGGTATGTGGGCAATAAGAACACAAGGAGGGTATCTGCTCTTGTGCCTTGAGGGGTCCAGAAAGGAAGAGTACCCTGACATTTCAAAGGTAGGTTATCCTAGATGCACAAAGGCTAAAGACAGGCGAAAGACAAAAGGTAAAGATTGACCTTTGCCAAGGAAGCAACAGGCCCAGGGCGTGACTACGCTGTGACCCCCTTTTAGGGAGCAAATTTTTAAAATATATCTTTTATTGAATTTTTACAGGGAGGAAGAGAGAGGGACAGAGAGCTAGAAACATCGATGAGAGAGAGACATCAATCAGCTGCCTCCTGCACACCCCCTACTGGGGATGTGCCCGCAACCAGGGTACATGCCCTTGACCGGAATCGAACCCGGGACCTTTCAGTCCGCAGGCCGACGCTCTATGCACTGAGCCAAACCGGTCTCGGCTAGGGAGCAGTTTTTATGCTCAGACTGCCCCTGTCCTGCACTCAGAGGTTATTGGCCTCTGAGTGCAGGACCTGCCACGCGGGCCTCCCCTGAGCTCACCATGTTTAGTATCTGGGCCCTTTTTTGTCCACAATCCCATTTTCCTCTTTCTAATTCTTTATCGAATTGCTTATTTTTATTTTCCATTATTTAAATAGCAAATTTCATGGAAAGAAAGGGCTCTGGTGTTAATTTATTTAATTGCGTGCTTGTGAATGGTTATTTTTTTTAAAGCAACCTTCCAGAAAATTATGCTACCCCTTAATTCATTCTCATTAGGGAAATTAGGATGCGTAAAAGGACAGCCGTCAAGGAGAGCAAAGACCCTCCCCCCCCCCCCCTTCATCCTCTTCCTGGCTCTGCCACTAGATAAGCAAGTGGCTCCACCCCTCTGAGGCCCGCTTTCCTTCGCAGCAAAAAGCTGCATTGGATCATGAAGCTTCTAGAATCTCTTCAATTCCGGTATGATTCTCATTTCTAAAAGGTGCGAGGCAATAGCTCTAAAATTAGTACAAGAAAGAAAAGGAAGAACTGTGAACCGTTGGAAGAAAGAAAACAACAACAACAACTGGGCCAAATAGGAGTCCCTTTTGCTAAGCCAGTTCACCAAAACAAAGCAATAATAATCTAACGAACTATCTTTCAGCCTTTCCCAGGAGTGGAATCTTAAATTCACCCAGCTGGCCCAGCGGGAGTGGCTCCGTTGGTTGGAGCATTGTCCCGTGCGCCGAAAGGTTGCCGGTTTGATTCCCAGTCAGGGCACATATCTACCTGTGTTTCCCCGAAAATGAGACATCCTCCGAAAATAAGACCTACTTCATGGAAACATAATACATCCCCTGAAAATAAGACCTAGCACGTCTTTGGGAGCAAAAAATTAATATAAGACACTGTCTTATTTTCGGGGAAAGAGGGTAGGTTGTAGGTATATCCCTGGTAGGAGGTATACAGACGGCAACTGATTGATGTTTCTCTCTTTCTCTCTCTCTTTCTTTCTGACTCCCTTCCTCTCTCTAAGCACGTCCTCAGGTGAGGATTTTTAAAAAATGAATAAATAAATCCATCAGTGTGGAGCCTTCTGTCGATTCTGGTGAGGTAATCTACATGATACCACTACCATGCCCTTCCCCCCAAAAGATGACCTGCCTAAAAATAAACCTTTTTTTTCCTTCTTTTTTCTGCTAGTAACTCCCTCGCCCCAGCCTCCTGTTTATAAACAACTTCCATTTTGTACAACCCCTTGGAGCACTCTCCTAGCTGTTAAATAGGGTGTGCCGTATTCACTAACTGCTTAATAAAGCCAATTAGATCTTCAGATTTACTCTGTTGAATTTTGTTCTAAGTTCTTTTAGGACCATTATCTATGTGGTCTCACAGCATTGCTGAGAGCCAGGAGTTACTATTGCCTTCTCTCACGGATATTAAGATGCAAATCTCTTGCAGAGGAGAAGGGACTTAATCAGGACAACCATGAGAGTAAGCAGGAGTAAGCCCCGGGATTTGAATCCTGATTCTAGAGCTGCTGGATTCTCCAAAACACCAGGCGTAAGGGAATGGTGACAGATGCTGTGCGTGTGTCTTTTGATGACAGGAAATGTGTGTGAGAGAGAAATCTAAGAAAGAAAACACAAATACCTCAGGAGGGAAGATTTCTAAAAAGGGGCTGATGCAAGAGCAAAACTCAGCCGTCCAGCCAGAGCCCAGGCTGGAAACTGCATCGCGCACGCCCCAGCGGCTGCACCGAGGCTGGTTCGGTGCCCAGACGGTGGGAGGTTCCGGGGTTGGGCTCAGGAAGGAGTGGAGTCAACTGCGGGGCGATCCCCAGAGGGAGGAAGCTGGCAAGCGTCCAGGGGAAGGTGGTCCGAGCCTGACCGTGAACACTTAGAAGCCTTGCCCCTCCCGGGTACTCGGAAGCCTGGAGGTCATCCCATCCCACCTCCCACCCAAAGCAGGAATTCCCTTCACAGCGCCGCGTGGGTGTCTGGCTGAGGCTGCAGAGGTGCAGCTCGCTGTTGATAGCACAGCCTTCTCTACCAGACAGCTGGACCCCGAACAGAACAGAAAGAAAGCTCCCTTCCTTGTCATGGGGCCATGTAGCCTTATGCTGATTTCTACCAGCTTCTGCCTCCAGGGACCCCCCAAAACTACCTGTGACCCCTTTCCTGTGTTAGGCTTCAGAAATTAGGAGACCAGCTGAGCCTTTCACCACCAAACCAGAGACTGGCTCCTGCAGACATTCCTCCGGGGCGGGTCTTGTCCCATCACCCTCTCAGTCACCATCCTGTCGGCATTAGCAGACCGGCCACGGCCCGCAGCTTGCCTTGGTGTCTGGGGTGGGACCGGGTCAGAGCTGCCACATGGTATAGGCACAATGGGATTGGTTGTCTGAAAAGAGCTGAACAAGGAAACTGCAAGAGGGAAATATGGCAAAAAGATGAGAGCCTGGGCCCTTCGCAGCGTTTCTTGAACGGCCTCTGTGTCCATCTGCAGATCTGGGGCCACTTTCCAGATCTTTCCTGGCAGGAGCCGTTGTCCCCGCTCAAGGTGCACTTGGGACACAGGGACACCGATCCCCGCTGAAGACTTGAAAGGGGTGTCTTAGGGGTCAGCATCTTGACCCCAGTGCTGAGCCCAGGGCCCAGCCCATAGGAGCTACCAAATGAATGCTGAATGAGCTTATTGTGCACCTACTATGTGTCAGGTTCAGGCATGTAGTACACGTATTTGCCTGGTTCAAACCTTACAACTCCGTGATTAAAAGAATTAATGCACCCATTTTACAGGTAAGGAAAGTGAGCATCCAAGAGATGAGGACGCTTACCCAAAGTGACTCGACTGGTAAGTTGAAAAGCCACGATTCGAACCCAGACTTGCTTATTTCTAAAGCCTGTGCTTTCAACCGCATCATATTGCCTCTGGGGCATCATGTTGCCTTTCCGACAGGCAGAAGGCCGATGAAAAAGACTAAGAGACCGAAGAAGAAAGAGCATGTAAAACAGCCTTCTGAACTGTGGAATTCTCTGTAAAAGGAAGCATTGGGGCCGGCGTGAGGAATCGGGGGTGGAAAACTCCAGATTTAGATGTGCCTGCTCGGCACGCAGAAGTGTTTGGGGCAGCGCTCTCACAGCTCTGGAGCTCCCTGCTCTCCTCCGCCCCCACCCAGGTCAGGAGACCCAGGCCAGGCCAGGCCAGCCGCAAAGTCCCCCAGGTTGTCCTGGCCCCTGGCTCCCCTCCTCCATCCAGGCACTTCCTCCAGGCCTTGCCCAGCCCGCTATGTCCCTGGGACGCCAGCAAGGACACCACTGTGTGACTTCTGTCCCGGTTAAGGCCACAAGGGTTTTAAAAGCATGTGTCCCCGTGACCAACTTTGTGCTTGACTCCTAAAAGAAAGCATAGCTGGAATTCCCCATCCCCGCTGAGCATGTGCTCCTGGGGGGTGCTGAGGCACGGAGGCCGCTGCGCTCCGGTTCCGTCTCTATGTGCATCAGGTGCTCCCCAGCTCGTCCCCTTCAATGCAGAGGAGCGATCGGACTTACAAAGCCATCCAAACCTCATCCCTCCCCTGTTCCGCGTCAAGCCCTCCTGGCTGCGATCAGAACCCACACGAACTCCAAGGAGGCCCGCCAGATCTCCTACCCCACCCCCCTGCCTCCTCTGGGGGCCCCCAGCTCCCACATGGGCCAGCGTTCAGAGCCTCCCACCGGTTCCCTGACCTGCCCGGAGCCCAGGCCGGCCCCTCTGCCCAGACACGCTGTCTCCTTCTCCCCGTGGACCGGCTCTCCTCCTTCCAAACCTCAGGCCCTCAAGGCAGCCGCCACGCAACCCCAGGCCAGGTGGTGCTTGTTGTGGTAAGTCCCGAGAGCAACCTCTAATCCTTCCACGTGCTTTTAATTGTTTGTTTAAAATCCATCTCCCCTGACAGACTGCAAGCTCCATGGAGCCGCAGACCGTCTCTGCCGTGCCCACAGTCCCCTGCCCAGAGCGGCAGAACCACAGGAGGAAATGTCTGAGGGTGTGAGGCGTGCTGGCCCGGCTGGCTGGCTGGCTGCATGCTTCAGGCCTCTGGCTCCCGCTCTCTGGGCCTCAGTTTCACCACCTATAAAATGGGCCGGTAACCCCTGAGGCCTCTCGCCCTGCTAATGCTCTAGGTTCGAACGCTCACAGGGAAGCAGCAGCCAGAGATAATTTTAGAGCGAGCGAGCCCACCCGTGAAGGAAGACCCTGGGAACGTGGCTCCCTCCCGCGGTACGGGCTGCTGTGTTTACAAAACAAACCCAAATCATCATAAATCATTCCAAGTGGAGCTGCCCGGGTTGAGGCAAGGAGACAAAAATACCTCTGGGCACAGCTCCGCCGGCCCCCGCCCAGCCTCGGGGGAAGCAGGGCCAGCGCGGTGCCCGCTGCAGAGGGGGGCCTGGCTCTCCTAGGGGGAGCCCCTCTCCTTCCCTCCAGACACCTACCCCCCTCTGGTGCCTTCAGGGTCCGAGGCCCCAGCAAAGAGGAAATCACCCAAGAAGACCAGGGCTTGCCTCCAAGGTCAGCCACGTCTGAGCTGTGTGTAACCTTCCCAAGTTTCCTCCGTTGCGATCCGAGCTTTCTTCTCTGTCAAATAGGGCTTCCCACACGGCTCTGATGACCTCGTGGTGGCCTTTGGCCCTTGTTTCCTCCTTGGTTGATGAGAAAAACACGGCCAATGAGAGTCAGGATTTTATCTTGAAGAGGGGAACCGGTGGCGTGGTCCCCAGGTCAGCGCATTGCCCAGCCCAGCCCAGCCCAGCCCAGCTCAGCTGGCCGAGAAGGGAGCTCTAACTCACACCTTCCCTGGGTCCCTGAGTCAGGAGGGGGCCCTAGCGCTTAGCCAGACCCAGTCCCAGTCCCAAGAGATGGCGCTACAAGACCCTCTGGGTCCCCGGGATTCTGGGGCCTTGAAGTCTGAGCGGAGCTGATGGTTCGGAGCGTGTCCTTTGAGGCCAGCCAGGCCGTGGTTGAGTTTCTCTCGGCTGCTGACCAGCTCTGGAAGCTTCGGTTTCCTCTTCAAGGAAACAGAGAGTTGACTGGCCTAAAGCATAGAACTCTGTGAGCATGTCCCATGGTAGGCATTTAAAAAGACCGTGTCATTAGGGGATCAATCGTGATGGAAAAATAAAATAAAGTTTAATTCAATTTAAAAACAAGTGATACTATTTCTGCTGCTGTCATTTTTATTCCAGGGCCAGGAGCCTGCCTGTACCAGCAGGTCCTCGCCTCCACCCACCTCCACTCGCCCGGTCTTCCCTCCATCCCACGTTTTCTTTCCACTTCTGCCTCGTCTCGCCTGCCCCGTCCATCCTGTTTTCCTCTCTAACAACTCTGTGAGAAAAACATTTCCCAATTTTCCGTAGTTTACTCATATTGCTCAGGACATACCTCTGGAAACAGAAGTTCTGGACAAAGCAGTCTTGGCCAACGTGTACAAATGTGGGTGTCTTTATGGGGACACGGGAACCTGGGTGCCACTGGCATAGGAAATAGATTCCTGGACTGTATGGAGTTGAGATTTTTAACCTGGCTTGGCCACGAATGACAAACATCCCTGAAATCTTAGTTTTCTTGTCTGTGAAACTAAAACATTTAATTTTTTAAAAAATGTATAAGCCTTTTTCATAACTAGGCAAAACCTCATCCCTCTGAGAAGTATTTTGCAGAAGCCCAATATATAAAATGTTTAACAGAATAACTGTCCTGGATATAGGCAGTATCATACATATATAGGAATATATATATATATATATATATATATATATATATATATATATTGCAATATCCAAATCAACCAAATGACCCAACAGCAGAACGACCATCTGGTCGACCTTCCAGATGACCACACTATGACATGCACTGGTGCCAGGCCAGCCAAGCTGGGTGCGATGCGATTGGTCGGGGGGAGGGGTTGCTGAGTAAAACAACCCCCACAATTGCCCCGCGGAGGAGACCCAGGCCACCGGCCAGTGATGCTGTGGCAGGTGTGCAGGGCCGGCCAGTGACCACCTTGCAGAGGGAGGCCCAGGCCAGCCAAGCAATCAAACCCCATGCCGGTTGCCCATAGAGAGAGGTGACCAGTGGTGAGGAGGGGGGAGCAGTGCTGCACAGATGGCAAGCAGTGGCAGTGGCAGTGGCAGTGGCAGTGGCAGTGGTGGGGGTGGGGCCAGCTGCTGGCAGCCAGAGGAAGGAAAGCCCCAATTGGCACTGATTGCTGGCCAGGCCTAGGGACCCTACCCGAGGGGTCCCGGATTGCAAGAGGGTGCAGGCCGGGCTGAGGGACCCCACGCACCAGACCTCTAATAGATAGATATAGATATAGATATAGATATAGATATAGATATAGATATAGATAATCTCAGGCTCTGGCCTGATAGCTTTCCTGGACTTCACGCAGTCTTGCCCCTTCCCCTCACCCCCAGGGCAGCAGAGAGGTCCCTCTGCACACACCCATAGGCATCGTAAAGCCCTGCTTACATAACTCTTTGTGCCTCAGTTTCCTCCCCGTGTCAAATGGGGACAACAGTTAGCCTCGCAGTGCTGGTTGTAGGAATTACATAAATTCATATAGCCCTTGGCACAGCACCCAGCCTAAAGTAAGCGCTCAGTAACACTGAAGCATCCCTATTATTGCCACCGCCCCTCAGCTGCTCGGCTGTCTCTCAGCCAGAAGCCTTAGGAACCTGTGCGCATTGGATGCACCGCACAGATGTGCCCAAGTGTGGAGACTGTACATCATTCCCGCCCCCCCCCCCCCCCCCGCCATCCGCCATCCCACTGCCTCTATCTTCGTGGACATCAGAAGAGAAAGGATGTTATTTCCCAAAGTGGAAAAACCCTGTTCCTATTGGAAGCTGTGTTCTGTGAAACAGTGTTTCGCTATTCCTTTCACCCCTTGATTCCTCTCGGACAGGCATTAACAGAGCTCCCATTCTGTGTGCCAGGCTTGGGGCGAGGCCTATAAATAGAAAGGACAAGTAGTGGGAAGAGAGCACTCGCACGGACGATGCCAGCCAGTCCGTGTTCCGCAGCTGGGGACCCAGGCAGGCAGGCATCCGGCAAATATTTCTTGTGCAACTACTACGAGCCAGGCAGCTTGCTTAGGGGCAGCGACGAGGAAGAAAGGCCAGCCCCGACCCCTGTGGGGCTCGCTTTCTAAGGGGCATGGATGAGGATGTCATAGAAAGAAACAGAGGGTTGGGGGGTGTGGGGGGCGGAGTGGGGGAAGGGAAGGCAGCCCCACTGAGAACAAGATAAGACTTGAGCAGAGCTCCATTCCAGCGAGGGACCCGGGTGTGGCCCCAGGTGAGGCGGGGCAGAGGGAACGGCGTGTACCAAATTATTTACCCCAGAGATTTCCAAGAACACCGCTGTTTGCCTCTATTAACTGGCTCCTGGGAGGACAGGCACACACTCTACTTTTTTGGGGAACCAGTTTTTTTTAATGTTTTAAACACGCTGTTCTATAAACAATTATTGAGGGGACATATGACCTAAGCAATATGGTTTTAAACCGATCTTAGCATTCATCTTCTCCTCGTGGTAATAAATAGGCCACAGAATTTTTCATTCCGTTTCACAGAATGTTTCATTCTGGGAAGCTGTTCTGAAAGCAATGAATTGCCTTGGAGGGAAGTGAGCACGCGTCTGAATGCGGCGCAGAGGGAAACACTGAAGATCTGGAGAAGACCCGCGGTCGGACCCCAGATGTTTACTCATTGGATTTCCTCTCTCCGAACCCTTTTGTGATCACACATGACGTGACCGATGTACAAGTGACCAAGGGATGCTAATGCACAGAGAAGCCATTTGCATTTATGTCAATAACTTCCTTTCTTCGTTTCTGTGATGCCCTTGCCCCCAAGCATGATGGAATAAGATTACATTTGGGCACCTGTATTTTTCCTGTTGAGAAGGAAGGATCGCCTTAGCTGGTTGGGTGATCAGTGGATAGACCATCGGCCAGTAGACAGAAGGGTCGCAGGTTCGATTCCGGACAAGGGTATGTACCGTACATGCCCTGGTCGGAGTGTGTGCAGGAGGCAGCCAATCGGTGTGTCTCTGTCACGTGGATGTTTCTTTCTCTCTGTCCAAAAAAAAAAAAAAAAAAAATTAGATAAATGAAAAAATATCCTGGGGTGAAGATCAACAGAAGACAGTCCTCATGGGCCCGGTTCCAGCTTCGGGACCTGCTCTGTCCGCCACAGCCTGGCACTTCCACACCAGCGACCCCATCCCTGTCCTCCACACCGTCCCCGCCTTCTCCATCCCAACCGCCATGCCAGCTCTCCCCCTTTTCTTCACTCTGAATCCCCCACTTCCAACCTGTTTGTCTTCAGACAGAGTAAGATGGCCGTGCCTCACATCTTATTTTTTTATCCATAAAAAAAGACCTGATCAAGGAACCTACCCCACAGGGTTGTTTTCGGGGTTAAAGGTGATTATCAGTTTTTTAAATATTCTTATTGATTTTTCTTTTATTCTATTTTATCTTTTCTATCACCATTTATCCCCCTATGCCCTCCTCTCCCACACCTCCCAATCACCACCCGGTTGTCCATGTCCATGTGTTCTCTCTCTCTCTCTCTCTCTCTCTATATATATATATATATATATATATATATATATATATATATTTGTCAATCTCTTCACCAATTTTTATTGATTCTAGAGACAAAGGAAGGGAGAGAGAGAGAGACATCAATGAGAGAGAAACATGGATCAGCTACCTCCTGCACACCCCCTACTGGCGACCTAGCCTGAAACCAGGCATGTGCCTGGACCAGGAATCGAACCAAGGACCTCTTGGTGCATGAGATGATGCTCAACCAACTGAGCCACACCAGCCAGGACTTCATACAATTGAAGAAAACTGCCAGGACTAGGAGGGTATTTATCATTGTTACTATTCCCCACTTTTTCTTCCTCCCTCCCTCCCTTGCTTCCTTCTTCCCTATCCTGACCCTTTCCCCTCTTCCCATCCACTCCCCCTTCCTTCTCCCCCCTCTCTCCCTCCCCTCGGCCTGGTGTGCCCCTGCCTCCCCTCACCCTGACAGCTTCCCCAGCCGTGAGTCATGGCAGCGCGCTCCCACACTGGCTCCCGAGAGCCTCCGGCTGGCAGAGGCGGGCACAGGCCCGGGCGGGCGGGCGGCGGCGGCTGCCAGGCCGGGATTTGCCAGGAGGAGCCGCCCGGTGCTGGGCTCGAGATACTTCTAGGACTTGAACACGCACTTGTGGGGCCCTCCGCTGTTATTCTGGGGAACTATACGAGGCCTCGGGTCCCTGGGGACTGGCAGAGGATAAACACTGCGTCGCCCATCTTTGCTAAAAGGGGAGAGAGAGATTGATTCCGGTCACGTTAAGCCGCTCTTTTAATATCTGGGAAACTCTCCCCCGAGCCCTCTCCCAACCTGCGAGGGCCAGGGCTCCCGGCTGAGCCCTGACCTCCTCCTGGCTTTTCCTTCGGCCTCTCCTTTCTCTCCCAGTTTGAATCTGGCCTCGGGCCCTGACACCCACGGCCTTTTCCTCGCTCCTCTGCCCCACTCTGAGCTCCTAGAGGGCAACGCTCTGTCCCCTTACACTGAACTGACTCAGCCCTGCGCCCAAGGTGAGAGATTATGGCCCCCTGGGGACTGTGACTAGGTCCCCAGCGACAGCACAGGGAGCCAGGACTCCTCACAAACCTGCAGCCTAAATCTCAAGTCTCCCCACCCCTCCCACCCGCACGGAAACAGGCCAGAGGTCAATGCCACGGCCTCGGGTGCGGCCTGGACTGACCTCAGGTAATCCCTGTTCTCACTGCGGTGAGACCCGATTATAACGAGGCTTTCCCAGGGAGGAACAAGCCGGCTCCTCCCTGCGCGGTGAAGAGGAGGCTGTTCTCTGTGGGAAGCTCATTCCCCCACAGGGAGTGGCTGGTGAAAGATAATATTGCCTTTGGTCTTCCTCTTCGCCCCGAAACCATTGGAGGGGCCTTTCCTTTTCCCGTCCGGCTGGGTTAGAGCCCCTGATGCCACTTGTGCGCCTCAGACCTCCCCTCCACGGGGGGCCGCTGTTTTCAGTTTCCCGTGTCCAGCTGGGGTGGGCAGCGTGGCATCTTGTCAGGTGTTCTCCTGGAGCACCATATGGACGCGTCTCCACCCCCCAGTGTCACCACAAGGGCCCTTCAAAGTGGGAGAGACAGGTGCGGAGGTCAGAGCGATGCCACGTGAGACGGGCTCAGCCCGAGCTGCTGACCTGGAAGATGGAAAAAGGGGCCGAGAGCCAAGGAATGCAGACCAGCCTCCGGAGGGAAGCTCAGCGCTGCTGGCATCTCGACCGCAGGCCAGCGAGGCCTGTGCCGGCTGCTGCGCTGCCGAGCTGTGAGGGGATGGGTTCGTGTTGTTTCACACAATCTCTGGGGCTTTTCTACCTCTGACAGCCTCTGAGTGGGGGCTCCGTCCCAGGACACAGTTCTTCCTAAAGCTGGGGAAGGAGCACAGAAATAAGTGGCAGGGAGTTACTTGTCGCTGGAACGTAACGAGGAACCAGCCCAGAGCCAGAGTCTCAGCTCACACCTGTCACCCCACACCCATTGCCCTCCTGGAGCCCCCAGTCCAGCCAGCAGAGCCTCCCCCACCCAGGACCCCCTCCTCAGGCCGGTGGTCTGGAGCCAGCAGAGACATCAAACGGCCAGCCTCTCGCACCCACCCCACAGCTCTGGTCCCTGCAGAGCTGCCTTGCTTGTGCTGTTGTTTTAGGTTTTATTTTAAATATATTTTTAAATTGATATTTATAGAGAGAGGAAGGGAGAGAGAGAGAGATAGAAATATGGATGAGAGACCATAGATTAGCTGCCTCCTCCACGCCCCCTACTGGGCATCCCGCGGACAACAAAGGCAATTGCCCTGACCGGGAATTGAACCAGTGACCTCTTAGAGCCACACCAGCTGGGCATGAACATTTATTTTACGATATGAAAAATGAGAAGAAACAGGGAGCATTGAGAGCAAGAGGCAGGAATCTCCGTCCCCGCCCCCACTCTCTCTCTCTCTCTCTCTCTCCCCTCCCCCCACAGCTGCTCCACAGGCTGGCTGCACTCCCAAACTGCTTGCGACAGAACCCTGCCTGCCGAGCCACACACGAGCCTCTTCAGTCCGAAGTGTGCTTTCCCATCATCGCCTCCGCAGCCGCGGGCGCCTTGGGTGGGAAGGAGTCAGCAGGTGTGGAGGCTGTGGGGACTCGCAGGAGGCCATCCCCCGGGGCCACGGTCTCCAGGCATTAGGGGGACGGAGGAATCTTAATAGGGATGCTTGGGGGAGGGGGGTTGGCGCGGGGAAGGGGTCGCTGAGGTTTCTGAGCAGAGAGGAGAGGGGACAGAGGCCAGCCCCCTCCAGCCCGGACCTCCTGGAAAACGTGGATGGAGCACCGGGCAGCAGCGGGCTGGATCTCTGCAGGGAGATGCCAGAGCCTTCGTCAGCAACACTGACAGGTCCGCAGCAGCACAGGTGGCAGACCCTCCAGGATGCAAAGCCCCTTTTCATGCCAACCTCCTCTGTTTCCGTCGTAAGCACAAGCCTTCTACATCATTTTTAGCATTATTTTTTTCTTTAAATGACTCCCATATATTTATTTTTTAAAGGACTTTTAAAAAAAGAAATTCCTATCTGTGGTAGAAACTTCTAGGGCTCACCCCTTTCAGTCCTCATCTGTTTCTGGGCACATGAAGATGATAATCCCACACCCCCACCCCCACCCCCAACCCCAACCCCACCACGCACACTCCCTTGAGGTGGGTGAGCCTCGTGATGTTTCTGGCCATTGGATGGTGGAGGAAGCGATGAGTATTTTCTTTTTCTATCTTTTATTTTAAATTATTTTTATTATTATATGTTTCAGGTGTAGAGAATGATAATCTGACATCTGAGTACACCACAGAGTGATCACCACCGAGAATCTAGTTTAAGCATCCATCACCGTGTGGTTGACTCCCTTGGCCCATTTGGCTGGCCCCCTACCCCCTTCTCCTCTGGTAACCACTAAGATGTGTGCTTATTGGGTGATTCTATATATTCCCTATCATCTTATACATTCTTTAGATATATCCATAAATCATAGATTCTAGACATGTGCAGAAAGATTCATAGCAAACTGACTGTATTATTACCTCCAGGAAAGCATCTGAGATCAAGATGGGGAAGGAGGGACAGTGGTAAAAACAAAAAAACAAAACAAAAAAAGAACTTTAAATTTACCTCTATTGTATTGTTTTAAGTTTTCACGAGGAAAATATATTCATGTATTACTGATATAAGTACAAATGAACTTTAAGGTGAATACCAGAATGAAAAAAGGAAATAAAACTGGAAAATTATGTTGTAACTCTATGTGGAAGCATCTCAAATGTCAAGGTAAGAGGTTGTGCTTCGTGCTGCGGCAGCAAGAAGCTAAGGGTGACGTGTGAGTGGTCATGTCCATCTGGGTGGGGATAGTGCCTGCTCCGAGGGTGGGGACAAGGCCTGGATGAATAGACACACATACGATGGTGCCCAGGAGAGACTCTAACATCCTTCCTTCATTCTCATCCTTTGGAGTTAAACTGAAATTATAGCAGCTCAGCTACATCTTCCATGGCCTGTCCGTCTAAGCCCTTCCCCAGCCCACTGTGTGTCTCCTTCCGAGTTTCCTGTTGGACTTCCTCAGAACACTCATCACAATTTATAGCCACCTGTTAATTGTTTTTCCCACCTGCTCACAAGTATATAAGCATCACAAAGGCAGAGATGGACCGTGTTGTGTCCACTGTTGTTTCCCAATGCCCAGTAGAGTACCTGGCACACAGCAGAGGAAGAATAGCAGTACTACTAATAATAGTAATAGCTACTATTTATTGAGCACTTACTAGTTTTTACCTGCTTTATATAGATCAATGCATTCAACTGTCATAATAGGCCGGTTGAGTGGATTTTAATATCATCCCCATTTTACAGATGAAGAAACTGAGGCATATAAGAGATAGTAAAAAACTTGACCAAGGTCACAGAGTTTGTGGCAGAGCTGGGATTCCATGACAAAATCTTATTGAATGATGAATTAACACAATGCTGATTTGTGGTGACCCTGAAGTCCTTATAAATAGTGAAAATTGCTTTAGAACAAATGAGAATGGTTTGACGAATGCAGTGATTCTCAACCTGTGTGCCACGACCCCTTTGGGGGTCGAACGACCCTTTCACAGGGGTCGCCTAAGACCATCAGAAAACACAGATATTTACATTACGATATTATTTACACAGATATTTATGGTTGAGGTCACCACAACACGAGGAACTGTATTAAAGGGTCGCGGCATTAGGAAGGTTGAGAACCACTGGTCTGATGGACAGTGTTTGCAGGAAGGTCACAGACCTCAGGAGAGACAACTAGTTTCCACTGGGTGACAGGCCTGCAAACAAGGAGAAGGATGCGCTGGCAGAGGCATGGGGAGCTCACCCAGCTTCACACCCCAACGCCTGAGTCTTTAGAGAATGCTCCCTGCCCAGCCCATGGCCGGAGCTTTGAGAAAGGAGCTCTGAAAGGAGCAGAGACCCGGCCACCCTGGGGAAGGTGTCGAGGTATGAGAAGCCAGCCTCTGAGTCAGGCAACAGATTTCTGTCTTGTCTTGTCCTTCAGAGGCCAGACCTTCCTGGAAGCCACGTCTTGCCGAGTCTTACTAGATGGATGCCAGCAGCTGCCAGCCGTGACTCTGAGTGTGCAGATGTCAAGAGGAAAAATAATCGCAGGATAAGGCAGCTAAACTCAGCGGGTTCTCACCAGGTGCCAGGCACTGCGGCAGGGGCTTCAGGTAAATGATCTCCCTTCACTCTCATAGCAACCTGGAGGCTCCTTCAACGCTCATTTGTCAGTGGATAGTCACCAAGCTCCTGCTACCTTGATGAGGTAAGCACTAGTTTTAATTCTGTTTTACAGATGAGGAAAGAGACTTAGAAAGATTAATTAGAACTTAAACTCAGTTCTGCCTGATGCCAAAACTCTCCTTCCTTACCTCTACTCTAAAATTGTCTTCTAAATTTGTAACTATCATGTTCTTCTGTGTGTCAGGTACCATACCATAATCAATATTAGGAATTCTTCAGTGAGGTTATGTCACCTGGCCCATAATAAATGGTCAGTAAATATTAGTTGTGTTATTCTGCACATTATTTATATCTATATATATAAAAGGCTAAGTGACCAATTGTCCCTCACATCGAATTTCTTAATAGTATTACTCCTTCGGGAATGCCGTGTCATACATTAAAATTGAAAGGAGGTGCAATCATCATGCTTCTGAGATATCTTAATAGTAAATGGGGTATCTGTAATGGTACTACATTTATTATCAAAAGATTGCAACCTAACATAATCGAAGCTGAAGTATTAACAGGACCTGCAGAAGGAGAGGTGGTTCTGATTCTAAGGATTGATTTGTCGCCATCCGTCTGGCACTGGCCTTCCATTTAAATTAATTCAAAGACAGTTTCCCGTGATGCCAGCATTTGCGATAACTATTAATAAATCACAAGGACAAACTCTAGACAGAGTAGGAATATTCCCACCTGAACCCATTTTCAGACATGGTCAGTTATATGTCGCTTTCTCCCGAGCTCAAAGAGAGTGTGGCATTAAAGTTTTAAATACTTCATCACAAGGGAAATTAGTCAAGCACTCTGAAAGTGATTTTACTCTTGATGTGGTATGCAGGGAGATATTAGAATAAGTTTAATCAATTTTTCAGTCATTGCTTTTATCAATGTTGGTTTTATATCATGTTTTTGTTGTTTTTATATCATGTCTTTGTTATTATATCATGTTGTTATTATTTATTAATCAATTTATATGTTATTTTCATATACATCTTACTAGTTTTCTTTCCTCTCTGATACTTCCATAATAGAAAAGCAAATAGCGATATTAAAATATTTCTCCTTATTAATTTCCTTTCAATGTGCATGAATCTGTGCACTGGGCCACTAGCTTATTTACATACTGCGATAGTTAATTTTGGGTACCAACTTGGCTAGGCCACCATTCCCGGACATTTGGTTAGACACAGCTGGATACTTCCGTGAAGGCTATGCTTTAGCTCAGGTTGGCTGTATTTCAGTGGCCCGAGTAAAGCAAATTGCCCTCTCGCGTGGGTGGGCCTCACGCAATCAGTCGAAGGCATGACCAGAAAAGGACTGACCTCCCCGAGGGAGAGGGAGTCTGCCTCCACGTGGCCTTCGGGCTCCAGCTGCAGCATCAACTCTGACCTGGATCTGGGTGCTGCTGGCTGCCCGGCACATTTTGGAACTGGCAACCTCCACAAGCACATGGGCCAGTTTCTTAAAATAAATCTTTCTCTTTCTCTCCCTCAATTATTCTAGAAATTCAGCTCCTAATGAGCATACAGCCTATAACGGCCACCAACACCTCCACTTACAAGGAAGGAGCTGATTTTCCTAACTTGGCTAGAAATTAATTAGAGATTAATCCTAGTTCTGCCCATTCCTGTCTCTCTCTGGGCCTCTTTCTCACCCACAGAAGGAGGTACTCGTGACCCTTTCATGACAAATACAGGAATGAATGGACAAAACCCCTGCGGTCGGCTCCTCCCTTTGCACTTCCGTGGCTCAGTGCAGGCAGTGGCATGGAGGGGCAGAAATGCTGTGGGCTGGTCGCAGGTCACACTCACCCACCAGCCAGGTGGCCAGGCCAGATCCCTTCCCTGGGTCCCAGCTACAGTTCCCTCCTTACCAGGACAGTAATGAAAATAAGGGCTGAGCATTATTGCAAAAATCAACCTAAAATCCTGTATGTGATACTAGTTTATGAATGGAAGTTGTTATTTTTTTGTTAATACTCACCCAAGGATATTTTTTTCTATGAATTTTTAGAGAGAGAGTGCAAGGGAGGAAGAAAGAGATGGGAGGGAAGGAAAGAGGGAAGGAGAAAGGAGGGAAGGAAGGAGAGAGAGAAAGAGAGAGAGAGAGAGAGAGAGAGAGAGAGAGAGAGATGTGAAAGAGACATTGATTGGTTGCTTCCTGCACACATCCCCACTGGGGCCAGGGATGGAACCTGCAACTGAGGTACATGCACCAGACCATTTGTATATTTATATATTTATATTTATATGCAATGGTTAATTTTATGTGCCAACTTGGCTAGACCACAGTACCTGGACATTTGGTTAGACACATCTTGGAATCAACCCCTCGATCCTGAGATGCTTGGACTGGCTCTCTAACCACTGAGCACACCGGCCGGGGCATGAATGGAAATGTTTCACTCTCAGAAAGAGCTAAATAAGCATAAGCAGTGTCTGGGCCCCGCATCAGGGCAGGGGAGAGGATCCCCACCACAGTAGAGGCCAAGCTGAGCTCCAACCCATCTGGACCCGAAGTCCGGAGTCTGTCCCGCCCATCGCCAGCTCAGCCCAGCTCACGGTCGGATGTAACCTAATGATTCAGGGCCCGGGAGAGCCCAGTGACTCAGCCCCAAATCCTCGTTCTAAAGCCAAGGCCTCTCGCCACGGCGCAGGACCTGGGAGACAGAGGAAGACTAGACAGAGAAATCAACTTGAGGAAAAACAGGGAAAGCATCAGAAAGATTCTAATCAGAGGATCTGGCAGCCAGCAGAGCCCAAAATCATTCATCAAATGTCGCCCAGAACGCAAACTTGGTGCATCCCTTTTCCCGTTATCTTAGGGTTTGGGGGAAATGAAATACATTTCCATATGACTAAATTTGGGCACCAACTTGTTCTGAGCAAGACTTGTAGTATTTCTGAGCCTCAGTTTTCTCTACCATAAAAAAAGAAAAAGAAAAGATACTACAAAAGTCAGTTTCCAAGACTTCAGGCGTCAGACTTCTGGGGTCCTGATTGTCTCCATAAACAGTTACTCTCATTTACCCAATATTGTTGTTATGTGAGTTTGTATATTTAAAAAGGAAATCCCCGCCCGGTTGGCATAGCTCGGTGTTTGAGCCAGGAGATCACGGTTCCATTACCAGTCAGGGCAGATGCCCGGGTTGCGGGCTCAATCCCCAGTGGGGGGCGTGCAGGAGGCGGCTGATCCATGATTCTCTCTCATCATGGATGTTTCTCTCTCTCTCTCCCTCTCCCTTCCTCTCTGACATCAACACAAAAATATTCTTTTTTTAAAAAAAAGGAGATCCCCTATCATCTCCTAAATGTAAAAACAGAACCTTTTGTATTCATGATTCATAATGAATGGGTAATTGCCAGGATTTTAAAGTTCTCGCATGGCAGACCCCGAGAGAACTCCTCAGACTGTCTGTGGGAGTCATGACCTCCAGCTCTGCATTCCCCCCATGAGACCCCTGCATCCTGTGCATTGCTGAGTCTCAGGACACCTCCTGACCCCCAGCGAGGCTGAGCCTCCTGACCCCCCAGCAAGGCTGGCTCCCTCAGCTCGTCCCTGTGGAGGCGACAGCTGTGCTCTCCTTTCGTCACCAGACAGCACGCCTTCTCCGCTCAGAGGCAGGGGCTGCGTTCACAGGCTGCGGGGCAGGGTTTGGGCAACGGTGCCGGCGCCACTCCCTGTGCAGCCTTGTCTCCTCCGTCACTTCACTGCATCCTCAGAATGAGGCCAATTTCTCTTCATTGCATGAATCCTGGAAAATGAAAAGTACTTTGGGGGATAAAGGTAATGTGGTCTCCCGGAAAGTTGACATCAAGGGAAGAATCTGCAAAGGGCAGAGACGGGGGTGGGCGGTCATTTTATTCAACAGAGTTTCCTTCCTTCTATGTGCTATTCAATATAATGGATTATGACAGCCACAGCTGGTATCGTTTAGTGGTTTTTAGTTAGCGGTATGTATTTAGTGGCTACTGTTGCGTTGAGTGCTTTTTAAGCATGATCTCATTTCGTCGCCCCAATCCTTATTATTCCCACTTTACAAGATGAAGAATTAGAGTTCAGTGAGATTACATGCCTCATCCAAGGACACACCCAGAAGTAGCAGAGACTTGAACTTGAGTCTGTGTGACTCCAGGGCCCATGGTCCCATCCCCAAGGGCAGGGGCTCCTGGACCAGGCCCCGTGGTCACTACTTCTCCAGGCCCGAGCTGACCACCCACTCCCCCGAAAGGCTCCGTTGCTGGGCCAGTGACCAACTGCGCACGGTTCCTGATAAAACACTGCCGCACATGACTTACTATCTCTTTTTCAACCGTCCACCTCCTCTTGAGTCGCCCCCCCCTATCTTTTCCTTCCTGATCTTTCCTGTATGCATCACCAGGTTCAATTGCCAGAGCACACCATGTTACAGCACGCCAGCACCCTCCCCCTCCAAGGAAACGCCGTGGCTCTGGGTGACCTCTGTTACCCTGGTGGCTTCCAGAGTTCCAAGATGGCACCTCAAGGAGAGAGCATGGGAGAGGGGCCCGCTCCCGCTGCTGTACAACTGCTCCCTGCACGAAGTGTCACCTGAATGAGTACCCTCCGGATGCACTGGGCATAGCGGTGGGAGACCCAGGCTTCCTCCTGGCCGTGCCATGAAGTTTCTGTCTCGGGGCCTCGGTGTCCTCACTGGCAACGGGGAAATGACCGGCCTGTCTTACAGCCATGGCGGGGATACAGAGAAAGTCCGTGGACAACCCTCATGCATACATTTGAAGTGTACATGCAGTGAACATGTCAGCAAACCCACGTAAACAATTATGATGGAAACCAAGGCCTCTTTCTAGCATTGGAGCCCACCGTTTCCCCTTCTTCCCTTTCATGGGGCGTGGCCTCCTTTCATGCCGCTCTCCTGCTCCTGCTATTTTTACTTCGTCTCCCCAGTCCCTCCAGATGCCATCTCCTCTCGCTGCTTCAATGCAAATGACAGGGGGTCTTCGGGCCCCAAATCCAATTCATTGTCCTTTCGGACCTAACAGCCTGGGCTTCTGACTCGGCATGACCGGCAGTGGCCTCCGCGGGAACAGACCTGCAGCCCTTGGGCTTATCTGCATGGTGTTGTCCCTACTCACCGCTCTGTCCCTTCCTCGGGGTCCCTGGCCAGCCTGGGACAGATGACAGCTGAATGGGTCTACATGGACAGCCCAGCCACCTACTCCAACTGCCCTCATGAATGGGAAATGATGGGCAAGCCAAAGGCTAGAGCAACAGATCAAGGAGATGAGAATTCTGAATGAAATATTCCTTGTCAAAGAGCCAAGACATGTGCATGATACAAGGCATGTCTGCCCGAGCCCCTTTGTCAGCCAACCCCGCGGGTGGCTGTCCTGGGCAGGAGCCACGGAACTGTAGCCTCACAGCAAACTCAAGGGCATCCGGTTTTTAGCTGCAGATAGGGAAGACTGGTCTGGGCTCACCTGCCCCAGGTGGACAGTGATTATAAATCTGACAATAAGTAAATAGTTTGACCTGGAGGAGCTTAACTCTAGGCTTTGAAGACCTCCGGCCATGGGTCTTCTCCAATCTCCCCACCCTCTGGAGACCGCTAAGACTGCCACCTTCCACAAAGCTGGATTCTAGGTGTTTCTGATGGAGGAATGAATTAGTCTGTGAAGCACAAATAGACATGACCCTCATTTAGGAAACCTAACACACATGACAGAATTCCATTGGAGTGAAAATTCGCATCCCAAACGGTTGACTCTTTAGCTCTATGTGCATTGAGGATGTAATTTGAATGACAAAAATTGAGTTTGGCCACAACTTTTCTGAAATACACAGAACATAATATAAATCAAGGCCAATTGGAAGCCTGAATCATCTGTCCTTTCTACAGAAAGGTCAAGGGTACGATTCCCAGACTTCGATGTGCATCAGAATCACCTGAAGGGCTCGTGTTCATGCAGTTTCTGGGGCCTTTCTCCAAACTACCTTATCTCTGGGGTGGGCCTGGGGTCTGTATACTTAACCAGCTCTGTGCTTGGAGGCCTGCAGTCTGAGCCACACAGAGCGGGGCTGGGGGCTGGGCCTGAATGCAGCTTCCCCAGAGCTTGCAAAGTATGGAGGGTCAGTCCCTGGCCCCCATCTGGAGGAGGCCATCAGTGCAGACACCCCTTTTTACCCAAGAGTTGGACCCTTTCCTGTGACTGAGAAATCTTCCCATGAGTACCCCAGATATAACAAACAAGCCCCTCTTAATCAGCAGGCTCACAAGGCTTCTCCCATTATGTGGATGGGAGGACAGTGAACAAGCAGAAAGCACTTGCCCAACAGCAGCTGGCAGCCCAGATGGGCATGTGGGCAGAAGCTGGCGTTTGGATCGCTCGCCAGTGGCTGCTCGGCCTCCAGTTCTCTGCTAAATGCCCCTTCCTTCAGGAGTGACCACGAGAAAGACTCAGGGCCCCATCATAGCCTGTCCTCAAACTCGGCCTTCGCCTTCCCGCTGTTCACGGTGGGTAACTGCATATCACTCCTCGATGTTCGTCGTCCCAGCTGGACGGTGGGCTCCGTGAAGCAGGGACCGTTTTGTACACAGGATTTCCAGTACCCGCCCCAGTGCCCAGCACATAGTAGGGAGTCCATAAACATGTATTGGGTGGGTGGACAGACTAGTGACAATGGTCTGTGCTACGTAACAGAGAACACGAACATTGAAAAAGAGGAGTTGTCCATGGCTGGGGACAAATCCACACCGTGGGGTCAAGTCTCCACACGAAGGCAGAGGGGACTCACTCTCTCAGGTCTCAAAGTTTGGGATTGGACCAAGCGGGCTCCGACAAGCCTTCCAACTCATACCAGTCTATGTATGTTTATGTTTTATTTGACGAGTTGAGGGGATGGAGAGACTAGAAAGTGGCTTGCTGGTAAACTTCCACTCTTGGGAAAGGGGCGGGGGTCCCTGAGCCACCCAGCTTTATGGTTTCACATCGCCCTCTAGTGACCAGGATACGTCACTATGGGTTGTGGTAGAAAAAATGAGCTTGTTTATAGGCCTGGCTTGAGTATAACTAATAACTTGCATATGTATGAAAGGCACTAAATCCACCTAGATGTCATTTAGCCATTCAACGACACTCAACAGTATGTACCCAGAACAGTGCCCGGTGACAAGATCCAGCAATGAGCCTGTCGGATCCGTCCCCTGCCCTGTGTGTATCTTACAGGGGGCTGGGCATTCGGTGATCACACAACACGGGGTGAAATTCCCGCTGCGACAGGTGTTGGGAAGGAAACATACAGAGTGTGCATAGAGAATGTGGACCCTGGGGAAGACTTCTCTGAAGGAATGGTGCTTAGCTTGGAACCGAATGCTGAGAATGGGTCAGGCAGAGGTGGGAGGGAAGGAAGAGGCAAAGAATCCTAGGTAAGAAAGCTCCATGGGCTTGAGGAAGAGAGAGAAGGCAGGTGCCAGGCGTGGAGACGGGCACAGGAAGTCAGGGAAGGAGTGGTATCATCACCACCGTCACGTTCCCATTAATGTGGCATGAGCTGCTGTGGTGACAGCTTCTGGATAGTGACAGAGAAGAGGAGGCGGGTGGCCGGGGTGGATGCCGCAGGACAGAGGGGGCTGTGGGGACAAACGCCGGGAAGGCACACGGTGGCCTGTGGGGGACGCGGGAGCACACAGCTGCTCCAGCCGCCAGAGCTCGGGAGCAGCTGCTGGGAAGTGTGTGAGAGGTCACCAGGGCCTCCCTGTCCAGGAGAGAACACAGGCCCGGGGACGGTGGCCTCACAGCAGTGAGTGACACCTCCTCTCCCTCCTCCCTACAGCTCCCTGCTCCCGAATGCACCAGCCTGCCTACCCTCCCCCACCAGCCTCAGACCCACCTCCAGTTCACTGAGGGAAGGTCCTCTCTCAGCCTGTGAGTACCTCCAGCCTGGGATCCATCTGCCATTATCCCGGGGGCTGGGCTCCAGGGGCCACTTGGATGAGCTATGCCTCCCTCTGGACCCTGCTCTCCCTCCATGCAGACCCACAGCAGCTTCCACACTGACCTCCTGCCATCCTCCTCCCCCTCCCCCAGGGCTCACCCAGGAACTCTTCCCCTTCAGGTCCCCCTTTTCCCCTCCTCCTAGCCTGCCCAACCGCCACTCACACTCCGGTCTTAGCTCAGACACCTCTCCAGACGCCACCCACGTCCCCACCCCAGGACCTCGTCTTCTGCATGTCCCCACGGGAGCACTTTGATCGCCTGTGTCCTTCCCATCTCTCCAGCAGACGTGAGCACGTAGAGGCCAGGGACCATGCAGATCCCGTTTCTCCTGTATCCCCGGCAGCTAGAAGGTGCCCAGAGCTATTCCTGACGTAAGTAAATGAAGGAAAATAAATTACAGCTGCTCCTCAACTTATAATGGGGTTACGTTTCCATAAACCCACGGTGAGCCAGAAATGCATTTACTACACCTCGCCTACTGAACATCCCAGTGCAGCCTCGCCCCCTGAAACGCGCTCAGAACACTTGCCTTAGTGGGACGCAGCCCCAGCGTAAGTCAAGCATGGGGAATGCCCATCTTCCCGCTCCCACCAGAAGCGGGAGACACAGATGGGTGTTTTGCAGACATGATGGGATACAAAAACAAAACGTAATAACCAAAACAACGCTGGCGACACAGAGTCGGCTGTTTACCCTCGTGATCGCGGGGCGGCCGCTGCCCGGCGTCATGGGAGAGTGTGGTACCACATCCTGCTAGCCCAGGAAAAGATCAAAGTTCAAAGTTCAAGGTTCAAAGTTCCAAGTACGGTTTCTACTGAATGCAAAATCGCTTTCACAGCATCGCTAACATCGCTATGTGAGACCGTCGCAGGCCGGGCACCCTCTGTGGTCTCACCCGAGTCGCCTGCTGCTCACCGGCCTGCAGTTTCCCATTTCCCTCCGGCCGCCCTCCCTGCCCTCCGTGCCTAACGGGGCTGCTCACTGCGTTCTCTGGATGAGAGAAAGAACTCAGTCCCAGCCCAGGCAACGACTCCTCAGCCTTATTACTTGTGGCAGCTGCTGGTGTCCCCTAACCTCCCTGGGGAAGGCGGGGGGAGAAGCAATAAGGAGCTGTCTGCGCTTCAGGCCTGTTAGACATTCCACCCACCACCAGCGCTTGTCTGCCTGGTGACTAAGAGCTGGGCTTCTTTCCTGCCAACTTCCCCAGCATTCGGAGGCTGGGACCTCTCAGGGTGAGTCTACAAACCGTCACATACCCCAAGGCTGAAACCTTCCCTGAGGTGGCCCCACTCAGAATCAGCGTATTCCCCAGGCTGCATGAAAAAGGGACCGCTGGTTCTGTTCAATGGCAAAGGCCTATTGTGTGCCAGGCTGTGCTGGGTGCTTTGGGTCAGTGGAGAGTATGCTTTTCCCCTGCCCTCTGCAGAGCTAACATGCTAGCAGGAGATACAGAACCAAGCAGCTGATTCCACGATTATTCAATGACAACTGTCATGTAAACAGAGGAGGAGAGGTGCTAGGGGCCAAGAGAACACAGCCTGAGTGACCTGAGGTCACCTGGAGGTCAGGGCAGCGGCCCTGAGGCTGTGTGACCTTTAAGATGAGAGCTGAGCATAAGCAGGTGTTAGTTAGGCGAAGAAGTGTGTGTGAGCACTTGTGTGGGTGCATGCAAACATGTGCGAGCATATATAACCATAGATGTGTTGTGTGTCATATGTGTATGCATGTGTGAGCATATATATGCCACATCTAGTGTGTGTGTGTGCATGTGTGTGTACATGTGTGTGCCACTCCTGTATTGTGTTCAGGTGTGCAGGTGCATGTGCGTGTGCCCCAAGAGCACGTGTGTCTCTGGTAGAGGCTATGATTTCAGGGCTTCTCTATGCAGAGCGATGGAGCAGTGGTTCTTAAACCTCTCTTAGCCGGTGGATCACTCCAATAACAAGAAGAGCTACTTGGGCTCTGGCCAGTTTGGCTCAGTGGATAGAATGTCGGCTTGTGGACTCTAGGGGTCCCGGATTTGATTCCAGTCAAGGGCATGTACCTCGGTTGTGGGCACATCCCCGGTGGGGGGTGTGCAAGAGGCAGCTGATCAATGTTTCTCTCTCATCAATGTTTCTGGCTCTCTATCCCTCTCCCTTCCTCTCTGTGAAAAACCAATAATATGTTAACTGTGCTGCTGTCACTGAGCCAGACTCTTAAAGTGTGTTTGTTCTCTCATTGCTCCTCCAACGGCCCCACTTTGCAGAAGGGGAAACGGAGGCCTGATAGTGGCACACTCCGGACAGTTGTAGGGATCAATTGAGCTCATGCACCAAATGTCCTGCCAGGGAGGGACTGCCCGGTAAGCAGGCTCCATCCACTGTCGCTGTCACTGATGCTGAGGAGCCCAAGGGCCCTGCATTCCATGTCCATTCTGCCTCCTAGTGGTCATGTGACCTTCCTTGGCAAAAATTACTTAGCTGTTGAATTTTCCTCACTTGTACTCACCTGTACCAGCTTCATGGGTTTAACTGAGGAACAAATGAGATACCGCACTTAGCGTAACGTGCCCTGCAAGTGTTATTTACACATGTTGTGTTACTTACATTTGTTGTGCAATATTATTAAAAAAAAAGAATCACTTGGGGTCTAATTTTGTCCCAGTTCAGGGTTTTAGAAGCAAATGCGAGGGTGCATCTGGTTTGACAGGTTCGCTAGATATTGGAATGTTTGTAAAATTCTTTCTAAAAACCAGACCTGGCTCATGGGTCAATGGAAAGTCAGCCTCCCTTTGGCTCTGAGGCTGACAGTCCAGTCCAGTTTATTCTGGTGCTGGCTCCCAGTCTGGTCAGGTTCAGGCCATGACCATGAGTAAGTGATTCCCCTTGCCAAAAACTATAATCATGGTCATATTCTAAATATTTACACTACACGAAACCGAACCTGCCCAACCTTCAGAGGTCACTCCCGCACTCGGTGGAGTTCATTCATTCATGCGGCTCTGAATTATTGACCACGCACCCCACGCCAGGCCCCGGGCGTGCTGGTGGCTGATGGGATAGGAACCTCGGTGGATTTAGAAGAAAACTGGCCCGGGCCCTGAGGGATGGTAACTGCTCCTGGGCTGTGCTGAGCCCCAGAGAGAATGGAGGCCTGAGTGCCTAGTGCGTCTCCCAGGGGGGGGGCCTGTCCCAGCTGGGAAAGCTTAGGGGTCATTTCAGCCAACACACAGATTTGACAGGTGGGGAAGCAAAGCCCAGAGAGAGGGAGCCACTGAGATGGCTCTCTGGACTCCCTGGCCATCTCCTCCCGCACTCCCAGGACTTCTGGCTCACCTCATACAGAACAGAGGGTCCCCATACATGTTAGCCCACAAACAGCCTCACACATAGTGACAGTAAGAATTTTTAAAAAAAACCCAGCCTCCCTAATAACCGTATTTACCACTTACTAGGTGATGACTTGGTGACAGGGACTTCCTTAAGCATTTTATATGCCTATCAATTCAATACTCAAAATTAGCTCATTGCGTAGGTCATCATTACTGCATTTTACAGAAGAGCACACTGAGGCTCAGAGAGGGGAGGGGGTTTTCCCATAACACAGCTAGAAGTTGCAGAACCACAACTATTCAAAACGCTGCCTGACTTCAAACTCCATACCCGCAGCCACCATGCAATGTCCCTCGGGAAGATACAAGGCACAGGGTACCGGCCTGGCTGCCCCCTCCTCCCGAGCTCACCCAGGCTGGCAATGGTGTGATGCATGCAGCAGCGGGAAGGACGGAGGAGCAGCAGGTGAGAGGCAAAGAGGTTTGAAATATAGTCCTAGGATTGAGCACCCACTGCAATACAGGACTGTGCCCAGCTCAAGAGTAACGAAGATGGAGAGTGACGGAGAGCTCACTGTCTGGCGAGGAGAGGGAGGGACGGTGCACAGACCACCCCAGTGCCCGTCCCAGGCTTAGGGTGGCACCAGGTGCTGTGAGACAACCTGTGTCATGTGACATGGAGCCAACCATTTCCTCTCTTCTAGAGAGGGAGTCCAGGATAGTGAGTAAGCCCACGGCCCTCTGGAGCCAGGCCACCCAGGGTCAGATCCTAGCTCTGCCTCTTACCAGGCCTGATCTCATACAGTATTAGCATTTATGGAATGTCACTTTTCACTTCTATAAAACTGGGATAACGATACCTACTTTCTAGTGTCCTCATGAAGACTAAGTGATTTACTCTTTGGAAGGCACTCAGAGCAGTACCTAACCCATAGTAAGAACTGTTATGATTTTTAAATTATGTAATTTGAAATGGGGTATTTTGGGCCATAAAAGAGCAGAATAATACCTGACCCAAAGTGGCTTTAATAAGAAAGTTTTATTAGCATCTCCCTTAACAAAAGCCATCTGAAGGGCAGTGGCTCCAGGCTTACTGATGTCCCCAGGAACTCAGGATTTTCTCCTCCTCCCTCCCAATATCCCCCAGATATTACTGATGCCTCACCTTATGTCCCAAGATGGCTGCAAAGCTCCAACCATCACATCCTCACAAAGCCACACGGAAACAAAAGGAAGAGTCATGGGAAACTCTCTTGAACATAATGCTTTCTTATGAGGGAGGAAAACACTTCCCAGACGCCTCCCAGAAGACTTCCCTCATCTATCATTAGCCAACATAGGGTCATGAGATCACCCAGCCCATATGGAAGGCTAGAAAAGCAAGAGTCTGGCATGTTCAGTCACTGCCTAGAGCTAGGCGCCACAGCAAGGAAAATGGGAGGAAGAGGCTGTTCAGGGGGCAGGCCACCTGCCTTTCAGGATGGTCTTGGGAAGAGAATGTGAGAAGAGGTGCAGGAACACTGTGCGTCAGCCACTTCCCCTGCACACGTGTGAGATATTGTTCTCATAAACGACAGTAACAACAGCAAAGCGAGTGAGTCCCTGTGGATTAGAGGTAGAGCCTACAGAAAAGCAGGATGCCAATAATTCCAGGTATTTCCCCACGGACGGGGCCAGCAAGGGAAACATGAAAGGAAGCCAACTGCCCGAGGGCCCTGACCACAGAAACTGACATTGTACGACCTCGTCATAACTCAGGCCCAGGGAACAATTGGTCCCCCACTTCCCCTCTCAGTTGGGTAGGTTATAAATAGGCCCCGAGAGCATGAAAATGAAGTAGAATTCCTCCGAGAGGAAAAAAAAAAAACTTTTATTTAAAAAAACACTCCGATGGGCCATTATGTGGTGAAAAGTCAGCCCTGTGGCCCTGGTCCCCAGCAGGAATCCACTTTTTCTACAGAGGGCTGGAGAGTAAATATTTTAGGAATTGCAGACAATATGGTCTTTCTAGCAACCACTGCACTTTGAGAAATGTGGAAGCAACCGTGGACCATATGTCAACAATGAATGTAGCTGTGTTCCAATAAAACTTTATTTATACAAACAGGACAAGGGCCGGATTTGGCCCCCACGCTGTAGTTTACCAAACCCTATCCCACATGGCAAGTTACACAAGACAGCAGCCTAAGCCACAGGTCTCAAAGGCGAGTGCATATGAGGCCATGTAGTTAGCACAGAGAAGCCAAGTGGGCTGGTTCGGGTCTGTGATGAACCCATGACTCAGATCTGGGCAGTTGCAAAAACCAATTTTGTCAGATCCTCCGATTTATTTATTTTTTTTCCAAGACAACCGGAAATGCAGATAGCTTCCAATTTTTAAACGTTAGCAACCAATTCAAAATTTTAAACCTGATGCACACCAAACAAAACCCATCTGCGGCTAGCACAGCTTGCGCGGGCAGCCAGCGTGTGACCTTTGGCCTGAAAGATCATCCTCTTGGAGCAACGTGCTATGACAACCAAGTACACATGACACATTAGAGTGGCACGATCCAGGAAACTTAACACAAAGCCAGTCTGACCTATCGGGAATGGAATGCACAGCACCACCGTCCCGCCTGGGGGCTGGGCATATGTGGAAGCCCAAACCCAGAACACCCGGCAATTAGCCTGTCTGTTCTGTGTGTCTCTTCCCACCTCATTCTTGCCCTGCTTCCTCCACACGGTGGTGACATCAGCAGTGTCTGGGACAGAGGCTCTGTGTCACCTTCCTCACACACACACCTTCCCGGCACACCTCAGAGGAACCTTGAGGTCATGTGCACACAAGCCCTTGGCAAACCATGGAGTCACATACACTTCAGCTTGACCGGTGTCTGGCTTCCACAGCCCCAAACGCTCACTCAGAGGCTCCTATAATGCGTATATTCCTTAGAGAGGGGCCCAAACCCCTTAGCACCATGGCAAGCAGGACAGACACACAGCAAGAGAACTCGACCAGCTTCCCTGCTGGTACAAAGGTCCTCCTGGTGTGCCCACAGTGCTCCCAGGAAGCCAGCACCCCCTGATGCCCTGGCGGCAGACCGCTCAGCGGGTGGCCCATGTCCTTGGCTGTCGTTGAGCTGCTCATATACCCATTCAGTGACTTCTTTACTCTTCCCACCAGTTCCTGTAAGTCTGAGGCATCCCAACTCCTTTGCTGGGAGCACCTCTGTTGCCCAGACGAGCTCTCCATCATCTTCCACCTTCTGCCCTTTTTCATCTCTCTGCAAGCCACCTTCCACCATATCTTGATGGGGAGAGGGACGGGGGAGGGGGAGAAAGGAGGTCCAGAGGGGGATGGGTGGAGGCAGAGGACAAAACAAAGGGGAGGGAGAGAGAGGTATAGTGCAAGCCTTCTAGCTCAGACCTTGCCCATCTCCATGGCCACTGGATCCAATTCTGTTCAAATTAACTGCTGACTCGGCAGTTTTTCAATCTTCCCTCAACTTCTGTGCTTCCTCAGAGCTGCCTCGGGGACCCCGGTAGGAGGAAGGAGAGGGGTGCCAGGAGGCCCTGCTCCTTGCCGCTTCGTGGCTGGACCACCCTTGGGCACCCCAGGGACCGTCTATGGGGCAAAAACTTGTCACTCAGTTTCAGCTTTTCCCATGTGTCCCCGATGTGGTTTGCCCATTGTCCCAGGGGACGGTGAACCCCAGGGCTCATGGGGAGCACAGGGATGAGGCTGGCAGGACCTGCTACGTGGAGCCCACAGGGAGAGGGCAGCGGGAGTGAGGGATGTGCTGTCAGCTGAGCTCACACACCGCACTGCTGACTCAGCTGATGGCTCAAGCTGCCTGGATTCGCAGGTGTGAGCCCTGCGCAGCTCTCAGCCCAGAGAAGGCATTAACCAGATCATTTCAGAATCGTGCATTGTCAGACACACGGCCTCTTCAAACTCCGGGCCTGGAGGGCACAGAGGCTTAGGTTCCATTGGAGTTAGGTTCGTGGGCTCGCTCTGCAGACAGAATCCGGGGCCCCCCGAAGGCTCTGGTTAAAGGAAATGGACTGGAGGGGGTGGGCCAGCTCCAGGGCGGAGAGGAGAAGGTCGAGGTTGAGCCCAGAGCAGACAGCAGACGTTACCTGGCAGCTCGGCCGGGACCTGGAGCTATAATCAAGTCCCAAGGATTTCTGCTCTCCACTGGTAAGCTCAGGATTACAAGTCCCAGAAGGAGAAGTTCCAGCGGAACCTTCCCTGCCTCACCATGTGGTTTCAAGAAACCTTCAAGCACTGCAGCGCAAGGGGAAGTCGTCTGATTTACTGGTCCGTCGAGACCATAAACACTGAGCTAAGGCACTCCCAAAGCAGCCAGGGCTCTCGGGCAGAGGGAAGGCCGCCTGGGGCCATAAATAGTGGATATTTACGACCATGCGCCACGGGGCTGGTGGAGGATTGGGGGGGGGGGGGGGATGACCCACAAACAGGGCCACGTGCATGGCCTGGCACGCAGTGAGCCCTCCACGGCCAGCAGTGCCTCTCGTAGCTCGCCTAGACCCCCTCCACGGCATGCGTGGCCAGCAGTGACCTCTAACCGAGACCCCCTGCATCTGGGGGACCCTGGTCCTAAGCTACCTGGAATGAGGAGACCGCTTGGCTGGGGGACTTTGGGAGGTTTACTGACCCCACGCACATCCTACGCCACTGGGCGTCCGGCAACCTCCAGGTGGCCAGGAAGAGACTGTCGTGTGGATTCCGCTCTCACCGTTCTTCTGATCTTGGCCTCTCTGCCTCCTGCCTCTCCCCTCATCGGTGTGAGTGGGGTTTGGGGTTCCGGCAGGTTATCTTCATCACACCCCATGGTCAAGACCAGAGAAACAGACACCTTTCACAGAAGGCAGACTCGGAGGCTCACCACTGCCTCGATATGCTGCTGAGTCAGCAGCAGGCTCCTTGGGTCTTCCTGCCAAGCCTCACAAACTCCCGACTCCTTTGCCAGGGAGGAAACGCCACCTGAGCCACTGCTCGCAACTCCCGCCTCTGGAAGGGCGGCTCAGCCCTCGGGTGGCTTCACGGGAGGCACATTCTAACTTTAAAGTCAGTTACGTGGACAGGAAGCCATTCTGCAGTGGCCTGGCCACTCCGAGCCCCCCTGAAGCTGGTCTCTGAGCTCCCATTCATTTCCATTGTGATATTTGACGGGAAGTCCGCAGCTCACGTCTTCAGCGTGGACATCTCTGGCTTCTCCCTCTAGGCCGGCCAGTTCCATCATTTGCTCATTCAACCAACACGTGCCGAGACCCACGCAGAGCCACTTCCGGCGGGAGGAGCTAACCAGGAATCCTGCTGTCACTTGTGGGGGGCCGCGATGAGCGGTCACAGCTGTGGCGCCCTCTCCACGCCGACTGTCCTCATCCCCGCAGCAGCCCTGTCGCGTCTCTCGCTCTGGGCTTTCTGTAATAACTGTTTGTGCTGCTGGAGCCACTGGGAAGTTTTTAGTCACTGCACTAATCTGCTCCCGTTTACCTTGCCCGTGACGCTCTGTTGCCCGCAGAAAAAGCTAATAAATGGAACCACGCGGCTGGAATTGGGCCGAGGGGCAGGCATGGCCCTGTCTGAAAGGGTCTCAAATCCTCGGTCCTTCTCCGCAGAAGGCAAGCCGTCACCTGCAGCGTGAGGCGGGCTGATGAGAAAGTCCGGTCCCCCTGCCCCACCGCCTCTGGTTCCAGAGGAGCAGTGCCCAGCGAGCGCTGAAGTCAGGGCCCGGGACAGTGTCTGGGGAGGAGGAAGGAGAAAGCAGAGGTGAGGGTTGGAGAGAGTCATCAATGGCTTCCCCGAGCCCCATGGCCTCCCCTGGATCTGAGGACGCCCCTCAGCCCCTCGGGTCCCCCCGGGGCCCAGGACTCTGTGTCTGTGGGCCCTGCCCTCCGATGGCTCTCCTGGCAGGACCAGCTGTTTGGCTGTGTTTGAACTCTCACCCAGCCAAAGCGGCTTGGTGGCACGCCCAGACTCCAGCCCAGCAAACACACCCGGCCTGGAGCCCGCGCCAAAACGTTTTAAATACACAGTTTGAAGCAAACAGCCAATCAATTTAAAAATACTCCAAGCGAAGAGCCTATGAGATTTGGAAACAAGGAAAACCGAAAGTAAATGTATGTAGTCACTCGTTCATTATTTAAACTTTGCCTTTTTCCAGAGAGACTTAAGATGGCAAGAGCCAAATTATTTTATGTAAAAAACAAACAAAAAAACCCAAACAACAAAAAAACAAAAACCACCACAGCCGTTGCAGATCATCTAGACGGGGATTTCCCAGCATGCATGGGCCAACCTCACAGCTTTGCCACATGCCAATATCACCTTCACAGGTTTCTGTCAATGTTCTCATCCACAGACACACATGTAAGAGAAGAACACCACCTCACTGCCGAACATGGGAAACCAGGATGACTTGTCATAGGAAGGTAACCATAAAAATGAATAAAATAAAAACAAAACCACCTGATTCGATCCTTATTGAGGTGGAGACACGCTGTCTGAGGGGGGCTGAGCCTAGGCCCTAGAGCAGCCGTGGGCAAACTACGGCCCACAGGCCGGATCTGGCCGGTTCGGCTGTCCTATCCAGCACACGGAGCCGAAAGAGCGGAGGGTTCTCTTGCTCTCCCCTCCGCTCCTTCACCAGCAGCCCAAGAGGAGAGTGCCAGCATGGTCAGGTTGCTTTTGTTCCGGCCCTCCGGTCCAGTTTAAGAACCCATGGTGGCCCTCGAGTCAAAAAGTTTGCCCACCCCTGCCCTAGACCTGCTCACATGCTGTAACGAAGTAGGACCAGGTGTTTACAGGAGTTAGAGCTAGATTAACCCGCCCTGAGTTCACCTGTCCTCAATCGGGAGGATTAACCTGTGCACAGTTTCCTGCTCTGTGATCTAATTGTTTTTAATGTTGTGAAAATTAGTCACGGGTTTAAAGAAATCATGATCTAATCCAGCCCGCTCCTTGTCTAGAAAAAGCTGGGGCCCAGAGACAGGCGGTGGCTTGTCCAAGGGCACACAGCGAGCCAGTGGCACCCACAGCCAGCACCCGCCCCGGAGTCTGTTCGGTGAGACTGGCCCGCAGGTCCCCAAACCAGCCCCCCTGGAAAGGCTGTGACCGAAGACCAGCCTTGATCCACTTTATTTTGGATCAAGAAGAAACCAAGATCCTCCCCAAATGGCAGAACGGGATACCTCTCACTAGCACAGCTCAAAAGGTCTCTCTCTCTCTCTCTCCTCTGTTTTCTCCAACCACTCTTTGTCCAAGTTCATTTTTTAAATATTATCCATCAGTTTTATTTTTTAAATATATTTTATTGATTTTTTTACAGATAGGGAGGGAGAGGGATAGAGAGTTAGAAACATTCATGACAGAAACATTGATCAGCTGCCTCTTGCGCACCCCCTACTGGGGATGTGCCCGCAACTGCAACTATGGTACATGCCCTTGACCTAAACAGAACCCCGGACCTTTCAGTCCGCAGGCTGAAGCTCTAGCCAATGAGCCAAACCGGTTTCGGCAATGTGCTATAGAAGTTCTTGCAATAAAAATGTCTACTAAGATCCCAAATAAAACCTAGAAAGTTTGTAGAGACTTCTGAACATCCGAGAACTTAAACAGGATCCTTAGAGAACCTGCTACAAGAAGGAATTCAGGGGTCACCCCATAAAGACTCTTCTTCCTATAAAAACTCTCAGGTGTGGGCATCTGGACTCAGTGGCCCGCAGCATATATCAACTGTAACACTTCCACCAGACCGGGAGGGGGAGGAGGGGAAAGTGCTCTCCCCACCAGGTCACCTGCCATTGGCCTGCCCCATCCCCCCTCCCCCAAAAAGAGCAGGCTCCGCAGTGGCCCAGGGTAGTTACAGAAGCTGTCAGCCTGCCAAGAACGAGCATCCAGACCCTCACGCCGGGGGCCTCTCTGGGAAGGTGAGGCCGGGCTTTCAACGTTCCTCTCCCAGGACAGGAGGGAGCAAAAGGGACCTGACAGGTCACGGAGTCTGGCCGATTTTCCCTCTTTCCTTTGAAGCTGGCACGGGATCCGTTCAAGGCTCCTTGAGGGACTGAAATCCATGTTTTATGGTGACAAAGCTGGAGTTCAGCCTTTCCCTGCCTGGAAAGGAAGCCTGCTGAGCCCCCAGGGTACGCTGTGCCCAGCGTAGTATGTGAGCAGCACACGAGGCCGGGGCTCCCGCCGTGTGAGCGCCCACGGCCCAGGCCTGACTCCTGGCCCTCATGTGGAAAGTGCAGGACTTCCTATGCCGCAGCGGCCGCTTCCTGAAATAGAACGGGGTTTGAGGGACCGGCTTCCACGGGGCGGGCAGGAAAGGCTGAGGGTGGCTAGTTCATTCAGGGTGACGAGGCCCCTCGCGCCTGGCGCTGCTCCGCTCGGGGCTGACTTCTTTCCAGCGAGTGCGGCTGTCAGAGCCCCTCTCTGCCGTGCTCCTCATCTGCCTCCCGTTGGATTTCTGGGGGAGGCCATGTCTCTGTTCTTCCTCTCAGGCCATTTGTACTCAGCTCCAGTTTCTGTTTTGAAATTGACCGGGTCTTGATCATCCGCTCACATTCCTTTTCAGAACACCGAGAGGGGATCTACGTTTCTCTCAACCGGAGGCAGGCTGCTCCTGGAGCTGCTTTGGGGTTGAGGCACAGGCCCAGGCACTATCAGAATTAGCAGGGAAACGTGTACTGAGGGCGCTGATGCGGCAAAGACCCCCTCCGATGAGCTGCTTCATCCAGACTCCATCCCCACACTCTCCATCTCCGTTTCAAATGGGCCCATTTGGTCAACACTTAGGGAGTCCTGACTACAAGCCAGGTTGTTCTGAGACTACAGGCACGAAAAAGCCGGCACCTACCTGGTGCCCTGAAGACAACCCAACACAGAAAGCACTTTGTGGGGCGTGGGGGCAGAGGGTCAGCACGGTGCTCCCTGCCGGCCCCTCCAGCTCAGCTCACAGCTCTCCGGCCCTCCTCCCTCTCCTTGGCCTCCTGCCCTTCGTTCTGTGCCCGGTTGTCCTCTCTCCCTTCCTGTCTGGAATGAACTCTCCCCTTCTCCCCACCTGGCCAGCTCCTCGGCATCGGTCAGCACAGCTGCACACCCTCCCCAAGGAGTTCTTCCCCAACCACCTCATCGTCTCCTGCCGCTGGCTGTCCCGCAGACACCCCAACAGTCTGTCACGTCACCCCTTTCCCCCTGTAGGCGTTGTCACCGTCTGGCAGCACCTTGCCTATTTATTAGTGTGTTGAGTGTTGTCTGTTTCCCCCCAATAAGATGCCGTCTCCACAAGGGCGGGAACGGTGAACCTTGCCTTCGTCGCTGGGTTCTCGGTGTCTACAGCAGTCTTGGCAGAGATCAGATGTGCCAAGGACGTGACTTTAGGAGGTTGCCAGGCAACCAGGCATGCAGGTGAGCATTTCCCAAACAAGGACACGAAGCCCTGGCGGAATGACGGAGTGAGCAGGCGGTGGGCGGGCGGGGCAGAGGGATCCAAACGGAGGCTGAGGAAGCAGGCAGGGACCCTGCGGTCATAATCGGTGGACGTCAGCCTCAAGAGTTTTGATTTTTTTTTTCTCTAGGACAGTGACAAGGTCCCTCATCAACTAAGCCTGGAGGAGCCGGGACCTGCCCTCGGGGATGGCCTCTTGATTTCAATGGTGATGGGGAAGCCACGCCTGGCACGGGGCAGGGCGCTGAGGTCGCTGCAATTGGACTGTGACAGGTCGGAGGTCATGGCTCTTGTCAAAACAGGTTCTGAGCAGGCGGCCCCGAGGGGGAGAAAGCACAGGCGGAAGGGAGGGCAGCATCTCAGGGGTCACCAGCTCCAAACACACCATACTCAGCCTTAGGAATCCACCTGCCGACTCCACTCACGTGCTTGTTAAATATTTCGTTGCTAACCCCAGCTTCCAGCTGGGCAACCTCCCTGGTTCCTGCCAGCCTGGTGGGAAGAACCCCCCGCTTAGGAATCAGAAAAGCTGGGCTCAAGTTCCAGAAAAATTGTAAAAAGCTGCCAAATATCGAGCCCTCGCGGTGTGCGGAACATTATGCTGAGCACATGACAGGTTTTGTTTTATTTACTCTCCCGAGAAGTTCTCTCACCAGGCAGTAATAGCGGCACTCGTTTTGCAGGTGAGAAAAACAAGCCGAGGTTCCGCAGCTTGCTTTTAAGCGCCGTGAATTGTTTCCCGATCCACATGATGTGAACGAGCATCTCACGGCAGGTGATCGTGGAAATGGAGCGGCCACCGGGAGAGTGTCGGGCGGGGCTCTGTCCTCCGCGGCCGGCGGCGACCACATCACCCTAAGGCTTGTTAGTAACGCAGAGCTCGGGGCCCCTCTCCCAACTCCCCTGTAACAAGACTCCCCGGACCCGTGTGTGCACTCCTCGATGTAAGATTACTAGCCCCTGCTGTGCCCTGTTGAGCTGGCTTCTGACGTCTGACTCATTACTGTCTTCTCCTGTCTTCTCCGCCTGGTCAGTGAGTCTGTTACCAACCTTGATTACTTCCGGGCCGGTCCTCCTCCAGCTCTCATGGGACGACCCATCAACCGGGGTTCCGATCCCGAGGTGGGTCTGAGGGGCCCCGGGGTCTGCATGTCTAACCCGTTCCCGGTCGCACAGCGGGGCTCGCGGCTCACTCTCTCGCGAGGAACGTGACATCAGGTAACAGCTGAATCAGCGAGGAGAAAAGGCAGACCTCGCAGGTGGAGTGAATTCAGGGGAGGCACCTCCACTCCACAAACACAGCCAGAGGGCAGACAGCGTCTCTAGTCCTCCCCGTGTGCTCGGCACCTAACCTGTGTCACAGGGAGGCATGAATCATCACTGAATGAATGAATGAATGAATGAATGAATGAATGAGTGAATGAGTGAGTGAATGAATGAAACTCAGTCAGTTCTCACCTCTCTCCTGCCTGACACTGCCCAGGGGCTCTAGGTCTAGGAAACCCCGCGAGGCTTACCATGGCCCACAAAACCAGATCTGAACTGGGTCCTGCAACCTCCCTCGTCCCTCCTTCTCCCCACACCCCCTGCACACACACACACTCGTGTCCACAACACCAGGCTTTTTCTTGCTTCCCTGACACACTGAGCTTTTTCTTGCCTCGGGGTCTTGGCACCTGTCCTCCCTGCGACCTGGAATGCCCTTCTCCCAGCTCTTCCCATAGCTGGCCGCTTCTCGTCATTCATAACTCAGCTCGGATTTCACCTCCTCAGCAGCTGTCCCTGAGGGACCGTCCAACCTGATGTGCGCACACCCCACCCAAACCCTTTATCGCGCTCTTCATTAGCCTTTATCAACCTGAAAATATTTCATTTGCTTACTTGCTTTTCTTTCTTTTTTTTAAATTCTCCTATCAGAAAGCAAATTTTATGAAAGCAGAGACTTTGCCTATAACCCCTGGCCCACAGTAGGTGCTCAGTAAATGGATGAATGGATGAATGCTCTAACACACCCCATAACCTGCTTCTGTCTTTGCAATAAGGGAGGGAGAGACTGAGCACCATGTGAGGCCAGAAGATAGAGCCATCACTTCCTCCTGAATGAGGACATAGGGGTGGTGATCAGGGCAGACTCCCTGGAGGAGGTGACATTTAAACTTCACCTGGAAGAGCGGAAAGAATTTTGACAGGGAATCGAAAGGCAGAAATGGCCACCCCAGGCAGAAAGGATATCCTGGGAAGAGCCTGACAGTGCAGAGGTTGGGGGGCAGGTAGGCGGGTAGGAGGATGCTCAGGGAACACAGTATATACACAGTATATAGCTGGTGGGTGGAGCCTTTCTACCTGGCCCGCTCCTACTGGCCCAGGGCCCCAGGCAGAGGCAGCTCCGCTGCCGGTGTGACGGAGTCTGGCAGGGCTCCTGCCTCTGAGAAACTGAGGCCACTGCCTTCCCCCAGTCAGGCCTCGGCCACACCCTTAGCCGAGATGACAGAGCCCAATGCTCTGAAACACGACATCGGGAGGGAACAGGTGGGCCTGGGGCCGGCCCACCGCCCTCCAGTGGACAGCTCTGTAGCTCCCGCCCTCTTGTCTGTAAAGGGCCAGATAGTTGTAATTATTTCATCCACCTCCCAGGATAATTTGCTTCACATCCAAGTCCTTGTTTATCTCTAAGCTCCGTAAGAGAAGGGACCACATTGGTCAGCCTTGTCTTGGCCCTGTTCCCAGAGCTGAGGGCAGAGACTGGCCCCAAAACAGCTCCTCAGCAAGACGTGTTCATCTGCTCGCCACCACTGATCAGGTTCCTACAATGCGTGGGCCTTGCCCTAGAGTGTGATTCAAGGGTAGAATCACACTCTATTTGGGGGCAACACGCTCTGAAGACTGCATTCTGCCCGTCTCACGGAGAGACCTTAGCGAGCCACTTCATCTCCCGGCTGCACAGAAAGGAGGAGGGGGGAGGCTGAATCACAGAGTCCTGAAGATGTGAGTTGGAAGCCACTTTCCTCATCCAGCCTTCCTCTGGCCGTGGCCTGGGCCCGAGTGGAGGACGGTGGAAGCAGCTGAGGGGGGTGGAAGGACAGTTAAGGAAGCGCAGTGGTGGGTGCTTCCAGGAAGAGAGCAACCTGATAAAAGATCGGGCACAATGCGGTGTAGGCAGGCGCTGCTCGTGCCTCCAGGACAGAGAACAGCACACCTGATGCTGACCAGAGCAGGTGACAGGCCCTCGCAGAGAGATAGGCGGGGGCTAAGTGAGGCCCCCATTTGGGAGACACGGGGACCTTAACACAAAGAGACAATGCATGTCGGAACTGAAGTCCAAGGTGGGATCTGTTGGCTTCTGAAGGGGAAACCCCGGCTCGAGGCCAAGGTCAGAGTCAGAACAGCAGCAAGCTGGCTCAATGCTGTGAATCCAGCTACAGGCCCAGAGCCGTGAGATCTTCCACCAAGGCTAGCCCAAAGTCACGGACACGGAGGTCAGGAACCGGAAACACAGCCCAGTCCTCCGAGCATCTGGTCCCCTGGGTTCCACCTAACCGGCCTAGATCCCAAGTCCAAACAAGATTTTGTAGACTTACAGCAGACACAGAGCTGGTTATTGAGTTTGGTGAAAGGAGGAGACGATTTGCCCCTTAACTGAGTCCTGGCTTGTGGCCTGGGGAATGGGACTGACATTTGGATTTTGAGCACCGCCCCATAGAGGAACTCGAGTGGCTTTTATGTCTCTAGTTCAAGCACCTCTGGGGCAGTTTTAATGGTGATATTAAAGTTCTGCTACATAATACCAAAGCAACAGGCCGACTCAGGCCAAAACTAATAAATAACAAATTGCTACTATTAATAGTGAGTGAGTACTGTCTGCTCATAACATTCTTGGGGAAAAGGGGGGGTGGGGGGAGGCAGGCCGTTCTGTTCCCACCCGAGGCCCCTCTACCACGCCACCCTGTGTTACCCTTCAGGGCACTTACATTCTTTTCAAGGACAGTTCACCCCTTCCTAAATGTCTTCCCCATCAGAAGGAAGACTGGGCCAGGAGACAGGGAATGTGTCCTCTTGTTTAGGGCTTTCTCTCCAGAACTTAAAACCTGATACTCAGGAAATACATGCTGTTTGAATGAATGGGGCAGAGCTGGGTTTTCAACATCAGTGGTGTATTTTGAGTGAAGAACAGGTGTGAGTGTATCTAACGAGGTCTCTGTCATCAGAGGGATGATGGAAATCAGCCTGGAAATGGGACTGAGGAGATAAGAAGAAGGAAGATTCTGTTACTACTGTTTATATTTCTATAGTTTGAACTGAGAAACACTGAGCTGCCATCTCATCAGTGTCAAATACGCAGACATCACCCTCGGAAGCAGGCTGAGGGGGGAGGACCTTAGGACAGAGGCCTCTCGGGGACGGTGAGAGTCTCCTTGAAGTCAGCGGTATCTGTTGAACCAACAAAGGTGCATTTCCTCGGGATTCTGCTGTTGCATTTTTTGTGGAATTTATCTTACACATATAACCACAAGCACGCCAAATGACGTGTGTATAAAGGCAGTAGCTGCAGTGTTGTTTATAATAGCAAAGCATTAAAAACCATCGAAATTACTGTAAAGAGAGTGAAGATGCTCATTAGATACGCATATGAGAAGCGTTCCAAGGTGAGGACTCCAGTGAAAACCACAAAACTCAAAGCAGAGTGTACTGAATGCTATAGTTGTCTTAGTGGGGAGTGGGCATGTCATTGAGTTGGTTGTGGATGCAGAAAGTATTCCTTCAAGAATGAACAAGAAACTAATAAAAGGTATACCTAGAATAGGAGGGGGCAGGGAGAAAGGAAGGCTTGTTATGTGACTGCCTGTCGAATTTTCCATTTGGGAACTGTGAGAAGAGATTATCTGGTCATATAAATTGCTAAAAAAAAAAAAAAAGTATTTCAAGTAGAAATGAGCTGTTTTAACATGTAGGCCATGCAAGAGATCATTTTAGAAGGTTGGAGCCGCAAAAGCCTCGGGCCGGACCAGCTCTGACGTTCAGTTAGGGGTGAGCTGAGGTTAATGTGGGGAAGTGGTTCCCGCCCCTCGGTGCCCCATCAATACATAATGAGGGCAAAGCGGGGGGGGGGGGGGGGGGGGGGACTTTTTAAAGGTCCCTTACTCCGCTGACATTTGGAATCCAGGCTGCATTTAACTTGAATAAAACTACAGTTTTATTCAAGTTAAGTGCAGAGTACGCCCTGTTAGGGCATTGTGAGTTCTATATTTTGCCTTAAATTTTTCATTAGTTTCCTTTTTAAAGAATTGCCACTTACCGTGTGTCCCAGGGGGCAGTGTGCCCCGGGGGAGACATGTGCCCTGAGGAAGCAGTGGGACCCGGGGGGAGGGGCGGTGTGAACCAGAGGAGGAGCGGACTCTATTCATGGGGTCCTGAGATAGTCACCATAAAACAAGCAGATTGTCAAATGACAGCGGGGAGGGGAAGGAGACCTGGGGGGAGATAAGATGAATATAAGTACAACCAATGAACATAGAACTCTGGGGAGGAGGGCATGAATGGGAGTGGGGGGGGGGCAATGGTAAACTATGTACACATATAATACCTTAATAAATAAATGAATAAATAAATAAAAGCATTGCCACTTGGCTTTCTGAGAAGCTCCCACCTTGTCTCTGCCAAAGGTCCCCTGGGCCCTGGAGATGACCATGGCCTGGTGCGGTGGCCGAGGGGCAGGCCAGGGCCTGGGTGGAGAGGCAGAGGGCAAGGAGCACCAGGAAGCACACTCACTGGGATGGGAACAGCCTCTCAGGTGCAGGGCCTGAACCCCTGGACTCAGTTTACCCAGCTGGATGTCACAAGAAACCATATGTAGCTCCCTTACACACACACACACACACACACACACACACACCCTTACGCACACCTGGGAGCTAAATTGCTCAAAGTAATCTGACTTCAGATGAGGTCAGGAACACTGGTTTCATCTCTGTGAACACTCCCCTTCCAGTAACAGCACCGCTCTCCTCGCTGGGAGCTCCCTGCTGTCCGCGGTCCACCTGCTGCAGCCCTGGTCAGTGAGCGGCCGGCCCGCAGTGGACTCTGCCCTGCGGGGACGGTCATCAGGCCCAGCGCTTCGGCCGGTGCTGTCACATCAGACCCGGGGCCGGAGGACTGAGCGCTGCGCTGCCAGCCACCGAGCTGAAGCTGCACGAAGCTCAGGAAGGAGGGCAGCAGAGGCAGGAGGTGGCGACAGTTTCAGGGGGCAGGCACCGGCTCTTGGGACCGGCTGGGTTTCTAAGTCACATGAACCGACACATTCTTTTTTGTTGTTGTTAAATGTGAAACAAGGATAAATCTTCCCCCCCCCCCCATTTTATTATTCAGATTCTTTATGTTCTTTATTTTATTTTACTGTTGGCAAATGTCTCCCAACACCCACCCCCCCCCACACACACACACACTTTACCCACTTCCTCCCAGCCCCTGCCCCCCCCCCCCCAGGCCTTCACCACACTCGTGTCTGTGCCCACTGCTTATGCATATATGTATGAGGCCTTGGGTTAATCTCTGTGACCTCACTTATACGTGGAATCTGATGAACAAAATCATCTGGCAAACAAAATAGGTCCAGAGGCTTGGAGGCATGGAACAGACTGACAGATCCCGGAGGGGTGGGAGGGAGGGAGGGAGGGAGGGAGGGAGGGAGGGAGGGAGGGAGGGAAGAGGTTAGCACATTCTTGTTTTCTTTCTTAATAGTCATTATTAAGCCAGTTTAGATTTCGCCTTCTCATTTCCACAGCCCCGAGGACCTGCACACACATGCCAACGCCAGCGGGCCCGTGGGGACCGCCCGACGCACTCTAATGGAAGAATCCTGGGCCCTTATCTGGGCTCGTGACACGGGAGGAAGGTATGCGGGGTGCATGATCGGTGCACCCCTTTGACTAAGAAGAAACTCCTGACTCAGCCCTCTGCCTCATCTGGACGGGGCAGTGCTTCGGATTTTGCTTCGTCTTTCAGGTTGGGAAATGGGGAGGAATTTGTCAGCCTGTGGCCCCAAAAGCTAAATACTTAGAGGTTTAGTGGGTCTCCCTGACCTCAAAGAACCCGGCTTGGTGCCATCAGTAACCGTATTCCTGGTACCTGCCCTCAAATGACTTACACTCCTAGGGAAGTGTCTACTTCCTGTGGGATCCTGCACCCGCCGTGTTCCACTCACCACGCTGACCTGGGTTTGCAACCCTTGTATGGTCCAAAGGAGTGTTGGTGCTGAAAGCATGAGGGGTTATGGAGGCAGCTTTTTAAAAGTTTACAAAACAGAGAAGAGGAAGTGAGTCCTAAGGACTAAGCCATGAAAGGTTACTCGTTGATTATTACTAAACTGTTTCTCATGGTTCCTAGACGTGGACAAGCCGATCTGGTGAAATGACACTTCTTAATGGAACCATTAATGTTGACCTCATTTGCATCTTCAGAAAGTAGGCGGTGCATAAGAAAGGAGGAATGTGTTTTGTTCTGAGCAGGTGACTCAGTTGGCTGGAGCATCCTGCTGTATACAAAAGGTTTTGGGTTCAATTCCTGGTCAGGACACATACCTAGGTTGCAGGTTCGATTCCAAGTTGGGGCGTATACTGGAGGCAACCGATCAATGTGTCTCTCTCACATCAATGCTTCTCTCTCTATCTCTCTTCCTCTTTCTCTAAAATCAATTAAAAAACAACAACATCTCCTCTGGTGAGAATAGAGGGGGGAAACTGGGGTGTTTTTCTGACAGAAAGTTATTTACTAAAAATTTTTTTTAAATCAAAAGACAAAAATATATATTAATACTATCTTGAGGCAGTCAGGTTATGAAGGTTTGATTTACATACAGTAAAAAAATTAAGACTTATTCTCAGAAAATTTCAAATATGCAATACAGTATTGTTAATCATCGTCACCATGCTGTGCACTGGGTCTCTAAAACTTGTACACCCTTCATATCTGAAACCCTCTGGTCAACATTTCCTCATTCCCCATTTCCCCAGCCCCTGGCAACCACTGTCCTCTCTGCTTTTAAAAGGTCAACGTTTCTTAGGTTCCACATGTAAGTGACATCATGCAGTATTTGTCTTTCTGTGTCTGGCTTATTTCATTTAGCATAATGTCCTCCCATGTTGCTGGAAATGGTAGAATATTCTTTTCGGCATTGTTCACAACAGCCAAGATCTAGAAGCAACCTAAGTGTCTGCTGACAAATGAATGGACAACAATGTGAGGCTACATATGTATAAATGCACAACGAAATAGTATTCAGCCTTAAAGAGGAAGGAAGTCTTGCCCTAGCCGGTTTTGCTCAGTGATTGGAGGATGCTCCAACCAACTGAGTCACCTTCGCAGGGCAAAACACATTCCACCTAGAGACTGAAGGGTCCCGGGTTCGATTCTGGTCAAGGACACGTACTTCAGTTGCAGGCTCCTCCTTGGGCAGGGCTCATGCAGGAGGCAACCAATTGATGTGTTTCTTTCACATTGATATTTCTCTCTGTCTTTCCCGCTCTCTTTCACTCTCTCTAAATCAACTTTAAAAATATCCTTGGGCAAGGATTTTTTTTAAAAAGGAAGGAATTATTTTTATTTGAGTAGCACAACCCTCATCAATCCACCCCTGTGAACCTGGGAATGCTGCTTAGCTGCTTTAACCCTCCGTTTCTTCATCTCTCCAAGGTTTTGTGAGGACGAAGAGGACAATGTGTCAGAGAGAGCTCTGGGACCATAAAGCAATGGCACAGTAGGTGTTAATAAGAACACAGACATGACTACGAGATTAAACAGGCAACCTTATCAAGACCAGGTGTTCTTAAAACCTAACAGCATGGGCCATGTGATTCTGGAGTGTTAGAACTAAAAGGAACTCCGTGACCTCCCACCAGCCATAGCTCTTGATGATCGGAGTGAAGGCCCTGGAAGGCCAAGGCCACACAAGGTTACTAGTTGCACAGCCAGTTCGAGATCTCAGAACCGCTGACCTGCGCCCAGTGCGCTCATTAGCCTGCACAAGCTCCTTCTGACTGCCGGTTCGGACAGTGATCAGACACAACCAAACTACAGGCCAGTCCCCACCCTAATGGAATAATCAGACAACTGAAAGTAGCCCCCAACCACTCCCCATCACATGTCCGTCCTGCTTTCTTACTTTCCTAATTATCACTTCACGCTTTGTGTGTGTGTGTGTGTGTGTGTGTGTGAGTGTGTGTGAGAGTGTGTGTGTGTGTGTGAGTGTGTGTGAGAGTGTGTGTGTGTGTGTGTGTGTGTGTGCACGTGCCCCACTGGAAGCTAAGCTCTGCCAGGGCATGGGCCTCTATTAGCCATAATACCACATAATGCCTGGTACATACAAGTCCTCAATAAGTGATTACCGAATGATGGTTAGGAAAATGGGCTTTAGTCAAATGATTTATGCTGACAGCAGGTTTGACTTAATGACAGGTATCTGCTTTGACAAATTTGTAAGCCATTTGTTTGGTTGAGTTGGAGGTTTCACGGGCCAAATCGGAGGGCAAGAATGGCGCAGGCGGCCAGGCGAGAGGGGCCTGAGTCCATTCCCATGCGGTGATCGCCGGGTCCTGCTCCGTCTTGCTCCTCTAAGGCACCCGCTGTCTAAACAGCACCAAGTGTTAACTTGCTAAATCAGTTACACCCAAAGGGCTGAGATTATTTAACAATGCACTAAGATGAGGTCATATCAAGAATTCTGAGGAGAGGCAGGGTTTTCAAAGACGCCAGTTCCATGCCAAGGAGCTATTGTTGATGAAGTGATTTTTAGAAAATGAAGGATTAACTCAGTAAGTAATCTCTTTCATGGGAATTCATTATGCTTAATTCTCTAATTTGAAATTCTTGGTTCTAGATCCATTCCATAATCATTTTATTAGTCTCACTTTTTAGAAAAAAACATGTGAAGCAAATGCTTCTAAATTTAATTGAAATTAAATCTTAGTTATCTTATCTCACCTGCATGGAGGAAAACAATTCATAATTGCTAACCATCTTTGTTCTCAACCAAGATTGGTTCCACCTGCCACCATTGGGAACGTCCAGGAATATTCTCCTGGATTGTGAATTCCTGGAGGTCAGGGATTCGGGAGTTTTGTTTGTTGGTGTATTCCTGGAGCATGGGGCAATGCTAGGCTCATAGAAGGAATCTCATAACAACGTGGGCTATTGGCCCAAGCTGAAACCCTCCTATGGCTTATTCAGGGAGAGATCAGACTGGGCCTCCAGCCCTCAGCCCTGTCCCAGTACAGACCTGTGACATGGTCTCCGGCTGCTTTATGGCGCTTTTCTCAGAGCCTCCCTCTCAGAGCACGGAAGTACCTGGGTGCCAGGAACCACTGCAGAAACTAAGGAGACCTTAAAGGGATGGAGGAGGAGTGATCTGGGGAGAACTGTGAGATAAAGACTTAGATGAATGAAGGTCTGATGCCTCCCACACTGAGTGTGAAGCTCGCCAAGTCACTCCAGACCTCAGCCCCAAACGGAGCAGTTCTTTACATCATGGGTTTTCTCATCTAAAATCTCCACTCAGCCGAAACCGGTTTGGCCCAGTGGATAGAGCGTCAGCCTGTGGACTGAAAGGTCCCAGGTTCGATTCCAGTCAAGGGCATGTACCTTGGTTGCGGGCATATCCCCAGTAAGGGGTGTGCAAGAGGCAGCTGATCGAGGACTCTCTCTCATCGATGTTTCTAACTCTCTATCTCTCTCCCTCCCTCTCTGTAAAAAATCAATAAAATATATTAAATAAATAAATAAATAAATAATAAATAAAACCTCCACTCAGTGGTCTAGAGTCAGTTTTCACACTGGGTGCACCCAAAGTGAGCCCGTCCCCACCTCTGCCACTCCCCAGTGCCCACAAGAGTCCTGAGCCTCTTGCTGCACCTGCCTCTAGATGGGCCCAGTCGTGCATGCCCACTGGGGGACAGAGCTGACTGGCCTAGTATCCTTCCTGCATCTTAGAGGTGAGGCTGATTTCTCCCAGCCCCACCAGGTAATAAACCTGGGCATGCTAGGAGTTACATGGTGGGAAGTTCAAAAAAACCAACTTAATTTTATTTAAAAAACAACAACAACAACAAAAAACAGGTAAAGTATCTTTCTCCTTTTTCCATGGAAATGAAAATAACTTTCAAAAATCCTACCCTCGATGGGAGTATCTGGTCTTCAAAGATGACCCCCAATGAATCATATATCCCAGTATCCACACCACTGAGTGGCCCTCTCTCACACCTGCAGCCCACACCCCTGTGACCAACAGAATGCAGCGAGTGACACTGCGTGACTTCTAAGGCAAGGTCACAAGAGGCCTTGCAGCTTCCACTTTAATCTCCTGGAATGCTGGTTCTTGGAATGCTCACTCCTGAACCCCTGCCACCATGCTGTAAGAAGCCCAAGCCACACAGAGAAGAAGCCACCTCTTGGCACCCCAACTAACCACTGCCCCAGCTGAGCTCCCCGCGAGCAGCCAGCCTCAGTCTCAGCCCCAGGAGGGCGCCATCATGGAGGCCTGGCCCAGACAAGTCTCCGGATTGCTCCAGCCCCAGCTACCATCTGTCTGTGCCCACATGACAGACCCCGAGAGAGAACTGCCCAGATGAGACCAGTCAACCCACCAGACTGAGAGAGAGACTTATTAGGCACGGTTAAAAACTACAGCCCGGCCAGCATGGCTCAGTGGTTGAGTGTCGACATATGAACCAGGCAGTCACGGTTTGATTCCCGGTCAGGGCACACGCCCGGGCTGCAGGCTCCATCCTCAGTGTGGGGCATGCAGGAGGCAGCCAGCCAATGATTCTCTCTTAGCATTGATGTTTCTATCTCTCTCTCCCTTCATCTCTGAAAAACTAAAATTAAATTAAATTAAAAATAAAAAACTACAAACTTCCCCTGATACCTTGACAGGTTTCTATGACCCCAAGCTGCTCTCTCAAGACATTTACACTCACTTATACAAGACTTGCCCTCTTAGCAAAGGTTTTCGAAAAGCTGGTTTCATTTTAAATGCCTTAAAATTAAATTCTAAAGTTAGGATACTTTTTTTCCTATTGGATTTGCATAGGTTTGCACGGGAAGTAAAACAACGAAGTTGAGTTTTTAAAAACATATTATAAAATAGTTTTATAAACTTGGATCCAAACACGTCAGTGACTATGAGTTTATAGCTCTTGTAAATATGTTTTTCAAAATTATTCTGATTTCAAGTACAGCCAGAGAAAAACAAGTATCATATGATTTCACTCATCTGTGGAGTCTAATGAACAAAATGAACTAAAATAGGGACAGACAAATAGACAGAGAGCAGACTGACAGCTATCAGTGGCGTGGAGGAGGGGTTGGATCGCTGGATGGGGGGGTGGAGGGATTGAGTAAGACAGAAAAAAATATATAAATCAAGGCTTAATTTATGGCTTTGTCATCGTACAGACTTAAGAAAGTGATACTAGGAAGCCGATTCTCCTTAAAACTGTGCAAGTCTGTAGCTGTTACACTGTGATGAGCACATAAAACCGGATGTGCAAAAAAAAAATCACTCATAGCATTGACAAATGAGTAATTTCCTAACTTCTCTGTTGTTTCACTTTCAGGTACTTGCTAATGAAAATACCGGCCAATATTCATGTCAAAACGATGCTTGCTACTCTACACACACGAGTCCCACATAAATCAATGAGTCCATTGTCTTAGAATCAATTGCCAATATGAAATTTACAATGAAAGCGTTTCTATTTTATTGTTATTTGTGAATTGTGTGCTGCACACCCGTCCTAAAAGGAAATTGATAAGCTTGAGTGTGCATATACGCAAGTTGTCCAACAGGGGGCATATACATGCACACGTTTCCTTTCCCAGAGAATCTAAGGACTTAGCCACTTCCCTCCGACTCCCCTCGGAAGCCCCTCACCTCTTCCCTCGAGACCACCAGGCCCTGCGGCAGCCAGCACGGCCTTAGGCCACGTGAGGTCGCGGTGGGCCAGGGAAGGGCTGGAAGCTCCGGGCGCGGAAAGGAAGGCCCGTGTTTATAGTGAGGGCCGGCTTCAGAATGGCCTTTGTGTGCTCAGGGCCTTTATTTATTTTCACACCAGCCTACGGCCTTTGACCCCAGTTTGAAGTCAAACAACAGGAGGAAAGGTCCTTCTTTATTTTCCTTAGGGATTGGCCGCATGGTTCGGAGAGAGAACTTGGGGACGCTGTAAAGGCCTGGCCGGGTCATCCCAGATGGAACGGCAGCTCGTGTTAGAACTGGAGCGAACGAACCAGTGCCTCCGGGAGGCCGTGCGCCCTGCGGAGCCCCACCCTCAGGGGGCCCCTCTCTGTTTCCCGTCACGCTGTGGTCCTGCAGGGGGCATATTTATTTATCTCATTATTTTATCCCCGTGTAATTTATATCCTAAATCAAGCACTGAGTTCCAGGTCAGAGAGAACTGTTTCTTATTATGTATGTATGTGTTTTTAAATGTATTTTTATTGACTTCAGAGAGTAAGTGAGAAGGAGAGAGATAGACACATCAATGATGAGGCAGATTCATTGATCGGCTGCCTCCTGCACACCCCACGCTGGGGATCGAGCCCTGACTGGGAGCCAAACCGTGACCTCCTGGTTCATAGGTTGGTGCTCAACCACTGAGCCACGCAGGCAGGGCAAGAGCTGGTTCTGAGTCTCTGCAAGTGTGTTGACCACTTGGAGCCTTGAGTCCTTCCTCTGGGAAGTGGGAGAGGAACACCGCTGTGCAGGGTCGTTTGGAGGGTCTCGCCATTGCTGCAGGCGGGTTGTTAGCACAGGGCCTGGCGACGGGCAGCGCTCAGGGAAATGCCACGTCCTACCTACTCTGACTGCTCCCTCTGGGGAAGTGAGAGGCCAGCGCCTCTACAGCAGCTCAATCTGAGCAAATGAAAATGAAGCTTATTATTCTTAACAGACTTTTACTGAGCAGCTGCTATGAGTGGGGGGATCACCCAATTTTCTAGTTACTCGTGAGCAAAGAGCAGGTAGAGTGTGGTTTTAATGCTCTCTCCCTCTCATGAGTGATAAGAGGGGTCATGAGCTGACTCCAAAGTTGCATTCATTTTTGTAGTAACCAAATCTTTGCTGAGACTCTGCTAGGTGTCAGACACTGGGCTCGACTCTGGAAATGCAGTGGTGAGTGACCCAGACGAGGTCCCTGCTCCCATGAGGCCTCCGATCTCGGTGGGGTGCAGGAGTCATCTTTTAAAACTCCACAGACAGAGTACAACTATGAACTGTGGTGAGTGCCCTCGAAGAAACGTATAGGGATCTCCAAGCAAACAGAAGACCCTGATCTAAGAACACAAGGAGAAAGACAGACAGATTATTATATAAAAGGGAAGGGAAGGGAAGGGAAGGAAAGGGAAGGGAAGGGAAGGGAAGGGAAGGGAAGGGAAGGGAAGGGAAGGGAAGGGAAGGGAAGTAGAGAATTACTCTGGACTTGGAAAAGGGTCAGAATATCTGTCTCGATAACCCCCTAGGACTTTCAAACAACCAAAGATACAAATCCTCCAGCTCATCCCTTTGCTTGGCTGTCCTCCCTCCACCCACTAGAGTCCCAAAGCTGCATGTTCTGGGCCAGACAAAAGCCTGTTTTGTTTTGCTTCGTGAATAAGTAGCTGTGTGGTCACAGGGTCACCAGGCAGCTGTTATTTCGGCCTGGCCGGCCGCTCCCCCGGGGGAAGCCGATGCGGCTGCTGCCACCGCTGTCTGGTGTGCGCACAGGGGAGCCGGGCGCACAGGGGAGCGGGGCGTGCCTCTGAGCATCACTATGAGGCAGACGCCCCATCCGTCCCCAGATGAACAAACACCCAACGTTCTCAATTTACAAGCAAGCTCAGGAACAAAAATACCACCGACTCACACAATATCTGGCCCATGCAAGAAAGGTGACGCGGTTGAAAGTCATGTACATCGTGTTTAAATATCATACTCCAGATCTGAAAGGTTAGAATCAGAAATGGAAGAGAGCACCTATCACAAAAATACTTTGCATCAGTGGTGGTAAGAAAGGGGAATCTCGAATAAAAATAAAATGGAAGAGTAAGAGAATAGATAAGCATTCCTGAATCCTGTAAGGAGCAGACTGTTTCTAACACTACTTGGGCGTGAGAATGTTTAAGGCACCCTGACACGAACGCGGGCTTCTTCAGGCTGTTTGTTTTACACACACATCTGGAGGGCGACGGTGTCCCTGCCAGCTTTCCCATGGTGTCAAAGTAGGTGATTCTCTCATGCTTGTGACCTCCTCCCTGCCGCCGTCATTCCAGCCACATTACCATGACGAGTGAGAGCCACGAAGCTCCACCCGCAGCCTCACTGTCCAGGCGTCCACTGCCTTCTGCTGTCCACTCTGGGTCTCCTGCAGACTCCCTTTACCCACCCTACTCCTCACCTGGCATCTTCAAAATCTAATTTGTCATTTGTTTTTGACCCATCACCACTATGCCACTATATATGCTTCCTGTTCCTCCTTTCATTTTCCATCAGGGAAAAATGGTTTCTCATCTTTTCTAGACTAAGACGCCAATGAGCTTCATGCTTTTCTTTTCTTTCTTCTATTTTTAAAATATATTTTATTGATATTTTTTATAGAGAGGAAGGGAGAGAGGTAGTGAGCTAGAAACGTCGATGAGAGAGATCAACCAGGTGCCTCTTGCACAACCCTCACCGGAGGGTGCCCACAACCAATGTACATGCCCTTGACTGGAATCCAACCCGGGATCTTTCAGTCTGCAGACCGATGCTCTACCACTGAGCCAAACCGGTTTCGGCTCCATGCTTTTCTTAAGACCTAGAAAAATCAGGCCTCTCCAATCTCTTCTGGAATTTTTTTTTTTTAACCCACCAGAACCACAGTGTTGATTTCAGCCCAATATTCAAGGCTGTGGAAACAAGTTTTAATCTTGCTTCTATTGTGATCACCCTGGTGATAGCATCTGACAAGTATAATGTAATGGGTTAGTGCTCTAGTTCCAGCATCAGGAAAATATAAGTTCAACTCTCACCTTGACCACTTACTGTGGACTTAAGCCACTTCCATCCTCTAAACTTCAGAGGAGATAAAAACCATGGTATTCCTCAAAATGGATTACACGGGAGAGTCCTCAGAAAGATTCTGCAACAGGGCCTGGTGCATAATATCCATTCAGCAGCATGAATCGTTATTTTAATTTTGATCTGTACATGTTCTCTGCAAAGTTGTCTGTCAGATGACAGACATGCATTTGACATGTCTCAGCAAAGGTGTCTGTCAGATGACAAGAAGGAACAGAGGCCGCAGCCTTCCTATGCTTTCTGAGTGGCCTCCCTCCGGGTCAGCGCTTTTCAAACCGCAGCCTAGGAATCTAGAAATCAATTTAGAAGGCCAGTAGCTGGACATTTTTAAATTAGAGTAAAATGTAAAAAAAAAATACAGGATAGAAGACAAGTCAGAGAAATGCAGGAGAGAAGAGAACAGAATAGAATACACCCAAGTCCATTTCGTGTTGCAGGGAATACGTGGCCATATGCATAAGAGGATCCAATGTAAAAGCATTTCTTGCTGTGTCACAGTAAGAGAGGAAAAAAGGTCTGAAAGCTGCTCTGTAGGCTGATGCAGGGCTATTAAATACCATACTTTCTTTAGTAATCATCTACGGTTTAGGTTTAGGAGAGACATCACTGCCCCCTACTGGGGCTACTCTTGATTTCACACAGAGCTGGGACACCATAGGTTAGCAAAGGCCCAGATCATCATGTGACCTCAGCCATCCTCTCCTATCCCTTATGGAGGCTCATTTGGAGGGGATTCACCCTCTGAACTACCTCAATGCCCTCAGCAATGAGTCAAGGCGGCACTAGAAGTGGGAGCTGGCGTTCCGACCTTGAAAATAAGTTTTAGCACAGTGTCCTTCCCTCCTACCCGCCCCCCAGTCTCTCCTGGAAACTAAGCTGAGCAGCCCCATGACTATCCTTGGTCCCACCTCGGCCCCATCCCACATCCCAGCTGGGCAGAGCCTTCCGGGCCTACACAGCCACCTGCCTCGGCTTCTCTGGGGAGACTACACCCCTCAGAGGAATGCGAACCAACTGCAAGTTCTCAGAGCCAGGGTGCCAGCAGCCTCCAGCCTCCTGCGGTCCGAAATAACTGACTGGGGTTGCCATAGCCAGATCCTCAGGAGTCTCCCACCTTCCCCCCCTTGCCCAAGTTAAATTCCCTCCCTGAGTCCCACACACTCTGTGACTGGCTCCCAACACAGTGCTCCTCCTCCTGAATGGCATTTATTTTACCTAACCTGCCCCTTCCCTCTCCCTGAGGTGGGACGCGCATGCCCGGGCTTGGCACTGAGCACCACTGACTCTCCTGGCGGGGAGGGCAGCCCTTGGCACTGCTGTCTCCGTTTCTCTGGCGGCTCCAGGAGGATAAGAGTGGTCTGTCTTCCACGCTCCCTGCCACTTGCCAATCTGCTTATTTTCACATAATGCCCGACCGAGCCTAGCTGGGCACTTGTCATGGCAACAGCTTCTCGTTTGAGTTCAATGGATTGTTTTGTTTTCAGCACATTTGTTTTTATTTATAAATCTAATATGGAAAGCAACGCAAGGCTTTCTTTTATAGGATTAATTTATGTGAGTAAAGGAAGTAAATCAATTTAGAAAAAGATTGGCAAATGGCTACCCAGGTGGCGTGCCCAGTGCTGAATGCATGCACACTCACACGCGCGCGTGCATGGAAGCGTGAAGGTCACCACGCAGGAGAGAGCCCTCCGTTGGGGCAGTAAGCCCGTGGGGCGTGAGAGGCGGGGTGCTAACCACCCGTGTGACTGGGAGAAAATCACTTTTCTGTTTCCTAGGTTAGCCACCTGTAAAAAGAAGAGAACAAAATTGGGCCATGGGAGCAAATGATTTCGTCTCCCAGATACAAATCTCTCGTCCTGCTCAGACGATTTGGAAACCGCTTTGCTGGAAAGGAACCCACAGGTGATTATACTTTTTATATTAGAGATCAGAGATCTGAGGGGTCCAGAGGTCAAGCAACCTACGCAAGGTCACACTGCAACTGAATGTCAAATTCAAGACCCGAATCCAGGTTGCCCCACCCCTGGTGATCTGTTTTTCTCCTCATTCTGAAACCACCCCCGTTATGAAACACACACACACACACACACACACACACACACACACAATATAAAAACATCTTGAAATAACGGAAAAATAAATAAGAAAAAGATAAAGGCCATATTGGATTTCAGAGCATTAACGATGTTAAATAGGGAGCTGGGAAAATATGTGACAGGGCTTTCCACAATGTTGTAATTCCCTTGTTGTTTATGTGGGTGAGACACCAGGAGCCAGGAGCCAGGAGCCAGGCAGGCCACACAAGTTTAAAGGAATCACCTTTGGTTACTATGCAGTGCGTGGTATAATAAAACCTGCTTATGAAGGCCAGATCGTCACCACTCCCCCCTCTGTGGGCCATGAAAAACAGCTTCCACAGGATTTCAAGGGGGATAGTCATCCACATTTCTTAAATGGAATTTTTAAACACTTAAAACTGTCTCAGCAGAGCAGTTTGCAGATGGGATGTAGTCCCCGCAATGACGCAGTGCAGTGTCTGCCTCTCCCCTTGTCTTTGCAAGTGCGCTGAACATGTTTACCACTGAGCCTGTCAGAAGCAGACTTACCAGATTTACAGGTGAACCAAAGTGCACAGAATCAAAAACTGTTAACCAAAATTCCCAACGAAATGTAAAACGGGTAGATCTAATGGCCTTCACTTAAATATATATACACTGAGTGGCCAGATTATGATGATCTCTGAACACATAATAATATGGCCACTCAGTGTGTGTGTGTGTGTGTGTGTGTGTGTGTGTGCGTGCGCTAGAGACCTGGTGCATGAATTTGTGCATGGGTAGGGTCAGCCAGCATGGCCAAGGGGAGGGGACGTGGGCAGTTGGCTGGCCTGCCTGCTGATCAAACTCCTGATCAAGGGGACAATTGGCATATTAGCCTTTTATTAAATAGGATATACACTGAGTGGCCAGATTATTATGCGTTCAGAGATCATAATAATCTGGCCACTCGGTGTATATCACCATATATATATATATATTTCATATGTAGCAATTGAGAAAGATCTGGTCAAACAGACGGTCATGTGTGACGTTTCAATTGATCATTAGCCCATTGTGAGCTGTGAGCCAAAGGTTAATGTGGTGGCTCAGGAAAAGTAAAACCTTCACACAACATTGAGATAACATTAAGTACCGTCACATCCCTCTGTCTGCCCACCAGCCAGTCCCAGAGGCTGCTGCAGTTGCGGGAACCACACCGTCAGAGCGACAGAAACTGGCATCTGTCCGGGAGTGACCGGTCAGTGGGAAGGGGCGAGGGTCTGTAACCCGAGTCAGAGGGCTAATGGTCACGGCTCCTGTTCGAGGGCCGAGCAAGCCTTCTTCACCTGTCAGCGGCCCCGCGGCTCTGGACGCACACGCCCCAGTCAGCTCCCAGGAATGCTGCTGAAAGGTCTCCGTGGGAGCCTAGCCTCCCCCACAGCTTCCCTCCCCGTTTGGAATTTTGCGGTTTGTGCTGGGAACAAAACCACATCTATTTTACATGGCAGTGGATGAGGCCACTGCAGTTCCTTCCAGGAGAAGAACATTCTGTGGAGAGTGTTTTGACAACCAAACACGCTCCTAAGAGAACATGAGCGGTGGGGAGTGCAGGCAAGCTTGGTGATGAAAGGATGCAACGCTGATTCAATTCACCAGCCGCTTCCCATCCCCACACACCACCCGCCATGTGGTTGGCCCAGAAGCTAGAAATCAAGGGCAGGGGGGCTGGCAGCAAAATCGAATGCTGGGCAGCAGGCGGGGAGCCCAGGGCTGGGTCGTCTTGTGTCTTCCCACCGCTGAGGGCGAGGGTGAACCAGCTGCGTCAGGTCACTGGAGTTGCTCATTAAAATGCACGTTCCTGGGCGTCTTCCAGACCCACTGGATCAGCACTATGGGGGCAGGCAGCTCCTGAACGGCCCCCAGTGATGCCCGCCTCCTGGGATGCACACCCTCCCTTTCCGTGTGGGCTGGACCTAGTGACCCACTTATAAGAACAGAAAAGGGCCGAAACCGGTGTGGCTCAGTGGTAGAGCGTCGGTCTGCGGACTGAAAGGTCCCGGGTTCGATTCCAGTCAAGGGCATGTACATTGGTTGCGGGCACATCCCCGGTGGGGGGTGTGCAAGAGGCAACTGGTCGATGTTTCTCTCTCATCGACATTTCTAGCTCTCTATCTCTCTCCCTTCCTCTCTGTAAAATATCAATAAAATATATATTTTTTTAAAAACAGAAAAGGCAAAATGGGAGGTGGGGTGGGGGGCAATGGTAAACTATGTACACAGATAATACCTTAATAAAATAAAATTTAAAAAATAAAAAATAAAAAATAAAAACAGAAAAGGCAAAATAAGTGGATGTTGTTTCTGAGGTTAGCTCGTGCGAAGCCTGTGACTCCCCTCTCTCGCTCGCTCACTGATGAAGCCAGGCCAACAGCAAGTGAGGCTCTGCCTCCAGCCAGCCTGACAGGAGTGGGTTTGAAAGCGGATTCTTCCCTCGCTGAGCCTGGGGAGACTGCAGCCATGGCCGACACCTGGACCGTAGCCTTGGGAGCCACCCCGAGCCAGGTCACACTTGGGTCCCTGCCCTCCTCCGGAAACTGAGGTAACGATGCTCCCAGCCACTGCGAGTGTCACAGGGCGACAGATGCTAACCGAGATGCTTGGTCAGGGAGCTGCCCTGAAATCACGACACCAGCCTTTAGGCCTCTCCTCTCCCTCCCCCTCTCCCTATGACAAAGGAGACAAATGTCTGTGCAAATGCAAATGAGCAATATTTAATAATATACACTATGTACATGTCATCTACGTCATAGCTTTCTTGGGGCTCGATTTTTACATCCTGGCCCTTGGGAAGCTTCCTCTGGTTTCCGGGGGTCAGAGCCTCGGGGCAGAATGGAGACAGTGAACCTGCCTTCCACCTCCCGCCTGTGCCTTCCGGGGCCATTCTGAGACTGTGTCTTTGGGGCCAAGAACATGGTCATTCCCACCTGCCGGTCCCCAGGCCCCTCCGCGGGCAAGGGGAGGGGTCTTTCCCTGAGCAAAGTCAGTGGGGCAGCCACGTCCAATCGCTGGCCTCCTCCCATCCAGTTCCTGATTTCCTTCCGGGGGAAGGAGCGAGGCTTCCCACGGGCATGGTTTCTCATGTTCTCCGGGAGAATCGTGTGTCCACAAAGTGCATTTCCGAGGCCCACTGGGTGGAAGGGCCTCCGTTAACTGGGAAGGGCTGGACCCACAGCCCGGACTTCTCTCCCTCTCCCTCTCCCTCCGCTGCGTGGCCAGCCCAGAAGGAGCCCCTCTTCTCCCTGGGAAATGAGGGGCTGGGCCCGGTGGTGACTCAGACCCTCCAGGTAGTGTCCAGGATCCCAAGGCCCGGGGGCACTTCAGCGCGGCAGCCGGTCAGAGCTGGGCCGGCTCTCCTCACAGGGCCAGGCCCCCGCCGCTCAGCCACCGCGCCCGCTCCACCGAGCGCCCGGAAGGGCTGCTGAGCCACAGGGGGCTCTGGCAGATGCTGTCCAGCCTGCTCCTGATGCTGTCCTGCAGCTCCTCGTCGCCCAGCAGGGCCGCTGCCGCCAGGGCCAGCCACAGGTACTCAGTGGCGTCGTGGGCATCCTAACCCCGGGGCACAGGACAAAGAAGAGTCGGCATTAGCAGCATTTCCAGGAGAGGCTGGGAGGCGGCGCTGGGAGCCCTAGCTGTGTCCGCCTCACAACCCTCATCCCTCTCCTGGTTCCCGGGGGAGCTCACCCCCAGGCACAGGGGTGGCACCTCAACCAGGGTCAGCCAATCACGAAGCAGCATCCCCTGGGTCCAGCGCTTCGGGAAGGTATAAATGACTCAAGCTGACCTATCCCATCCCTCCCCAAGGCCTTCCAGTGTGCCCACCAGAGAAAATGGTCCCTTACCCTTTAGACATGGGCTTGGGCCTGCCAGAGGATTAAGGGGCAGCGGGAGGGGAACTAAGAAACATGAGGAAAGAGAAGCATACAACAGATAAGAGAGAGGCAGGGAAGGCATGATGGGAAACTGAACTCATTCCTGAACTTCCCCGCTATTTAAGCCAACAAATTGCCTCTTTTGCTTAACACATTAAGCACCCAGTCAGTCACCGGTAGGTGACACTATACTTTCTGTCCGGAAGACAAAATAGGCCGAGCGCTTAACGTGTTAAGCAAGTTGGAGTTGAGTTCCTCCCTTGGCAGCTGTAGAGCCTTTAATTGACACAATCCCATCATGCACTTCGTCTCTGAGCCACTTGCTGGGAGCCGTGGGCAGAGGCACGATGGCCGGGGGCGTCCACTGCCCAGGCCTCCCTCCCCTACGGGGTGGGGATGAGGCGTAGATCTGCTTCAGAGAGACTCAACTAGGGATGTCTGGTTCCCATCAGCCCTCATAACTCAATAATCAACTCGGGCCAGAAACCGTCTGGCAAAGAAGAAAAGGGCGGCAGAGTTGCCCTGAGGATCCCCTGGGACCAAAGGCAGGCGACTCGGAAGCCATCTTATTAAGAGATTATGGCTTATGCTGGAGCAGACCGGACCTCTGGCAAAGGGAAGCCAGTGACAGGGGACAGGATTTCAGCCAGAAGTGTAACAGAGTTTTAGATCACCCCCACAGTTCCAGAAGAGGCGGGAAAAGCAAGCCCTGGGTTCAACTCCCTCAGAGCCCAAAAGGAGAATCAGGCCTAAGACCTTCCACAAGTCTAGGCATGCCGGCATTCGAAGACCCCACTCCTCATTGTCTCCAACATATTAGCCTGTACCCAGATTTCTCCTAAAATGTAGTTTACGTAACTTTATAAGTGAGTTGCAATGGACTAGTTAACCTAAAACATCTCAGCATTAATTTTTTCTTTTTCTTTTGGAGCGTTTGCTTTGGGTCTCTTATATTTTCACAGGCTCTCGAACCAGGCAACGTGTCCAGTGTGCCTGACAGATAAAGTGGTCACAGGAATCCGAGCAGAGCAAGGAGAAAGAGGAGCCATCACCTGCCCTCGGAGATGGGAGGCACCTCTGAGCTCTCCAAGGGGGCGAAGGAGCATTGGTCCCCAGGGGAGTCGGTCCCCTCCCTTGGAGACAGGACTCCCCCTCGGGGCCATCTCAGCTCTACCCTGAAGGTTCAGGGTCCGGGAAGAACCTGGCTGAATGGCAGCCCTCACCTGATCTTAGGAGCCTGGCTCTTACCTTCAGCTGGTAGAACGTGAGCCGGCCCAGGCGACAATACACCTTTGCGTAGTACAAGGCCTCCTTGGGGCTCTGCAGCCACGCCGGGCAGAGGGACAGAGTTTTCAGGTAGCAGTCCTCGGCCATCTCGTACATGTGCAGCGAGTAGTACACCGTGGCCAGTCGGTGGAAGGCCACCAGCTCCTGCTTCTGATCTCCTAGGAATCGGAAGGCTGAGCGAGACCCCGGCAGCCAGCGCCTCCCCTCTCTCGTCCCCTCGTTCACTCTGCGCAAGTCTGTGGAGGTCTACTGGGGGCCAGGGACTGTGCTGGGGCATGAGGAACAAAGCAAAACAGGCCCCTGCCCTCAGCAGGGCTACTATCTCATAAATAACAAACATCCCGTACATAATCCCACAAACAAAAGTAAAATTACAGTCGGGATAAGTGCTACGAAAGAAGACACAGAGCTGTCTGAGAAAGACTTTCTGGAATGATTCCAGAAGGAAACATTCTCCTTATTACAGGTGTCACCTTCACTTGAGATTCTGGGAAATAATCATTTCCAAATTCTTGTGGGGAACGTGGTAACAGATGAGCTTGCTGAAACAGCTACGGATCCTTTAAAGAGATAACACTGTCAGCTCGGCTCTCGGCTGTCCTGAGGGCTCGGGGCTGCCAGCACAGGGTCAGCACTGTCCCTCACCAGCTTGGAAGCCACAGACACCTGCTCTCCAGCAACCCACACGGTGGAGCCTCCGCTCTGGGGAGCCTAGATCTTGTTTTGGTTTTGGGTGGGTTTGTTGTTTCAATAACAAAGTGGCCTTTTAAAGAGAACAAAGGCTTCCAATGGGCGGTTTGGGAAGTAGGGGGGAGGGAGGGGGAGCGGCATATTTGCCAGGTGGCTGTTTGATGCAATCTAAAAACAGTACTTTTAAGATTTAAAGAGCCAAAAACCCAAATCATAATAGAAAATCCAAGGGAGGGATCATTCTGATAGGGACAAATGCAGCCACAGGGAAGCTTAAGAGGGTGGAAAACAGTCTCCCTTCAGCTCTGCCCATGAGAGGATAAAGCGTGTGGCCAGAGGCACTGCCTGGTGCCCCCGCGGCCTCTCCTGAGCTCAGCAGGCAGCCGCTCAGGGGTTTTTTAGGAGGAGGTGAGAGTGAGCTCTGAGGTGCAATTAGACACAATGACATCCAGTAGCATCAACATGCCGTGCCCTTGAGCACGCCCAGGAGTCGCCTCTGGCCTCCACATCTAATGGCCTCTAACCAAACCTGCTTCCCCTCAGGCACCAGCATTCCAAGTGTGGGTGTGTGTTTTTGTGTGTGTGTGTTTTTTTAGTCTTCCTTCTTTCTGTTTTAGTGACTTAGATTGTTTCCTCCTCGCCCCCAACTTTTGTGGTAAATGAAAACTATTTTGGGTACAGGGTGAGTTAAGTTAATGGGATTCTGACCTTCATTACATGTCAATTCTTTGGGGGGGAAATATTCATTTGACTCACAATCAACCAACTAAACATGTAGGGCACAGTTTCTTTGCTGCATGGCCATGCCCGGGCATAGAATTAAATACCATTTGCCCTGTGCTGGGAAATAACACCATGATAACCTAAGAATTAGAGCCACACAGGTCACACTTAGAGGACGAGTTAGATACCAAGCACTGTGCTGCAGGTTTACGTGGACAACCATTGGTCTTCACAACAACTGCACGAGGTGGCTGCTGCTTTACATCCTGAGACTGCAGCCGCTCGCTTAGCTAAGGTTTCCCTGCAGCTGATCTAGAACATGAACCCATGCAGTCTGACTGCAGAGCCTGTGCTGGGCCGCCTTATTGCACCTCCTTGAAGGGGGCGGGGGGGGGGGGGTGCCCCATCTATTCAGTTGCGGACCGCCTACCTGTGACTGCGCTGAGCCTGGCTGCCAGGGTAGCAAACTCCAGAGCCTTGTCGTAGCCTTCCAGGCTGATCTGCAGCTCAGTCAGCTTGTTGAAAATCCGGAGCTCGGTCCTCACGGCCTTCATCCTCCTCGCTAAAGGGACAGCCCCCGCCTGGGAAGACAGGCGCAGGAATCTCAGCCTCCCAAGAATGACCCGTGTGCACCACACTCCAGGAGGCTCACGTTGCTGGGTTGGGGATGGTAACAACTAAAGATAAAGGACTTGGTCATCCACGCATGGGTTTTCTCAGCTCCTGGCTCTTAGAGGTGGAAGGACTAGAGGTCATCGGGCCTAAGTCTGGGAAAACGGAGAGCAGGAACGCTACCTCCCAGCCATATGCTCCCTCAGCACCCGCAGCGCTAATCTACAAAGTACATACTTGTGTAGGATGAGCGTGCCCAACCAATGGTCATTTGTATTATTTTTATTATGACAAAATGTTAGGCAGGTCACGTCATCTCTCTGAGCCTTAGTTTTCTATAAAAATGCGTATGACAGTGAGCCCCTCAATTGTCAGGGTCATGTTCCTTGTTCAGTGCCGGGCACATAGTGGGTGACTCACAAATGTCTGAATTAATCAACTGAATAAGCCAATGAATTAATATCTGCATAAGTGAGATTTTAGGATCAAAGAAGATAATGCTTACAACTTCAGTTGGAGATAAAAATTATGATTTTTGACATATCTGCTTAACATCTAGACATTTATTTATTAGTATTATTTATTAAATCAACTCCCTTGTATTATCTTGTCTCATTCTTTGCGGCGATGTCTGTGAAATCATGGGCTTGATGAGCTGGTGTTATACTTGATAAAAACACCGTAAAACAGATGTGTTCCTCCACTGGCCAGCCACCTTCCACCTGCCCCCAGGGGTACCTGGGAGCATCCTGGTGAACAGATAGGTGTGCTACACACACCGTGGAGCACCAGGCACCTTAGAGATGCAATTATTATGGCCTGTTCTCCAAGCCGGAGAAGGACAGAGTTCATCAGCTCCCCCTTTGAGAGCCTGCAAGACTGAAGAGAGCGAAAGTCTGTGGACACTGGGTAAGCAAGGTGCAGAGAAAAAGGGGCCACATATTCTACACACTCAGGGGAGGCCTGCATGGTGGGCCCTTCCAGCTCAGAGACGAAAAGTAACCACATGGGATGGTCTGAAACAAAAATTCCTCGCTAAAAGTGAGTCATAGCAGTAGTCACATCCTTGGCAAAGCTCAATCTTAACCTTATCTTTGCTTCCTTCCTTTTTATTCCTCCTATTCCATTAGTTAAACTTACAAGAAACTCACTCACATTGAGACTAAAGGTTGGGTAGCAGTGATGGAATGCACAGGAGACTTTGGTAAACACATCACAGGCGCGATGTAGACCCCTTAGGGCACATCCACAAACAAGAAGACCACCGAACTCCTCAGTGTTATCTTGTTCCCCCAATCTCATGTGCTGCAAATATTATTAACTATCCTGTACCCACCAATGTTTTACTTTTTATCCAATCCCAGAGATTTTCCTGCTTACGTTCTCCCGTCCCTTAATCTCCCATCAAGGGATTTCATGTATTCCCTCATACCTCTTCCTTTGATTCTAATGTATAAAATAAGCTCAAAACTGCCTTTCTTTTTTCGAAGCATTTTCTCAATCTGTTGAGATTTTGCTTCCCAGGAATTGTTATCAGTTTGGCTCAATAAATTCATAAAAATTCTCTCCAGACTTGGATGTGTTTTACATCAACAGAGAGAAGGAAAAGAACTACCAGCAGAAGAGGGGAAGGCAGGCCCAGGCCGAAGTCCATGTGGCCTCTCCCAGGTCTGTGCCCGGCCTGGCGGGCACACCGTGTGGCCTGGGACTTACCCGGTAGTATTCCACCGCTCGGTGCCGGTGGCGGGTCCCATTGAAGAACACGTCACCTGCTTCTTCATAGAGCTTGAGGGCCAGGGAGGGCTCTTCTGGCTTCAGCGCTTTCTGGATGGCTGCCTGGGTGGGACAGAGACAACTGTCAAAGACAGAGAGAAGGACTTCAAGCGTCCACGGGACTGGCAGGAGTGAGAGCCTGACCTCCTAGCTTAACCCTCTGCGGCGTCCCAGAATCCCACATTGTCCTCCACACGCACGGAGCTGCAGGAAGACTGAGATTCTCTAGTCCAGCATTTCCCTGTCATTGTAGGAGACATTACATCATATGGCCCTAGAATAATACACATAATATTTTATGTTTTAATCTACAAGTATTTATTTTAATGTGTTTTAAGAAAAAAATACTAATAATGCATTAAAACCTGTGGTTTCAGATAGCATTGTTTAGTGTACAACGCTAAGTCAACTGGAAGGGAAATCAGAAAAAAGTAAGTATATAGTGATATAAATAGTTCATGGCAAAACCGTGAACTTCTTGTATGAATGACTGGACTTTGGGAAGCAATGATTTCATCCAACACCTGCTCTTTCCAGATGGAGAAACTGAGGCTCAGAAATATTAAGAAACCTCTCCATGTTCACGTCAGTGGCTAGTGGCAACCAAATGTTAGTGTCTCCCCGCCCAATGCCCTTCTCCTAGTCTCCGTGGCCTCCTTCTCTCTAACAGGCTATAATCTATGTTGCATTGAAATAGAACGTGGCATGGAAGGTGAGAGTGAAGAACACATGACAGCACAGCCGAGGGAGCTCAGCCCAGACAGAGAGGATTCACTTCCATGGCAATGGCCTGCAGAAGGCCAAGGTAGATGGCAGGCTGAGGTTGGGCAGGGGCTGGGACCAGTTCTCGCTGGGGAAACACCCCACAGTGACTGTTACCGCACATGCAGCGACACAGAGAGGGGGCGGCGAGATGGAATCCTGGAGTCAGAGGCTCTGCTGCCACCCGGAACAGCTTCCTCTGGGCCTCCGTCTCCCGAACAGGGAGAGGCAAGACGGAATCATCTGCTCTGAGAATCCTTCCAGCTCTCAAATGCCAAAGCAGAATGGAGACTGAGAGTGAAAGCTTCATTTCACACAGCCAGGGGGCCACTCCCACCACTTACTAAGCGTATCATCCTCAGCAAGTTACTCGGCCTCCTTGAGCCACATCTGTAAAATGGGAATTTCAATAGAAACTCCTGCTGCATTTGTAATGAGGATTAGTCTACATCGTGCCTGTGATGTGTTTACCAAAGTCTCCTGTGCATTCCATCACTGCTACCCAACCTTCAGTCTCAACGCAAGTGAGTTTCTTGTAAGTTTAACTAATGGAGTAGGGGGAATAAAAAGGAAGGAAGTAAGAAATGGGGAAGGAAGCAAAGATAATGAGCATATTTTTGATGGAACAAATCTCACATACCATCATGATGTCAGTATTTGCAGATATAGTAAAAATAATGAAATACCACTTAGTAAGCCCCAAGACTTAGTACTGCTTACTATGCATATGCACTTACTATACAAGTGATATGCCCAATCCTTACTAGAGATTGGGTTCACCCAGGAGGAAACTGAAGACTAGCAAGCTCATGTAGCCAGTCCAAGGCCACAGATTTTAGAACAGTGATGTGAACACTCCACACACATCAGCCTCGCCTCATACGGCAGCACAACCCTGAAGGCCAGGCGTGTGGCGAGCTTCGGAAGGATGGACGTGCTTGTCATTCAGGTGAGAGAGCCTCCCACCACGTTCTTTGGGGGCTTCCAAGGGGACTGGCCCTTTGCCACTTGTCTGCAGCCTGCCAGACTGTCCTGGTTCCCACCCGTGTCCAGGGAGCCACCCCGCGCTGACTACCCTCCGAGGAGAGGCCATCACCTCTCTCTAGCTCCTGATGGTCCCCCTGGAGGATGCGGCCCCCTCCCCGCTGGCCCAGGTCAGCAGATGAGCTCTGCAGCAGGCCCACCTGCAAGTACAGCTCCACCAGCTCGTCCTCCTGCATGAGGTAGTGCAGACGCCCCGCCCGGAGCCAGGCCTCGGCAGCCTTGTCCTCCTCGCCCAGATCGATGAAGATCCGCAGGCTCTCCTTGATGCAGGCGAGGGACCTCCTTAGGGACCTGCGGGGTGAACATGGACCAATAGGCGGGAGGCTCCAAGGGGCCTCAGAGTCCCTTAGCCACAGGCAGAAACTGAGGCTCTTTTCAGGTCACACAGGAAGGTCTGGGTGTGGTTTGAGTCCCGGCTCTGCCTTACCTAGCAGTAAGAAAATACAGGACTTCTCTGCGCCTTATTTTCCCCATCTGTAATATGGGGATATAACTGTACCTGCCTCAGAGGGTTGTGGTAAGATTTAAATGTAATAATAAAACAAGAATGCTCAGAGTAAGCACTTGATAAATATTTAAATGTTAGTTATCATTGTCATTACTGATCACCCATCCACCGTTTTACTGCACTGGAACATTCAAATGTGTTCCCGCCTTCCCCACATTCCCATTGCTGCCGGCTACTCCTTCCATCCCAAATTCCATTCTTTTAACCTTCTTCACTTTCAAAAGCTTACTTCTCCCTCAAGGGCATCCTCACGTGCTATGAGCTTCATGAGGTCTTCCCTGAGCCTTCGCTGTTGGTGCTCCTTCCTTCCTCTCCCAACCTAGCCTTGCAGATGCCTGCCGTCCCACCTGTGAGCACTGCTTGCCTTGGCCTGCGGTGGCTCTGAGCTTTGTGAAATGGAAATCCCTGAGGGAAGTTCAGTTGAAAAAAAATGTGTCCATTACTTCAAAACTCACTTAATAAATTCTCCCTAGAAATCAGTGCCAAGAAAAAAATTTGCTCCAACAGACATATTTGCTTCTGTTCTTTCATGAAGCAGTGTGAACCACATGTGGCTTTCCCCTTTTACCTCAGCCACCAGGAAGCTTAGTGCTAACTTACAGTAATCGCCCCTGGGTGCATGGAAACACTTGTTTTTCTTTTCAGGTCTTTGTTCTCTCTTTTTCTTGAGTGCTCTACAGAAGTGGGTGATTTATGCATGCTAACTAAACACAGCCTCATAATGCGTCCTCCTTGATAACCTGAGCATTCTACTAATATAAAGGGATAATAACCTTGTGTTTGCAGAGTTTCCCGCCACTTAAGGTACCTCACGGTCTTCCTCTTAGTACCGCTCATTGAAGGTAAAGCAGACGTGAATGTTTATTTCCTTCTAATTATACAAATAAAAATTCAGAATCTTAGGATTATAGAATGTTAGGATTTTAAAAAGCCTAATTTAGATCAGAACAACGGAGGAAAGACCTCCAAAAATCCACTCTCCCGTAAAAACCAAAGAGAACACAGGCAAAAATTGTCACAATCAATTTCTTTCAGAACTCTGGAAGTTAACCAAAGGTTTACAACAATTTGAGGAGAGTTTATTTAAGAAAACGGCTGAATCATGTTAAGAATAGTGGTTGTCACCAAAACCGGTTTGGCTCAGTGGATAGAGCGTCGGTCTGTGGACTGAAAGGTCCCGGGTTCGATTCCGGTCAAGGGCATGTACATTGGTTGCGGGCAAATCCCCAGTGGGGAGTGTGCAGGAGGCAGATGGTCGATGTTTCTCTCTCATTGACATTTCTAACTCTCTATCCCTCTCAATTCCTCTCTGTGTAAAATCAATAAAATATATATTAAAATAATAAAAAAATTTAAAAAAAAGAATAGTGGTTGTCATTGCTTTTTAAGTTGATCTAGAGTTTAACTTGCATCTCCTTCCCGCAGCTCGGTGGCAGCCTTAAAAACCAAACACTTGGCCATCGCAGTAGCTGGGGAAACCAGCGACTTGCAGCCACTGGAAGGGACACAGTGAGTCTGGAATTCCCCGAGCTCTATCCCAGGGAACTGTCACTCTGAAAAGTCTGGAAGTTCCCTGCAAGCCTTCGCCCACAGGCCTTGTTTGTATTTAACCTGACTCAGAGCTCACTCAGGGCAGATAACCCTTTCCCCGGGGCGTTTGTCCGAAAGGATCATTGGTAATTGTTTCACACTGCTGCTGCCTGAGATGGGGAAAACATCTGGAGCAAAGGAGAAGCTGAAAAGAAGACAACAAGTAAAAGGAAAAGCTGGGGGATGAGCGGTCCATAGAAGGCACTGAAAACTCCAGCATATTCCCAGGAATCTGGAAGACCATCTGAGTGTGCAAAACGGTGTGCATGTCCGGAAATGTACGAGATCATTATAAATGAAGATGTTAATTATAATCTCTAAGGTAACAACCAGAAAAATAGCGCTATTAGAAAATATCTTTTGCCGAAACCGGTTTGGCTCAGTGGTAGAGCGTAGGTCTGCATACTAAAGGGTCCCAGGTTCGATTCCGGTCAAGGGCATGTACCTTGGTTGCAGGCACATCCCCAGTGGGGGGTGTGTAGGAGGCAGCTGTTCGATGTTTCTATCTCATTGACATTTCTAGCTCTCTATCTCTCTCCCTTCCTCTCTGTAAAATATCAATAAAATATATTTTTAAAAAATATCTTTAGATGAATGAAAACAAAAATACCACATACCAAAACTGGAGTGAGTGGAATGAAATCAGTGCTCAGAGAGAAATTTATAGCTGTAAATATTTATATTAAAAAAGAATAAAGATCTCAAATCAGTAACCTAACATTCCACCTTAAGACACTTGAAAAAGAAAAACAAAGAAAACCCAAAGCAAGCAGGAGAAAGAAAATAATAAACATTAAATCACATATAAATAATATAGAGAATTAAAAAACAATAGAGAAAATCAGCAAAATAAAATAATTGGTTCTTAAAAAAAAACTTAAGAGTCAAATCTCTAGTTAGTCTAAACAAGAAAAGCAAGAGAAAAGCTAGGAATTAAAGTAGAGACATTACTACTACCAAAAATAACTAGAGAAATAAAAAAGGATTATAAGGGAATACTATGAACAGTTGTACTCCCAACATATTAAATAATTTATATAAATGGACATATTCCTAAAATAAAAACTATCAAACTGTTCAAGAAGAAATAGATAATCTAAAAAGACCTATAACAACCAACAATATTAAATAATTAATTTTTTAAAAGAACAAAAAAACTCCTTACAATGAAAAGCCCAAGGCCAGATGGCTTCACTGGTGAATTCTACCAAACATTTAAAGAAGAATTAACACTAATCCTTCACAAACTCTTTCAAAAAGTAGAAGTGGAGGAAACATTTCCCAGCACACATTGAGGCCAGTGTTACCCTAATAGAAAAACCAGACAATAACAATATCACAAGAAAAGAAAAATACAGATCAATATCTCTTATGAATATAGATGTAAAACTATTCCACCTATAGTAGGAAATTGAATCCAAAACATAAAAAGGGGATTATATTCCATGACCAAGTGGGGTTTATCCCAGGAAGGCAAGATCAGTTCCACATAGTAAAATTGATCAACTCAATACCCTTATTACTAGAATTAAAGAAAAACCCACATAATAAGTTCAATAGGTGCATTAAAAGCATTTGAATAAAATTAACACTCTTTAATAATAAAAATTATTGTTCTATTCAAAGAACTAAAAATAGAATGGAAATTCCTCAACCTAATTAAGTGAATTTATGAAACATTCATAGTTAATTTTATACTTAATGGTGAAAATCTGAAAGCCTTCTTCTTAATATCAGGTGCACAACAAGAATTTCTATTCTCATCACCTTTATCAAACATTGTATTGAAGATTCTAAGGTGATAAGACAAAAAATGAAATAAAAGACACCTAGATGGGAAAGAAAGAAGTAAAGCTATATATGCATGTGACATGATCTTATATATAAAAAATTATAAGGAATACACACACATACACTATTAGAACTAATAAACAGTTGTAGGACACAATATTAACATGCAAAAATCTACTATATTTCTATAAACGTCAATGAACAATCTGAAAGTGAAATTAAGAAGACAACTGCATTTATAGCAGCATCAAAAACTACTTCAGCAGAAACCGGTTTGGCTCAGTGGTAGAGCGTCGGTCTGGGGACTGATTCCAGTCAAGGGCATGTACATTGGTTGTGGGCACATCCCCAGTAGGAGGTGTGCAAGAGGCAGCTGGTCAATGTTTCTCTCTCATTGATGTTTCTAGCTCTCTATCTCTCTCCCTTCCTCTCTGTAAAATATCAATAAAATATATTTTTTAAAACTACTTCAAAATACAATTTAACAAAAAAAGTGAAAGATGTATATTCTAGAAACTACAACACACTAGAAAGGGATTAAAGGAAATCTAAGTAAATGGAAAGAAATCCATGTTCATAAAGCCGAAGACAGGATGTTGTTAAGATGGCAATACCACTCAAACTGTTCTACAGATGCAACATTCTCCCTATCAAAATCTCAGCTGGCTTCTTTGCAGAAACTGAGAAGATGCTAAATTCCATATGGAAAGGCAAGGGACCCAAAGAGCCAAAACAATCTTGAAAAACATGTTTGGTGGACTCACTTCCCAATTTAAAAGTTACCACAAAGCTATAATAAACACAATGGTATAGTCTTGCATAGGCTAGACACATTGATCAATAGAACAGAACTGAAAGTCCAGAAATAAACACGTATGTTTATACTCAATTGATTGTCAACAAAGGTCCCAAAACATTCAATGTGGAAAAATAAATTTTCAACAAGTGGTACTTAGACAACTGAATATTCACGCAAAAAAAAAAGAAAAAGAAAAAGAAACTGGATTCTACCTCACACCATTAAAAAAATGAACCCAAAATGACTGATTTACTTAAATGTAAGAGCTAGAACTAGTAGACTACTAGACTACAGCACTAAATAACTACAGAAGTCCCCCAGTTCCAAGACCCCCAATGAATACTTGAAACTATGGATAGTATTGATCCCTATTTATGCACTGTTCTGTGCTATATATCTTCACCTTTTCAATTGCAAGAAACACTTAGGGCTTCTCTTTGGCATATCCAGATTGCCAGCATCACTACTTTTGTGCTTTGGGGCCATGATGAAGTAAAATAAGGATTACTAGAGCACAAGCACCATGATACTTCTACAGTCTGAGAACCAGGAGAACCACTAAATGACCAATGGGCAGGTAGCATGTACAGCATGGACACACTGGACAAGTATGATTCAAGTCCCAGAAAGCGTGAAGGAGCACAGAGAGAGATGTCATGCTACTCAGAATAGCATGCAGTTCATTTCTGGACTTTTCCACTTAACATATTAGGACTACAGTTGATTATGGTTCATTGAAACTTCGAAAAGCAAACGGATAGCGGGATAACGGGAAACTGCTATAATTAACTACTCAGCTGACCCACACAAATAGGTATTGTATGTTTCTCTGTGCCAACTTCTCTGCTCAACATGTCTGCCTACATGGGGCTTACAGTCACCACACCATGACCTTCTGAACCTACCAGAGAGCTTTCAAAACCCCGAAAGCTTAGGTCTCTGATCTAAAAGGTCCTCTAAGAAAGCCCACGACCTTAAGAATCTGTCCCCTGAACTCAAGATGCTTTGGAGGCAGCAAAAATTCTGGAATTGGAAGGGCTAGTGCCAGGGTCAGATTAGCACAGCTGGCTGGTCCTAGACTTTACATTCTAGAAGTGGAAGGCACCTCGTTCGATCTAACCTCCTCACTGGGGCAGCCAGGAGGAGCAATGACTTGGCTAAGGACCTGTTATTAGCTCCCAGGAGGATCGCTTCCTGACTCTCAGCCATGGCTTCCGTCTTCCTCCAGTCACTTCTTAGACCAACTGCAGCCCCACTCCTCACCTCTTCTCTGTCACCCCACCGCCTACGAGCTACAGTGACCCTTCACACTGGCTTACGTAAGGCCTCTTCCATCTGTGCTGACAGCGTCCAGGGCTTTCTCTCCGGCTTCCCCGTAAGATCACAGTGGTTTCTGACAACTGGCCATGGGAGGGAGGCTGGTGGGCAAAGGATGGCAGTGGGGCAGGGGATGGCTGGGGGCAGCCACTAATCTGACACTGAGCTTGTACACAGTGAGAGGTGGCAATAAACCTGACAAATATATTGCCACCCTTGCTCCGGGCCCATAAAATCCAACTTTCCTGAAGCCCATTCCTATGAGGCCGCACTATCAACATGACTGTTTTGTCTTAAAGGTTAATTCAAGCCCGACTTCTTGATCTGTTCCAGAATCATCCAAGCTCTTACAGTCTCCTGGTCTCCTGGAATGGAAGCAAGGACAGCACTGGGGCCAGGCCTCCTGTACCCTCACATACTACAAAGATTTAAAAAAAAAAAATCCCTTCCTGGGACTGAAGGCATAGATAAAGGGAGATTTCAGGACCCCTAGAGAGAAAGGGTAAGGGAGAGGAAGACAGAGGGATGGCAGAGAGAGAGGATGGGGGGGAGGGGGAGAGAGGAGGGAGGGAGAGGGAGAGGGAGGGAGAGAGAGAGAGAGAGATCCTTATCTTATTATTTTTTTATCTGATTATCCAAATGCCTAAGGTTACCAGATTACCTACCATGTAGCCTAGAAAAGCAAAATTATAATTTAATTAGCTTCTCCTCAGCCACCTCTCTCTGTGCAACACTAGCAATTATCTCTGCTCTATTTTAGAAGTCATTCATAATTATGAATTCAATGCTACAAGGCTAATCTGTTGCAAAATGCAGTTGAGTATCTTGCAAACCTTGTAGAATTTAATAGAGTGAATTAAAGGCTTGTTAGAGAGCAGAGCTGCAGGCCACAGGCCCTGACAAATGAGGAAGAAGCAGATTAGACCAGCGAGGAGGCAGGCAAGAGAAAACCAGCAGGAGGGGGCGGAGGCCTGGAGAATATTTTAAATACCAAAGGGTTAAAAGAAGCCTTTGGGTAAAATAGGTTTTGGTATATTTCTGCAAAAATAAAGCTTTTTAAGAGATTGCTGGGGCGAAAAAACAAAACAGGAAACAAAGGATGTTTCATCGTACTATTACACAATCTTGTCAACACAATTAAGCTGTAGTCAACACTTCTCTTGTTGTTTATTTCAAGACTTATGCATAGTTGCAGTTATAGCCAAAGTGCTTTGAACTAAAGAGTGAAAATAAACTTAGTTTTACCATTTCCAATTTAATTTTAGAGGGAAGGGCCCAACCAACTTTCTTTACCTTGAAAAATTACACCCACTCTCAGTGAATGTATTTACTTTGTGTCCTTTCTCTAGTACCAGCTGTCTTCAGGTGAGGGAGGCCTGAGGGTTCCTAACAGCCACCTCTCTGCATCGGGCATCCTCAGCCATGGGCAGGTGATGGGTTGTTATGGAAACACAAGTAACTGTCACCGAGGCAACCTTCCTGAGTCCTTTCTATGTATCAAGCACTGTTCCAAGTGGTCCATGTGCATTAACTCGCTTACTCCTCACAAAAATACTGTACATGGATGCCATCATCATCCTTCTTTGGGGGAGGAAGTTGAAGCTTGGAGAAATGAAACAACTGGTCCAAAGCCACGTAGCTAGTAAGTGATGATGATACTGGGCTTGCACTGAAGCTGCAAAGCCCAGGCTCTTCTCCTTGATGCTATAAACATACCATGGGCGCTGGACTTGACATGCTACAGGAAAGAACAGTGTTTCTCCTTAAGGAAAAAGGATGTTTCTAGCACTTTTCCCTAAGCCCAGACTCACCTGGCCGTGTTCAGGTTCCGATACAGCTGCCCGAGGGACTCCAGCAGCTGCCCCTCCATCTCCCGGTCCCTGAGTTGCTGGGCCAGGGCCAGCCAGTGCTCGTGGTAGGTGATGCATGCCTCGGGGTTGGGGGACACAGAGCTGTAGAAATGGCAGAGGGATTTGGTGACCTGAAGCTGACCTGAACATAAAGCAGGGACACGAATGAGACGACCTGAGACAGGAAAAAAGGGCAAAAGGTGCTCTAACGCTTTTCTCTCAAGCCGCCCAGCGGCAGGGGACATACTCACTCTTTAGGTGCCGGTGCCTTAAGCCAAACAGCAAGGCCATCTCGTAACAAAGGCGCCCGCCGGCCAGCTGGCATCCACACACCAGGACTTGGGCCAACCAGAGAAGCACCTGCACTAATTCCATGTCAGTCTCCACGCTGGCCTGGAGTTGACAATAGAGTCGGACGGCCTGCAGGAAATAGTCTCTGGCTGGCTGCTGGGCCCAGGACTTCAGGGACAGGTGGCCGAGATTGGCCAACGCCGCCGCCTGGTTACGCACGTCCCCCGCCTCCTGGGCCCCGTTCAAGGCCCGGAGGTAGCTCTTGGCCGCCCTGTTCACCCGGCCTTCACCTTGAAGCGCAAGTCCCAGAAGGTTGTGGACCACCCCCTTGTGGGTAACATTCTCCGTCTCCTTCAGGGAGTGCAGGAGTGGGTAGAGGATGTCCAAAGCCTTCTTCGCCTGGCTGGCGACGAGACAGGCCCAGGCCAGGCAGAGGGAAGACTCGAAGGCTTCCTGCTCACCCAGCAGCTGCCCCAGCACCAAGGCTTGGCTCAGGTAGTAGACGGCACCCTCGGGAGACCTGTGCTGGAGGTACACCCTGGACAGGATGAGACACAGGGCCCTCTGGGTGCGCCCGTCTGCCTGCTCCTCACAGGCCGCCAGCGCCTGCCTGAGCGCCGGACAGGCCAGGGGGGGGACGTCGTTCCAGCTCGTGGAGGGGACGCGGAGGAGCTTGGCGGCGTTCTGGAGGGCCAGGTGGACCTGCCAGATCGGAAGGGACGTCGTCCCTTGCGCACCGTGGGGGCCACGTTGCCGGACAGAGGCCACTGCAAGGTGCGGGAGGTATTTCTTATCGTACAGGAAACTCAGGATGGTGGCCACGGCCCCCGAGGCGGGAGGGGGTCCGGAGAGGAGCTGCAGCCGTTCCGCGAAGGGCAGGACCTCCTCGTGCCGGCCGAGGCTCAGGAGCAGCCGGGTGGCCAGGAAGCAGGCCCTGGCCTCCAGGGGGCAGCTGCCCGCCGCGATGCCCTGGCGCAGCACGTAGGCCACCACATCGAGCTCGTACTTGGCACTGGGCTCCCGGTCGGGCAGGCAGGCCAGCAGGGCCCCCGCCTTTTCCAGCAGGGCCGGGCCTTTATGCCTTAGCCTCTGCCGCAGGTAGATGGCAGCCAAGTTGATGTACAGGGCGGCCACCAGGGACAGGTCCTCGAACGGCCCGTGGAGAATGCGGATGGCCTCCTCGAAGTACACCCGGGCCTGGGAGAGCTTGACCTTCCGGACGCTCAGCCGGCCCAGCAGGAAGCAGAGCCGGGCGTGGGCCCAGGTCATGCGGCTCCGCTTGGCCCACTTCCTGGAGGCCTCCAGGTAGACCACCAGCTCGTCCTCCTCGGAGAAGCTATAGAAGGAAGACGTGAGGAAAGAGAAGGAGGAATCGTAGAGGCCCTTCAAGTGGTCCGCATAGCCCTGGTGATCCAGGAGAGCCAGGATGGGGGCGAAGGTCTCGGCCTCCTCCTCCTCCTCCTGGCCGGAGTTCAGGTCCATGAGTAGCTCCGGGTCGTCCAGGTCGTCCGGCTCCGGCAGGTGATAGCTGTCTGAGGCGGCGGAGAGGAGCTCCTCCAGGCTGCAGTCCTCGGAGCTGCTGGACCGCCCGGAGCCCGAGGCCCGGTGCTCCTCGCCGGCGCCCCCGGGCCGGCCCTCCGGGAAGCCGTCGGGCTGGGACGCTGTAAGGGACAGCAGAGTTGAGCAACACTAAACCCCTGCGACTGCAGTGGCCGGTGCTCGGCAAGAGGACAGGGTGCTGTCCAGAGGGATGGGAGGTGAGGGTCAGCATGGTCTCTACTCACCGCTTAGATCGTTTGGAAGGTTCTGGATGGACTCGAACCCACCTGGATAGAGATGAAGGACAGATCGGGGTTAGATCCCCGTGGGCCACCACGCCTGTGCCTGCAGGTGTACCCCAGACCAGTCCCCCTTAGGGGACTTTGTATTTGAGCTTCAGTCCGTCAGCATCTTTAAGGAACTGGGCAGAATTCTCTCCTTCATCGTCAGTTTAGAGTTGCTAAAACCTAAATATTATCTCACTTAACCCACTCGCTTTTCAGCTGGGAACTGAGTGGGAAATGAGACCCAGAGCCAAAGAAGAAAAGCTGAAAACATCAGCTCTATGCCCAGAAGTGTGGGTGTGGGCGCTGACGAACTCTGAAGCCCCAAATCTCTCAGCAGTTTTACGACAGAGCCGTGAACAGACCCCACGTGCGGCTCACTTTGTGGCACATGGCATTGCCTCCTGTTCCTGTGTGTCCCAGATCCCTCCTTCTCCCTTCCTCTTTCATTCATCATCCGGCCTCTCAACAGACACTGATTTAGTGTGTACAGTGTGTTTTGACTGGATGAGGTGACCGAATGTGACTAACGAAGAAAAGAAAGCGAAGGTGCATCAGAGGCTGGTGGTTTTGTCCTCTGAAGTAACTCGGGGGGCTAGGGGTGGGGTGGGGGGGAATGAAAGGATAGTTTTTGGCCCTGTTTTAGACACTGGGTTTGCAGTATGTGGAGGAGCTCTAAACAGAGAATGCAATAGATCTGGCAGGAGAAAAGTTGGCAGAAGGAGACTGAGAAGGCACAGTCAGAGAGGAAAGTAGAGACACTGAGACCTTATGGTGCTGCCATTTCATGTCACAAAAGTAAAACAAGTCTAGGTGAGAAGCAAGAAGACCTTGTGAGTGTGCAGCAAAGAAGCAAACCCTCTTGGCTAGAGCAGCCGTTAAGAGAGTGTGGAGGCAAAGGCCAAACGCTGCTTGAGAAGATTCTGCCTCTTCTTGGCAGAGAAGCAGCAGCCCGCTCTGGGCTCTCCAGTGAACTTGAGGACATCAGGCCCCTCACCAAGTCAAGCCTCAGACTCCTGTTCTCCGGGGAAGGCTTTCTCTGCGGGTGTCATTGCACATACTTGATATCTGCAACCCGGAGGGGGAGGAGGCCCCTAGGCAAACACAGGAGAGCTAGGTGTTCATGTGCCCGGCCCTCACTGACATGGAGGACACAGCCATTCTTCTCCAGGCCAGGACCACGGAGAGCACAAACAGTGCAGGAGCCTTCAAAAGGTGCCCCTCTAGAGCAGTGTTTCCCAAAGTGTGGTACGCTTACCCCCAGGGGTACGGGAAGAGTTTGGTGGGGGTACGCATTGCACCGGAGTTTGGTGGGGATATGCACTGCACCATGCTTAGCTGTGCCTAATTCTACGTTCTCATGAGTCAAGTCAAGAGTCTTGTGAGGCGTGAGATGGTCCGGTGTGCAAATAAATGGTATTTATAATATAACTTTTATTTATATTTTATTATGAATAATTTTATTTTTCGTTTATTATTATTTTGTGTATGTACCCAAAAAAGAAAAAATAAATATATTTGATTCTTATTAAAATACATCCTTTTTTTTTTTTTGACGAGGGGTACTCAGCGTTACAAAAGTTATAGAAGGGGTACACATATGTCAAAAGTTTGGGAAACACTGTTCTAGAGGAAGAATTACAGGAGGCACTTCTTCCCTGGGCATAGGCCTTGGGGGAGCTGGAATTTACCAAGAGGATGCTCCCTCTGCTGGCTGCCTTGGTGCCAGGGGCAGCGGGCACAACCACAAGGCACAGCTCTGCATCCAGCTGAGCTGCACTCCCGGTCTTTAGCTAAGAGGCCAAGGGCTGCCTGGAACCTGCTCCTGGATCTCTCCCAACCACAGGGTCAATGATTGGCAGATACCTTAGCTCCAAGTCCATGGCCAACCTGGCCCATGACACACCCCAAGTCGTCCTTAATTTTCAGATCTTAGCCCCGACCTACCAGGCAGCACCCACAGTTTCAGATTCCTGACAGCCTGGTGGACAGTGTGACGGCGGGGCTGGAGCTGATGTGGAGCCAGGTGCTCCTCCCTGTGCTAGAGAAAGACTCTAGCTCCCACCTCTGCTCCAGGGGCTGACCTTAGGGCCCCTCCTGCAGAACCTCTGGCTGTACCCACGAAACATGCCCCAACTAATCTTGCCACACAGGAGTGAACACAATATCACCATCGCTGAAGAGATGGGAGAAGCAGGAATCCTTCCTCAAACCACTGTCAATGGGAGATGTACTTCCTGATACAGAACAACAGGCCCTCTCCAAAGGAAGGGAAGGGTGTGTTATTCTTTCACCCTGTCAATCATCCTGACACTGCTAAAAGCTGTGCTAGTCACCGAGACCCCTCACCCACCCAAGTCTCACATACCCAACAGTCCAATGTCATTTGCTTCGGGGTCCGTGTGAAAGAAGGGATTGTGTTGACTAGAAAATGGGTGAAGGCAGCTCTTTTCCTGGTTCAGGCACTAATTCACTTGGGCCTCAGTTTCCCAATTTGTGAAATTGGAGGAGAAGTCATGGTTTTTAGGGTCCTTCCAGTTGTAACATTCTATGCCACCACCTTTATCATTGGGGACCTAGACTTGCTTCAGCCCTGAGAGGAGGGACCACAGCCACAGCTTGGGAAGTTTTTCTTCTCCAAGATTAGAATGGAAGGCTCAATATGGCTGACCTCCCAAGTGATAGTTGAGTTGACGTCAACATGTCTCACAGTTTCTAGACAACAAGTCTCACCAAATCCAGAACTTCCTGAAATCTCAAGTGAAAGTGCTGCTAATCAACTAGTATCCAGGCCATCAACTGAACAGTAACCACACCCCCAAATCCCTGGGTGGGATTAGAATGTAAAGATACTCAATTCCCGGTTGGAAACACTCTCTTAATCTTGAGGAGTCTGGACTATCCCAGGGGTTGGAAGAGCAGACACTCACTAAGCCGGTAGACAGACGTTATATCTGTTTGAGCTAGCGTGTGGAGGAAGCTGGTGCTCTCAGCTTTGCAGTCACTTCCCAGGACTCCCAGAGAGCATCTCTCCTCATCGCTGAAGAAGGCAGAGCTCTTGCTCCTGTATTGAGACAAAACACATGGACACAGATCAGTGAGAGGCTCCAGGCATGACCCCTTCTCCCTCTCTGTGAGGACGCAGTGAAGGACATCGAGAAGCCATCATCCAGGTGCTAACATCAGACTCTGCTTCACTGTTGTACAGTGCATTAATTTATGGCCAAGAGAGAAAGCTATTAAAACTCCATCCCCAAAGTAAAACAAAGCCCTTCTCTCAACTCCTTCCCTTTCTTCAAGACCATGTGGTGCCTATTTTTAATGGGAGGCACAGGAATTGGTTTCCCTAATTGTAAGGGTTTGAAAGGAACCATTAAGAGAAGTTTCTTTGTTAGGTTATTGCAAGAAAACACGAGGGACAGGTGGCACTGTCTAGAGGGACAATGAAGAAAGCATGGCTATGGTCAGAAGGGACCTTTCCCAACTGCCAACATCAGATTCCATGGCACAGAACAATAGCGTCATGTAGCATTGAGAGATAAATAAAAAGCTAAAGAGTAGAAGTGGGTAGGAAAAAGGACCGGGGGCTGGAAGAAATCATTATAAATTGTAAGAATCTTTATATCCACCCTGTCTTATAAACTGTTAAACTTGCTTACTAGACATTTGTCTTAGACTCAAAGAATGTGAAAACTAGACGTGCCTTAGAAAGTATTCAATCCAGTATCTCTCTGAACAACTGCTAAGATGTCTTACTTATAAAGTTGGTTGTTTTTTTAACCTCAGAATCCAATTTTAAACAGAAATAACTTGGAATCCTAAGAGTTAATAACAGCTAATAATTTTGGGTTGCTTGTTATCAATCGGACATTATTATGTCATTTGATATACACATCTGCTCTAGGAGGCACCTACCCTTTATCCCCATGGCTCAGAAAAGTGCACTCTGAAAGCCCGTGAGGAAAAAACCAGCAGCCAACATGAACTGCTCAAGGCCACACCACTAATTAGGGCAGAACTCGTTCTCAAGCAGTGTCCTGACATCTGGCCTAGGGTTCTTCCCATGACACTTGCTGATGCCCCGGCTCTCTGGCCTGGCCTCTGATTCTCTGTGAGAGTGCCCATTCTCAAAAAAGCATCTGATGGAAATCTATGACTAAACCTATCCTATCTAATAAAGAGGGAATATGCTAATGGACCATCAAGCCCTCACAAAGATGGTGGCACCCATAGCCAATAAGGAGGGGATATACTTACTAATTGACTGCTATGCCCTCAAAGATGGCAGCATCTACAACCACAAACCCAGTCCCATCAGCCGCCCAGCCGCCCAGCCGCCCAGCCGCCAAGGGCCAGCCCAAGGCACAGACAAGCCTTGATGATGGTTGCCTAGCCACTAGGGGCCGCCCAAAGCTCAGGTAACCAGGACTGGCTGAGGCTTGTGCTGCTGGCAGTGACAGCAGCAGAGGTGTGATGGGGGTGTCGCTTTCCCCGGATAGCCAGGTCACCCCTGCCCCTGAGGGCTCCCAGACTGAGAGAGGGGGCAGGCCAGGCTGAGGGACTCCACCCCCACTCCAGTGCATGAATTTTCATGCACCAGGCCTCTAGTTTTAGATTTAAAAAAATTATACAATCCCAAATTCAATAGAATTCTTAAATTTTACAAAGCATTCATGAATTTACTATTTCATTTACCCTTCAAAACAGCCCTGTGATGTAGATATTTTCATCCATATTTGGAGATGAAGATTCAGAAAGGTTCAAAAGGACACAGCTAGTAAGTGGGAAAACTGAGACTGAAGTTGAGGGCTCCTGTCTCAGTATCCACTGCCTCACAGCTAATCTGCTTACATCCTGAGGCCCAGGTATTTGAAGAGTCCAAGAAGACAGGCAAACTCTAAGAGTGGTTTCCAGCATGGAGGGGGGTTAGAGGAGTTTTTATTGATTTTTTTTTTTTAGAGCAAGAGATAGAGAGGTGGAAACATCGATGAGAAACATCAATCATCTGCCTCCTACATATCCCCTCCTGGGGATTAAGCCCACAACCAGGCATGTGCCCTGACTAGGATTTGAACCAGTTGGTTCATGGGTTTATGCTCAACCACTGAGCCACACTAGCCAAACAATCTTTATTTAAATTTATTTATTTATTTTTAACATTTTTTTTTATTTTTTACAGAGAGGAAAGGAGATGGATAGAGAGTTAGAAAAATCGATGAGAGAGAAACATCCATCAGCTATCTCCTGCACACCTCCTACTGGGGATGTGCCCACAACTGAGGTACATGCCCTTGACCAGAATCAAACCTGGGAACTTTCAGTCTGCAGGCCGACACTCTATCCGCTGAGCCAAACCCATTAGGGCTATTTTTAAATTTAGGCATTTAACTATATAAATTTCCTTTAAGTAACACTATTAAAATGAACTGTACCTATTACAATGGGAATAAATCCTAAATTTACAAAGTCATTTGAGAAAAAGGCCAGGTACGAGGGGCGTGGGGGAGGGGGCATTATATAAACTTTAATTACACAGAACCATAGAATGCTTGCTTATGAACAAACACCTATTTTAAAATGTCTCAGACTAAGGACTGACTGGAAACATACGTATCACCTTCAAATAGAGTTTGCCTCTGGGGTGGGGATCTGATCAGAGGATGAGAGTGGGAAGGGAAAAGGAGACTTCAATTAGATCTAAAGACAAGGTTTCTTTAAAACACACACACATACATACACAAACACACAGAGGATGATTTTAAAAACAAAATCTCATTATTTTTTACAGGAAGGATATGCAGTTCTGTCATTCTCAAAAGCTCTGAGATCCCCGAAGCCACTCTGGCCAAATGCAAAGATGGAATAGAATGCCTGCCAGTCTTAAGAGCTTGTCTCCCAGCTGCTGTTGCTGTGAAACTGGGTGGGGGGGCGGGGGGGGGGGGGAGTGGTATTGAAACCTGTGCTCTAGAATGGAAACCCACAAATTTACTCCTGTGGACAAGCACAACCCCTTTCCCACGTGTCAGAGACAACAAATCTGACTCAGAAAAACAGCTTTGCTTGATAAGTTAACTAATTAACACATACAAATATACATACATACATACAAACATACATACATACACACACACACACACACACACACACACACACACACACACTTTAAGGAGTAGTATACCAGGCAGGGAGGGAACCAGAGGGAAGAGGATGGAGACTTCAGCAAATGCTGGACCATCTTCAGAAACCTGATACCAAACAAACCTGGGCTAAGAGTGACACCCAGTGGCCAACCACCAGCACAGCCCACAGGAGTGATTCCCAGGACTTTAGCTCCTGGCTGCTGCTGTGTCCAGGACATTTGTGGGGTCTCTGACTGCTGCTTCAGGGAGGGCTGCAATCTAGAGAGCGCCTTGTGAGGTTGCAAAGAGCCAGTTTCCCTCTCCTCCCCTCCTTGCATCCCTCGCTGTCTCCTGGCTCACGTCCCCTTTCCCTACCACGTGTGCAATGTCAGCAGCATTGGGTCCCACAGGGGACCAGGTACAGGACAACAGAGGACACTGTGGAAATAAGCAGGTCTCATGCCACCACTGCGGTACGGGGGCTGATGTTCTCCAGGGTGAGAGTGTATCCCCAACAACTAACTGAGCAGCTAAAATGGGAAACTAATTTCGTGGCATTGTATCATTGTCATTAGTAATAAATTTCTAATGATGTTAAATAAATTGCATTAAAAGTAAATTTGTGGTAAATAAGATAGTTTGTAAGTAAATAAAATTTAAGATTTCACTTGTCCCATAGTGACCCTGTAAATATCCAGTAATATTCAATAAACCTGGAAATTAAGAATTAAAAAAATAAATGAATAAAATAAATAAATAAAATAAAATGGGAAACTAATTTTGTCTCATTGTATCATTGTCATTTGGGACAAGATATGAGGTGAAGTCCAAATATAATTTATCAAATCTGACATCTACCCACAATCTCCTATTAAAACTATCTCAAAGGTTACCACCCACAACAGTCACAGCAATAATAAGCGTTAACACGTTCACCACACACACACACAGTGTCAGGCACCACCCTTAGTATCTGACATGTATGAACTCATTTCAACTCATGCCAATCCTATAAAAAATATAATCACTGTAAGTGATGACATTTACAGATGACAGAACTGAGGCGTAGAGACATCCCCACAGTCACAGCGGGTCAGCGCATGGAGACAGGCCGCGCTCACATGGCCCCGAATGCCTTTCTAGCGGATTGGCTCTGAAAGTCTTGATTGCTGTCTCCCATGACCAGTGACCTGCTAGTGACCAATCCCAAAGGCCTATGGTCCTGTTAAACATCACAGACACACCCTCCCCTGTGGCTGGTCCTTCCCTCTCAGTGGCTCCCGTCTCCTTTGCTACTTTCCTCTGCTCGGTAAAGCACCTCGGTGCAAACGGTCATTGGATTTAATGCCAGGATTCTGGGGTTCCAGACCCAAAGCCCTGAGTCCAGCCCTCTCACCCTTGGGCCTTCACTTCCCCCACAGTAAGATGAGGGTGGTGTGCCCAGTGGTCTCACCGTGGCCACACACTGGCCCCACCTGGAGCACTTTCATAACCAAAGCTGCCCAGGCCAATGAGCTAGAACCCTGAAGGGCGGACACAGCTGGTCCTCAGCAGTGCCCTCTCCTCTCTACACCCCGCCTCTTCCCAAGTGCCACCAGCCTCTGCCTCCTCCATGGTCACCTGCTACGGGTCCTCCCTTGCCCATGCACGCCTCATCCAAAGCCAAGTCAGCTTCCTAGAGAGAAGTCCCAGTTGCTTCAGGTCACCTTGCTCAGATGCTCTCAGTGGCTCCCCACTCCCTGCCAGGTGAAAGACAGCCTGGCCCAGCATTTCTAGCCTTCCCCATCGCTGCACCAGTGCCCTCCTAGCAACCTGCCTCCCCCAGGACAGGAGTCGTTCCGTAACATCCCCTCACTGTCCCCATCACCTCCTCACCCCATCGACATCTGCAGAAATGTCTTACACCGTGCAGAACTGAACTCAGATGTCACCTGGTCCATGCAAGTTCGCTTGCTACCCTTTCCTCCTTGCAGACGCCCACAGCACTCCACCCCTCCAGCAGCTCATTTCTGTACAGGGAAAATGACCTTCTGTCTCCGCTCCCCACAAAAGGCAGGGCTTTGAGAGGGCGCTGCCCTGGATGCACTCTCCCTGGGGCTCTTTCCCCCAAGAGGAGGGACCCGGTCTGAGTGCTCAGAGCTGAGACACGGGCCACGTTTTCCTGTTGTGGAGTCTCTGACAGCAGCCACCTCTGCGTCCCCTCTCACTTCCTGGGCTCAGGCTTCCTCCCGTTCCCCGTCCCTGTGCAGGAAGCTGCCCAGAGAGCCTGCGCAGACGGTGGGGGACCTGCACCAGCTCAGCCCTGTGGACTGAAGGCCAGAAGGAGTAGAAGATGCACTCCACGGTCTGGGCCCACACCGACGTCACACATGAAGCTGTCAGCAGGCAGACCTACACGGGAGGGGCTCTCCACGGACCGCTGTAATCTATAGGCCCTGGGAGTGCGCGTCTCTTGATGGGGCCCCTCGGTTAGTAGATCGGATGCGTGGCTGAGCACAAGGACCAATGCTGCCCCCTGGGGGCCAGCAGCAGGCCTTTCTCCTCGAACAGAGGGAAGCTGGGGGACCAGCTGTTGAAAGAACCTGAACTGACTCTCCCCGATCAGTCACCGCTCCTTCCTGTCACTCCCGTGTCGCCCTGCCTGTCAGTCTGCTCCTCTGGCTGCATGTTTCCAGGGAGCGGATGCTCATCTGCAGCCCTGCTCAGAATGGGGGCTCCTGAGGAGGGCGGCCCAGCTCCCGGCGAAGCAGGGGTCCCTCTGTCACACTCACATCGGGGAGTAAGAGTCGGGATCTATGTTCCTGGTGGGGACAAAGCCCATTTCTCCGGAGCACGCCGACTTCCCAACGAACCACCGAAGCCCCGGTATGACAAAGCCCACGATCTCGATGCTTTCTCCCTGGCGGAGATCCAGTTCGTCCTTCTCTTCTCTCTCGTAGTCCTTCCAGGCCTTGCATTTTCCTCGGCCTGCGGGGAAACAGCACCCAGGTCAGCTAAGGGAGGCAGACAGCCGAGCCCTCCACTAGCGTCCAATGCAATATGAAGGGAGGGAGTCCCATACTTTAGAAGTTCAAGGACCAATATAGTTCCCTCCCCTCAAAAAAGAAATTCACAGGAATGACATAGGGCAGTTGGCTTTCTTTTTTGCCAAACCAGACCATTCAATAAAAGGAACAGCCGAGCACTTTCACCATCACTTGATAAAGATGTTTGATCACAGGGAGGCAAGATACTCTCAGAATCTGGATATACCTTTGGAAAACCGCAAAGCTCACTATCCTGTCCACAACCTGTTTGCCAGCACCGTGTGAACATCATAGTCGGCATGACTCCACAGACCAGAGTGGGGACCACTGTAGGATCCCTTCCCTTCCTCCCAGCTCTTTTGGCCCATGACCCTCAGCCGCCCCAACTGTAAAACGGGAACAGCAAGAATGCCAGTCTCTTATGAACGTTGGGAAGAGTCACGATGACTGGTACCCAGTCATCCCTCAACAACCATTGGCCCCTATCACTGGTGAACGGAAAACTGCTGATGGCCCAGAGGGATGTTGAAGTCTCCCCTTCAGACGGTGGTCGGTGCCCAGCTTGATGAATTGCCCAGCGAGGACCTAGTAATGACGGATTTATGAGCATGCGCTATCCATTTACAAAGCCCTTTTGTGTCCATTTCCTCAGATCTCTGCAGGAGCCCCGGAGCGATGATCGGAACCCTCTTTTTATGGATGAGAAAGTGGGGGGCTTGCCGAAACCGGTTTGGCTCAGTGGTAGAGCGTCGGTCTGCGGACTGAAAGGTCCCGGGTTCGATTCCGGTCAAGGGCATGTACACTGGTTGCGGGCACATCCCCGGTAGGGGGTGTGCAGGAGGCAGCTGGTCGGTGTTTCTCTCTCATCGACGTGTCTAGCTCTCTATCTCTCTCCCTTCCTCTCTGTAAAATATCAATAAAATATATTTTTTTTTAAAAAGAAAGAAAGTGGGGAGCACAGGGAAGCAGAAGAACGATGTGTGACGAAGCTGCGTCTCTCCCCTGCAGGTGACCCCACTTTCTACTGGTTCTCCTCTGACTGACAGCATGGTTTTCTACGTGCCTTGGTTTCCATATTTGCTTTAGCTGCTCTGCTACAGCTACTGGCGTTTCCCCCGACATTTTTGGCCGAGTTTCCATTGATAGTGTCTTCAAGATCAGAAATGTCCACCCATTTGTGGGTTTTATGGTAAAACTTACTAACGAGAAAGTTCGACATAATGAGGGCCTGTGAACTGGCCGAGGTCACACCGGCTTTGAGTTGAAGAGTCAGAATTTGAACCCAGAATAGAACTCACAGCCCCATGCTCATCGCTAACTACAAGGCCAGATGGCCTCAGATAGCCAAATATCTTGCTTATGGATGTTGCTGATTAGATTTAATATCTGAGTTCCATAATTCCCACTATTTCTTTTTTCCTAAGTATTATTCAGGCTTAGAACTTAGAAAATTTTACTTTGTGCTGGGGGGGGGGGGGCGGGCTGGGGGTGGTACTCTAAGGATGGTGATGAAAGGAATTTATATTCTAAGTATCTAGCAAATATTAAAACTATCCACTAGACACATACACATATACTCACAGACATATGCAGACATACAGATAGAGACTGCCTAACGTGTATGTGTACGTATGTGTATTTCATTTATTTATTTAAAAAAATACTTACTAGTTACCCACTAAGTGCCAGGCATGCTTACTATTCCTAAATCCAAGATTAATTTCACAAAACTCTAGGGGAAATTAAAACCTTTTTGATCAGAGATTGAGAACAGGCAGCCTGCTGCAAAGGGTAAGATTTCCTTCCTTTTTATGGCTGAGTAGTATTCCGTTATGTAAATGTACCACCGCCTCTTTATCCACTCATCTAATGAGAGACACTAGGGCTGCTGCCAAATCTCGGCCATTGTAAATAACGCTGCAATGAACAGAGATTATTATGCTTAGTGAAATGAGCCAGTCAGAGAAAGACAAATACCATAGGATCTTAATTATACTGTATATACACTGAGTGGCCAGATTATTTTGCATTCAGAGATCATAATAATCTGGCCACTCAGTGTATGCGGAACCTAACAAAATAAGCAGAGTGACAGCTGTCAGAGGAGAGGGGGTTGAGGCTGGGTGAGAAGGATGAAGGGATTAAGCAAAGATAAAAAAGAAAGACACAGGGACACAGCCAACAGTATGACTGCCAAAGGGAAAAGGGGTGGGGAAGTAGAAGAAGGTAAAGGGGGGATAAATGGTGATAGAAGGAGACTTGACTTGGAGTGGTCAATACACCATACCTGGAACCTATATAATTTTATTAACCAATGTCTCCCCAATAAATTCAATTTTTTAAAAAAAGAAAACAGGTTTGGCTCAGTGGATAGAGCGTCGGCCTGCGGACTGAACGGTCCCGGGTTCAATTCCGGTCAAGGGCATGTACCTTGGTTGCGGGCACATCCCCAGTAGGGGTGTGTGCAAGAGGCAGCTGATCAATGACTCTCTCTCATTGATGTTTCCAACTCTCTATCCCTCTCTCTTCCTCTCTGTAAAAAATCAATAAAATATACTTTAAAAAAATTAAAAAAGAAAACAAGCAGCCTGCTTTTCCCCATGTCTTTACATCCCTAAGGCCCCTATCATTCCCCACCATCTTTCAGCCAGGCCCTCATGCATGTGCGTTCTGCCCGCTCCTACAGGCACCTGCATCTACAGCTCTGGACCGAGACCGCTCGTTTCACAGGTGAGGAGAGACATGTACAGACAGTAACTGGCTTCCCCAAATCCAGTCAGTAGCTGGGGCGAGACAGGAATTCAGATCTACTGACTCCAAACCTGCAGATGAAATTAGGAGTCAGGGCAGCATTTTTTCCCTGCCAACACTCTCTTTAATTGAGCCGTACCCATCTGATAGGAGCCTGTCCAATCCCTCTTTCTGGGAAGGCCGCAGCTTCCTGGATAATTCTTCAGGAACCATCTGCCAATGGAAACACGGGGTTTGCAAACATGGATTTCTAAACATCAGAGCAGAGAGCGAAACAGTCCATTAAAACAACAGTGATGGTCGTGATTATGTGTGCTTGTTATGACTTGGCCCGGGGATGGCAGGCATTACTGAGCACTTACTTTGTGTGGGGCGCTGTGCAAAGGAGAGGGGTTCAGCCTGCCTCTGCCTACCATGTTTGCCAGCTCTGCGGTTAGTGTGTCAGTGCAATAACTAACCACTGATCCCTTTCCATTCTCACCATCAGGCTCGCTGCCAGAGCCACACATGGGTCCCCGGCCTGGGTAATGTTCATTGCCACAATGTATGTTTGAGTTCACAGTATCCTCCAGCAAGGATTCTCACATTTTAGTGTGAAAAACATCCCCCTATACTAGCTGTGGGCAAACTACGGCCCACAGCCAGATAAGGCCGGTCTGGCTGTTCTATCCGGCCCGCGGAGCCGAAAGAGTGGAGGGTTCTCTTGCTCTCCCCTCCGCTCCTTCACCAGCAGCCCAAGATAAGAGTGCCAGCATGGTTAGGCTGCTTTTGTTCCAGCCCTCGGGTCCAGTTTAAGAGCCCACTGTGGCCCTCGAGTCAAAAAGTTTGCCCACCCCTGCCCTATACTTAAGGGGAGCTTATAATAATGCAGGTTCCTGGATCCAACCCCAAGAGAGTTTGAGGAGGACTCAGGGGGTCTAAATTTGTAGTAAAATCCCAGGGGATGATGATACAAATGGTCCCGAGACCCCACATTAAGAAATGCCACATTGGAGACCAGGTAGAATATTTCCCTTTAGGTACAATGCCCATCTGACATTGAGAGTTGTCTCCAATGCCATCAAATTGTGCAAACCTTGACTGTTACAAAAAATAAAAGAGAGAAAGCCACCTAGATTGTGTTCCCTCCCTGGCAGCACGGGAGCCCAGCACGCCTGCTCCATCCCGCACACACCTGGGTGTGGTCTGGGACCCTCCCCCGGGAGGCGGGGGGCTACTCACTGGTGGAAAGGGAGTGGCAGAGGTTCCAGGGCTGACACCGGCACCAGGCCCCGCTGACCCGTCACCAAGGACATGCCTTCCCACTCGGACCCGCCGTCCGCTGTTTTCACTGAGATCAGCTCGCCCTCGCTGAGCGTCAGACACTCGCCTTCCTTCTCCTCCGGCTGAGCCACGGCACTCATGGCTCTGCAGAAGAAGTGGCCTGCAGATAATGAGAAAAGCCCTTCCGAGGAGTAGCAGGAAGCGAAAGGGATTATCACACTACATCACATTTCTCTCCGTGGCCCAGACACTTTTCTTTCTGGGAGAAAAGCACACAGTTGGTTTGGGGGGGGGGGGGGGGGGAGGGTACTGCAGGAAATCCTTGTGATTCCAGAAAACTGGTCTCAGAAAACAAGCCACTAAGAGGAATTCACTTAAAACAGACACTGGAAGCCCTGGCCGGTGTGGCTCGTTTGGTTGGTATCATCCTATGTGCCAAAAGGTTGCCGGTTTAATTCCCAGCCAGGGCATGTGCCCAGGTTTCTGGCTTGATCCCCAACAAGGGGTGAAAAGGAGACAGCAGCCCATGCTTCCCTCTAACATCAATATTTTTCTCTCTCCCCCTCTCCCTTCCTCTATATCTAGAAATCAATAAAATATTTAAATAAAAAAATAGAAACAAAAAGTTCTGAGTAATTCATGAGACTAAGGCTTAATTGGGACTTCACCTTGAAAAAAGAATGAAACAAAAACTTATAAAAATATATTTACCAGAACTTCAGTTATAACTACAACCTCATGTTTAATCTCAGGACCAGCATAGAATAAATTATGTTGATTCTAATGAATATAATTTCTCCAAATAGGTTTTATAGTAGCGTGGTATGACATTCTTTCCCTCTTATATGATTTGTGCAATATAAAAATAAAGGGAGTCATTTTGCAAAAGATTCTATGCAAATCTGGCCCTCAATGTGTCTATTAGATCATCATTTATCAACTGGTCAGGTGGAGCCTTGATCCAACCCTTCCTTGCAAACAGATTGGTGGAAGCTTCAAACAGTTCCTCAACACCCCTTTCTTTGATCCCATGAAACCTTTTAGGTTTTGCAAGATTTGCAATTTTATTTTACAATCAGATTCTAGCATAGGTTTAGAAAAGTGATTCTCAATCTTGGATGAACATTGGAATTACCTGGGCAACTTTCAAGCTATGCCAAAGCCTGGGCCCCTACCTCATGAGATGTCACTGGTCTGGGTGGAGTCCTGGCAAGGGCATCTTCTAAAAACTCTTCAAGAAGCCCTGGCCCATGTGGCTCAGTTGGATGGGCATCATCCTGTGTACCAGCTAGATTCCTTTTTAGGGCACAAACCCGAGTTCAGGCTCAATCCCCAGTGGAAGATGTGCAAGGGGCAGCCCATTGATGTTCACTCTTACATTGATGTTTCTCTTTCGCTCCCTCTCCCTTCTTCTCTCTCTCTAAAAATCAATAAAAGTATCTATATATATATATAAAAGGCTAAGTGATCATCTGACTGTCTGGTACATATGATGTGCACTGACCACCAGGGGGCAGACGCTCAACACAGGAGCTGCCGAGCTGCAATGACTTGGCAGTGGCAGTTCTCCCAGAACCAGAGAGGAAGCCTGATTCCTCACAGGGGAGCTGCTGTACTCCTCCTTTGGCCATGGGTTACGTTGTTGCTGGGGCACTGTCGGCCCCGAATCTGGATTACTGCCAAGCTTCCATGACTTGGTAGCAGTGGTTTTTAAACTTCATAATATTGCACCTAAAGCTAAAATAGATGTTGCTAAGACCCAAAATGAAACAATAGGAAATTTCCTTTCAATGTGCACAAATCTGTGTGCCGGGCCTCTAGTTTAAAAATAATAGAATAAAATAAAAAAACTCCCCAAGTGGTTCCAACATGAGAGAATCAGTGAGACTGGTCAGCAAAGCTGCTCCTGTGATGTCAACATGAAACTGAGAGAGATATTTGGGGAAATATCATAATAGGTGGGTTCATCGGTAAATATTACCACATTTTAATGGTGGTTGCCTCCTTTGTAACCTGTTCATTTCAGGGACTTTGAAAATAAATATCCAGATAAGACCCCCACTCCTACTCCCTGCTCACCTTCCTGTGTCAGGAGTGCCAGGAATATTGTCTCCAGGTGTTTCTCATCTACAGACACTTGGACCTCCGTGTCCTCCACCAATCCACAGTTGAGCCAATACTTGTGGTCGAAGAGAAGATGCTCCAGACACGCAGACACGTAGCCTAGGAGGCAAGGCCACAAGGGTCCTGAGCAACGTGACTGCGGCCACCAGCTGAGCACAGAGGAGTGTGAGCGAGCCCCTCCTCAAGGTCCCTCCCCGGCTCTGGTCCCCAACTCGTCCCCGTTTCACTGGAACTGGAAGAGCATAAGATGGTAGCTTAACAGTTCCTAGAATGAATTTATTCTTGTCAGCATCTGTTGGGAAATACAAGTCATTTAAAATGATATTTACCATTTCAACATGGTTATGGGTCTCCATAAATGCATAGTGAGATGACCAAACCCCATTACCTTTTTCTAATGTAGCCACGGAGGAATCTCCAAGATGACAATGCGGAGTCTGGGGGTTCCTGGCTCCCCCTTCAAATTCCCCTGAGCTGAGGCTCACATTCCTGTCCCCCTGGAGATACAGTGGCTGGGGTGGGGGTTCTCCATGGCCCACAAAGGAGCCAGGACTTTTTCAATGTCCCCACTCTGACCCTCCGCCTCACCCAGTCCCAGTAAGCTCTTCTTTGTTAAAATCCAACTAGAAACCATGCAAAATGCAGAATCCTAACAATTATGGATAGTACTTTAGGGAGCTCCTCTGATCTTACTCAAGACCGGCTCCTTTTTGTAAACCACCAAGTTCATATCTATCTCAGCACTTTGAATTTAGTCTCAGCTAATAACTACTGCCAGTTGACTGAGTGACTAATAAAGAAGTCTCTCCCTGAATACATAGCAGTGCTGTGTTCGGCATTTTAGAGTAACAGTTAACATTCGCTTTAGGTTTCGTTCAGGCATTCTGTGATATTTCAAAATTAACATCCATGTTAGGGCTCTACCTCTTTTAATGATCTGAACCAAACCAACTCCTGCACCTCAAGCCTGCAGCTGGGCGGCTCTGTTACGTGGGTGCTCATCCCTCTGCCTGCTCCCAGCCGTACCTAAGCTCAGGTAGGTGGAGAACTTCCAGATTTCCTCCATGGTCTTGAAGGTGATGAGGAACTGCGCCTGCTGGGACTGGATGCCCACCAACCTGGCTGAGAGGTCCTGAGCAAAGAGAAGGGTGAGTCAGTCGGGTGACAGTGTCCTGTTAACAAGCCTACATGAGTACAAAATGCTTTGTATCAATTTCTTGATCACGGCACTGAATTTTACATCAGACACACACACACAAACAGGAAAGAACCTGAGTGTCCATCAGGGGAGACTGGTGAAAATGAATTATGGTTCATCCAGAGAGTGGGATATAAGGGTGTCACACAGCCAAGAAACAATAAAGACACTCTGTGCACTGATACACCCTCCAAATATACACCCCTAAATGGGACAAGGCAGCGACCAAGAAAAACAACACCAATGTGCAGAACCAAGAGCAGCAAATGCTACCAATTGTGTAAATTAAAAATTGTAAAGTTGGGGGAGGGGGAGATAAATCAAAGATGGCACCTTTTATTATGAATCTGTGTCTACTGATTATTTTTATAAAGTTGGCAAACAGAAAAAGCAAACAAAAATAAAAATCACCCACAATTCCTTCTCTTAGAGATCCCGCTTTGATGCATCAACTGAGTCTTTTTTTCCTATACATGAGTTTCTATGTAACTACTTTTATATAAATAGAATCACATGACTTAAATTGTTTTGTAATCTTTTGTTGCTTAACAATATTTTGTGAACCATCTTCCATGTTATTAAATGATCTACATCGAGCATGTCAAACTCAAAGGCTAACACAGGCCAAATAAATGAGGCATGCCACCCGTGGGCCTCGAGTTTGACATGGTTGGTCTGCACTGAGCATGTCAAACTCGTGGCCCGCTGGCCACATGCGGCCCAGTTCGAATATTTTTGTGGCCCCACCAATATAACAGTGGGAACAGTTATTTCAATTATGAAGGGAAATAAGGCTCCTGTCAGACCCAGAGTTACTGACATTCATCTTGGGTCAGTTTTGAAAGTAACACTGAACAAGATTTCCCCCGAAGTAGGAAAGATAGCAGCAGAGAAGAGAAGCCAAGTGTCAAGAAGAAAACATTAATTTTACCATTGCTCTAGTTCTTTTTTTATTCCTGTACTTTTCGAAATAAACCTATGTTCCAATGAAAATTGAAGCTTTTGCTTTTTTGCGGCCCGCATAAACTTAAACCTTGCTTATTTGGCCCATGTGACTCTTTGAGTTTGAGGTGCTTGGTCTACATTATGTTTAATGGTTACATACGCCATTGTTGCATTAATATAATTAATTCTAAACCCTTCCTTAGGGTTGGACATTTGAGCTGTTTTGTTTTTCAACATCTTAAATAATACTGTGATAAACATCCTATACCTAAACCTTTGTGCACATCCTGGACTGTTTAGACACAATTAATTTTGAGAAGCATCCTTGATAAGGCAAAGATATGTACATTTTCAGTCCTAAAATGCAGGAGTCAGCTGCCCTCCAAAAAGGCTGTGGCAGTTATGTGCTCACAAGCAGAGGAAGGGGAGACCAGCAAGTTCCCAATCCCCCCGCCCCCGGGGCTTTTAATACCTGAAAACAGGGGCTTGAGTCATGGACCAAACCTGGTTTTCCCCTGGAATCTGACTGTAGCTTGCCCAAGCCTCTGGCGTTGACTGTGATGAGTGATGATCAGAAAGTCCCTGTCTCCCCAGGCCGGGTCCCACATCACTGATCAACACTGGAGCCCTGACCTGGGAGAAGCTTGGGGAGAGAAGGGGATGGAAGGACCCGAAGGAAGAGCCCCTCGCTCAGCAAAGCCAGAATCCTGGGGGCGGAGGGGTGCTGCTGTCGCCCCGGGCCCTCAGGATGAAGAGCCCAGCGCTCAGGGCAGGGGTCTCCTCAGGGCAGGGGTCTCCGTAAACAGTGATCTGCAGAGAACTCACTATTTGTCAGGTGCTTCACCAGGAGCTTTATGAGCAATGCCTTCTTCAATCCCCACAGTAACCCCAGGGGAAAGTATAATTACAGTACTTAATCCATTCTAAAATGCACCCTTAACACATTTAACCATTTCTGAAGCAAAAGATAAAGGAAGCATGGCATCATACTTAACGGACAGCATTTATTTTCATCCTGAGAGGTGAACAAAATAATGATGCGTTTTATAATAAAACCCCATTTCAGGTTAAATGGAAAATGGGATTATCTGTTTTACAGCCAAGGAGCCCGGGGCAGAGACAGGTTAAGCAAGTCGCCCGAGGTCACCTGTGAGTGCCCTGCGGCCCTGCCTAGATCCAGATGACGTCAGGCCTCGGCTTCCCCCGAAAGCTGGCCCTGCTGGGGCCTCGGCCCACTGACCCACCCACTCAGCCAAACCCAGCTCTTGCCCCTGCCCAAAGCGACTTAGGTTAAAAGAAGCTGCTGGCTTAGGCAGCACATGTACTAAAACTGGAACAATACGGAGATTAGCATGGCCCTGCACACGGATGACATGCAAATTCATAAAGTGTGCCATTGTATGTGTGTGTTTTTTTAAAGAAAGAAACTCTATGGTTCCTGAATTCTGAAAATGTAAAACCCAAACCACCCTATTGTTTATGATCTACTAGGCATGGGACACTTAGTGCCCCCTGAGCACAATGCCCAGCTCTCTGCAGACGCTGTCTCATTCACGCCTCCAAAATACAGGTGTGATCCTGGTTACATACAGAGTAATAAGGCACGCTTCTCTTTTAAATATGTACCACATGAATGCGGAGCCTGTAAAAATAACTAGAACATAATAGTTCGTTGTGTAAAGTATTGTTTTCCTTCCCCCACCTCTACAGCAACAACTTTTAACCAATTTTGACTTTAGCTCTCCTAGTAAATGCCTCCTAAACTGTAAGCAGTTGGGTCATACTCTCCTCGCTTGGTTTAGCAATTTAAGATTCCCTGTTTCCCTGAAAATAAGACAGTGTCTTATATTAATTTTTGCTCCCAAAGACACGCTAAGTCTTATTTTCAGGGGATGTATTATGTTTCCATTAAGTAGGTCTTATTTTTGGAGGATGTCTTATTTTCGGGGAAATACGGGTAGTATCTTCCCACTATGAAAGGTCAGAAATGGGTTTACTTACCTTATCGCCTTTTTCTTCTCACACTCTAATATTCCTTGTTACTAATGTTTGATTGGCATTTTGGTACTTTGAAAAAAGCGGATGCTTAGTGGTTAGCAGTGGCTGAGAAAAGGGGATGGAGGTGGGGGCAGTTACTGTTTAGCGGGTACAGTTTCAGTGTGCGATGATGAAAATGTCCCGGAATGACAGTGGAGATGGTTGCACAGCAATGTGCATGTGCTCAGTGTCACTGACCGGTACACTTCAAATTATTAAATTTAATGAAATGTAAGTTTTATATGTATTATCACAATAAAAAATAATAAAATTCAAATTCATCATTTTTAAAAAAATCTACTTAATAAGGAGGTGTAATGATTCCCATCCCACAGAGGTTACACAACGTGGGAACGTCACACAGCGAAGGGTGGCAGATTTGAAAGGAAGTTTTCTCTGACTCTGCAACTCCAGGGGCTCCCCCAATCCGAGTTCCTGCCCTCCTGTTGAGCAGAGAATGTGTCCCTCACTTGTCCAGTCAGTTGTTTTCTTGAGCGCCCACTTAGTCCCCGTGCTTAGGTGCTGGGAGCCTGGAGCAGAGGATACACGCCCGAGCTCACCTTAAACAGAGCACGCACCTCCTGGTCCTCATTCTCCAGCGCCCAGAGCCGCCGCCTGGCTGCTTCCTGCAAGGGGCCATTTACACACCTCCTGGAGCGGCTCTTCACACTGAAGGAGAGTGTCAGGTCTGGAAGACAGCAGGCAGGCGGATGAGGTTGGGAATGCAAAGGGAAGAAAGAACTAGGTAAGCACCAGCGATTCCCACATCTAAACCCTAAAGGACTTAGATGCCCTCCTTACTTACAGATTTCGGGTGATCTTAACAATCCTTGGGGCACCTCCTTTAAACTGTCCCCAGAAAGAAATGCTGAAGTCTGGGGTGCCCGGGCATCCCAGGACTCGGTGCACTTGGGTTGGCTGTTTCTGCTGTGAGCCAGGTTATTCCTACGCTGCCTGGCACTGAGGTGCCAGAGCCAGACACTGTCACTGAACGTTCACCAAGCACATTAAGCATTCTCTGGAGAATCAGCAAGGACATATACTTCCTCCTGTAAATACTTGTGAAAGTTTCTAACTATTTGTGTATTTAGGAAAATTATTCATATGTCATGTTCATGGATTATAATAGATATGATATATTTTATGTATTTTATATACACACATATGTTGTCTCTAACCTTTCTCTTTCTGATAAGCATTTATTAATGTTTTGGGGTAATTGGTTAATTATTAAAATCCGTCCTCAATTTCTTCAAATGGCACATTGAATACTGTGAGCAGACACTGTTTTCAGTGCTGGGACACAGAGGGAAACCTAGTGACACGGGCCCTGTTTTCCTGGAGCGTGTACTCTTGGCAGACCAGGTCCCCAAACTCAAGAACTTCCTGTGGAGACAAGTGCCATGAGAGCATGCACCAGGGTAAAGGGGCAGAGTGACCGGGCGCTTGGAGGTGGGGTGTGCCTTTGGGCAGCGCTGTCAGGAAAGGCCACACTCAGGAGGTTCATCTTAGAACTGCACTTCTTCAGACAATCAGTAGCAATGCCGATAATCATCATCAAACACAATAAAGCAAGAAGGAAGGTGCTGGGCTGAATCACAGAAGTCCCTTCTCCAGCCCAAACTTGCCAGGACCTTGGCAATTCCTGAGCACATTAGAGATGGCCTCTGTCACACAGGCCTGGGTCCACAGGGCAGTCCTTGGCCCCGACCGTGGAGAGGCCTGTCTTTAACCCAGAAGTCCTGAGCCCAGCTCCAACATGACATGTGCAACTGACCTGGCATTGGTGTGAACTTCAGTTGGATGCTTGTTGCCTTCTGTTCCTCCCCGGCCTGTGTTCTAATCTCATCCAAGCCCTGCATCGTCCCAGGTCCACCCTCCGTCGGGCAGCCCCTCTGCACACTGACCTCAAGGAGGAGGGGATGTCCGGGGGGAGGAGTCACACAGACCAGGGCTCAAGGCTTGGCTCTGCCCTTGCTAACTGCACCACCTGAGCAGTTAATTACTTCCCTATGCTTGACTTTTCTCATTAGCAAAATGGCTTTTAGAGTACCTATCCCACAGGAGTTTGCAGAGGCTTACTGAACAAGATTATGCACATAGAGATTTTTTTTTTAATATATTTTATTGATTTTTTACAGAGAGGAAAGGAGAGAGATAGAGAGCTAGAAATGTCAATGAGAGAGAAACATCGACCAGCTGCCTCTTGCACACCCCCTACGGAGGATGTGCCTGCAACCAATGTACATGCCCTTAACCGGAATCGAACCCGGGACCTTTCAGTCCGCAGACCGACGCTCTACCACTGAGCCAAACCGGTTTCGGCTGCACATAGAGATTTTGTCTGCTGCCTGGTACGTTCTAAATGTTCACTAAACACATTACTCATTAGCTGTTGCTCCTCGCAAATCCCCACGCCCACCCCAGTACGACAGCAATTACTGCTCTCACTGCCCTCATCTGTCGCACCTATATTTATTTAACCTTGACTCTGAGTCTCTGATTCCTTTTCACCAGACTTCTGTTCTGTTCTTGCAAAACCTAATCCAAACTCCCCTCTGGAATCTCTTTGGTAATGAATGCCCGTGGTGTCTGACAGCCCCCCTCTATATAGATCCCCTTGCCACACATGCCAATGCACCCTGGATATGAGATGCAAAAGACCAGGATGTAAATAAACAAATTGCTCTTGAGATCTCAGCCAGTGAGAGCTAATACTTGGAGCACTCTGGGCCCACTGCGGATCCTGCAGTGCCCTCTGTGTCACCAGACAGGGGCCAAGTCAAGTTCACTCTAGTTCACAGGGAAGTGCATTCTGTCATATTTCTGTTTGGTCCTTTAATCATAATAATGTGTCTGATTGATTCTGTCTGCAGCTCTTCCTTATAAAGGAGAGGTTGGCAGCAGGAGGCGAGCCCCCTTCTCTCCCCATGACCTTCCTGGAAGCAGCGCCCTGGCAGAAAACACTGAAAAAGGAACCAGCGCAGCCTTGGTTGATTAAGTTTCATCTACACATACCGCTTGTTCAGTGGCCTTGGCCTTTGGGCTCAGATAAGGCAAAATGCTGACTCCATTGTGTTCATGAAACAGCAGATGGTGATGCAGCTTTTGGCGGGGATGGCCCCAGCTGACAGGCAGACAAGCAGATTGACACAAAAGCAGGAAGTGGAAGGTAAGGTTTTGCTTATTGCCAACCAAGCAGTTTGACAGAATTTGGAATTAGGAAAAGAACAAACCCGGTAAGACACTTACACAAGAACATGCATAACGTAAACCTTTCCCACAAACCTGTTGTCTGCTGAGAGAAATACACAATTGGAGGGGTCGTGGAGCGTGTGGTTGTGAAAAAGGACCAGGGTTTGAAAGCCTTTCTCATCGCCTATTAGCTGTGGCAATGGGGAAGTCGCCTCCCTCTCTGAGACTCGGTTTGCCACCTCAGAGTGAGGAGTGTGGCGCCACCTCCCCGAGGTGAGCAAGGCAGGATGGGCACAACATACAAGGGTCCCTTAGCACACACTTGGCACAAGGTTTGCCTCAAAAAAGGCCCCTTTTACTACACAACAGAAACTGAGTCTTCTACGGGTTTATCCTCAGAGTCTTATGTACAAGGGCCAGCTCTCTGATGACAGCTCTCCCTTTGCCACCTTCCCTGAGGTCTCTTAAGGGGACCCTTGTGAGAGGCATGCATCAAGAATAAGATTTAATTTTCACATTAATTTCAAAATCTTTTTCTGCTTCTGAACAATTCATACAGATGCCCTTTTGATCAATCACCTCACACATTTAACCCTTTATTCACTTATTCATTACATTAGCAAATGTTTGTTAAGAACCTACAATGTACAAGGTGGTGTCAGGTAGTATATAGAATACAAATGTGACTGCTACATATTTATTCAACTATTGCTGTATTTATTTACCAGACATTTTCTGAGCACCAGCTATGTGCCAGTAATTCTTTTAGATACCATGTAGAATACATAATTATTTAGAAAAAAATTACCCCTGATTTTAAAATTTAACCAAATGAACTTTTGTTAGTACAAGAAATATGAATGGAGCTCCTAATATGTGCCAGATTGTGAAGAGCTTTGAGTATCAGCCTGAGGAGGTTTAACTTAATCTTGTAGACAGTGGAGAGCATTGGAAGACTGGTGAGCAAGGCAATGTCATATCAAGGTCATGGCTACAGGATGAGTATAGTAGGGTCCTAACAAGGATAAGAGGAAGGGAGCCCGCAGATGGGAGTGGCAAGGAGGTTACTGCAGTATTCTACACGGAAAATATTTTGTTTGTTTTTAAAATAGGGTTTGTCTTAGGGGTTTAGATACCTGGAATCATGTTCTGTAACAGGAAACATTTTTCCTTATCTTCAGGTGAGGATATAAACTCACTCGATATGGCTGGATCCTTGGAAAGAGTTTCTTTACCTGGAAGAGATGAAATGCAAGATCATTGTGAAAGTATAAGCAAGTTATAAGCAAGGACTGAGAGTTTTTCTCCAGGGCTGGTGGCATGGAAGAGTCCTATAATCATTGCCTTACAAGTATTTAGTACAACTAAAAAAACTGTCATCTCAATCATGCAACAGTCACAGTTTCCCCATTTTATTAGCATAGAAACAGATTTCCACCCACAGGCCAGACTGAGTCCCTTGGCATAGTGCATTGGAAGTGAGGGATATATGTTGAGTCAACAAGGTCATCATAAATCTGACTACAGCATTGTTCAAGGACAAGAGAAGTGCTAGAGCAGAACAAGGGAGAGTGGCATTGCTGGGGAGATGGCTGGGGCATGGCTGTAATAATCCTGAAACATATGAATGTCCCCAGACTGGCCTCTGTCTGCCCATAAGTAGAGTTCTGTAAGGTATGTCTCTCCTCCCCAGCTCTCCAAATGTTTCTGTCTTTACAGCTATAGAATTGGAGTGGAAAGGATAAAAAAGAAGATTGTGACACAGGCCAGAGATAGGGAGAAGGGTATTTTGATGGCAGAGAGTTGAAAAGAGAAGAGAGTGTGGCTAAAAAGCATGAGGCAATCGATACATACAGGGTATGCCAAAAAAATGTATACATATTTGAATAATTATTAATTCCAATGGGTTAAATTTGAAAAGGAAGAAAGATTAATTGAACTATCAGCTGTTAAAGTATGTGTACGTTTGGGGGGATATCCTGTGTATGTCCAAGTGAAGGACTTCCATTTCTTCATATAGAAAACAGTCAGTCCTCTTTTGGTGATGAACAGGGAGAATGAAGTGCATTTTGGCTTAAACTGGCAGAAGGAGGGGCCCATCAGCTCACAGCCCGTCATCCGGTAAATCTCGGTAGGGTTCCGCGCCAAAAGCTAAGCAGCTTAGCTGGAAAGCTGGCGATAATGAGCTCTAGTTGAACAGGATCATTTCATGGTTCTGCCCCCAGGAGCCAAAAGTAACTGTAGCAAAAGGACACTGGCTCGGGAATCATGAGACACGAGGTTGGGCACCATCAGATTCTCCCATGCATCAGTTAGGGGGCCTTAGGAAAGACATTTCATGTGTCCGTTTTTTGAGATTTCACTTTTCCCACCCATATCTGAGGGACTGGCCTAAATTAGTGCTTCTCGACACTGGCTGCCTATGTGAAGCATCCAGTTTGATTTTAAAATACCAGTGCCTACCCTCATCTCCATAAATGCTGATTTCTGTGGTTTGCAGTTAGCCCAGCCACAGGTATTTTTTTTAAGTTCCCCAAATGCTTCTCATTTGAGTCAGTGTTAAGAACCACATGTCCACATTGGTGGTCCTCAAACCTTCATGTGCATGTGTGTGAATCACCTGGGGATATTAATAAAATGCAGATGCTGCTTCCGGAGTTGAAAGCCTGAGGGTCTGCATTTCTACCACGGCCCCAGGTGATGCTCCCGCTGGTCCCAGGGTCACACTCAGTGGCAGCCTGCTTCGCTACTCTAGGACAAAGTTTAAAAACTGGTAGACCAGAAGCCGCAGGCCACAGAAAACCCACAAATATTTCTTCTTCTTCTTTTTTTCCCCCCCTACACAGTGAATTTTAAAGTTTGAATTGCTTGGCATCATTTAGAAATTGGGATATTTTGCATAACTCGGATGCTTGGCTTCGCTCTGAGAACTGGAAGGTCTACAGCCCAAGGCTTTCACTCTCAGTGGCCACAGTCAGCGGAGGCTGTGGCTGCCGCCGCTCTACAGGGCATTTGTTCTCCGGCCACACATCCCCCACACTGACAGCTCACTCATTTACCCTCCGCCTCAGCAAGCCCTGAGAGTGTATCCCTGCGATAGGATGATGAGGACCCATGGATGAGTCCACCTTGAAGAAGGAAGACCAGGATGGTGACCCCGGTTTGGGGGCGGGGATGGAGGGGGGGTGCACAGCTCTTAAAGATATGTGAGGTTTAGAGAAGAAAATTGCAGAATTTCACACAACATGCTTGTTTTGTAAAAGATGCCTATACAGAAAACTTGTAGGAAAAATATAGAAGAATATCCATGACTTGGAGTAGCCATTGATTTTCTACATAGGATGGAAAAGCACTACTCACAAAAATAATAATAATAATAATAATAATAATAATAATAATAATGGATAGTCCAGCCAGCATCACTCAGTGGTTGAGCATCTACCTATGAACTAGGAGGTCACGGTTCAATTCCCAGTCAGGGCACGTGCCCAGGTTGTAGGCTCCATCCCCAGTGTGGGGCATGCAGAAAGCAGTCAATCAATGATTCTCTCTCATCATTGATCTTTCCATCTCTCTCGCCCTCTCCTTTCCTCTCTGAAATCGATAAAGATATATTTAAAAAGAAATAATGAATTAGAATACATTTAAATTAGAAACTTCTGTTAATTAAGAGATGCAATTAAGAGAATGATAAATAAGTGATAGAGAAGATATAGACAATATGTATATTCATCAAAGAGCTAGAATCCAGAATATACAAAGAATGCTAACACATCTTTAATAGGTAGTCAATCTTCTAGAAAAATGGGCAACAACAAAAACAAAAACAATATTCAAATGGCCAAAACATTTATAAAAACCTTTTCAAGCTCATCAGGGAAATGAAAATTATAATCACAATGAAACACCTTTACATGGGCCAGCTAAAATAAAAAATACAGATAAAGCCAAGTGTTTGTAAGGATACGCCTAAACTAGAACCCCGTTTATGGCAAGTGTGTAAGAATAAGTTTTGAAATTTTTCACTTTGGAAAACTGAGAGTTTCAATTCAAGCTGAGCATATCCATTTATATACATGCATAAGATTCAGCAATTCCAATTTTGAGAAGATATATACTCAAAACGGTACACACATGTGTTCACCAAAATACACCTACTGGAATATTCAGAGTCGTAGCCATAAGAACCAAGCCCTGGCAGCAATACAGATGTCCATTTACATCTGTATTGTTGGATAAGTGAATGGTAGCGTGTACAATTAAATACAATGCAGCAATGGGAATAAATGAGTTACTGCCACAGAAAGCAGACACAGCTGGATATATTCCCCTGTGGAAATTCAACAAGCTGTACACATCTAACTTTACGCACAATTCTGTATAAATGGTAAATTTTAATAAAAGGGTAATTTTTAGATATTCCTGGTGCTCTTCTCTACCTACTCTACCTCAGAATATGTAGGGGTAGATTGATATGTGTGTTTTTATTAGACGTCGGGGATTTCCGATGTCCTCTAGAGCAGAAGTTGCCAACCTTTCGGACCACACAGACCGCTGGTTGGCGACCACTGCTCTAGAGTATATAGAGGCAGCCAACTCACCGGATGCCTTGGGACACGTGAGCCAGAGGCCAGCTCCTTGAGAAACAATAAGAAATCTGGGACATGAGACTTGAGTTTTATAATAGGAAGAGCAGTTAATATTTGCACAGGATTGCCGAAACCGGTTTGGCTCAGTGGTAGAGCGTCGGTCTGAGGACTGAAAGGTCACGGGTTCGATTCCAGTCAAGGGCATGTACCTTGGTTGCGGGCACATCCCCTGTGGGGGGTGTGCAAGAGGCAGCTGGTCGATGTTTCTCTCTCATCGACGTTTCTAGCTCTCTATCTCTCTCCCTTCCTCTCTGTAAAATATCAATAAAATATATTTTAAAAAAATAGTTGCACAGGATTTATAGTCACAAAGCTTTTTATATATGGAATTATATGAAATTCGACATAAAGGAATTTCAAGATCTGAGCTGGGCCTTGTGAACAAACTGGACACTTTTGAAGGCAACGAAAAACTATTGTGTAGAATAAAGTACTGTAGGGAAAATATATGGTATTTTAATGACTTAAAGGAAATAGCCCAAAAGGTCCATGGTGGCTATTGCTGGATTATTTTAAATTATCTTTCCTATACCTCTGCCTACTTTCCAAATATTCTGCATTGTCTTCTAACACTAGCGGCAGGTGAAGCAGTGTCTGGGACTCGGCAATCAGAAAGTCCTGGACTCAAAGCTTCTTCATTAGCTGAGCCATGTGACCTAGGAGAACCCAGTCTCTGTGGCTCAGATGAGGCTGCCTCCCTTCATCCCTAACTCCAAATGTGGTCACAGGACTCAGCATAAGTGAATCGAGTACGCTCTGCCATAGCCATGCAGCCAAAGTTAAGTCAATGAAAACCGGCCGTACGACCCTCATCAGCACTCTTAGGGAACTGAAGATTTCTTTCCACTGAACTTGAAGCTGTGAATATGACAGCGTGAAGTTGTAGATCCCACCACAGAGAGAAAGCCTGCCTGAGGATGAGACCAACCTAGTACAAGTAGAGCTGAGGAAAGATAACTTCCTGATAACATTTTTTGGACATCTTGTTGAAGCCATACCTGGAACAAATAACCTCTGAACTTTTCATTTATGACTCAATCAATTACTTTCTGGAAGCTAGTTTCTTTATTATTAATACTGCTAAGATAAAGTTACAACACTTAATTCAGAAAACACAGATTTATTTAAACACTATCAAACTACTCTCCAGTGGCTGTAGCATTTTACTTCCCATTAGCAACGGGTGAAGCTCCAGTTGCTCCACATTCTCACCAATACCTGACTGTATTGCTTGTTTTCACTTTAGCCATTCTACAGATGCGCTATTTTATCTCATTATTTCAGTTTGCATATCCCTAATAACTAATGGTGCTCAGCATTTTTTTTTCATGGGCTCATTTTGCCATCCATGTATTTTCTGAATGACAGAGAACTGTGACAGAGCCGGGCGCAACACAGATCACTGGGTGCAGTCCTTGTAGTTTCCACTACATGAACCTGACCTCGGAAATCTGAGGTCTACAGTCTCTAATCCGGGAAACATCTAACTCACAGAAACTTGCTGGAAATGAGAATCCATTCCCATTTCTCCTATCTCACCCTGGCATTCTCCTTCAATCTCCTATTATTACTCTGATGATTAGTATTTCAACCAAAAAGGTGGAAAGGGAAGTTACAAACAGGATCAATGTAGGCAAATATATCTCTCCCACAGCAACTGTTTAAGGGTGTTAAATCTGCCAAATTTCTCCAAGAATGTGTTGAAAATAAGAAGAAAGCTTTTAAACAGACAAACTTGGATGTGGCTTCTGTACTCCTATGAGAGCAACTGTAGTTTATTAAACGATGGCAAGAACATTTAAGGGTCCCAGAAGTCAGCGATGATGGCAACTGACCAGTAACTCACCCTCTCAGCGCCTGCAGTCAGGAGACTTACGTGAGCAAATGAGAGACATCACGGGGAACTAAGGCTGCAGGCAGCATGCACGTGTGAGAACGCGGCATGCCTGGGGTTGTCAGAGCCAACATCAGTCACTGTGTCACAGAGCAGCAAGCCAACTGGGCAGCCAGCCAGGGCTCAGTTCTATCAAGAACCTTCTCCTTTGCTGCCTCCCTTACTCCTGAGGACTGTTGATCCTCACTGTTTACTCCCACTTAAACAGACACAATGGCAGAAGCAGCCAAAGAATTATAAGCACAGCCTCCCAGTCCTACGGAGCCAGGAAATAGGAAGAAGGAACGCTGGACTGGGCCCTACCAGCTAATAATATAACGGCCCACAATTGCTGAGGGGTTTGAACAGATCACTCATCTCATGGGTTTAGCACAGAGGCCAGACCCTGTGCTAAATCCATGAGAGGAATGATCTGTTTTAACCCTCACAAATGATCCATTAGATACTACCATTAGATCCAGTTTACAGACAGGAAAACTGAGGTTTGACGAATAGAATACGGAAATAAAATGAAGTCATTAGAGTCAAGATGCAAAATAACTAAAAGCAAGTAGGTTGAGGTATGAGGAAACAGTTCTATTCTTTTTTTTTAATGAGCCTGGGAACATAACCCTTTGAACTTTCCAGTCTTGTGTCAATACATGATATCCATCAAACCTCCAGATAACCCTCTGATTACCCCTTAAAGAGCTAAGGAAAGAGTGTTCACAACACCTAACATCCATTATCCAGCCCACCGGTCCTCTAGGATCAGTATCTTGAACCCACACAGAGTCTAAGAATGCAGAATCGATTCTTCTCAAGAATGTACTCCTCACTGTAAGAATCCTCGGCTTTACTTGCTTCTTCATCCTACTCTGGGTATTGCTTAGTTGTGTTTTCAGTTTGCACACCTCCAGAACCTTGAATAAATGTGTATCTTTTCTTTCTAGCCAAAGACTCCTATTGTATTTATGTTCATTCGACAGATTCAAAGAATATAAGAGACTTGCCCAGTGTCACACAATTATTAAGTCGCTCCAGAATGTGTCTCATATCTTGTTCCATTTTTCTAGGATAAACAGGGGCACCTAGAAGGGGATGTTTATGTCAACTGACCTCAGACCTACACCACTTCTACCAATACCCTAAAAAAAAAAAAGGCCCTGACAAGTATGGAGAACAATATGGGAGGGTGTCATGAAAAGCCTCGATAGAAATAAATAGCAAGCTGACTGTTGGTGAAAAAGTGAATCTAGGATGCCAACCAATTATTGATAGCAAATCAAGTAAACCAATAAAATAACTGAATGACAGTGTTGAGAAGTTGGAGGTTGTTTTTCTTAACAGTGGTTGGTGGGTGGGTTTGAACTGTAGAATTCTATTACATGAAATCTTGGGCTGAAGGGCAGGGCATCAAACAGACGCAGAGTTGCTGCATCAGAAGCTGAGGTCAGGGAGCAGGAGCAGAGGCCCCGACACACTGCCCGGGGCGAGTTCACAACCCCCTCATTTTACAGATGAGCAAACAGAGGCCCAGAGAAAGAGCACGATGTGCCGGGGCCAGAGACATGTAATTGATGTGGCTGACATTGATTGTGCTTAATCAACTGTGTGTCAGACTGTTTCACATGTAGTCTTAATCCTCACCACAACCCTATGAGGAAGACAGTCGTACCATAAAATCTACAAGAGGAATTTGACACACAGAGAGGTGAAGTAAATTGCTCAACACAAGTCAAGGAACAGAGATGAAATCTAGGCATTCTGGCCTTAAAGGCCAGCTGATTAACCGTGATGATGCCTGCCTCGGTGGCACTCTTTAGGGTTTGTTTACTTACAATTTATAGATCTGGGGTGGCCTTGGTCTGGGAGCCTCTCCCTGCTGGAGGTGCCAAGGTGCTCAGGCTTCAGAACACGGCTACTTCCCATTCGCTTTGGCAGTGGCCAGCCCAAGTAACAGGACACCCGGGGGAGTTATCAGTCAGGGAGTAAAAAGCTTTGTCTAGGGGTTCTCCTGGGCTCCCGCTCCAAGGAGCCATGGTGGTGCCCCAGGAAGAGATGCTATGTCAGCAAGAGTTAGGAATGGTTCTTTGTGTGATGCTCTTCTATCTCCTCCCTAGCTCTCCCCCAATTCACTTACCCCCACCCCAAAGCTGCTATTCATCCCAATAAATGCCATTCGCAAGACCACAGAGCCTCACGCTGGTCCGGCTCTGAAGAGAAGCATTAGGGTGACCGACCATCCCAGTTTGCCTGGGACTGTCCCAATTTTGGCCTTGACTATAGCCTGGGGGTGCCCTCTGTCCCAGGCAGGCCCAGCTGCTGGTCAGCCAATGACAAGTCTCAATGACTTAGCAATCTCTTAGGGCAATAATTGTCCGTGGCTTCAAGTTGACGTACCAAAAAAAAGTATATCGCACTGCAACAGGTAGGAGGCAGGAAACGCCTGTTTTTCTTCAGTAACAGCAGCAACCCTGACAAAAATAGGGTTTGAGGGATGGAGGCCAAGTTTATGACTACCCTTGAGCCCCAGAGGAACTCACAGCCTGAGCTTTCTTCCTGACCTAGGGAATCTTGGGAAGAAAGGAAGGAAGGGCTTAGTCACACCCTGGGAGTGGCTGCCAAGAGCAACAGTGCTCCGCGCAGGGCCGGCTCCCAGCCTCTCTCTTCAGGAAAAGTAGATGCTTCCCGAGCTTTACGCCCTTTTACAAAGCCAGAGTGACAAACACTGACGGAGGGAGGAGGGAGCCGGAGAGCACAACCATCTCCCCAACTTTGGGAGAGCAACTTTCCCACCCCAGCAGACCCCTGACCTTTCACTGAACCGACCCCTCAGCCAAGACACAGGCGAGGGCCCCCCCCAGGAAACTCACCTGGGCCCCAGGACAGACTCCGCTCCCTGGGGATGCAGAAGCAGCCACCCATGTGTTCACCATCCTCCACGGGCCGAGCACCCTGAGAACACCAGCCAGAAGAGCACTGCCAGGGCACAGCCTCCCCACGGTGTTCCTCCTCCCGCCTACTCCCTGGCACACGAGGGACCGAGGCCCCGGCTCAATGCACAATGCAGCCTTTGAAATCCCGGCTGCAGCGGGAGGCCAGGGAGGATGGGAGGGGCTGCCCAGCCCTCAGGCCACACAGTCCTCGCACGGCCAGGCCTCTGCCTGAGGCAGAGCTCCTCCCTGCCTCTCCGCAGACTGCTTCATGCCTATCAGGCTGTGGCACATTCCTGGCATTCTAAGACTCGGATACACAGTTTGGTCCTTGTGGGGGCGGCCAGGGCGGAGGAGGAGGGCAGAGAGCACCAGGAGCCGGGCTGCTGTTCTTGCTCCCTCTCTGACTGGCTTGGCCTCACTGACTGGCCTGCCACGGGGAAAGGGATTCCCCACCCAGCCTCTCTCTCTGCAATCACCTCCCGTGGTATCTGCATGAAGCGGAAGCAGGGGCTGCAGGTGCAGCATCTCACCTCAACCCCGGCAACATCAGTGAGCCAACTGCCTGCTGGTGAAGGTGCAACGCCCCCGCCCGGGCTGCCAAGATCCTGGTCAGAAGGAATCCGGGACATCGCCTGATGTAGCCCCGCGTCTTATAGGTGAGAGGGTGGAGGACAGGGTGTGTTAAGGCTACATTGTGCCCAAAAATACTGGTCACACGGACCAATCTCTTTTTTCCATTTTGGAAAGTCAGCTGAGCAGGGGAATACAATTGACACAGTGTGGCTGAATCTCAGAAGACCTCTTGTGACATCTCCCAAGGAGATAGAGGAAATAGGGCTGGATGCCAACAAGGTTAGACATAGACACAGGTGATCAAACAACCATGCCCAAGGATCACTCGTTACTTAATGCTTCTTTAATGCCAAGAGCAAAGGTCAGTGGTGAGTGGTCCAGGGGTGAGGGTGTGTGGCAGGGAGAGAGCAGGGTCCTGACAGCCGGCCTTGCGGGCTACTGGGAGGACGGACCTGAGGTCCCTCTCGCAAGCACTTTAAGCAGGGAGGTGGCCTGGTCAAGTTCAATTCTGGAAGGAGTGCTGGGGTGACAGTGGGAAGGGTGGCCCAGGGGTCCGCCTCACTGGAGTGGTTGGGAGTGTCCACCGCACACACCAGCTCAGCGCCAGGTGACAGCATGTGGACTGTGTCTCTGAAGTCTGGCTTCCGTTTCAAACTGATCCATCTTGACTCCCAGTTTACTGCAGACCAGGTGCTCATTACACATCACTTCTTTAAGGTAGGCGCTGTCACCTCTGTTTGTGAGTGAGAAACTAATGGGGAGGGTGGGCACCTTGTCTAAGGCCCTGCCGTGTAAGGTGTCAGATTCAGGACTTGAGCCAGGTCTCCTTGCCTCCACGGCCCAGGGCTTCGCTCTTCTCATTATGGGCTCTTTTCGTGACTCCACTGAGGAAAGATTAGGCTGAGGCCAGGCGGGGCGGGGGGAGGGGAAGGGGGAAGGGTAGAAGCAAGGATCACAGGATCTCTCTGATCACAGCACCACATGCAGGATGTTTAAAGCATCCACTTCCCATAATGTGTCCCTCACCTCTCCCCTCACCAAGGAATGGTGTTGAAGTATGAATTAGGCTGTTTTCTTGGGCCCAAGATAAAAGGGCAAGGGCTTCTTTAGAAAGCAGCCACTAGAAATGTGGGGAGGTATGTGAGAATCAGACAGTGACGAGAAACCATGGTCTGTCTTGCACATGGCAGCAAATGCTCAGACTTGTCATTTCTCCTCGACTTGCCTGCACACCATCCTCACCCAGGCACAGTGATAGAGATCAGAAATGGTAAATGATTCAGGTCAGCCAAAGGAAGGTCATCTGTCATAGATGACAGCCACCCTGAAGCAGTGGACTGAGACACACATTTTGGCAACTCTGAAATGAATGGTCCATTCTGGATAAAGTCATTGCTTCGCTTGATATACAAGAAACTAGTGCTATTCTGTTCTGGCTAGTTCGGATGAATTAACCAGAACAAAAAGCTTTCCAGGCAAAGAGTAGCACGTGCAAAGGCCCTGAGGCTGGACCCTGTGTGGCATGTTAAAGGAAAAGCACGTGTGATTGGAGTCCAGTGAGGCGGGGCAGGGTACAGAGATGAGGTCAGAGAAAGCAGCAGGAGGTCAGAATGGGTAGGACCTAGAAAGCCATCTAAGGACTTCAGCTTTTACTCTGGGTGAGATGGGAGCCAGCGGAAGACACTAGAGGAGTCCTCTCTCTAATTGACTTGGTGTTTCAAAGGGTCACCCTGGCTACTCCTTGGGAAATAGGCTCAGCCGGCATTCCAGGTATGCAGCAATTGTAACGTCCGGGGGACAAACGATGATGGTTTGAACAAGAGTGAAGTTAGTGGAAGTGGTGACAGGGGCCATGTTTCTCAATGAAGAATATATTAGTCAAGATTCTCCAGAGAAAGAGATCCAGTAGAATATATAGAACCTGTGGTGCCAGGAGGGCACTGCCCAGTCTCAGGAGAAGCCCCTGCGAGGCTTCAGGAAGTGAGCAACATGGTGCAATGCTCCCTGGTGTGTGGCTAGACATTCTGGTTTGTCATGGAAACCAGACATCCAGACTTTCAGACTAATTCAGAATCTCTTCCCAGGCACTGTGTTGGGCCAATACTTCAGGGCAGACAAACATGTCTGCCAATCAAATACAGCCCAAGAGCAACCTGTTTGCCCCTTCAGGTGTAAAACTGAATTATTTTCCTTGGAATCATTTTGCCATCTAATTGAGATAATAAGATATGCTCTTAAGAGCTACAGTTTAAGAGAAAAACTAAAAAACTATGTGGTGGGCGTAACTGTGCCTCCCCCCCCCCTACAAATAATATATTGAAGACTTAACATCCAGTACCCTAGAATGTGACTTTATTAGGAAATTGGATTGTTGTAGATGTAATTATTTAAGTTAAAATGAATTCATACTGGAGTAGGGTAGGCTCTTAATCCAATATGACTTGTGTCCTTAATAAACAAACAAACACCCTGTGAAGAAATAGAGACACACAGGAGAAGCCCAGCTGACCATGAAGGGAGGGAGATTAGAGCGATACAGCTGCGAGCCAAAGACTGCCAGCAAAGCACTGGAAACCAGGAAGAGGCAAGGGAGGCTTCTCCCTGGGTGTCATCGGGAGCACAGCCATGCAGGCGCACCTTGACTTTGGACTTCTAACCTCCAGAATCATGACACAATAAATGTCTGTTGTCTTAAGCCACCGAGTTTGTGGTAGTTTGTAAGGGCAGCCCTAGGAAACCAGTACAGACCACATGAGCAATAAGCACACCATATCACCTGTTCACTTTCTACTGGAAACACAAACTTGGGAATCATTAGTATACAGAGACAATATTGGTAACATGAGCAGAAAGTTAGCATGTCCCAAAGGGAAAAGCAAAGAAATCTTCATGGAGGAGGTGGCATGTGACTGGGGGTTTTGAAGAAGGAATTTTGACAGGAGGTGGGAAGAGCATCCCAGATTGAGGAAAACCCATTCACAAATGAGCTATGATTGCATTGGAGACAAGTTTAGGGGAAAGTAATTCCATGTGAATTAATGCAGAATGGTGGTGCATCTTCTCGTTCATTCATTTGTCTATTTTTTCCTCATTAATAATAAAATAATCTCTATATACAAAAGCCCAGTGACAGAAAGGCAGAACGACCAGAACCACTGGTCGACCAGTCGCTATGACACACACTGACCGCCAGGGGGCAGACACTCAATGCAGGAGCTGCCCCCTGGTGGTCAGTGCACTCCCACAATGAAGTGCTGCTCGCAGGCCCAGGGTGAAACCAAATCTCTGCACCTATCAAATACCTGAGACAATCCAGACTCTGGCTTGACCCCACCAGCTAATACAGGGCCTCTAAGGTATGTTCTAGAAAGAGGGTGGGGAGTTGGCATAGGCAGATGGCAAAACTGTGGACCCCCCGGGGAGGCTGCCCTGATGGCTGAGGATCCTGGGGCATGGCTGCCTTGAACATCCCCAGTGGTGTCACTGACCTGCCATCACACATCAAGGACATTCACTGAGTGGCTTTGGGGTGCAAAGCTCTCCGCCAGGTCCCTCCAGGACATAGAACATGCTTTTACCCAAGACATTACCCAGAAATATCAATTCAGACTAATTTCCTCATTCAGCAGCCGCTCAGAGGGTGGGTCCACAGCCGCTTGGCTGGCCGGGATGAGCAGTGCTCCCACAGTGGGCCAATCCCTGGAGGCCATGACTCCCCACCAGTGCATGAATCCGTGCACTGGGCCTCTAGTAATAATAATAAAGGCCTGCTGAGCTTTTATTAAATGCTCATGTGAAAAGTCCACCTTTAATCTTCACCCTCCTACCTAAGTCTGAGTGACTTGCCCAGCTCATTCAGCTGACAGGCACAGCTGGCAGAGCCAGGGTTCTGGGACAGCCCTGTGACTGCAGGGCCATAGCCCTCGCCACTCTAGTTCCTGCCTGACCAGTGTCAAGGAGACCCATGCAGGTCTGTGGTGGAGGGCCCAGTAGCCATCAGAACCAGGCTACAGGCGAGGTGCTCCCCAGACTTTCCTCTGCGAAGGAGGGGAAATGCGCCCTGGCCCAGGGTCAGCTGAGGAACAGGTCCCGCAGCTCAGGGCCGGAGGTGGGGCTGCTGACCTGCTGAACCAGGAACAGGTCACCACACTGCTGGCTCTGACCTCGCCCAGAGCAGCTGGCGGCTCTTTCCCAAAAGGCAGTTTCCTGGTTCTTGGCTCCCACACAGCCATCACTGGGGTCCAGAGCGGGCAGCCAAAGCCTCAGCCCGGAACATCTGCCGTGGAAGTGTCTGCTCCGCTAAGCGCTGTTCTCATTCCCAGCCCATTATTTTTCACCAGAGAGTTTAATGTCAGGAACTACTGTTCCTGTCATACCCGCCCATTTTAAAGGTAAAGAAACTGAGTCTCATAAAGATGAAATCGTTCATTCAACACTTTCAGGCGATTCTGTGGCAAAGCCTAGATTAAAACTCAAAACTCAGGACTCTCAGTTCCGTGTGCGTGTGCTTCCACAAAACATGCCAACACTAACCAGTTCGTGTTCTAAAATTAAGTTCCGTGGGGAGAGGCTAGGACAGGGTGTGTGTGTATCAAGTGCAAAAGACAAGTCAGAACTGACTCTCCCCACCACTCCCAGGAAAAGGAATTTCTCTCAGGCCAGCTTATCTTTCCGGGAAGTTCACGTTTTCAGGCATCTGACCCAGTGAGTGGGGTAGGAAGGAGGAGCCTTCCCCCCACCCAGCCAGTCCACCTCAGCTGCCTTTCCTCTCTCCCTGGGCAACCAGAGGCCTGGGCAGGCCGCACAGCAGGAAGTCCTGAGAAATGGGAGGAGCTTAAACGCCCATCTATATGGGAGGGGTCAAGTAACGATGGTGTATTTAGTCAGCAGAGAAAAAGAATAAAGCGGGTCTAGATATGGAGTCTAGGAAGGATCATTCATACACATTGCAAAGCAAAAACTGAAGAGACCTGCACACAGTACGGCCACATTGATGTACAAAATTATACCACGTGTGTGACTTTGGATGTGTAGAAAGAGGACCACATCAGCCTGATGACGGGGATCCATCTATTCACGCCACTATGGGGCTGCGGGCCTTGGGTTGGGTGAGGGGATCCACAGAGAGCAGAGCAGACAACAAATCAGAGTTTCTGTAGTGGGTAAGGGAGGGATGAAGGATAGGAGGGGGAAGGGACATGATATCCTTATATTTTATGTTCTTCTCTGTTATGGCAAGTTTTCCATCTAGAGTGTTGCATGATGATGTCATAATAAATACAAAACTATATGATCAAAGAGAAGAAGGTAGCAGAAGGAGGAGGAATACACATGTCAACATAGTGAGTGTGCCAGGGGTGCTCATGGGAGGACTCCTGGGTTGTCTTTCAAGCTGTTACTCTTGACCTTACTGGAGGATAGTCTCTGGTACCGAGCATCCCAGAAGAATGATACCAAGTAGAGAACTTCAGGCACAGTGTCCACAGTATCACAGATGGCAGAAAGCATAATCTAGCCAAGTCGGTTTGGCTCAGTGGATAGAGCGTCGGCCTGCGGACTGAAGGGTCCCCAGGTTCGATTCCAGTCAAGGGCATGTACCTGGGTTGCGGGCACATCCCCAGTAGGGGGTGTGCAGGAGACAGCTGATCGATGACTCTCTCTCATTGATGTTTCTGGCTCTCTGTTCCTCTCCCTTCCTCTCCGTAAGTAAAAAAAAAAAAAAAAAAAAAAAAAAAAAATCAATACAATATATATTTTTTAAAAAAGAAAGAAAGCATATTCCAGTGACAAAGATCCCACACCTCCCTGCAGTTTCCTGATGGCCCTCAGAGAGCACTGCCTGCAGCCGCTACGGTTCCAGAGGAGGCAACCTTTGAACAGCAGGGTCATCTTCTGGAGCCGATGCCATGAGGATAGCTGTGCTGTCTTCTGTGAAAGTGGTCTTCTAAGCATGACTTTTATACCCTCCTGCTCTGTAAAGTGCCTCTGTCTGACCAGCAGCCTGTTCGGAGGGCCTTCGCTCTAGCTGGGAATGGGGTGATACCAGAAGAAGCCTCTTTTCTTCCTGAAGGTGCCACCGCTCTGACCAGGCAGACTAACCCTGAGCAGACTGCACAGTTACATGGATTGCATGAAAGGACAGACACACCCTTTTCCACCCTAGTACCTCCCAGTCTTTGGGTTTGCCTTCTATCTTCTATGGACATAAATATGAACCAGACAAGCTATTGGCCAGTGGGGTAACAGATACCTTACCAGCACTCTGATGTGCTTCTGCCTCTTGGTGTCCGTTTGGGCAGAGATTTGTGATCGGAAGATCAGAGTTCAAATCCCGATTCTGCCATTTTCAACTGGTATGCTCTTCCACATACTTCCTCCTTCAAAAATAACAACAATAATAATTAAGTGAAGATAACAAAGTTCTACTTTACAAAATGGTTGTGAGGATTTTTAAGAGTTTTTTAAATATTTTTATTGAATTTATTGGGCGGCCATTGGTTAACAAAATTATACAGATTTCAATTTAAAAGTTCTTATAATTGTCTGTCTTTCACTTGTGCAAATCTTGTGTGTGTGTGTGTGTGTGTGTGCGAGCACGTGCACAATCACTGTTATACTCATCTCTTAAATGTGTCTGGAACTAACAGGACTTTGAGGGGAAGGGGCATCCCAGGCGAACAGAGTGTGCCTGTCAGCTGTGACAGAGACCAAATCTCAGTCCCAAACAGAAAGCCTACAAGGAAATGCATCCAAGAAAAACCAGATCCACCTGTCCTCAGAGATAATCCTTTAGGCTACCTGGGGCGAAGGCATGCGGTCTAGACCACCCTAACTGCATTTCTGTCCTCACTCCTCACCTGGTGAGCAGTTTCAAAGACCTGAGTTTTACAAGCTGTTTACTTAAGAAAGAAAGATGAAATCTCATGTTCAACTATTTTCACTGCTATAGTATCTGACTTTGTGATCTAATAAAGCTGTTTAAAGCAAAAGGAAAAGTGTCTCTCTTCTTTTCTAGGTGTTTTCATTGACAAATTTCATGGGGTGACCTTGGGCAAGCCAGCCATTTCCCCTTCGGTGCTTCCCCCTCTTCTTCTGGGTCCCCACACCACTGCGTCTTGCTCCTATGGTGATTCCATCCCGGTCCCTCTGAGAGTGGGGTGCCCAGATCTCCATCCAGTCATCCAAAACAGCTCTGTAGTTTGTTCACAGCTCTGAAACACTGTCCCCTCCTTTGTTCCACTTACTGTACGTCTATTAATAGACCCCGAGCTTACATCACAGCCTGCTGAGTCAGGAGATAGCTCATAGTCCATTCACTTGGAGAGATTTATCAACATTCAGATGCCTCGAATTTTTTCAGCCCCAACAAATCAGCATCTCTGGAGGCAGGATTCTTGGGGGTTTTCTTTTAGAGCCATTCCAGGTGAGTGTAATATGCACACAGATTTTGGCTAATAATGTCCCAGTGGTTCCCTTCACAGAGATAAGGGACAGGCCCAGGTGTAGATTTCAGGGGTCTAAATGCCCAGCATACCCTTCTTAATCTTCTGACCCATGCCAAAGATAATTAAAAGCCTTAACCATGGGGGAGGGAGGGGTACGGGGGGGGGGGGGTGAGGGACAGCACATTTGGGGACAGTCCACCTCAGTGAAAAGAATCTGAGAGGTTCCTCTTCACTCTTCAAAGTTCAGCATCCACAAATAATGAAATGACAACTTATAATTATACAGGAAGTTCCCTATTGATGAAACCCTTCATCTCACTACATCCTCACACCATCTCCATGACATAGGGGTTGAACCTGCCACGTAGGAAGTAATGAAAGAGTTGTCTGAGAGAAGTCAGGTGACTTCTCTAAGGCCTAGTTTGCTAGTTATTGCTAGATGTTGGCTTTAGATGGATTTTCTTGAATATTCAAGTCTGCGCCAGCACATAGAGTAACTTTCACTACTTAAGACATCCAGGAGAGCTGAAACGGGTTTGGCTCAGTGGATAGAGCATCAGCCTGTGGACTGAAAGGTCCTGGGTTTGATTCTGGTCAAGGACATGTACCTGGGTTGTGGGCACATCCCCAGTAGGGGGGTGTGCAAGAGGCAGCTGATGGATGATTCTCTCTCATCGATGTTGCTAACTCTCTATCCCTCTCTCTTCCTCTCTTTAAAAAATCAATTTTAAAAAAAAAAGACATCCAGGAGAATATGAGCCAAATACATACATACGGTGCCCCAACCCCCAGTTCCTTTCTCAAGCAGTATTTGTCTAATAACAAAAATCAGAATTATTTAAAATGACACGTGACCACATATGTGCAGGAGTAAGCAAATAAGCAAAACAAAGCACTTAAGAGGTTTCAGCAATGCATGAGCACCTGGGGAAAGTAGGAAAGAAAAGCCATTTAAATGCAGGGTGCTAGGGTTTTCAACCTGTGATACAGATCTGGTGTGGTAGGCAGAATACAGCCTCCCCCAGGATGCCCCAATCCTTAGAATCTATGAACGTGTTACTCTATGTGGCTACGGGGACTTTGCTGATATAATTAAGAAACTTGAGAAGGGGAGATTTGGGGGATTGCCCACAGTTGATCACTAGGGTCTTTATAAATGGGAAGTAGGAGGGTTAGAGTCAGAAGATGTGATGACAAAACTACAAGAGGGCAGATCAGAGAAAGAGGTCTGAAGATGCTACTGCAATGTTGGCTTTAGATGGAAAAGGGGACCATGAACCAAGGAACACGGGAAGCCTCTAACATCAGAAAAAAGAAGGAATCGACTCTCCCCTGGAACTTCCAAAAGGCTACAGCCCTGCCAATACCTTGGCCTTGACCCAGTAAGAATCACTTCAGACTCTGACATCCAGAACTATCAAATAATGCATCTGTGTTGTTGCAAGCCAGGAAGTGTGTAATGTTACAGTAGCCACAAGAAACAGATATATCTGGGAACCAGTAAGACACAGACCCTCATCTGGGTCAAAGGTTGGTGGTGAGAGCTCTGATGGGAGCTTGTTGGTATTGTCTGTGTGCTGTCTTGGAACCACACTCTGAGCGTGGAGACCATCAGCAACTCCCTGCGGCCTCAACGTCTGGAGGCCTCCAGTTAGCATGGGGCTTAGCATGGGGTGGGCACATGACCTGCAGACCTCAGGGTTCCCTTCCTTTGACTGTGCCCACACATCTGTCCCACTAACGGTGCAGATCTCTCATCAGTCTTACTCTCAATCACCTATTCTTAGAGGTATCCCTTTTATTCCCTATTTCTGCCCCTTGTTCATGGATTATAATCTTAAATTAGGGTGTTAGTTTACCACCCTTCTCCTCATGTTTCTGCTGCCCCAACCCTGGCACAGGATGGGCACTCCTATGTGAATGAATGAATGAAGTAAAAAAGTAAGGAATCCTTTTAGTTCTTTTTTCAAAAACTCTCTGCCAAAGTCTCACATATTTTGTATTTGTAAAATTGAATTGTTTTAAAGCTACACAACCCAAAAGTTTACACTGATCCAAGGAGCTTTATTCTCTCAGACTGAGTCTGCATCCCAAGCAGCCTGAATATTGATCTTTCCCATCCATGTTCAAGATCTCTCCCCAAATCTGAAAAGCCTGCTGAAGCAGCTGGGTTCCCAAAAAGGAGACTCTGAGTTGAAGATTTGCAGGCAGGAAACGTATGAGGACATTCATACAGGGTCCGCTCAGGTGGGGAGGGAGGGAAGCAGGAGTGGGCAGAGGGAGGAGTGGGCTGTAAGGAGACACAACAGAGTTCTCAGCTGGTTCCTACAGGGAGCTCAGAGTAGGCATGGCCCTTCAGAGTTGTCCCGGCCCAAGGGCACAGATGACAACCAGTCACTGGACTGGTTACAGCTGTGTAATGGCCAGTCCTTGAGGGCAGGCTGGTCCAAAGGAGAACATGCCTGGGGGACAGCAGTTTTCGGCAAGCCCCAGGGAAGGACTCAGCTGAGAGCTGTCAACCTCAAAAGCTTCCAGCCACTGGGAGAAGGAGTGGGCCAATCATGGTAGGTGGGAATCCAGGCAGGCTCCAAGCATGCCTTTGGTGTCCTTAGTCACTGGGGAAAAGAAACTATTAAATCAGAATAAGCCCAGGCAGAGCTCTGTGTCACACCAACATGAAGTGGGGTGGAATAGACCAAAGATGCAAGAGAGAAAAATGCTGCCTGGCTGGCATGACACAGTGGCTGAGCACTGACCTATGAACCATAAGATCACAGCTCAATTCCCAGTTAGGGCCTAGGTTGCAGGCTCGATCCCCAGTGGGGTGTGCAGGTGACAGGCCATCAATGATTCTCTCTCATCACTAATATCTCTGTTTTTCTTTTCCTCTCCCTTCCTCTCTGAAATCAATAAAAATATTTTTGAGAGAGAGAGAGAGAGAGAGAGAGAGAGAGAGAGAGAGAGAGAGAAGGATGCTGATGTAGAAGGGTCCAGAAGGAAGTAAACTGAGATGGACTTGAGGGTGCACAGACAGCATGACTTGGAAACAAGGTTCTTCTGAGATGGGGCCCTCAATACTGTGGCAATTCTTCTTGGCATTGACTCCATGAGATGTTGAAAGGTGATGCGAGGAATCTGACACCATGCCTGATGAATAGCACTGTCCAGTTCTGTGAGATTGGATGGTTGTGGAACCAGCTGCCTGATGGCTCTTTTAACTTCGTCCCACAAATGCTCAATTGGATTGAGATCTGGTGATTGTAGGGGCCACCTAAGCAAGGTAAAGTCTCCCTCATGTTCTTGAAACCACTCCTGCACAATATGAACACCATGGCATGGCCCATTATTTTGTTGGAACATTAGGATATGCCATCAACATGATAGGATGAACTTGATCAGCAACGATACTTGTGCTATTCAGACATTGTTCCACATGAATTAAAGGGCCCAAATCATGTCAGAAAAACATGTCCCAAACAATAACACTGCCCCCACCAGCTTGAAGGATTGTACTCATGCATGTGGGGTGCATGCTTTCAAGCTGTTTCCATGAAATTCTCACTCTACCATCTGCATGATGCAACTGGAAACATGACTCATCGGACCACATGACTGTTTCTGACTGTCCAATCCTTGTGCTCCTGTGCGAACTGAAGACGTTTTATCTTGGTAACTGCAGACAGCAAAGGTGTTCGAACAGGCCTTCGGCTTCCATATCCCATAGGATGCAGTGTACAGCTAATTTACCTACAAACATCAGGTGGTCATAATAATCTGGCCACTCAGTGTACATAAACATGGGTGGGAAAAGTAGCTTTACAGTTGTGAGTGCACAAAACACAGAGTTTATTCTTATATTATTTATTAATTGTATTATTATTTATTAATTGTATTATTATTTATTAATTGTTGTATTATTTTCCATACAAACAACTGCAAACCTACTTTTGCCCACCCTTAAATAGGATCATATTCTATATAGTAACTCTCTCACTGCCTCACTCTTGGCACCAGAATTGCCCACAGCGTGAGACTGACAGCTCCAACTTAGATGGTTTCACTGGACTTGCGGCTGGCTCCATCTCCACGTGAGAAAGGTGGGGCTCTTGTGGAGAAGGGAGCCTCGGTGAGGGCAGCCCAGGCCACAGCCTGTGAGGGTGAGGCCACTGCCGTGGGTGATGCTGGCCCAGAAACCTCTCCTCCTCCCCCTGGACAAAGGCAGAGCAAGTGTGGCCCGAAGGCTTTGCCACGTGGTTTTCTAACATCTAGAAACGTTTTCCTGTCTCTGGGTCAGAGTTGTTAATCTTCCTTCCTGGAGTCTAAATAAAGTTCAAAACAAACTTCTAAACAAAGGGGCCCTCTGCTCCTAGGTCTCCACTCCACTCCCTGGAGAGGAACGAGCCAAGATGCTAGCTAGGATCCTGACGACTTTAGCAGCCGAGCCCCACAGAATCCCTCCCCAGGCTTCCTCTCGCACCTTCCTGGTGGCCACCAATTGTTACAGACATCCTCCTGTGGGTAGCGTTTTACTTCTACTGGCCCCTTTCTTCGTGTCCTCATAATTGTGCAGGGGAAAGAAAATGGTTTTCCCAAATGAAGTTATTTGGGGCTTTCAAATGGCCCAAGGTTCCATGTCTCTCCTGAGAGCCTAATTCATCAGCATGCAGCAGGGAGGTGACAGGGACCCTAGACAAAGAGAGTTGAGGAGCCCCACATTGGAGCCCGATGCTGCCCCTGCCTCAATGTGAGGCCACGCAGCTGAGTGGATGGTCCAAGAGCAGGGCTCATCAGCATCACATGGGAATGCAGCCCCTGTCTGTAGGCTTTCCAGAGTGGCTGAGTGTGTGTGGGGGGGGGGTGGGGGGAAGACTTAAAATATCCCTGGAAGAACATTTCTGGGAGGCACTGGGTGTGTTTCATTAAACTGAGTCTACACAAATGGGAAAAATGTTTGGTCTTAGAAAGGAAAATTGATCACAATCAGAAATCAAGGGAAGGGATTCAAAGACCTTGTCAACTTCGTATGTGAATTTGTGCTGTTTCAGAAGAACGTTCACTCAGATCCTTCAGAAGATACTAGGAATACACAGTCAGTGCCAGATCTCCAACCTGCCACCTTCCGCACTGCACCCTGGGATGTGGTAGAAGGCCATAGACCCTGGTTGCTCATGGCCGAATCCTGACTCATCATCTCATTGGTTCATCATGTAACCTGCTCCCAAGTAAGAAGAGCTGTCACCAGCTCATCTGTACAGAACTAGGCTGAACAAAGCGGGAGTGAAAATGCCCCGCCCTGTAGCACCTTCTCTCAGGAGAAGCAAAGCCCTTCCCTTAACCCCATCCTTTCCTTAAGACAACATGGTCCCCGTTTTCATGGGAAATGGCGAAGAGGATACCATGGTGTAAGAGTTAGAGAGGAACCATTAAATAAAATGTCTTTATGGTTAGGAGATTTCAGCAAAAATACCTAGGGAGAGGTGACAACATTGAGAAATGAAGCAAGGCTGACTCTAGTCAGAAGGAGGCTTCTCCAACTGTGACAACAAGTCCCTTGTGAATCACTGAGGAAAGAACAGAATTGCTAAGGGATGGGACGTGGGGTTGAAGGAATGTCAGGGGCTGAGGAAAGGGAGCATAAACAATAGAGATCTTTATGCCTATCCTGCAAGGGATAAGCCAAGCTTGGCTAAAGCTAACTTTCCTCCTGCAGACTAGATATGGAAGCAAAGAACTTTCTAACCAGAAGTTCTTTTAGAAAGCACATAGTCTAGACTGTCTCTAGATAAAGCCCCCATCCTGAACCATTTCTAAAAGAAAAATAAATATTAAGTTACATTAAAATATAAATAAATATAAATATAACTTGGAGTTCAATAATTAACAAGGATCACCTCCTTGTGATTATTCTGAGTGTGTATTCTGAAAAAGGCACTGACCTGGGTGCTTCGTGTATACCCTCTCATTTAATTGCAAAACAGTGGTATGAGGCAGCACTACTATTATTCCTTTTTTACAGGTGGAGATGAAGCACTTGCTGCTACCGAGCAGGCCAAAGCGCTCCTCCGTTCCCCATGTAAAGCCCGGGGGAGGGCAGGGTATAGCGTGGGGAAGGGCCAGCAGCCCTGTCACTTGTCCTTCTCCCCAACATCTCAGATGACCCCTCTGTTTGAAAACCTCATAAGAAAACCAGAAGATAAACTGAATCACTCAAGGCCAAGGTAGGCAAAGATAAAAACACAATACATATTTAGCTTTAAAGAAAGGACAGACTATGTCTGGGGTCCAGATACAAGCGTGGAAGTCAAAGTCCTATGGGCAAGTGGGAGCAGACGCCATGGGGAGCCTGGAGGGTCAGCAAGGACATGGTCCTCAGGTCTGGGGCTGGCTCTCAAATGCTCACCCCCTTACTGGACATGACCTGGGCCACTGGGAAGCAGGGGAGAGGGAGCGTTGCTCCCTGCTTAAAGCCTGAAGTCTCGAAGTGCTGCTTATTCTATCAAAAAAGAATCAGAAGACTTCCTCCCACCTTCCAAGGACACTCTGAAGAAGCCACGCATCTGTCTGAAGCCTGTGTGCAAAAATCCAGCACCCAGGCCTGCTCCTTGAGAAGGTACAGGATCTGAATTTATTACGCACTCTCCAGTCGGGGGAGTGTGTGACGTCAATTATGTAGGCAAACAACAGAAACACCTGCAAAAACTACTCTATAAAGGTTCCCTTCACAGTGTGATGCCACGAGAAGCCCATTTTTTTTTTTTTTTTTTTTTTTTTTTTTTTTTTTTAATTGATTTTTATTAATTATGGTATCACATAATTGTCCTTATCCCCCCATTCCCAACCCAAACCCATCCCTACATATTCCCCTACCCCCTTATTGTCCATAGTGCATGCACACAAGTCCATTTTTAAATGTCAAAGAGCGGTTCTGAGTAGTTTTTTAGTTAAAGAGATATAAATCACCCAACAAAATTAATTACTGAGAGAGAAAACTGGCAGATGCCACCAGCCCGTGAATTAGCATGGTGAGGATGGGAAATAAAAGAAATGAAAATGAAATAGGACTAGAGTAAGCAAGAGGATCCTATATAATAAAAGCCTAATATGCTAAGTGTCCGACCGTTTGTTTGACCATTCAGCCAGTCACTATGAAGCACACTGACTGTCAGGGGGCAGCCACTCCGACGGGTAGGAGCTGGGGTCCGGCTGATCAGGACTGGGAGAGACAGGTTGGACATGTCCTGGAGACCTCCCGAGGTCCCTCTCCAGCCCCGATCATGCACTGGTGAGGTCCCCCAGCCTGGCCTGCACCCTCTCACAATCCAGGACCCCTTGGTGGATGTTGGAGAGCCAGTTTCAGCCCCATCTCCAGAGGCAGGCCAAGGGACCCCACCTTATATGAATCTGTGTACCGGGCCTCTGGTGTGATATAAGAGAATTTAAAAATGAGGAACCATAATGAAGGAATAGAGCATTATGGTAAAAGGAACAGACAAATTTGATAGCCAAATAAAACTCCATTAAAAAAAAAAAGCCAAAATCGTTCTAGCTCAGTGGATAGAGCATCAGCCTGCGGAATGAAAGCTTCCAGGTTCGATTCCAGTCAAGGGCATGTACCTTGTTTGCGGGCACATCCCCAGTAGGGGGTGTGCAAGAGGCAGCTGATCAATGTTTCTCTCTCATCCATGTTTCTAACTCTCTTCCTCTCTGTAAAAAAAAATTCAATAGAATATATTTTTAAAATAAAACAAATAAAATTTTAAAAAGGCATTGTAGTTAAGGACTCACAGGGTAGGTTACCACACTGGATAAGGATTCAACACAGCAAAGGGACAAAATAGGGAACCTGAACACAGATCTGCAGGAATCACACAAAATGCAGCAAAGAAAAACAAGGTAGAGACTATGAAAGAATTACCCAAGAAGAGAGATAGAATGAAATGCCCCACATAATCTAATAGAGCTTCCAGAAGGAGAAACTGAGTCACTAGTCACAGGAAAATAATTGAGAATATTCCAGAATTGGATACATGTATATCCAGATTTTAAAAGCACACCAAGTTCTGAAGAAAATAAATAAAAATAATAGATTTTTAAAAATATGATTTGTATTTCTTTAATGGTTTTGTCTGTTCAGGTTTTTCTCCTAATCCTTTCTGAGTTTAATTTCTATTTCATCTAAATGTTAGTTTTGTAGAATGAAAGAATTGAATAAAAATTAATAATATAGCCGAAACCAGTTTGGCTCAATGGATAGAGCGTCTGCCTGCGGACTGAAAGGTCCCAGGTTCGATTCCGGTCAAGGGCATGTACCTTGGTTGTGGGCACATCCCCAGTAGGGGGTGTGCAACAGGCAGCTGATCGATGTTTCTCTCATCGGATGTTTCTAGCTTTCTATCCCTCTCTCTTCCTCTCTGTAAAAACTCAATAAAATATATTTTTTAAAATTAATAATATAAATTTTAAAAATAGAAAATAAAGACTATAGAAAGAAGGAAATAGTGCTGAATTGAAAAATTAATGAATCATCTCTATTTGAGCTGCTGCTATAGAATCAGTTACTAATGCTGGCCTCTGCTCGCTTCCATGACAAATAGGCCACTTTCTGTGTGCAGGTCAAAAGCCTGCTCCTGGGGTGATTTCATGCCAGTACACTTCCTATGTATGTGGTCAGTAGATCCTTCTAAGGGAAACATCACAGACAAGGAGTGGGAAGAGGATGGAGACTTCAGCAAATGCTGGACCATCTTCAGAAACCTGACACCAAACAAACATGGGCTAAGAGTGACACCCAGTGGCCAACCACCAGGACAGCCCACTGGAGTGATTCCCAGGACTTCCAGCCCCTGGCTGCTGCTGTGTCCAGGACATTTGTGGGGTCTGACTGCTGCTTCAGGGAGGGCTGCAATCTAGAGAGCGCCTTGTGAGGTTGCAATGAGCCAGTTCCCCTCTCCTCCCCACCTTGCATCCCTCCCTGTCTCCTGGCTCACTTCCCCTTCCCTACCACGTGTGCAGTCTCTGCAGCACTGGGTCCCACAGGGGACCAGGTGCAGGACAACAGAGGACACTGTGGAAATAAGCAGGTCTCATGCCACCACTGCGGTACGGGGGCTGATGTTCTCCAGGGTGAGAGTGTATCCCCAACAACTAACTGAGCAGCTAAAATGAAAAAATTAATTTAGTTAATTTAGGTAATTGATAATTATTCTCCCTGGAGAAGGTAGGCAAACCATCTCCCACCACAGTAGTCCTGTGCCTCACCACCCCTATGGGTAAACCCAGCAGCCTGAGCCTGCTGTATGCAGAACATTCCCCCATCTCTTTCCCAAAGCTTTGGCCTAGGGCAGTGGTTGGCAAACTCATTAGTCAACAGAGCCAAATATCAACAGTACAATTACTGAAATTTTTTTTTGAGAGCCGAAAACCGACTTCGGCACATGGGCCACAAAGTTTCAATTGCACTGTATGTGCGTGCCTGCATGTGGTATTTTGTGGAAGAGCCACACTCAAGGGGTCAAAGAACCGCATGTGGCTCTCGAGCCGCAATTTGCCAACCACTGGCCTAGGGCATCTGGAATTTTTATATTGTGAACTGCTTCTTTGCTCTTTTTCTGGACTAGTTCCTTAATTTTAAAAATCTATCAATTATATACCTATGTCAGTACCTTGCATTTGGTAGGTAATCAATAACTGTTTGCCATTTTTGTTTGGCTTTCTAATAAAGAAGGGTCTACTTGGTGATGATGAAGAAGCCAAATTTTTCACATGGCATTTCACAGGAACAGTTAACATTTGCTTTAGATTTATTTACAGGTAATTTAAGATATTTCAAAAGTCATCCATCCACATCCTCTTTGGGGATTTACTTCTTGCAATTTTTAGAGCCAGATTAAATCCTTCATGTCAAGTGTTACAAATTATCTGAGCTGGGAAGCGTCTGTCTCTTTGCCTCTTTGCCTGTATGTTCCATGCTTTTCCGAACTTCTGCTTTTGACTGTAACTAGCCATGGTCCAATTGTCCTTTCGCCTCAAGGCCAGATCATTCCATCAAAAATCAGCTAACAGAATCAGTATGTGATCAGTGACATGGGAGCATAATTCAGGGGAGCTAGGAGAGAGAGAGAGAGAAAGAAAAGAGAGAGAGAGAGTGACTGACCATGAACGGAAAGAACTGAGGTGAACCATGGAGGATACCTTGAGTGAAGATTGGATGGAGGGCATAAAAGTAGTGGGAAAGAAATGGATGAAGTCTTGGCAGTCGGAGATAATACAAAGTCTGTATTCCTACTCCCCTCCACCCAATTATATGGAACGGAGTAATGATGATGGGAGGTGGGGTGAAAAGGGCAGCCAAATTCTGAAGCATGTTTATGTCAGCCTGAAGGGATCTAAATTAACCTCGCAGGAAATGGAGAGTGACAGAAGACTTGTCAGCAAGTAAATGTCAGAGATAAAGGGAATACCCTTGCAATGTATTTGGTTGTGGTGTCTAGATGATCTGTAGATGACATATGAATTTAATATGGGTCATATTCTTCCATATATTTAGACTATCTTGGAAAATGTCCTACATGCATAGAAAAAAAATACTGTCTACTCTATAATTATAGGACACAGTGTTCTATAAATAGCAATTACATCAAGTTGGTTCAGTGTTTTCAGATCATCTTTATTTTTACTGACTTTTTGTGTTCTTTCAACTGTGTGTGATTTTTTGGTCTTTTAATTATTGAGCTAGAGTGTTAAAATACCGAGCTGTGATTATAGAATTTGTTTCTCCCTTTAATTGTTTCAAGTGGTTCATTGTCTATTTTAAAGATCTATTATTCAACACACACATTAATGACTGTATGTCTTTTTGTGTTCTACTACAGCCACCCCAGCCTTCTTTCACAATATCTTTTTCAACCCATTTTCTTTCAACCTATCTTTAAAGTATATATCTGGTGAATAGCATATAATTGGGCCTCATTATTTTAAAAAATCAATTCTGACAATCTCTCTCTTTTAATTAAAGTGTAGTTTTATAGTCTGGTTTATGATGAGAAGTCAAAGGTATTTGAAATTGACATTTTTAAAGAAAAATTACTCATGACACTTTTGATGATGAGGCTCTTTATTCAAGTAGAGACTACTGCTATGGGGGGTTTTAATAGGGGAAAGTGATCAGGCTCAACTCCAAACACAAGGACAAGTGGCGATTTCTAGCCAAGGAGAAGGGTGGGGTCAGTAAATGGAAAGTTACTCAGAGGAAACTTCAGGGACAGTAGGATTCTTGTTAGACCTACTTAATAGGGTTCTTGCTGAAGGCAAGCAAGGATGACCAGATATTTTTAAGTATATATATATTTTTATTGATTTCAGAGAGGAAGGGAGAGAGAGAGAAAACTAAAAACATCAACAATGAGAGAGAATCATTGATCAACTGCCTCCCACATCTCCCCTACTGAGGAATGAACCCGCAACCTGGGCATTGTGCCCTTGACAGGAATCAAACCCAGGACCTTCAGTCTGCAGGCCAAGGCTCTATCCACTGAGCCAAACTAGGTAGGGCGAGGATGATCAGATATTACGGGTAGGGGAGGAGGAGTTTGATCAGATGTTGAGATGATCAGATGCTGAGTGGAGAATGTTTGCTAAGCTGACTCATCAGTATTCTTGCTAAAACTGGACTGAGTACACCATGGACAGAGACCATATAGTCAGGGCCTCTTCAGAAAGAGGGAGGACTGGCTCACAGGAGTTTGATTCACATTTGGTCTTACAGGTGAGAAGATGGAGGACCAGATCTGCTAAGGCCACAAGCATACACCAAAAACTGGTCACACAGACCAACCTCTTTTTCGTTTTGGATAGTCAGCAGAGCAGGGGGCTACAGCCAACACAGTGAGCTCACCTTTAGGAAAGCTTCCCTCCTGTGAGGTTTCCCTAAGGAGATGGAGCAAGCACGGGCTGAATGCATAAGGTCAGACAGTGATGACTGGAACTGACTGCCAATAAGCTACTTAACGCTTCCTTGGATGCTATTTTCTGAGAAGGTTCTTAGTCTCAGCTCTCATTGCAGTTCAGGCCAAAATTTATTAAGGTCTTGGATGAAGTCACAGATTCACTCCTTTAAGTAATATGAATGAGTACCTAGTAACACTGTGAATGTAATGAGCACTAGTAACTCTGTGAATGAAATCAGAGCCCCTTCCATCACAAAACCCATAATCCATTGGGAAATTGGGTGTCAATCAAAGTTTCAAATAGAGCTCCCACCATCACAGAACCCACAATCCACTGGGAAGTCAGGTGCAGTCAAATGACTGGGCAGTAAGGGCTATGGCAGGGAGGAAAGTAAGTACCATAAGAGCATGTAGAAGAGGAGTTTCATCCAGGTGGGGAGATCAGGAAAGACTTCCCTACAGAAGTGACCCTTAAGCTAATCTCTGAAAGATGAGAGCTACATCGGCTAAGATAGGAGGGACAAGCATCCCAGAGACCAGCATGTCCCTCAGAGGCCCTGCGCCAGGAGGGACTATGCCTAGTGAGAGCAAATAAAGGGCCAGTGAGCAGCGGGTGCAGGGAGCAATTAGGAGCTGTATTTATCTGCCAAAATGTAAGCTCCATGAGAGCAGAGAATTCTTATTACTTTGCTCACAGCTGTATCCCCAGTTGCTAGAACTGTGCCTAACACATAGTAGATATTCAGAAATACTGAATGAGTGAATAAGTGAACAAATGCTGGTACATGAAGCTAACAGAGTACATAGGGGATATTAACAACAGAAGTTTTGAAGCGTTTTAGGCAATGGGATGCTGCTAACAGATCTCTCTGTTTTGTAGAGATTAGCTTCACTCCTGCGTAGTCAAAATACTGGAGGGGGCAGGAGTAGATGTAGGGACCAGCGGAGATAAGAATTCCTTTTTTGGATAAAGGCAGCTCCAACCAGTCTGTGGCACTGCAGAGAGAGCAATATGAAGACTATCAAGGAATGTTCAGGGGGCTTGGTGAGGGACTCCTGGACACAAATCGGTCAAAGTCATTGGTGACGGAGGAAAAAGGGTGCACAGGATAATGGAATCTGAATACACCATTATCTCAAAACGTTTGGAGGAAATGCCACAAGCAAATTAAATACATGCAAAACTCTTAACTCAAAAATACACTCAAAAGTACAATGACACAAGTACAAGTGGGGGAAATGGCTAAAAATAAAACCTAAGAAACACTTCAGAGTACTTTCAAGCTCTAAGTGTGAAGGTCGCATAAATGAGGGCACCACACACTGATGCAGGGGAGGCCCCCGGAGGAGAATCACTGTGAAAGTAAACAAAGTGGCAAATGGAAAATCCTGCTGTCCTCAGGGCCAGCTGCTGAGACCACACATTCGGCTCTAGGTGACAGATATTAAAATAGACATTTATTGACCAAAACTCACTGAGAAAAGGGCAACTAACAAAACAGTAAAGAAAGTTAGCACATGAAGAAATATCTATGTTAACAGAAGACATTTAGCAAACAGGTTAAAAAAAAAAAAAAACTCAGGAGGCAAAGTCACATTGAAGTGTATAAAGGCTCTTTTGAAGGTGAGAGATTGCACTTCTGTGATCTGTGGGAGTCTCATCCACCACGGTGGGTGTTACAGGAACAAAAATTTCCACTCAGTGACAGAAAGCGTTTTCTAAATGAATGTGTCCCAAAATAAAAGTCTCAGCCGGCCCGGGGCTTCCCTTGGGGAGGATAAGCAGATGAAGGCCAAGAGAAGTCAGGGCCAGGTCATGAAACCCTGGGCCTGTGCTTCCGGCTTCTTGGAGACTGAGCTTGGTCCTCGGCACTAAGTGGAGGCCTATGAGCATTGTAAGGAGGACGAAGCCTGGTCTGGCTCACCTCCTGGGAGGACCTCTCCAGTGTTGAGGATGGACGGACGCTGGCCTCACCAGAGTGCTCAGGAGTGCCCACAGCAGCCACCAGCTCACCTCCAGTTGCTGGTACTTTGATTAGGATTTCATCAAACCTATAGATTATTTTGGAGAGAGCTGATATCTTGACAACATTGAGCCTTCCAATCCATGAACACAGTATGTCTCTCCATATATTTAGGCCACGTTTGATTGTTCTTGTCAATGTTTTGCAAATGTGAGCATAGAATTCTGGCATGGATTTTGTTAAACATATCTCTATGTTTTTGGTGCTATTGTAATGTACTAGTATTGTTTGTAGATTCTTTAGGATTTCCTATATAGACAATCGTGTCATCTGCAAATAAAGACTTTTTTTTTCCTTTCTAAGCTGTACACCATTTATTTTCTGTTCTTTTCTTCAATATAATTTTGAACAATGGATATCCTTGTTTTGTTTCTAATCTTAGGGATAAAGTAGTCTCTCAACGTTAAGTATTTTCATACTTGACCTTCATTAGGGTAAAGAAGCTCCCTATTGTTTCTAGTTTCTTGAGAGATTTTATTATTAACAGATACTGAATTTTGCTCAAATGCTTTTTCTACATACATTGAGATAATCATGGGGGTATTTTCTTACCTTATCTGTTTATATAATTAATTACATTAATTGATTGATTTTTCAAATATTGAACTAATTTTGCATTCCCAGGATAAACCCACTTGTTCATTATGTGTTATTCTTTTTATATATTGCTAGATTTGATTGACGTGGTGCTCACCACGGTGGTCAGTTCCTGATGCCCTCAGCAAGACCCATGCAGGTCTGTGGTGGAGGGGGCAGCAGCCATCAGAAGGAGCAGGTGACCAGGCTACGGGCGAGGTGCTCCCCAGACTTTCCTCTACAAAGGAGGGGAAATGCCCTGGCCCAGGGTCAGCTGAGGAACAGGTCCCGCAGCTCAGGGCAGGAGATGGGGCTGCTGACCTGCTGAACCAGGAACAGGTCACCACGCTGCTGCCTCTGACCTCGCCCAGAGCAGCTGGCGGCTCTTTCCCAAAAGGCAGTTTCCTGGTTCTTGGCTCCCACAGCAAACCGGGGTCCAGAGCGGGCAGCCAAAGCCTCAGCCCAGAAGGTTAGCAGGGAATGTGTCCTTAACCAGTAATCTCTCCACTCCTCTGTGCATTGTTCTTGTCTCGACCCATTTTAAAGGTAAAGAAACTGAGTCTCATAAAGATGAAGTCACTCATTCAATATTTTCAGGCAATTTTGTGGCAAAGCCTAGATTAAAACTTAGAACTCAGGACTCTCAGTTCCGTGTGCTTCCACAAAACATGCCAACACTAATCAGTTCATGCTCTACAATTAAGTTGCATGGGGAAAGGCTGGGACTGTGTGTGTGTGTGTGTGTGTGTGTGTGTGTGTGTGTGTGTGAAGCACAAAATACTAGCCAGGACTGACTCTCCCCACCACTCCCAGGGAAAGGAATTTCTCTCAGGCCAGCTTATCTTTCTGGGAAGTTCACGTTTTCAGGCATCTGACCCAGTGAGTGGGGTAGGAAGGAGGAGCCTTCTCCCCGCCCAGCCAGTCCACCTCAGCAGCCTTTCCTCTCCCTGGGCAACCAGAGGCCTGGGCAACCAGAGGCCTGGACAGGCCGCACAGCAGGAAGTCCTGAGAAATGGGAGGAGCTTCAACGCCCATCCATATGGGAGGGGTCAAGTAATGATGGTATAGTTAGTCAGCAGTGAAAAGGAATGAAGCCGGTCTAGATATGGAGTCTAGGGAGGATCATTCACACATATTGCAAAGCAAAAACTGAAGAGACCTGCACACAGTATGGCCACATTGATGTACAAAAGTACACCATGTATGTGACTTTGGATGTGTAGAAAGAGGACCACATCAGCCTGATGATGGGCGTCCATTCATTCACCTACAAGGTGTGGGGCCTCAGCTATGATTTTTGGCTTCATAATCTAATGGATCTGTTTTAGTGATGAGGAAAACGTAAGTGGCTCTGTCTCATTCTTTTCCTGAGTGACCTTGAGCAAGTCAAACATGTCCTTTTTCTGTGCCTTCCCCTCTTCCCTACATGACATAGCCAAGTCCCTACATGACATAGCCGAGTCCCCACACTGTGCCAATCTTACTCCTTGGGACTTTGGCCAAGTCCAAAGGAAAAGGCATGCCCAAGTCAGTCTCCAGGTGAACTGTCCAATACACAGCGTGGGGGCGCTGGCCCCTCCCTCATTTCTCTCATTATCCTTCTATTGTAGCCCACGTTTACTCAGGAGACGGTTCTAGAATCACACCTTGAGAAACATGCCACAGACCAGTGCTTCTGAAACAGGTTGCACACCTGTCTGCACTTCTGACTCGGACAGATTCATCAAAATGCAGGTTCCCAGACCTTGTCCTGTCCGGTGAATCATGGAAGCCCCTGAAAGAGAGACCCCGGAAATGTTTTATACACCTTCTAGGTGATTCTGATTAGCGGAAATGTTGGCAAGTGCTACCCCCAAGGGTTCCTTTCTCTGGGGAGAGGGGCAGGTGTATAGACTTCAAGGATCCTCAAGGCTGGGCTCTTTCTTAATTTGTCCCACACCAAAATTAATTTAAAGCCTTCACCAGCAGGGGGCAGCACGGGCAGGGCATTTGAGCTGCAGAGAAAATAATCTGCATACAGAGATCACAAGTAACAACCTATAATTGTACAGGAGGCCCCCTTTAGTGAAGCTCGTCCAAAGTCATTGACTCCTTAAACCCTGCTGCACACCTGTGAAGCAGCAGGCCTTTGTGTGAGAAGTCAGGTGACTCCTCTAAGGTCATATTTCTAACCATTGATAAAGGTAGGTTTTTCCACATTGTTGGGAGAAAAGGGGAGTGAGAGGGAAGGAATCATCTATAGTAGGTTTACCCTTTAAAACTTATAAGAGGCTCTGGCTGGGTAGCTCAGTTGGTTAGTGTGTCATCCCAGTTATCCAAGGTTGCAGGTTCGATCTCCACTCAGGACATATACAAGAATCAACCAATGAGTGCCTAGGTAAATAGAACAGCAAATCTCTCTCTCTTACTAAAATGCTTTTTTAACGTTTAACTTTTAAGAGAAGATGTACCAGAAACACACACATAGCACAACCTTCATTCCTAAACCTCAGCTCCACCTTCACCAATTCTGCCTAATAATAAAGTCCAGATGCTTCTCACCTACACAAACCACATTCCTATAGCTGTCAACAAACAAGGGAACAAACTTATCCACATTCTTATGTATGCACAGTTGACAAAGTAAGAGTGAATAAGAGAAAACCATTTAAATCATAGACTGGTTCTAAATTCTTCAAGTGTATTTGAATACCTTAGATTACTACTTCAGAGAGGAAGGGAGAGGGAGAAAGAGATAGAAACACCAATGATGAGAGAGAATCTCAATTGACTGGCTGCCTCCTGCACGCTCCATAATGGGAATTGTGCCCTGACCAGGAATCGAACTGTGAGCTCCTGGTTCATAAGTCGACACTCAACCACTGAGTCACACCGGCTGGGCCCACCTGGCAATCTTATAAAAACGCAGATTCTGATTTTGTAGAACTGAGGCAGGGCCTGACTTTTGCATTTTCCATCAAGCTTCCAGGTGATGCAGTGGCTGCTGAGGAACAGGTGTCCACAGACCACACTTTAAGAAGCAGCAGCCTATGTCACCCACTGCCACTTCTTTCAATGGATGGAGACCTCAAATAGCACAAGATGGGAGCAATGGAACTGCTACCTGCTTCAATCCTTGCCTTTCACTGTGTGAGTATCTCTCCCCACTGAGAGCCACGCTACTGTTTAAAGACACATATTGATCATACATGGTCTCTAAACTAAGCCCATCAATTAACCTCAAACTCACCTGAGGAAACTATGATCTCATACAACAGCTCCCAGTTTTCAAGTCATTCCAAGAATGATTTTAATTGAGTGAGATTTTGATGTCTAACCTCCAATATGACATAAGTCCCATGTATGCAAAACTATATATTGGCTTAGAGCAGCCATGGGCAAACTACGGCCCGGGGCCGGATCTGGCCCATTCGGCTATTCTATCCAGCTGGCAGAGCCGAAAGAGCGGAGGGTTCTCTTGCTCTCCCCTCCGCTCCTTCACCAGCAGCCCAAGATGAGAGTGCCGGCATGGTCAGGTTGCTTTTGTTCCGGCCCTCCGGTCCAGTTTAAGAACCCATTGTGGCGGAGGACTGAGAAGGTGGGGCAGTTCTGTACCGTGCTGCCTTCCACTGATTAAGACCTCCAAGAGCAAAGGCCTACCGAGGTGAGGATGCCCCTACTGTCACCTGTAGAGGGGCAGCACTGAGCTGGCCAATATTTGTGGTGGTGCTGCTTGTCCTGGCTCAGGGGAAGTGTTCCACTAAGTCTGAAAGACTAAGACATCGCGGGGACTCTCCGCCACCGCCCACGACCGGCTCGGCCCTGCCTTAGCGCGCGCCAGAGGGACTCTCCGCCACCGCCCGCGGCCTGCTCTGCCAGGCCTTCGCGCGCGCTGTGCTGGCACTGCGCCTCCCATTGGCAGACCCGGAGAATCCTCTCTCCGCTGCCACATGGCCATGCCAAAGCATCAGACACTATCACCATGCGGATTTTAAAACTACAGGGGAAATTGAGCCACAGGAGCTACCATCGCTGCCGCACCCACTGCCGCCCCCAAGAATGGGAATCCACCGAAATCAGAGCTCACTACGCACCGGGCTCATAGAGAGTGTGGCTTCAGAAATTAGCCTCTGCATCCACAGCAGCTCCACATCCGCAACAAAGAGGACACCATTGAGGGCGGACTCTCCCCATGCAGCCATCACAGCCCGCCCACAATCTTCCCAGCACACCCACCATGCTGGGAGGGAGATGGAGCGCGCTGGTGAGGAAATGGCACGGCGCCTTCCATTAGCCACCCAGGTGAGCCCATCCTCCGATGCCACATGGCCAAGCCGAAGCTCTCGCCACCACCGCCATGTGAACTTTAAAACTACAGTGGTAATTGAACCACAGGAGCGACCGTCAATGTTTCACCTGGCACTGCCACCCGCCACTGCCGCCGAGAATAAAGGAAATCCACCAAGAACAGAGCTCACCATGCCTTGGGCTCAGGAATGGGCGACCTCAGAACTTAGCCTCCATGTCTGCAGCTGCTCCGCTCCCACACCGAACGAGACACCTTTGAAAGTGGTCCCCCTGCCTGCAACCATCTCAGCCCAACTGCAGCTGTCCCAACCTGCCCGCCATGCTAGCAAGAAGCTAGCGCGGCGCCTCCAATATGCGACCCCAACACCCTAGAGGGGCCGTGTGCCCCGAGTGAGCCGAGTGTCCCATGGGGCTGAGTGCCCCGGGTGAGCCAAGTGTCCCAGGGAGCCGTGTGCCCCGGGTAAGCGTACCCCCCTAAAGGGGAAGGGTGCCCCGGGTGAGCGGTGTGTCCCAGGGGGCCGAGTGCCCCAGGTGAGCCGAGTGTCCCAGGGGGCCGAGTGCCCCGGGTGAGCCGAGTGTCCCAGGGGGCCAAGTGCCCCGGGTGAGCCAGTGTCCCGTGGGGCCGAATGCCCCGGGTGAGCCGAGTGTCCCAGGGGGCCGAGTGCCCCGGGTGAGCCGAGTGACCCAGGGGGCCGAGTGCCCCGGGTGAGCCGAGTGTCCCAGGGGGGCGTGTGCCCCGGGTAAGCCGTACCCCCCTAAAGGGGAAGGGTGTCCCGGGTGAGCCGTGTGTCCCAGGGGGCCGAGTGCCCCGGGTGAGCCAGTGTCCCATGGGGCCAAGTGCCCCGGGTGAGCCGAGTGTCCCATGGGGCCGAGTGCCCTGGGTGAGCCGAGTGTCCCAGGGGGCCGTGTGCCCCGGGTAAGCGTACCCCCCTAAAGGGGAAGGGTGCCCCAGGTGAGCCGTGTGTCCCAGGGGGCCGAGTGCCCCGGGTGAGCCGAGTGTCCCAGGGGGCCGAGTGCCCCGGGTGAGCCGAGTGTCCCATGGGGCCGAGTGCCCCGGGTGAGCCGAGTGTCCCAGGGGGCCGAGTGCCCCAGGTGAGCCGAGTATCCCAAGATGCAGTGTGCCCCGGGCGAGCCGTGTGTCCCAGGGGAAGCAGTGGGACCCAGGGGAAGGGGCAGTGTAAACCAGAGGAGGAGCGGACTCTATTCATATGGTCCTGAGATAGTCACCATAAAACAAGCAGACTGCCAAATGAGGAGCAGATTCTATTCATGGGGTCCTAAGATGGTCACCATAAAACAAGCAGATTGTCATATGACAGCCGGGAGGGGAAGGAGACCTGGGGGGAGATAGGAGAACAACCGAGGGACTGGTATGCATGAACATAAGTACAACCAATGAACACAGAACTCTGGGGAGGGAGGGCATAAATGGGCGGGGGGGGGGGGGCAATGGTAAACTATGTACACAGATAATACCTTAATAAAATAAAATTAAAAATATATATATATATATTTAAAAATAAAAATAAAGTTGCACAAAAAAAAAAAAAAAAAGAACCCATTGTGGCCCTCGAGTCAAAAAGTTTGCCCACCCCTGGCTTAGAGCAAAGGGAAATTTTGTACGAGTGTTTTGTTTTTATTTTTTTCATTACTCAGGTCCCTTTGTTTCAACCAGGGGCAACGTTGCCTCCATGGAGACATTTGACAATATCTGGCGACATTTTTGGTTGTCATGAAAAACGCAACCCACCCCTGCCTCACCTAGCAGTGAGAAAGCTGGAATTTCTCATTGGCATGTGGCCTGTGGCTGCCCTGAGCTGTTCAAAGAATAAACATCTTTTTAAGAAGGCTGTCTGTCTTATCTCAACTCCCAAGGTCCCCCGTTAGTGAAGGGAACATAGCTCTTAAAACCGCTCAAGGCAATAGCCCCAATTAGTTCTCTGAGAGTTATAGCCCCTGAACAGTGCTCTGATAGATAAGATTACCAGGTGGGACTGTTGACTAAGTGTAGACCCTCTCATGAAACAAGTAATTAACGAGCCCAGCTCCCCTTTTTGAAATTCCTTTGTTCCCTTCTTCCCCCTCCATGTGTAACCCCTCCTATGCGTGACTTTTGCCTATATATGCTTGTAAAATTTTCTGTTCTGCTGCTGGACTCCTCTGCTCCTGTTTGAGTACGAGTTGAGCCGCAGCGCGCTGGAATAAAGCCTCTTGCTGTTTGCATCAAGTGACGCCTCCTGCGGTTGATTGGGTCGCCGTCGATCCTTGGGACAGAGTGAGGGTCTCCTTCTGGGGGTCTTACAGTCACAACTGGCTACTACCTAGTGTGTAGAGACCAGAGATACTGCTCAACACCCCACAATGTACAGGACCACCCATACAACAAAGAATTATCCAGCCCACATTTCAGTGGTGCTCCTATCAAGAAATCCTGCTCTGTACAACTCATACTGATCCAAATCTTTGGCAACCTATTGAATGGTTATTTGAATATTTCCACAGATCAGGGGAAAGAGCAACAATATGGACAGCCACTCAAATTAGATACTTCCCATTGGGCAGAGGAGTTTAGGGGCTGAATGGTCCAGTGGTTGAGTTTGAATGCCAGTTCTGTTTGATGGAATTGGGACACATTATACAAATCTCTCAGACATCAAATGACCATAAGCCCCATGAGGACAGGAGCCATCTCTCTACTTGGGGCAGCAAAGTATGAGGTTCCTCCAAAGTCATCACATTCTCTGGCACATAGTAAGTGGTTATATTGTTTATGGAAGAAATAAATGGGACCTTACTTCCTTATAAGAATCATTTATTTATTCTGATGTATGTTAGGGATTATTATTATTAGCTGTACCTTGTCCTGGCAGAGCCAACCAGCACTCTGGGATATGTATGTCCTTTGCTACTCGTGTACAGTATTGGTTGTGGGGGAAACTGCAGGTTCTAGCATCAGACCACCTCGCTTCAAATCTTAGCTCCACCACTACATGAGTTTAGATGTTCTATTTACTCTCTCTCTAAGCCTCTGCTTCTTCATTTGAAAAACAGGGGTAATAACAACTCCTATCTCACAGGCCTCTGAGAAAAATTCAAGTTAAATGAGATAATGGATGCACAGTCCTCAGCACAGTGCCTGGTGCACAGCACACAGCCAGCTCCCAAGAAAGAGGCTTTGTTATGCTTTTGGCCTCAGGCCTCCAAATCAAGGGCGCCTGCTCTGTTACCTCCGCAAAAAAGAAAAAAGAAGAGGAGACGCAGTGCGGAAATCAGAACCTGGCCCCAGAGACCACACCGCGCAGGCTCCCTTCTGCTGGGCAGCAAATCAGGAGCCCGCCCCTCTCCCTGCTCCAGGTGCCTGAAGGAGCATTCCACACTGTTCCACGTGCCCACTTAGTCACACTCGGAGCACAGCCCCGGTGACTAGATGCACGGCATTTTCATTCTGCTAAAGGGCCCAAAGACACCAATAAAGATGTCAACGCTGGCAATTGTTTGGAGAGCAAAGAAACAAACGAGGAGAGAAAAGTGCAGCCTTTGATTCAATAATGAATTTTGCATAAAGGCCCGTATCACAGAGGACCAGAGAACAAACTGCCACACGCTCTGTATTCCATTTTTTATGAGTCGGAGGAGAAGGTCGGGGGGATGGCTGACATTAGGAGCATAGTAAAGAAAGTGTGTTCAAGCATATATCTTGATTGAGCATGTGGACCAGAGCCATTTATATTTTATAGAGAGTGAGAGCTTGGAGCTGAAAAGGGGCGTCTTGTCCGACCCTTTCACCTTTGAGATGAGCAAACTGGAGCCCCTGGGCATCCAGCAACAGGCCTCAAACCTTCGGCCTCAGGGTGCCCGACCTGGGAAGGGGAGCCATGGGCTTGTTTCTGGTCCAATCCTGCCTGGCTCAGGGATTTGATCCCGGCCTGGAAGGACTGGGCGGAAGCGTGGAGGCCTTCCCCAAGTGCAGTTCACACTCAACCACGTGATCTTTCCAGAGCACGGACGGTGGGCCAGATGCCATTCTTGGTCCTTGGGTAGACCAGGTGTCTGCTTCTAAGGCACATACCTTCCAGCTGACAACACAGCCCATGAAAGTGCACAAATGAATTGTACAACATCACTTCTGGCGTGTCCCATGCCCTGGGTGAAATAAACAATACACTGTGGCTCAGAGGGACTGGCGGGGGAGGGGGTGGGAGGAGGACAGCTTAGCAGGACTCAGTGGGAGGCAGCATTCACTGGAGATGAGATCTGAACCATGAGAAGGAGCCAGTCACATGGGAGTCAGAGGAAAGGGGGTTCAAGTCAGAAGGAACAGCCACGCCAGGCAAGTGTGGGAGGCAGAGCGAACAGAAAAGAAGTCTGTGTGGCTGGAAGAGAGTGAGCAAGGGGTGATGCCAGGAGAGGAGGTGGCAGCCATGGGCAAGGCAGCAGGCTGGGGCCACAGGCACCTGCCCACGGTCCCCCTGAAACATGGAACCAGGACTGAGATTCAAACTGGGGCCCCCAGGCTCAGCGTTCTTATGGCTCTGTGTCACCTGTGCTGTGCAGGCCCTTCCAGCATGTGGGCTCCCAGGGCAGTTACAGGAGGACCCGCCACACTAGGCCTTGGCCACACTGCGCTCCCACTCAGGACCTACGAGGACAGGCCTCCCTCCAAAGGCCAGAGGAGCCCCGAGGAGCAGAGCAGCTGGACGGCCTCAAAATGGAAAGTGGACTTCCCTTCCCTTTAGTCGCCGTGACACATACAAGGGTCATGAATTAGCCCTGCCAGCACAGAGGAAGGCCTCAATAGGCGAAGGCAGATTTTTAAATTATTAATTTTTAATTACACAAGAACTGATGGCTACATTTTCTGTATTAAAAAGGAAGAAGGAAAGAGATGAAATGAAATAAAATATGGCGTAGACTCAATAGTGTTCCCGACTATTTCTTATGCCTTAAAATGCATATGTGTGTACACCCAAAAGGAGACGGGGTGGTTTTTATGGGTTTGTTTCCACAAACTGTAGCATGCTGCATGTAATGGCTGCAGCTTCTCTTTACCTGATCCAGACAGCAGGTTGTAAGGAGCTTTCCAGGTCACGACACGGACACACCCCTCATTTTGCTATTTGCTGTGTAATGTTCCTTGGAAAGACGGGCCCCAGTTTATCTCCCTGGGAACTGTCATTTCAAGTGTTTCCAATCCTCTCTGCATTCCTAAATAATGGTCCAGGGAAAGCTCTTCTCCGTCCACGTGGTGAGTGTCCCCCTAAGGCAGACGGAGGAGGAGACTCTCAGGTGCAGCTCCTAAAAGGGAATCAGCCGGGGGGATTCCTAAGCACCTCGTGGCCGTCTAGACCCCAGAGGCCTGTCCTTTCATCACCGCCCTCACCGTGAACTCACTGTGTGGCTGACTCAATTCCCAATGCCTCTGGGACTCGATAGAGGGAGGGGAGCATCTGATGAACTCGCCCAGAGATGGCCACCTAGAACTCTGTGATCCCAGGGAGTGGGCCTGTGGGGTTCCCTCACAAGCAGAGGTTCAAAACCTCTCAAAGTTTACAAGTCACTTGGGGGGGGGGGGGGGGACCTGGACTGCAGTGCATCACTCCAAGCACGGAGTGTGCTTCCCTGTCGTCCCTGAGGAAATGACTAGCGCCACATACCACCCTTTTCCATGGCCTTCCTGGATATCAGGGGCTATGACGTCACCTTCTGCAAATTCTGTGAAAACGCCTGAGTTTCAATCTCTAATTTATAGTGAGATGAAGACAAAAATAATCACCACCTACTTTGCATTTATAAAAATAATCACTTTAGTTTTACAAAGCACACAGTTCCTCCTTTTGTTCCTAGAATAACCCCAGGACACACACAGGAAAGGGATCATTGCAATACATATCACACTGATGTCTAATGGACCCTGTTATTCATTACATCAGAGTAGACTGACCCGCAAGAATTCATTGGTCGGCTAAGGTCCAGTAGCTAGGAGGTGAGATTAAACCCAGAAACCCTGTCTTCTGACTCCATCCTGTCCTCTTGCGCAAGGCAACACTGAACTTCCCAGCTGTGGGGCTTACTAACTAAGCGAGACCAGAGTTCTCAGCGGATTCTAAAGGATTTGGTGGAAGACCATGTGCAGAGATAAAATTTAGGTCTTAAGAAGCCACGTGACTAAAGAGGGAAGAGAGCCAAGTTTGGGCGAAGACGACATGGGAGTTAATGCAACTGAACTCCAAGAAGAGATGAATAAATCCATGGTGTCTGAAAGGCTTTTACTCCACCCATTAATTAAATGCGCTCTCTGGGACACTTGAGTTAGCTGGTCACAGGAGGCCTCTCTAGGGAGCTGGCAATTAAGCTAAGACATGGATGAGAAGGGATTCCAGCTTTGCCAAGGAACAGGGGAAGAGAAACCAGGTGGGGGGAACAATGTGTAAAGTTCCCAAGATGAGCAAACTCCCTGGGAAGCCATGGAATCCCTCTGTGCAGGGAGCAAAGGGAGAAGGAGCATGAGGTCGGGTGAGCCCCTAATGACCGACCAGGGCAGCTGCGAGAGGAGCGCAGAGGACAGCTCCCCGCAGAGGATGGGACTTGAGGAATCTTGGGAAGTTGACTGGAAATGATGGCCTTATTCAAGGGAAGCACGGCAGAGGAGGGCACGGCCAACAGAACTGTAGGCAGAAGAGAAATTATTGGTGAGTAATGAGTAAGACTCCCTCAAAATGGAAGACCAGGACAGAAGGCTCACTGAGGTCCCTTTTAGATACGAATTTGGAAAGTGAGCCAAGAGCAGCTTGGCCAAGGGAATGGCAGGGCTGAGTCCAGCTCTCAGATCTCCAGATTTCCATCCGGAGCTGGCTCCGCCCCAGCTTCTCACTTCTGTCAGGAAGGAGGCTGGGACTGTGGTCGGATGTGAGTGCAAAGCCCCAGCAGAACCCCCCGGTGGGACCGTCTGCCTGGACCTCCCTTGCAGCCCCCAACACTCTGATCTCAAAGCCAGTTCCTTTGTCCCCCCCACCTCACCCCCAGAAGCTTCCCAAAGACCTCAGGAACCCCTTTGATTTTTAAAAAAATCAAAATTGTCCAAAGTATTATATACATCCCCTTTCTTTTCCCATTGACCCCTCCTAGCCTGCCCCGCCCCAGCCCCAGGCCTTTACCACACTATTGTCTGTGTCCATGGGTTATGCATATATGCATACCCCTTTGATTTTAAGAAACATTTCCCCATGCAACAATGTGAGGAACAAGATGAGAAGCATGGCCCCAGCACAAAGCTGTTAGTTAGAAAAGCAGGCCTGTGTCCTGCTGACTCCACCTAGGCTTCAGGGTTTTCCAGGGAGGACAGGGGTGCAGATGTGGAGGGAGCACCCTGTGAGGCTCCCTCTCCGGGTGGGGAGTCCACTGTTTGCTCAGGACCTGGATCTCAGCACAAACCAGGGGTGCCCTTGGGGCACCAAAGGACCCTGCAGCAGCCTAGCATGTGGTGAGACCTTCTGCCAAACCCCAACCGCAGGACACTGAGAACCAAGAACATCACAGTGAAAGGAACCTCGGGAGTCATCTAGTCTAACCCTCCATTATCAGAGTGGAACCTCAAGCCCAGAGGAGGTCACCTGACCAGTCAGTCAGGTTGTTCCAAGGCACAGTCTAACTATGTATGAACACCTCCTAGGCGCCTGATTCTGAGCGAAGGTGTTTGTTGACACACACAGTGAGGTAGGTGGGTACTGCTATGATCCCTGCTTTATATGAGAAATCTGTGGCCCAGAGAGGTTATGTCACTTGCCTAAGGTCACACAGTTATGAAGAGTAGAGCCAGGTCTCTAACCCAGACCTTTTGATCCCACTGCTCCTGGGCTTCTTCACATCCTGCTGCATCAGGACTACAAGCAGGACCTCTGCCCTCCCAGCCCAGCAGAGCCACTTCCCTCCTGGGCCCATTAAGCCTGAACAGGATCTTGGTCATCTGAACCCCACTGAGCTCTTCAACAAAGAAGCCTGAGACCTATCACCAGCAGCCTGTCTTGCCTGCCCTCACACCTGTGACTCCCTCTTTCGCAGCTTAGTTCCATACCCCCTTTTCCCCTCCAACCCCTCTCAAACCGCCCCCGCCCCCACTCAGACTGGCTGTTCCTTCTTCTTCAGCCTTAGCTCAAACGTCACCTGTTGAATGAGACATCCTTCTTTTAGTGTCTATTACTGCCCTCTCTTTGCTAACTTTACAGTTTATAATCATATATATATGTGTTTATTTCTGCGTTGTCTCCTCCCCAGTGTCTCTGTCAGGCACTGTGCTTGGCACAGAATAAACATGCCATTAGAAATCATTCAATAAATGGGTCAATGAAAGAATGAACTAAAAAAAAACAACCCTTAATTCTGCCCTACCTGGTTTGGCTCAGTGGATAGAGTATCGGCCTGCGGAGTGAAGGGTACCAGGTTTGATTCCAGTCAAGGGCACATGCCTGGGTTTTGGGCTTGATCCCCAGTAGGGGGCATGCAGAAGGCAGCCGATCAATGATTCTCTCTCATCATTGATGTTTCTCTCCCTTTCTCTCTTTATCCCTTCCTCTCTGAAATCAATAAAAAATATATTTTTAAAATAAATAAAAATAGAAAACCTTAACTCTTCTTCAAATAAAATGTCTGACAAAATCTCTCACATCTTGTACTTGTCCAAGTGATTTTGTTAAAACTATATAATCCAAAAGTTTACCTTAAGCAAGGTAACTAGGAGTGTGTCCTTCCAGGTCTGTGTGCATTCTATGTGTTCTACAAATTACATGTTATATGGACTGTATTGCATAAATACATATGCCCATAAATATACATGATCCTTAAGAAGAACATATTATATATATTTTTCTGGAATTTTATTTTTCTATTTAATCGCACACCAGGAAACACCCCACACACCACACACACACACACACACACACACACACACACATACACACACATACACACACATAGATTTATCTCATATTGTTAACAACTACATATCACTTTTCAAAAATAAAAGTCCTCACTTTTGATGGGATAATCAATAGTCTAGGGATGGCAAGTAGGAACTATGGGGATGCAGGCCCTTCTTCCCACCATTTCCACACTTCATAGGCCAGAAGGATTTTGTATTCAAGGTGAGGCAGAATGAGAGTGTATTCATGAATGAAGAGGAGCAGCACAGGAGGGGGGTGAGGAGGGAGCAGTGATGTGGATGACAGACTAGAAAGGAGCGGGATGGGAACACGAGAAAGGCAAGAAGAAAGGAAAGTGGGGACCTAGGCCTGTGTTAGCAAGTCATAGCAATGAGGGGGCAGAATGTGGGGAGAGGAGCTAGAGATGACCCCAATTAGGGACAGGAAGTTAGGAAAGATGGGTCAATGAAAGAATGAACTAAAAAACCTGAATTCTTCTTCAAATAAAATGTCTGCCAAAATCTCTCATATCTCATACTTGCCCAAGTGATAGTGTTAAACCCTCATAACCAAGGAAGAGACGCGTCAGGGCAGTAGTCCAGAGCAGCCGGGCTCAGCTGGCCCCAAAGTTTCCGCTTTCCCCTTGAAGACGATGGCAGATTTGCCTCCCAATGGTTTTGCCACCTGGTTTTCTAATGTCCAGGAGCATTCGCCTGTTTCCGAGTGAGACTTGTTTATCTCCATTCTGGAGTCTCAAAGTTCAAAACAAACCCTAACAAAGGGCCCCTCTGCTTTGTGCTTGTCAGCCCCGTTCTCCTGCAAGGACAGAGCCAAGATTCTGCTTTCCTGATGACTTTCACAGCCCACTCCACCAAGAATCCCACCCTCGCTTCCTCCTGCGTCTTTCCCGCCTCTCCGATTGTTGTGGACATCCTCACCGGTGTAGCTTTTTTAGCTTCTTTTAACCCTTTTCTCCCTAGCCTCATAATGTTTCAGATTGTTTCTCCCATAGAAGCAATTCAGGGCTTTTAGAGTGGTCCAAAGCTCAATGGTCTCTCCAAAGAGCTGAATTCATCAACAGCCAGCTGATTTTACTATTTTAAAAGAACCCTAAATAAAAAGAACTTGTCAATTAAGCCCCCTGTAGTTGGAAAATTCTAAGGCATATTTTCATGGCCACCACACACTCTATGGAAAGGCCCATAGGTCTGCATAAGTGAAAAATGACAGGACCACTTCTGAGGGTAGAGGTGGTATTAGAAAGGGATGATACTAATAATTACGTTCATCACTATACCCAACAACTTTAATACACCCAACATTTCATGAGGTAGGTATCGTATTTTCCCCATTTTACAAATGAAGAAGTTGAGGTTCATTGAGGCTGAGTATCTTGTCCAAGGTCACACAGCTAGTTAGTGATGAAACTGAAACTGAAAATCAGCCGGGCTGGAAGCGGTTCCTAGCCTCGGAACCAGGCCATCATTGGGTTTACCTAATATTCTTGCTTTACTTAGTTAATTACTGTCTATCCCCTGCCCTCTCCCAAATAAAACTTATGCTCCAGGAGGGCCTGGTCCTCGTCCATCCCATTCACCACTATATCCCCAGGAGCTAGAATAGGGCTTAGCACAAAGTAAATATTCAATAAATGATTCCTGGATGAATGAATAAATACTCAACTTTTATTTGACTTTGTCTTATAACTGGAAAATGTCTGAACACTAAAGCTTTGAGTGATAACTACATATGTTCACTGAACAGCCTTGTTCATTTTGCATTATTTATATTTAACTTACCTAAACTTTCTCCCAGAAAAAAAAAAAAAAAAAAAAAAAAAGAAAAAAAAAAAACCTTTTTCCAAGCATTGGCACCTAGCAAGTTGCACACAACAGGAGAATCAAATAAGGAAGCCCAATCTTTTATAGAATGATTTAAATATTTATTAATCACTTACTATATATTCACAGCAATTCTAAGCCTCTGCCCTTTTCAGTAGCAAACAGTGGTCTGTGAATCATCTGGGACACTTGTTCAAAATGCAGAGTAACTACTCAGAAGCCTGAGAACCTGCATTTTTACAGCTATCTGGTGTAGTTGTTGCACTAACAAAACTTTGAGAACCACTGTGAGTAGGTTTAGGATTATCTCCCCCCCCCCTAAAAAAATTGAAAACAAATCCTATTAAGCTACCAAAATGTGTTTCAAATCCACTGACACTTCAATTTCCCTGAAGATACTTTAATTGCTATCACTTCTTGATGTTTTTTTCACCATGTGGAAGGCAGAAATATTGTATTTACATAAAAGGTATTCTTTCCCAGTTTTAAGAGGGTGGCTACCTACCCCTACCCCGTCATCCCAGACTCTGGCACAATGAGTCATTCTCACATGGGACCAAGCTAGAAAGGAGAAGACCCTGTCCTGTTCTGCCACCAGTCGCTGCGTGTCCTCTGGCAGGTGGCTCAGCCTTTCTGACCCACTGTTTCCTTGTCTATAAGTTGGGGTGTGAGTGTTCACAGCTTTTTGATTCAACACATGCTCGAATCGGAGTCATTCCATAGACAGGGATCATGTGTCTTCTCAGTCTTGTTTTTCTACACTCAAAAGTCATGCTTCTGTGGTCATGAATTCCATTCAGGAAATAACAAGGAATGTAAAGAACCCCACCCCCACTGAATTACTCATGACCCCAAAAAATCAGAATATAGGTTTCCCTAATACACACCCAGGTGGACTAATTACAAAAACTAAACTAAACAAAAACACTTTGGATGAGAGCTAGCTGGCCATACAATAACTGGGTGGACCTGAGAGATTGAGTCATGAGGCCACATACCAGCTGTTTGCCTCAGACAGGGAAGTGTTTCAAGGTGCGGGTTCCTCGACCTTCCACTCTGAGGGCTGCACAATATTAGATCTAGAAGAGCCCTGGAGTGTCTGTCAACAAATACTTATTGATACCCACCGTGTGCCAGGCACTGTTCTAGGTATTGGGGGTGCCATAGGAAACCCTATTGACAAGACCCATACTTTCATGGTGCTAACATTTTAGTGGGGAAGAGAGAGGATAAACAATTGTAACAAAGGAACCAGAGACATGGGGCATTAAGAGGGAGATAGTAACATAAGTTAGGGGGCTGGGAGAGTCCCCCAATGTCTCATCTGCTTGTCCAGCTGCTCCCTTCCACACACGAAGAGGACCAGCCAGAGACAGCAGTGACCTGGTCAAGACCAAGCTACTCTGAAGCAGAGTTGGAAGTGAAACTGGTCTTCCTACAAAGCCAATTCCTTCTTCACAGCATCTCCCAATATTATTTTATTTCCTGGTCACTGTCTTAGACCAGCCGTGGCCGTGGTTTGTCCAGGGCTGGTTTAGCCCTTAAACCAGCCACCAGCCGTGGCTGTAGTTTGCCCACGGCTGGTCTAGCCCTTAGACCCTAAGACGGAGGGAGGGAAACACAAGAGCTCAAGCACTCCCTTGTTGGCCCCAAGGCACAAGGGTCCCCTTAGTCATCCCATTGCACCCCCCAGGCAGAACCCAGGGAGAAGCCCAGGTGGGGCGGGGCCTGAATACGGGTCAGCGTGGCCAGCAGGTGGCAGCAGCGAGCGGCCGCGCCCCCTGCACTGCCACCCCGCGAGCCCGCATCATGGATGTCGAGCTCTCCTATTTCGCTTTGCTCGCCTTGGAATTCGAGACCCCAGACGAGAAACGGGATTCATGAACCGGTCGCAGGGGCCCGGGCAGGGGCCTCTGGCTCCCGACGCTGGCCGAAAGGTGGGTCCGGGGGGGCGGGTCACTGCTCTCCGAGAAGCCGGGCGGGGACGCGCTGCCCGGAGGAGCCGGCTCGCCGCGCGCTGCCCCCGCCCTGCCTCCCCGTGGTCCACACCCCCTTTGGGCTCCTGAGCTGCCGGGCTGGAGTAGTTGGGGGTGCTTGCGACCAGGCGGTCGCCGCCAGCCCTGCCTCTGCCTCCGATTCGGGTCCGAGGGCAGCAAGACCGGGGCACCAAGCCCCGGGCACCCGTGTTCTGATCGCCTCTTCTTCCTCCTCCCCCCTGCTCTCACCTGCGCCGCTTGGTCCACTCGCCTTCAAGGCCAGTGGTTTGCAGCCCAGACTGAGCGGGGGCAGTAGAGGGAGAGAGAGCACCTGAGGATACATACGGAGCTGGCACTGGACTGCCTTTTCACCCCCAGGTGATGAGTGAGGTCGGAAGATCGGAAGATTTTAAAAGCAACCAGGGGCCTCCGTATTGAATGAAAGACCCACCGCAAAGACATCACCATGAACACGAGCAGTAAGTGGGTCCTCCTCTCCTTTGCCATGGGAACAGGGTGGGGGCGGGAGGTGCAGGAGCCTGCGCCAGGCAGGGCTGCCTGGGAGGAGGAAGGAGACCTGGCGTCTGGGTGGACACATGGCCCCCCAGACCCCCTCCGTGGTCCTTTCTGCGCTCTCCCGCGGAGAAACAGGGGGTCTGGTTTTTTCGTGATCGTTTTGCCAATGTTTTATCGGCAGGCAGCGCCACTTGCCTCTGCAGGGAAGGCTGCCTGTCTCCTTCTGGCAATGCCTGGGAAGGCCTCTGATGCAGTCGTGTGGCCATTGTCTGAGGTTGGGGGCTCTGAGGAGACCTCTCTCCACACGGCTGGAGAGCCAGGGAGAGCAAGCGCTCGGCTGGTCCCGGAGCTGGGAGGAGCAGGGAGGCTGGCCCTCAGTGGGTGGGTCTGGGGATTGTAAAATAACCCTCTCCTGAGTGCCTGCAGCCCCTTGGGCCCGGAGCTGCTTTCTCCACATAGCTGTAGGCTGCTTAGCCATGCCCAGGAGGAGAGAGAGAGAGAGAGACAAGCCCTTTGGCCAGGCCCTCTGACATGCCAGAGGCAACAACTGCTGTGCAGAGCCAGGGCCAGACATTTTGCTACTAGGCTGGGCCCCAGTTGTGAGAAATGCAGGGAGAAATACAAAGAGGCCCGGTCCATTTCTTATCACTGGAGTCCCTTAGACCACGGGCACACGCTGTGGCAGCACCCTGGAGGGGAGGGCTGCGTCAAGTTCCCCTCCTGCCCCCTCACCAGCCGAGCTGGCTGGGTCACTGCTGCAGCAGGTGGGGTTACTACTGAACTGGGGAACCCCTAGGAACATTCACTTCCTTGGGTCTCTGACTTGCTCATCAGTCTCCTTTCGGAATCCTTTCTGATTGTCTGTAAAAGGAGAGGGGTTGAATTAGAGACCCTTCAAATATAAGAATCTACAAGTTTCTTCTAAAAGAGCTAGAGCTGAGCAGCAATACCAGGAAAATCAGAACCATCTGAGACTGTGCCCAGATCAAACCCACCGTTCCCTCACCTTCCCTCCATCCCCAGGCCGTTGGCAAGAAGGAACGGGAAAGAGCGAGAACCGCTGTGATGGAAATGAAATATTTCTTTACTGTGCATTTGTACGACTTCGCTCTGCTGCCTCCCATTGTGTGTTACATGGCTGCGTGAAGCAAGTGAGCGAGGCTGGACTCGCTTTGCCTCTTCCAGCCAAAGCATGTGCCTCTCGGTTTTGCCAGCCTGGAACGGTGCTCTGGCTTCACACCAGGCTCAGGGAAAGGGCAAAATCCTGTAGGCCCGGTCACTTAGTGGGCCACAGGTCTGCATCTGGTGCTCTCAGGCAAATAAAGATGTGGACAGCCTGTCCCTTCTCACTGTCTCTGGCAAAAACTGGATTGATCGGAGTCCTTTCTCACTAAATGATAGAACAGAAAGAGGGCTCACCTTTTTTCAAGGAGCTAAGGAATAAGGTAAAATAAGCTACTGACCCTGCCCTTTTCTCTCCCTGGAATTGCAAGGAATTCTTGTCCTGTTAGCAACACTGATTATTCTTGAAGGAACGAAACAGATTTTACTTTTAAAAAAAAAGAAGAAGAAAAAAGAATGACCAATAGAGCTGAAACTACAGATGATGGATGACAAAAATGCTATTCCAGACCCTTTTTCTAAGACAGGGGATTAGCAGAAAATAAACAGAGTAGAGTGACTAGGGCAGCCTAGAGGTCTCTGAAGTCCCCATAGAGGAAGTGAAGAGACTGGCTCAGGGCTCAGGGGCTGGGCTCCATCATCTCTGAGGCTCCACCCAGCCCTGAGCCTGCAGGTGGAGAGGTGGGAATCAGACCTCTCCCGGTGAAGGTGTGGCAGGGTCTTAAGGACATAGAACAGGGTGTTGGCAGGACACCTCTGGGGCGACCTGACCTGAGCAAAAATGCTCTCCCCTTTGCGATGTGACATTCTTAACTTAATCCTCATGCCTGAAATTAAGCCTAGGAGAAACTCGGCGTTTCTTTCACTTCCGTCTCCTGGGTCCTCTCTCTCCCCCAGCCATTGCACTAAGCATTTCACAGGCATGAGCACCCCAAACTCTCACACTCAACCTGTGGAATCTTCTAAAGGTTTACAATATCATGGAATTACTAGTTGGATTATGAACGGTTCTTGGATGCACAATAGTTTGACAGTGCATATCAATCCTAATCCACAGCTCAAGGTCACCACTGAAGTGGGAGCAAAGCATGAGCTTATTATTGAGTCCTCATCACTTCATCTGGGGAAGAGGGGGGGCTGCAGTCTTGGGACAGTGTGTGAGAGCTGACAGAGCATGGTCCCTGGAATCTGGTGGTCCTGGGTTCCAGTTCTCCTTTTCCATTCATTAGTCCACACAGCATGGTGGTCCCATCTACAAAACGGGAATGACAGGCCCTCCCTTGGTGTGGTATGGAGATGTGCGTTAAAATGTGTTGTGTAAAATTCAGAATGTGGAGCCTTGGGCATGGCTGGCGTCATGTCAGCGATGGTGGTCAGCCTGTCGTCGTCGTCTCCGCAGTGGCTGTTTTGGCAGTTGCCACTGTTGGCTTTATGACATTAGCAAGCATTATGGCAATATGATCACTCAACCTCTCGGACGTTATACCGTCATCATAAATTGACAGGAGTCCCAGAAGTGTGATTTTCAGGATTACACTGGATTATGAGAAACATGTTTTTGCAAACATATGTACATTGCTTTTATCAATAAGAAATACATGCCTTAGGTGGCAAAAACAGGGGTGTTCACTCAGCAACACCTCACTGTGCATTCTTGTTTCATTTTTGTGCATTTTCCTTTCTTCTGAAATCCAACTGAGCTTTAGGACAGGAATTAGAGAGAAAGGGGTAATTGTGGAGATGATGGAGCGGGTGGTGGTTCAGACCTGCAGAATGTAACAGGTGGGCTTTGGCCCTCAGAGCCCATGGGGAGGCAAAGGAGAGCTCCCTGCAGGGAGAGGACAGCAAAGGCATGAGCAGGACACACAGGACTCAGGAACCCTGGGCTAACACTGAGACGGCACGCTCAGAGCTTCAGCGGACGGAAAGGGAAAACAGCAATTGCCTCTCCCTTGGCCTCTGTCGGGTCTACCGCCAGCCTTTCCTTGTGCCCAACTTAAGCCTGTGCCCAACTTAATTCCAAGGATCTGTCATTTGTCTCCTGATCTACTGAGACAGCCCACTAACTGGTTTCCCACCATCCACGCCAGCCCCTTCCATTCTCCCCATCCACCCTCTACATCACACTCTGCTTAAAATTTGGATCCTGCGCTGGCTGATGTGGCTCAGTTAGTTGGAGCTTCCTCCTGTGCACCAGGAAGTCTCAGGTTAGATTCCTGGTCAGGGCATATAACTAGGTTTTGGGTTTGGGGTGCGAACTGGAGGCAACCAATGTGTCTCTCTCTCACATTGATGTTTCTCTCTCTCCCTCCTCCATCTCTAAAATTAATTTTTTACAAATGCTCATTGCTCTTAAGATGTGAGAGGAAACCTTTCAGTGAGACCTGTAGGTCCCAAGTGGCCTGGCCCAGCCTTGCTCACAGCCTGACTCATCCACACTGCCCCACTCTCCATGTTCCCATCCCATGTACCTCCTTCCGTTCTCTCTAGCACCTGCTCCTCTGTCCACTACCCTTCACCCCAGCTGGTCTCCTCACCCTTCAGAGCTGTGGAAGCCCTCCCAGCTCCCCGGCCCAGCTAGCATCCCCCTGATGTGCACTCTCCATGCGCCTTGGTCCTGTTCCTTCAGAGCCGCCAGTCTGTCATCACACCCTCATCCAGGTCATTTTCCTGAACCACACGGCAAGGAGGGAGCTTACCCAGATCCCTTGCTCTCACAAAACTCTAGAGCCATGTGAGCACCACCATCTGAAGTGCATATTCCTAGGCAACAGTAAGTTGTTTGTAATCCCCTGTCAGTGTCTCCCATTCCCAAGGTGGCCCAGGATTTCCAAAGCCTCTAGGTCCAAAGCAAGGGGAGACTGTTGACCCCAGAATGCCTGAGGCCCTGAGCACCAGAGTCATTTCTGTGTCCCATAAAATGTTGTGTTCTTTACTTGGGTTGGAACTCCAAGAGCTCCTGAAAACTATGGCTTTCCTTGGTACAAAACCCAGCGCTGGCTCATCCTTGGGGTGGAAGCATCATACACACCATGTACAAGGGTGCCTAGAGCCATCATCACCTTCCTCCTGCCCTCAGAACTCTTCTTGGGTCTCTATCATGGACTGGCATGTCAACAAGTTTTGTTGAAGAGAGTATTGAGCGGGCATACAACCCCCACAAAGATGTCATGGGATAAGTAACACCATCCTGGGGTGTTAAGAACCTGAGCTCTGAATTCAGATTCCCGAGTTCAAATGCAAGACCTTTGGTGTACTCCCTCTGTGGTCTTGGGCAGGATAGAGCTTGTCTCTGAGCCTGGATTTTATCGTATGTAAAATGTGAGCAGTAATGCCAATGAACAGGGTTGTTGTGACGGATTAAGTGAAATAACATGAGAAACGCATTGGCACTGAGTTTCAGGGAAGAAACTGAACCAGAAATTGAGATGGCTGCTGAGTAGAGCGAAGTTCTGCAATGATGATACCATCAGAGCCACCCCCGCTCTGGTTGAAAATTAGCCTGTTTTGCTTGGGGTATTGTAGCCACCACCAGGTTCTGTCCATAGGAAAGCCGTAGCTTCCAGGAAGATTCTTAACCTGTAGATGGCATGGGTTGAAAAGGGCAATGCAGGAAGTTAGGATCCGAGGTGAGAGATAATTACACTAGGTCAGAAAAAGTCCAAGGGCCAGGATTTTGATGGCTCTAAGAATAGAAATAAGGGGAAAGATCCTTTAGAAAATAAAACCTGTGTGGCCTAACACCCGATTGAGTTAATAGGATGAAGGAGAAGAGGAGTCTATCTGTTAGGGTCCTGGCAGGGAACAGATGGGCAAGTTGAAGGGAGCGAAATAGAAGGCATCTTTGCGAGTGTGAAGAAGGGTGTAGAGAAATAAATGCGGAGAAGCAAGGACGGTCCAGTACCAGGAGGATAGTAACAGCAGCTCATTACCACTCATATCACAACTGTCCCCAGACCTGATGGGCAAAAATAACAAATAAAGGAACCCAGAGACCCAGCTCGCTATAGGGTAAGGGCTGCCTGGCAGGAGCTGTGGCCCTTGGCTCCCAAAAGGCAGCCAGTCCATGCATGGCAACCCAACGGATCTCCTACAGCGCTCCCCATTGGCTCAATCCAAGAGCCAGAGAGCAAGGAAGGCAGTTGAAGGGCACATCATGGCCAGCCTCCCAGGGTACACTGCAGGGTAGAGAAGGGAGCAGAGTGGATCTGGAGAGGCAGGGAGTTCAGAACTAAAGTTATGCAGCACAAAGGAACATGATGACCTTCCCCTGCTGATGCCGTTGACCATGTCAGGAACTCGAAGAATTCCTTGAGAAAATGTGCTTTTACAAATACAAGTACGTAGGATGCCTTCTAACAACAACAACAACAAAAAAAGTCTATATTTGAAAAACAGATTAGATGACTGTATACTTTATAAGGACAGAAACTTAAAAAACACAACAACAGTGTTTCCCAAATGAAACCATGTGTTAGCAAATAATTACTTGAGTCTGAGGAGGGTGAGAGGAATAATGTAAGGAACAATTGAAAAGCCATCTAACAATATGATGACTATAACACATCTCTGCAAATCACAATGTGATTTTAAGAGTAGTTGTGTTGCATAGAGGAAGTGATATCAATTCTGAGCCCCAGCTTTCCTATCTGGCAAAAGCTTTATCTTGCTGAGATAACATCTGCCATAGTGAATGGTCAACAACTGGCTGATGCCCAACACTAGCCAGATACCATTGTAAAAGAATAGAAAACAACCAGAAGTGTATAAGCACATTTGCCAATTAAGTTGTTCTCCTGTAGCTCTTGAGGGCACAGAACGGAACTAAATAGCTGGATTCACATTCCAGTTCTGCCCTTTACTTGCTGTGTGACCTTGGGCAAGTCATTTACCCCCTCTGTACCTCAGCTCTTCATCTCTAATGATAGTCACAGGGAATATAATAATAGTACCTCTCTCGTAGAGTTGTTGTAAAGAATAAATAAGTTAATAGTTGTGAATTGCTTAAAACAGTGCCTGGCATATAACAAGTATCTATAAAACAAATAGAAATAGTGTATATTAATTTGCTAGAGCTGCCATAACAAAAATAGTGCAAACTGGGAGGCTCAAAAAAACCAGAAATGTATTACCTCACAGTTCTGGAAGCTAAAAGTCCAAAAGCAAGGTTTCAACCAGGTTGGTTCCCTCTGAGGGCCAGGAGGAAAATCTTATCCTTGATCTACTATGGGAGATGCAGTTGGCCCCAGGGTGCCTAGAGGCCCTGAGCACCAAAGTCAATTCTGTGTTTCATAAATGCTGTGCTCCTCACACAGTCAGAACACCCAGAGCTCCTGAAAAGTATGGCTTTCCTAGGCACAAAATCCGGGGCTGGCTCATCCTTGAGGTTGAAACTTCATGCACACCATGACCCATCCTCTCTCATTTCATCGGCTTCCTCCTGTCCTCAGGCCCCTTCTTTGGTCTAGCCCCCTTCTCTCGTCACAGTATATTCCCATTATGTGTGTTTCTGTGTCCATATTTTCCCCTTTTGATAAGAATACCAGTGGTATTGGATAAGGGCCCACCCTAATGACTTTGTTTTAACTTGCTTACCTCTGTAAAGACCCTATTTCCAAATAAGGTCACATTTGGGGGCTCTATGGATTAGGACTCCAAAATATAAATTTGGGGTACACAATTCTAGCCATAACGTAGTACTTGTTAAGTAAATGACCACCCAGGAGAAGATTTTGTTGTGGATTGGTTTCCCCTGAATATCGGCTATTCCCCAGGGCTAGTGATAGTTTATTATTAAAACACATGTCACAAAGGTTATCTGCCTACTCTTGATGTTTAAACCCTAATCTCACCACCTCTGGGAACCTAAAGGGAAGAGTTCACATGTAGGAGGTCCCCAGTGGCTTGGTAGTCTCCAGTTGGTCTGTCTGCAGAAAACACACACTCCCCACCTGACCCTCCGTTCAGATCATTATGCACAACTGTCATATCTCATAGTGTAACGGAACGAACAGTCATGGTACTGGTTTTCAATATGCCTAGTTTCTGGGAATGTCCAATACAGGGAATAAGAATTGGTTTACTCATTGGTTCACTCAACAAATATTTACTGGCCAACCTCCACACTGGGCCTGATGCTGGGCACACAGCAGTAAACATAACAGACATGGCCCTTGCCTTCCCGGATCAAACAGGGCCAGCTGGTGACCAGCATGACAGAACATGTTGTAATTGCCCTACACCCGGTTTTCAATGAATTTGAATCATCTACCAACACTGGGAAATCGGGAAATTAAAATTAGGATTTTTAGCTTCTCTGAAAGAAACAACTGAAAGGTCTTGGCGTCCCCGGCTCCATTTTTCCTGTGTGACAACGGTTAGTCAGTCGGATTGCTTTTTTCAGTGGCGCGGGTACTGGTCTCCAGTGTGTCACCACTTCCTGTTAACTTGCACAAAAGCAGCTGAATGTTTTTGTGTCACCTTGCTGCTGTAAAGCATTTGAATTGTTAAGCCCTGTCAGGTAGATGATCCATGTAACATCAAACACGGAGAAGTGTATCTTCACACAGAGATGTGGAAACTGTAGCATATCTGTTAATTATTATGAAAGGAAGTCCTGTCTGGAGTTAGCAATTGATTAACACTGCCATGCCATTCAGGTCCTCTTGAAGTGAGCAAAACCCTCGTGCATGTCCTTATGTCCCCAGCTGAGCTATTCCCAGGAGGGAGATATCATATCCTGTTGGATACAGTTGGGCAAACAACGTCCCGCCCCATCTCCCAGAGGTCAGTTTTGTTTCCAGGGAACCTAGTAGTAGGGGTTGAGGCACAGACCAAAGGAAGGAGATTCTGGATAATTGGTTCCAGCTCAGGGCACCTTTTCCAGCCCAAGGGAAGGTGCCCTGGGAGGCTGAACTGTCCCAGAGGCTGTTCTGGCATAGAGGACATGCCTGGTGCAGTTGAGGACATCACGTCAACAGCTGGAGCTCCGTAACAGTAAGGGCAGTTTATACACCCACCCAGCTAAGGCGTAGCTACTGAAAGGCCACACACTGACCCCCATATGGCTACTCAAAACCTCTCTTCTGTCAAATTGGCATTCTCCTGCTTGAGAAAGAAAGGTGAGAAAGTAGATAATGCCAATCTCATTTCTTCAGTTGAGGGCCGATTTTCTTAGGGTAGCAAATAACTCATAGAAAGCCAAGCACCAGCCGGGACCGGTTTGGCTCAGTGGATAGAGCGTTGGCCTGGGGACTGAAAGGTCCCAGGTTCGATTCCAGAAAAGGGCATGTACCTTGGTTGCAGGTACATCCCCAGTAGGGGGTGTGCAAGAGGCAGCTGATCGATGATTCTCTCTCATCGATGTTTCTAACTCTCTATCCCTCTCTCTTCCTCTCTGTGAAAAATCAATAAAAAATATATTTTTTAAAGAAAAAAAAAAAAGAAAGCATAGCACCATGCCTGGTACATGGTAGGTACTCAAAAGATAGTCGATGAATTAATTTATTCATGCAAAGCTTGCTCTCTTTTTCTTTGCAACGAAGATCTCTCTAGCTCTAGACTCATTCTCCTGACTATCTGCTAAGTTGCCCACCTGGGCATTCCAATGTATTTCAGCCTAAATTTTAATAAACTTACATAAACCTACAGTTTAATAAACTTATTCTTTAAAGAGAACTGCGTCAACTGTTTGGTTCCAGTTGATTGCTAGAACCTCCACCCGCCCACTCACCTAAATCAGTAATTAGAAAGTAGGCCTTGTGCATTCCCTTTTCCCTCACTCTCCCACGCTCAGTCTGTGTCCACATCTGGTCATTATAGCTCTCCAAAATGACCTGAAGTCGCCCCCTCCCCAGCTGCCACAACGCCCCAGTGTTGTTGACAACAGGCACAGCCACAGGAGTGAGAGTTGGGTGGGGGAGGGGGTGGGTGGATCTCAAGTTTGGCAGGAAGGAATGGAGCCATGTGGGCTGCTGGACAATGTGACTCCAGGCCGCATGGGCAGGAAGAGGTTGTAGCACTGCCCCGCAGAACCCTGATTAGGCTGTGGCTGAAGCATTGTGTCCAAGGGTGGACAGGGATCACGGGGAGCATGCCTGGGAAAGAGCAGCCAGAACAGTGGAAGGACTTGAACATGCTAGGGACAGGACACTGAAGGAGCAGTAGGGAGATGCCAGAGCCAGCCCCTCACCTTGGTTTTGTGTTTGCCTCAGAGTATGGGTGGGCCCTTGACAATTTCACACGACGCTATCGGATTGACTCCTGGGACACAGAAGTCTCTAGCCTCTTTCCTAGGTGTGTCACCAAGCAGACAAGGGGTCCAGACAGGCTCCACTTTGCCGCCCTGTTGCTCCCAGTGCTGTGCTTGCTGCGATGTTCTCCTGCAACAGCCCCACCCCCTCTCCTGGCAGAATTCCACGCTCCACTGCCTGTATCATTTCCAAAGCTTCTTCCTCGCATCTGCTTAATTTTGTGCAAAGCACAGGTCTTTCTCCACGCGCTGTTATCTCTTGCCCTCACCAGCACCATCAAGGCCAATGAAACAACTGCGTTGCAATAGTCGAACGGCACAATTGATCTATTTTAAGCACCTGAAGTACCCTCCACCAAGTGCCAGCCTTCCCACAGCAGGCTGCTCTCGGCGTGCAGGGGTGGGGCAGCTGGAGGTCTGTCCCTGCTTTGTGAAATCCGGGGAAACAGCCCAGAGATCTGGATCCTGCCTGTCCAAGGATGATATAAGGCAACCATAAAATTAGATATTTTCACAGCCAGCGTGTGCTGTTCTGGAAGGAGAATTGACTATCATGCCAGGATTATATGGTACAGGAATCTCAAATGACCATAAATCCCTCTTTCAAAGGAGAGACACAGAGCCTGGGCCCATGACATGTAGGGAGAAGGGACGTGGGAGGGAGCATTTTTGGAACAAAGAGAGGCCCAACCCACATCTGAGATGCCTTAGCCTCGGATCAATTTTTTTCCTCCTCCTAATCAAGAGACATTCTTTTCCAACTATAGCCTATCTGAGTGTAAATGTTTTATGTGTATTATTTTTTTTAATCCTTGCAACAATCCTACCTGGGCGTTGCCTGCATTCTGCATCTAAGGAAGGCCCCATGTTATGCCGGCTCACACCATCCTTCACACAACTTGCCACAGTTGGTAACTGTTTTCTCCAATAGATTGTTTTCTTCATTTCTGTCTATTATCTCCTTCTGACAATAAGCCACATGATGGCTCTGTGACAGACCTGTCATTTTGTTCACTGCTGAGTCCTCCAAACGCATCCCAGTGCTTCACACAGAGCGATGATTGCTAATCACCGTTTACATTTGTTGAACATTTACGGTGTACCTGGCACAGCGCTAAGCCTTTCGCAGACATAAACTCACTTGACCCTCGCAAAGTCCAAGGACACTAATATCCTCATTTTTACAAAGGATGAAACTGAGGCTCAGCGAAGAAGTCATTTAATAGGTAGCAAAGCCTAATCAATATATGAACAGATGAATTTAAGGAGGAACATTATATTCCATTTTGCATAAAAGGAAATGAGCTTCAAAGGCAAAGTCATCCGGCCACGGTCACACAAGCTAGAAAGTGGCGGAGGCAGGTGTTTGCAATCATGTTGATCCTACTCGGAGGCCTCCCTTCACCCCTTCCTTCTTCCTCCTTTTCACTCTCTCTCCCCATTTTACTGTGATGAAGGTCATGGGCTGCTTGCTCTTATGGTCTCCTGTTGGATGATGCCCCAGCCCTGCTCTCCCATTCACTGGGGCAATGACACAAATCCCCACGTTGTGTATGGCGATGTGCCAGGCACTGTGAGATAGGAGATGCACAGGACAGGGAGCATGACCTCCGACTGCCTCCTTCCAGCATCACCGAGGGACAGAGGAAGTCGTTAGGGGGTTGAGAGGGGAAAGTGAAGAGGAAGAAAGGCCAAATGCCTTTGGAAAACCTGGGGGATGCGGCATGGAGAAGACCTTGAGGAATGAATAAACTTCTGTTAGGCGGAGCAGAAGGGCAGGAAGGGGCATTCCAGATGGGCTTATTCACTCTTCTCCCAGGCAGGCATTCCACAAAGCCTTGTTGCACAACAGTCTGCATCCTGGGTTCTTGGGCAGGGTGGAGGGCGACATAAACAGATACGGAGTGTTTGGGGACATGTCAGGAAGTCCGGCTTGTCTACACTCTGTAGCGTCTGAGTAGGTGGAAAGTGAGGAAATGAGGCTGGGGAGCTGGTGAGGATCAGATCTTTGAGAGTTTTAAATGCCAGGCCGGAGAGTATTTGTTACAGTCTGTGGCCAATGGGGAGCCAGGAGAGGTTCTGAGCTCAGCAGTGACCCGACCGGAGCTGTGCATTATTTAGGACCGTCTCCCCGGCAACACATACCTGCTGGATCAGAGAGCCCAGAGGCAGGGAAGGGCGGGCTAAGTGCAGTGGTGCCCGTGGGAGTGGGAGAGCGGAGGCGTGGGCTGCCGGAAGGATGGCAGTGGTCCCATAGCCCGCTGTGCATTCATGTCGGCATTGCCACCCTTATGCCCACAGGTAGACCTGTTATCTGATTCTGATTTCTGGGGCTGTGAGAACTGATACTTTGAAAACTAGGTTACTGACCAAATCGAGATGCCTAGATAGTGTATTAGATAAGCACAGGAGCTGTGGAGTCAGACTGCCTGGGTTCAGATTCCAGCTCAGCCACTTACTAGCTGTGCAGCCTCCAGAGACTCGCTTTCCCCCCAAAGCTCCCGTTTCCTCTCAAGGCGGGAATATTTGGGGAGCACTGAGTGAGGGGCTGGACACAGAATGCTTAGCACAGTGCTTGGCACATAGAAAACAATAATGTTTAATAGTGGTGAAGTAATGAAGTCCTTTATTTGTGCTGGGAAAATCCCCTTTACATATACAAATTAATCAACACCTGGTTCTGTTAGGATAGAGGCACCTCTTGATCTTCCATTGGGAGAGGGGACGACGTATGGATAGCCCAGGACTTTTTTTTAGCTAATATTTAAGGAGTGCTTCTTTTACATCAGACTGTATTCTAAACTTTCCATGAATTGTTTCTTTTGATCATAGGCATGAATCAGAGGTGGAATTAATGTTGTAGAGAACATTCCTAATTGAGTAGGAAGCCTGTCAGACTAGACCAGGGTTGACACACTTCTTCTGGAAAGGGCCAGATAGTAAATATTTTTAGCTTTGTAGCCCATACAGTCTCCACAGCAAGGAAAGCAGTCCCAGATGGTGTGTCCTCAAATGGGTGGGGCTGCGGTCTAATCAGAATTTACTTACAAGAATCAAGAAAGAGAGTGATTTGGCCCATGGGTCCAAGTTTGCTGGCCCCTATACTACATGACCTCCAAGACATCTTCCAGTTTTGACATTCCAATGCAAAATGATGGCACAGAAATGCCTAATGCTTATTTAGTTCATCTTTGTAACTACAAGGGGAGTTTACCTCAAATACAATAGAGAAGATGCACTGGGAGTACAGACGCAGAAAAGACTGTCTAAAGCTGTCTCTTTTCTGTTTGCTGCCTTCATATTCGGCTCACCCCGTAATTCACACTCTGGTGTTGTATGACTTTTCTCAAGTGGCCACCAAATGCCAGCTGCGCAGGCTGCCCTGGAATCTGTTCAGTAGCCAGCTCCCGGGCTGCAGAGAATGACACTCAGGCCGTAGACTCTCCTCGCTGGGCAAATACAGACATTCCAGGCTAGCGCTTCAATGGCCAGAGCAAAGCCTCCTCCTGCTCTGCTCCCCATTCACATTTCCTGCCTGAGGCCCACATTCCCTTGTAATGCAATACTGTGCTGTGTTATCTGTCCAGTGCGTTTTATCATCCCTCCTTCTGATTCTTTGCAAGAACTCCTCTCGATTCCATGTATTAATAATGGGCTGCCCATTGTAATGTTCTGCACCTCCCCCCAGGGATGGCATATGACCTAGACTAGCCAACCAGAGTTTCCTATCTGCCTTAGCCACAACGATCTGTTCATCAGTAGACACTAACCCAAGAGACGCCTGCCAGAGTGTTTCCGGAAATTGGACAAGAAGATACTGGGAAGGAGATGTACTCATTCGACCGAGGTTGCTGAGCTGAGGAGATGAGGGTGGGGGATACTAGTGGCCATCCTTGTCTACTGAAAATAGAGAAAGTCAGCTCTCTGACCCTGTAGTAAATCCCTTGCATCCAGCCAGACTTGAGGCCAGAGGCTACGCACCACCCCCACCCTAGACCTCCTGGTTGTAAGAACAACAACAAAAATCTTCTCTTTTTGCTTACACTGGTTTCAATTGGATTCTAACTAAGGTACATTTTTTAGTTGTTCTTGCCATTGACAATTACCTCCCACAACCACCTCCCTCTATCAGAATCCTAAACCATCTTTAGGCTAAAAGACTCTTCCACTCCAGCTTTCTCAGATCCACCGCTGAAGTGACTGTATGCCCTCTTCTGAAGTCCCTGGCCCTTGTTTAAAACATTCTTATGCTTCCGCTCATTTGCTATAAGTCAACATGGTTTATTCATGTGCATTTCCTAGCACTCCTCTAGTAGAGGATAGTGTATTTGCTCCCCAACTGCAAGCCACAAACCACTGGGGAACCAGAGGATTATTGCTGAAGCTTACAAATCCATGTGTGCACCAAGCTTCAAATGCATAACATTCTATCAAATACATGGGTTTCGGAAAAATCAATATAGCAGGAAGCTGCCATAACTATTACTTAAATGCAATACCGATATAGAGAGGTTAACAAATATCCTCGACATTAAAAAGGAGTCTTCAAATGACCTGAATGTGGCTACATGGATGTTTACATATATAAAGAATTTGAGCTTTACCCTTAAGACTTGTGTACTTGACTCTATGCAAGTTACGCCACAATGAAAAGTAAAATCTAAAATGAAAATAAGGGAGTCCTCATACTTGACAAGTCCATTCATCACTAATCAACACACAGACATTAATTTTAGATAGAAGTTAGACCTAAATAAACTAAAACTTCTAAGAGAATATACAGGAGATTATCTCATGACCATGAGAGAGGCAATGACTTCTTAGAACACTCAAAGCAGCAAAAATGGGCAAGAAGTTCTAACAGATAATTCACAAAAGAACATATGCAAATGGTCAATAAGCACACAAAAAGTGCTCAACATCATTAGTCATCAGAGAAATGCAAATCAACACCACCCTTTTGCACCCACCAAAATGGGTAAAATTCCTCATACGTTGTGGTGGAAGTGTAAAATGGTACAACTTTGGAAAACTGAGATTCTTAACAACTCATCAGTCACCTACCTAGGATCCAGCAACTCTTCTAGGTATTTACCCTTCAGCGATTATATATGTTGCAAAAAAATTTGTGCAAGAATGTTCCTGGCAGCTTAATTCATAGCATCCCAAAGCTGGAAACAACCAGATGTTCATCTATAGACAAATGCATAAACAGAGTGTGGTACATTTACACAATGGAATACTACTGAGCAAACAAACGAACCAAATGTTGGTACATGCCACAGCATGAATGAATCTCAAAAGCATGCTGGGTGAAAGGAGCCAGACAAATAAGAGCGTACTGTATGATTCCATTATATGAAGTTCAAGAACAAACTAAACTAATCTACATGGATGGAAACCGTAACAGTTTGCCTCTGGTTGTGGGGAGCCGTGATTGATTGCAAAAGGTGGCAGCAAATTATCTGAAGTGATGGAAATGTACCCTATCTTGATTGAGACGTTGTTTACATGGGTTTATGTATTTGTCTAACCCATTGTAATTATAATCTATACATTTCATTATTCATTAGAAAGAGGAAGAGAGAGAAAGACCCTTTAAAAGATTCCTAGGTTTAGAAACTGAAGATTGACTCCTAATCATAGCCCTCCTACTAACTCTGTGATATCTGCTAGTATCCTCATCAATTCAATAGGTGCAATTCTGTCAGCCTTGCTTACCTTAAAGCAGTGTTTCCTAAACTTTTGACATATGTGTACCCGTTCTATAATTTTCGTAACACTGAGTACCCCTCGTCAAAAAAAAGGATGTATTTTAATAACAATCAAAATATATTTATTTTTATTTTTTGGTACATACACAAAATAATAAATGAAAAATAAAATTAGTCATAATAAAATATAAATAAAAGTTATATTATAAATAACATTTCACCTCACAAGACTGTCTTGACTTGACTCATAAGAACGAAGAATTAGGCGCAGCTAAGCACAGTGCAGTGCATATCCCCACCAAACTCTTCCCATACCCCTGGGGGTACTCGTACCACACTTTGGGAAACACTGCCTTAAAGGGCTGTTTCAACTATAACAATACCTGGGAACGTCCTTGGTAAACATGTGAGCATTGTACATTTCCAAAGCCTCCTCTCCAACTTGTTTCGTTCAGGTCTCTCCCTGGCCTTGATGTTGCAGCTACACTAGCCTCCTTGAGCTCACCATAGGCTTTCTAGCCTCAGGGTCCTTGGGCATGTTGTTTCTCCACCTACACTGCCCTTGCCCCTGGTTTTCCGTGACTGTCTTCCTTGCCTTTTTGTAGTTTCAGATGAAATGTTTTACTTACATATTGTCTGTCCCCACCCCTTATTCTGTTCCTTCATTCTACTTGTCACAGTTTTATTATCTGCTTATATTTATTTACTTACTTACTACAGATTTGTAAACTCCCAAATGAGCAGAAAATGCTTTTTTTTTAAACCAATGTACCCCTAGTCCTTAGCACATAGAAATCAGCCAGTAAATATTGCCGCATAGATAATTGCACCAACGAACTTGAGCTTTAGTGCATGGACTTTATCTGTTTGTGCTGACCTGGCACCTTCTGCTTGGAGCCAGGTCTTCCCTGGGCTTGCTGGGTGCTAGAAAAGTGACACCAGAATAACGTTGGTGTCTCTGTAGTGTGCTCACTCAGGAAAAGCTTTCTGTGTCAAGGGACTCAGGGCAACTTTAGGATATCCTGTCCTTAGGAAGGCTGGGACACCTTCTATGTTTAGCTATGCTTTATGGTCCCTCTGTTGGGATGCAGCCTAGGGGTTCTACATCTTTCTCTAGGTCAAGAAGAAGCTGAAGCACAAGCAGTCTAACTACCTAACACACAGGAACTGTCCTCCAGCTCTAGGGCCCTCTACATCCATGCCCAGCACAAGGCCCAAGAACAAGTGTAATGAATGCCTGTGTCTACATCCATCAACTTACCGGGCACTTTTCAGACCTCTAACCCATCTTGGGGAGCTTTTTGGCCTAATCCCCTTTCTCTCTCTCCCTCTAATAATCAAACCCCCTTTCTGGTGGGAAGGGGTTCTGGATCTGAACATCCTCACTGAGGCCATTTCCCTCCAAGGAGTCAGCCCCAGGCCAAGCAATCACTCCTGAGCCCAAGGCACCCGGCATCACCCACAGCTAATCCTGTCTGCAAGAACTCTGAAACCTTCTGTCTTAGAACTGGAATGTGTTGGCTGACCTGGATTATTTAGGCTTCATGACGTCAGTGCTATGGGGAAATGCTCTTTGGCAGCAGCAAAGTCCACTGAGGGTATGAACTTAGGGAATGCTCTAGTGAAAACGTAAGGGGCTTTGAAATAGGGAAGATGTGTGTGCCCTTCCCCCCACCGACGTCCTCCAAAGCCAAAATTATGCTTTCTCTCTACCTTGCTGTCTCCCTTGAAATCCGTATTCCTTTCAACAGATAATGTCAATAAGCCCTTTATGTGAGTAGGATTTGGGGCTACTGTTTCTCATCTGAGCATCTGTCCTGTGCCAATGAGTTTGGGCCTCTGGCCCACATGTTAATTATTGTACCAGGGTTCCCAGAGTCGACTGGGGACGGAATGCTTCTTTGGCTAGAAGAGGGGTATTCTGTTAGGATTTTTTTTTAAAAGCATTAATCTAGCTTAGAGAGGCTGTGAGAGTGAAAATGCTTATATGCTTCATTGATGTCTGCTCCCTCTTGTCTGAGCTCTTAACTGCGGCTTGAAAATCAAATGGTAATGAATCTCTTGGGATATTGTGAACTCATATCGGCAATAATCATTTTTTTGCTGACATTAGTCCCAGGAAATAATAATAATGTTTCAGGATGCAAAATGGTGGCAAGGATGTCTAGTGGTGTGTTAGTGTAGAAAACTAAGTTCCCTGAATAGTTAGTTGTGAGAAGGGGTGTGTTAGAGTCTGGGCACCTCTTCAGTTCCCTAACCCTCAGTTTTGTCATCTGTAAAAGCATGTCATCTGGCCTGCCTCAGATGTTTAATGTCAATTAAATGAGGCAATGAATGAAAAAGCCTTTGAATTGGCCTCTGTTTTGCCAGTTTTAAGTAGATGCCTTCTTCTCTTGGCTATTCTTTGAGAGAGAAGCATATATTTGAATTGTGTGGTTTTTATTACTTTTGGTTGCTGGCTATGTTTCTTCATTAAAATTTAATATAATTCTACACAGAAATCGAGCACAAGGCAAATCCAGCTTTATTTGGGTTATAGGTAAATGGGGCAAGGTAGAAAGAGCCGGTTCATTATGAACCTAGTATCCTTTGGTTAAGTTATCCTGATTTCAAGTACTTCGATCCATTGTTAGGTCATGCGCTTTAGTATCTCATTCAGAAAATGTGCTCTCTATAATTAAATGGTGATAAAAAAGATATACAGAACAGTGAGCATACGACAGAGGCTTTGCTCCTCTCTTTGTGTCTGGAAGGACAGTGAGCAAAGCAAACCAAAAAGAAAGAATCCTTTCATCATGCCCATCAGAGCAGGTGACGTGTTTTGGCCGACAGGTCCAGAATTTCACCCTTCAGCTCCTTTTACAATTCCCAGGTGAATGGTGCCTGTCTCCGGGATCTGCCAGGTCTAGTGGGAAGAACACCCTGCAGACAGCTCAGTCAGTGCTCTGACACTTTTCAGCTGCTCCTCAGACAGCTTCTACCAATGACTAACGTGAGGAAGACAGTGGGGCCTGAGCGGTCGGGACTTCCTCCTGGGGAAAGCCATCTGCCTCAGCATGCAGTCTCCAGGGCGGGTAGCACATCTGAATGTGGAAGGGCCTCTGGCATGTCTGTGGTGAAATGGGAATCTCCCAGTGTTGAGAGGGAGCAGGGTGCGCTTGAGGGAAAAGAAAGAAAGCCAGTGTGGCTGTCATCTACTGCTGATAGGGAGGTGGGTCTGAGATGAGTTGGGGGGGGAAGGAGGGAGGACGTTGTCTGGGAGAGGCCATGCAGGGCCTCAGAGACCATGACAAGGAGTCTGGCTTTGTCCCAAGAGCAAAGTGAAACCACTGAATGGTGTTAAATGCCGCTGGAGGAGGTGGGATCAGGATCAAGCATCATCGGATTTGCATGATCAAATTTGCATCTTGGAAGCATCACTCTGGTTACTGTGTGGAAAATGAGAGGGAAAAGGAGGCCAGTTAGGACCTGTTGGGATCCCCCAGGCATAAGATGATAAGACTGAGACTAGGGGTAGGTGGTACAGGACATCTTCTGCTTGAGGGATATTGCATGGTCTTGATTCCCTGCAGCTCTTATACCCTTTGTACTATTTAAAATAATGATCTCCCTGAATATTTGACTCAGTGCATAGAACATAGGCCTGCGGACTGAAGGGTCCCAGGTTCGATTCCAGTCAAGGGCATGAACCTTGGTTGCGGGCACATCCCCAGTAGGGGATGTGCAGGAGGCAGATGATTGATGTTTCTCTCTCACTGATGTTTCTAATTCTCTATCCCTCTCCCTTCCTCTCTGTAAAAAAATTAATTTAATAAAATATATATTTAAAAAAAATAATGATCTGGCATCTATGTTAGTTTGCTAGGACTACCATACAAAATACCACTCTTGGGTGGCTTAAGCAACCGAAATTTATTTTATGAGAGTTCTTGAGGCTAAAATCTGGGATCAAGGTGTCAGCAGGGCTGGTTTTTTTCCTGAGGCCTCTCTCCTTGGCTTGTAGATGATCATCTTCTCCCTGTGTCTTCACGTGGCCTTCCCTCTGTGCATGTCTGTATCCTGATCTCCTCTCCTTATAATGACAGCAGTCTTACTGGATAGCAGCTAACCTTAATGTCTTCATTTTAACTTAGTCATTTCTTTAAAAACCTTGTCTCCAAATAGTCACATTGGATTCCCAGCATACTTTTTTTTCTTGGATACCCTATAAAGAGTATTTAGATAACCTTCAGCATTTTTTTAAAATCCTTGCCTGAGGATATGTATTTATTGATTTTTTAGAAGAGAGGAAGGGAGAGGGAGAGAGAGAGATTGGTTGCCTCCCATTTGCGCCCCTGATCAAGGAACAAACCCATAGCCTAGGCACATGCCCACAATCTTTTGGTGTATGGGACAATGCTCCAACCACAATTTTTTATTGGCCACCACCACCCTCTCCACACACACCTAGTAACCACATTATGAATAGGAAAAGTTGTGTAACCATTTGATGAATTTCATTTTGGTTTTGGTCTTCCACCAGATGTTGAACTTGAAATTTGACTGTGTTGTGATTTCTATGTCAGTGTGGGTTAGCCACAGAAATTTCCTGTACTGGTTACTTCTTGGGAACAAGTCTGTTTCATTTACCTTCCTTGTGGGTGCAAGAAATACCTGTTGTAGGAAACAGCTGTCAAGTTATCCTGACCAAAAACTTAACTCCTCATTTCATCCCATGGGTCTGTCTAAATGTTTGTTTAATGACCACAAGAATACTCTAGGGTATGTAAACATGAGTAGCATCCCTCCTCAAGTAATTTACAATCTGCTGGGGAAATAAAGCAAGGACAAAAGTGACAATATTATTACACTATGCTCTAGGTCAGTGTGGCTTTCAAAATGTGGTGTCCAGACCAGCTGCATTAGTATCACCTGGGAACTCAGCCCCACTCAGACCTACTGAATTAGGGATTCAGGGGAGATGGGAAGGGGGGGTGGCTAGAAATTTGTGTTTTGACATCCTGTGATTCTGATGCATGCTCAAGTTTGAGAGCCACTGCTTTCATAAGAAGTACATGTCCTGACGTTTTAAAATGAAAGAGAGCTCATATGTGGAGGGGAGTGAGGGGAGAGACCCGGACATATTTCTAGAAGTATGTTTCATACAAGATAGGCCTTGAGGAGTGGGTTGGATTTTAATGTTTATATATAGATGATCATATTTACTACAGTTGCCATCTGCATGTTTATGTATTGCTTTTGCAAAAGTAATTAACAGCCTGGACTCTAACTTGAAAGATCTGCTAGCTGTCCTTCCTTGCATTTTAACTGGCTCAGTATGAGTTGAGGCTTCCACCAACATATGCTCAGTTATAGAACTGGTATTTATGGTTGGAGGCATTTTGTTGGCGGGTACTTTCCCTCAAAACATTGCTTGAATTGTACGATGGAGATTCTACCTTTGTATCCTAAGAAAAATCAGGCCAAAGCATCCTTGAATGTCATAGTGTATAGGGATATCTGGTCTAATAACCCAGCCACTAGATGCCTGAGCTGGCCTTGAAGCTGGGTGACATCAGGCCACTCAGCATAGACACATACTTCTTCTGCTCCCAGGTGAGTAATTCTATAGCACATGTGGGCAAATTACGTCTCACATGTGCATCAACCAGTTTTGGCCCACTGCCTATCTTTGTAAGTAAAGTTATACTGGAACATATATATATTAGAACAATCATGCCCATTAATTTACATATTGGCTGTGTTTGTACTACCATAGAACATTTTAATCCCCGCCTTAATACTTTGTAGAAACTCTTAAATTGCAAGTGACCAAAACTCAGTTCAAACTACGGTACTCAAGTTAAACAGGAATCTATTGGCTTTTGGGCCTTTGAAGTCAAGGAAAGTCTGGGTGGAGCAGCTGTGGACTGTCTTCTACGTGTGCTGCTCTAGTCGGTAATGCCTACCCACCCCCTGTCACTGAGCTCTCCTCCTGCTCAATCTGATGAACTCTCTGCCTTCACTGCCCATCTCCATTTTATTCCACTCCGTCCACTCTGCTAAGTTCAGATCTTTTTTCTGTTGTGGTGGGTCCTGCAACCATAATATGAACACTAGACGTGGCATAGGAAGCCCTGGGTTCTAGTCCTCAGTGTACTATTAAATACAAAAACATGAGATGTCAAGACACTGAAAATCCAAAAGCCCTCAATAAATATAAGGGATTGCTTTTATTTTAGAATCAAGGCATATTTAAGCTGAAAAAGGCAAAAAAGTTCACCTTATCCTGGTGGTCTGGATGACAAAATGATGCATTAATGGGTTTTATTTGACTCACATAGCATACTTTTTGTTTGTTTAATATTTGAGCCATGCTAAAACTGTGAGATTTCACTTTAAACTCCAGATTTCTGCTTTCGCTGAGCTCATGTCCCACATGGCAGGAAACCAATGGAACCAAAGGGGCCACCCATGCCTGTTTGGCCACAGCTCTCACTCCCTTCATCTTACCACTCACTCATTAGCACCGAGCTTGTGCTCCCTAATTTAGTACAGTTATCCATCTCACTCCCAAAGATCTGATTCCTGTCTGTTGAGCCTGGTGGTCATGCAGCCCCAACCTTTCTAGATTTCACAATCTAGAAAGGCAGCTTGTTTAGTCTCTGGACAGCTCTGACTGTTGGTAAAGTTTTCCCTGTATAATCCATCCTCCTTGGCATCCCAAAATGGGTAAGTGATCTGCCCCAAGTCTTTAAATTTGTTGGAAGTCTATAAATCAAAGGTGTCAGTATGACTGACCAAGCTAATAGTCTTCTTACCCCACCTGATGGAGGTATTTCTTTCCCACCTCTTTGCCCACTCACAACCTCAATTCCAATATAGGGGTGGGGATGTGCAATTTTTTAAAATGTCATTCAACATCAAGTTTATTTATATGTTTAAATGTATAAATATTCTAAAGAATGGGGGTTGGCAAAATTTTTATAGAAAGGGCCAGGTAGAGGCTTCGCAGGTCAACTATTCAACTCTGCTATTTTAACATGAAAGTAGTCATAGACAACATGTAAATGAGTGGGGGCATGGCTATTTTCCAATAAAACTTTATTTACAAAGACAGACAGTGGACCAGAATTGCTTTTCCATCCATAGTTTGCCTACTCTTGATATAGAACCATGTAGTGGGCCAGCAGAAGAGGTGTATGTCTATGTGGGGTACCTGGATGCCACCCATCTTGCAAGGGCCAGCTCAGGTGTGGCATTTCCAAGTAGCTGCCCTGATTCCTCTGCAGGAAGTTATCTCTATGGCATTAGTATTTCTTTAGCACAAAGTTTTCAAATTTGTTCCAGGGACCCTGAAAATTCCTGGGACCCTTTGCATGGTCCACAGGATCAACAGTTTTTGTGACAACCCTATGAAATGTTTTGCTTTTTTTACTCTCATTCTCTCATGAGGACAGAGTGGGGTCTTCCAGAGGTGAAGTACAATGAAGTCATCACTCTGACTGCTAATGGAATGCATGTATCTGGGTTATTTTGTTTTTAAAAAATTATCAGATATGATTTCTAATACAATAAATAACAATAGATGCAACACACGAGACCAAAAACTCTCTGAGGTTCACAATAAATTTTAAGTATGCAGAGAAGTCCTGAGACCAGACAGTTTTAGAACTGCTGCTGCTGTGCTTTTCTTTTACTACAAAATGCTTATGTTGTAATATGGATTTTTCAGACAGTCCCTGCAGGAATGTCATTTTCTTGGAGGTAGGAGCTGTGCTAACTAGTGTGTTTTATGACTGCACAGGAATTTGCACAACGTAGTTTCATTTATTTTAAAAATGTGTGTAGTAAACTTGCTTTGGGCCAGATATTGTGCTTGGCATTAGGATTAGAGAAGTGAGTTCAATAGATACTGTCCCTGCCTTCATCAACCTTAGAGTCTAATGAATAAAAAAAGAGATTCAGCAGATAATCATGACTAAAGATAACACTATATAACTGAAAATGTAATCAAGGGGTGGTACCCAGGACCGTGAGAACCACAAACAGTAGGGGAGTCAGTAAGGGGTCTTTGATCTAAGATCTGTGCAATGTCAAGGGTCCGTCTAAAGCAGAATTTCTCACCCTTGGCACTACTGACGTCTTGGACCAGTTCATTCTTTGCTGGGAGTGGGGAGGAGCTATTTTGTGCATTTTTAAGATGTTTAGAAGCATCACTGGCTTCTACTAACTAGGGCCAATAACACATACACACACTCATCACACACACCTGGGTTATGACAACCAGATGTCCCCAGGCATTGTCAAATGACCTCCTGGTGGGAGGGGTCAGGGGGGTTGGAAAATTGCCCCTCGCTGAGAACCACTGATCTAGGAAAGATGTGTGGTAGAAAGGCTACGGTGATGTGAGAGATGTTTGTGGCTGGGACAGAGCTGGTGGAGATGGAGAGAAAGGCTAAATTCTTAAAAACAAAAACCATCTGCCGGGATTGAGAGAATTAAATGTGTGTTTAATCTACCTTATTAGAACATCATTTCATTGCCAGTCAATTTTTTTAAACATATGTGAAAGTTGGCAAACACATCAGTGAAAATATACTGTGTAATACCCAAAGGATATTTGGCATGTTTTCTAACAGCCCTTTAATATGCATTGGTATCAGATATCAAGATTTCTAAAATTTTCATCTCAGTGCCAAAGACTGTGTGAGTTTCCTGATCACTAAACCAAGGGTTCCCAGACTTCAGTGAAGAAAAGACCCTCCGTAGGCGCTTGTCTGAAATGTAAAGTCTGATTCAGTAGGTCTGGGGAAGGGCCCAGGACAAGCCACACCTCCTCCCCAGGTGATTCTGAAACAGGTAGTTAGCCGATGACTCTGACAAACACTCATGCAGCACAAAGCCCCTCCATGGAGAAATTTGTTCCTATTTCACTTCCACCACTGACTTCTGCTGATCAGCATTGCTCTCACCTACCTCTGTGTGTCTTTGTTCGTCTCCAGAGTGGCTGCAGGAAACCTTCCCTGACTGCTTGGATGCTCCCATAGCATAGCATAGCATGCTTAGTTCCATAGAGTGACTGCGGCAACAAGTGACTAAGAGTGGCTTAAACATCTACACGCATCCAGCTTACAGAATAGGAAGTCCAAAGAGGGGCCGGTTAATTCAGAGGCTCAGCATCATTCACAAGCACTGGAACCTTCCCAGTTTAAGTGGCTCCCCTCAGAGTTCATCCTGGGCAGTGAGGCTGCATTCCAGTGCCCCAGATGAACACCCACCTCCACAAGTCAAAAAGAGCTGAGAAAACATCTCATTGCCACCTGACCTCCCCTGGGTCTCACTGGCCAGAGGTATATCACGTGCCTTTGCCTAAGTCAATCAGTTGTCAAAGAATGAGGTTATCAGAATCAGTTTCACCAATCAAGATTCCCTCCCCAAGACTGGGAGGGGTCCCAACCTTTCCTGAAAGATATGGCTGCCCAGGGAAGGATAAACAAGAATGAGTTCCCTCAAGGAGAGAGGTTAGCAGATGAGAAGATGAATGTCTGTTGGGAAAGAAACAATAGTGTCCCCTACCATTCTCCCCTTCCTCCCTCCTAGCACTTTCCCCGCCATTTCCACAGCTGGAGTGTGAGTCACATGAAGGCAGGGACCTGTTTATCTCATCCACCATTGTGTCCTCAGCTAGAAGCTGAGGATACGTGAGGTCCAGCATGAAGTAGTCCAGGAATATTTGTTTAATTTAATTTATAGATTGTGATTAATTAGGATATAAGTACTTAGTTGACAAAACCCCAACTCAAAACTAACTCATTCTTTTAGAAAGGGACTATATAATATTGGTTAATATAACTGGGCTTCAGGCCCATCTGTTGCGTTCAGGGAACCTGTTCATTCTTTCCATCTCGAGTAGGCTCTCTCACTGTGGCGGGGGTGGGGGTGGGGGGGGTGTAATGCGCAAGATGGCACCAGGCACCCCAGACTACCTTCTTCTGGCTTAGCAACACAGATGGCTTCTATGAGAGCTCCTGTAGAAAACTTCCAGAAAGGGAAGTCTTCCAATCACATGGAAAGAGGATTGGGGTTCTCTGATTGGCTGGGCATGGGCTACTTTCCAGTCCTGTGTTAGAATAGGGTCAGCCCACCTAAACCCCATGGAATGGGTTTCCCCAGGGGAAACAGAGGTTCTTTTGCCAGAAGAAGCAGAGAGCAGATGCTGAACAAGCAAAACAACAGATGTCCACTACATTTTATGTATGAAAAAAAGCTGTTTGCAGGGCCTTATACATGGGCCAAACAAGAGAGTAAACATTTTTCCTTACTCCCCCAGACTATACAAATTAAATGTGAAACTGAATGATGCTTTGTTTCCTAAAGATGAAAAAGCAACTTTTGTCCTTTGATTTTTTTTTTTTTGGGGGGGGGGGGGGGGAGGACCTTTGTTTTTATAAAAATATTTTATTTCAAAAGGAAGCATTCTTCATCTTTCTTCCTATTATCTTTTAGTTTTTTTATTCTTTTTCTTGGTTACTTATGTCTTGACTTTTTCATCCTACATATCATATATCAACAGCCTACTAAAAAATATTAAAATGCCATCTCTCCATCTTCCCAAATTTTTATTTCTTTCTCTCTTTTCCCCTACCCAATCAGAAGTAATTCATAAAAATCTTAGCACTCCATATTTAGACTTCTTTAATTCCTTTACCAAACTCTACTTTAGACTGTAGCATTTAGGGATATATATATTCATCATTCATTTATTTGGAAAATATGAATTGATTGCCTGCTAGTACCAGGTACTGGGTACAGCATTAGATAAACAATAAAAAATAATCTCCCCTTCACCATCCTGGAATTTCTTTGAAGTAGGAGCTGTGTTTACTTTATCTTTACATCTCCATAATATTTAGCTTCATTTTATTGTTGTTGTTGTTGTTGTTATCATTATCATTATTATAGCAAGCTTTGGCACAGCAACTGAAATATACCAGATAGCCGAAACCGGTTTGGCTCAGTGGTAGAGCGTCGGTCTGCAGACTGAAGGGTCCCAGGTTCGATTCCGGTCAAGGGCATGTACATTGGTTGCAGGCACATCCCCAGTGGGGGGTGTGCAAGAGGCAGCTGGTTGATGTTTCTCTCTCGTCGACGTTTCTAGCTCTCTATCTCTCTCCCTTCCTCTCTGTAAAACATCAACAAAATATATTTAAAAAAAATAAATATACCAGATAATGTAGTAGTTAATGTACATTACTTCTGATCCTTTCAACAGTTCCCAAAGGTAAATACTATTGACACCATTTTACCTATGAGGAGGTAAGGCTTGGTGACATAGCACCTTGCTCAATCTTCTAAAGCCTGTGAGAGGAAGAGACTGGATTTAAACCCAGACCTAACAGGTTCCATAGCCTATTCTCTCTCCAGCCCACAGGAACTACTCCACAACTACCCTGTGGAGCAATTAAAATTTGCTTCCGTTCCTCTGTGAAGGTTGATTCACCACCTTGCATTTGGAGTGCAGGGTGTAGACTTTGACTTGTGAATCCTGTAGTGAGGAGACATCTGAAATGAACCATATTTGTCTTTATTCCTCTTGTGACCACTGGCAGACATCTTTGAGGCTACATCCATTCATCCCCAATCCATACAGTCGTAATTTCAAATACATCTTTTTTGAGAGGCCTTAGACCTTGGTTTCTTCATTGGCAACCCTGTAGATCAGAGATGTCTAGTAGAACTTTTTAAAGTGATGAAAATGTTCCATTACCACACTATCCAATACAGCTGCCACTAGTCACATGTGCCTATTGAGTACTTGAAATGTGGCTCATTTGCCTGAGGAAATGAATTTACTGTTAATTCATTTTAATTTGAATAGCCATATATAACTAATGGCTACCATATTGGACAGTGCAAACCTAGAATAATCTATATCATTCTTTTCACCTCTGATCTTATACATATTACTAGAGGCCCAGTGCATGAAATTTATGCACAGATAGGGTCCCTAATGGCCTCCCTTCCCTGGCTGCCAACTGCCAACCCAGCCAGGGCCTCCCTTCCCCAGCTGATGGCTGGGGCCTTCCTTCATTCTGTGCCGCCCCCTGGTGGTCAGTGTATGTCATAGCAAGCCAGCGAACTCCTGGTCAGTTGAACTCCCAAGGGGACACTTTGCCTATTAGGCTTTTATATATAGATAGATTGGGTTGTACACATTTTTTTAAGAAATGGCATAAAGTACTGCAATAAAATGGAATAGAGAAACTATCAGGACATATCATGTTTGCTTAGAATAAGTTTTGTTTGTGAACTTTTGTTGCACATATTTGTGTGCTAGGTCATTTGGCAAAATTGATTTCTTCTAATGAGTTACAGTCCCCCAAAAAGTTTGAAAACCTCTGCTTGTCCCTGAGTAATGTCGCTGAGACCTTGAGAGTGACCTGTTTATAGGGTGCTCTCTTCTCCAGCCTGGGGCTCTGCACGACCTCATTTCAGGAGTATTCTGTTCTTCCAGGTCCTACAGGCATGTGGTGGACATGCAACTTTTTGCAGATGGTAATTGGAAGTGACTTTGTGGTCATCTATCTGTCTGGATGCAGCAATCCCAAACTGGTGGCCCATGGGCAGAATCCAGCCTCTCACCGCCCGCTCCGCTCCCCCCCCCCCCCCCCCGCCCCACACACACACACAGCTCTCTTTGTGACCCTGACGTGTAATAATCCTCTAGGACCCAGGAGCTTCTTCTCCTTTAAGTAGGCCAGTCCTGCCAGTTTGGTCCCTGTGGATCGATTTTCCACTGATGTTACCTGCCTGGCCCCTGAAAGTATTTTGTATTGCATCTGTGCTTAAAATGCATAGAATGTTGGATTGGAAAGGAAATTGAGAGATCACAGTGACACCAAATGGGGAGGAAGGGAAAGAGGGAGGGAAGAAGGGAGAAAGGGAAGGAAGGAGGGAGGAAGGGAGGGAGGGAGGGAGGGGAAGATGGTATGGCAGTGGAATGATGGCAAGCTATCCCATCAGCCCTGGGCCTGGCTAGCGGGTCAGATTTCTATGAGGGGAGCCTCTGGTGTGCTGTAGTCACACTGTAGGAGGGTCTTGTGAGAGGATGACTGCAGAGGCCATCATAAAAAGCCCTTGTAGAGCTTTGACCAATGGGATCAGCACTTCAGACACCAGAGAGGACGCTTCCAGGATCCCTCTGCCCTCTGAAAACTGAGGCTGCTTAGGATGGCTTTGAGAATTCCCTGACGTGTGTGACCTACATATCTCCCTTCAGCCTGTCCTTAGGCACACTATCCCTGATCTGAAAAGAAAGGTATTTTCCTGCTGGTCCTGGTGTGGCCAGCATGATGGGACCCTGAGCAACTGCCTCTCCTCATGAAACCTCAGGGCTGCTTCTATAAAGGCAGGAATGTGGATGGCAAGGGGCAGAAGATGCCTTGATGACTACCTGGGGGAACGAGGGAGTCACAAGTAGGTGACATGCCAGCCCTACTCACTGCAGTCACAGCTGCTCTTCAGCTCTAGGCGGGATCACAGCGCCAGTGCCTGTAAGCACCTGGCAGTGCAGGAGGGAAGCCAGCCAGGGGTGAGGCCAGAGGAAGAGGCAGGAACCATGGTGATCTGGAAGGGTTTAAAAACAAACACCAGGCCGCCCAAATAAAGCATGTCTGGGAGCCACATCCAATGGAAGCAGCCCCAGCCGAGGGGATTTCCCTGAATGAGCACCAGGTCATCATGTGTGCATTCCATGCAGAGTTTGCAGTGGAATCAATATAACTAGAGGCCATATCTTCATTTCAAGAAAGGGTTCATGGCTTTAAAAAAAAAAAAAAAAGTGGAAACCTCCAGACGAGATGTTTGCTCTATGCCCTCCACTCTGATACTGAAAACCTGTAAGTCCAGGGGAGCCTGGTGGCAGCTGATGATCTTGGGTTTCCCACAATATATCAGGGCTTGATGGCCTGCCAGGGCCTCAGGAAGCAAACATTGTATAAGTATTAAAACCTCTGGCTCAGAGGCCAAGGGGTGAGTCACTCGTAGCACGAAGACAATCGCTGGCTTCCTGGAGTTCCTCTATTTCCAACATGGTTTCCAGGACCCCAGACGAAACCCAAATAGTATTTTTCAGATAAGCTATAGAGATGCTGGGAAGGGTGCCACATTTCGGGAGTGCTCTGTTCTTCCAGGTCCTACAGGCATGCGGTGGACATGCAACTTTTTGCAGATGGTAATTGGAAGTGACTTTGTGGTCATCTATCTGTCTGGATGCAGCAATCCCAAACTGGTGGCCCATGGGCAGAATCCAGCCTCTCACCTCCCGCTCCGCTCCCCCCCCCTCCCCCCACACACACACAGCTCTCTTTGTGACCCTGACGTGTAATAATCCCAGTGCAAGGCAGCCCTAGTCTCCCTGCTGGGGATGCATGGGCAGGCCCCCTTTCCCCTCAGCCACACTGGGCAGGAGGAGGCCCCCGGAGGAGAGGAGAGAGAGGAGAAAGAAATGAGCTTCTCTTAGACCTACTGATGCCTGTCTGAACCCTAGCTCTAGCATTTATGCGTGTGTGATTTCAGGCCCATGAACTAACCTCTCTGTGGCTCAGCTGCTCCATCTTTAGAGTAGGGATCGTATAGTCTCTGTCCCGTGGGGTTGTTGTAAGAATTAAATGCGGAGATGGGTACAAAGCACTTAGCACAGGGCCTGGCACGTAGCTGTCTCCCGATTCACCTTAGTGGTTTTTAGCTATGCTGACAGCTCCTCCGTGTCCCCGAGTGGGGGCTGTTCCTCAGCCACTCTTGCACAGCACTCGTGCCTATCTGACTTTTAAACCCTTGGCCAAGCGTGGCGGGATGGTATTTTTGAGATGCTCACTGGTAACTGGCATTTCCCGTGCCCACCCCTGTTGCCGCCTCCCCGCTATTCAGTGAGCGAGGCCCCGGGGCTGGGGTGGGCAGCAGAAGCCAGAGACGAGAGGAGTCGCTTCCTGGCTTCTGAGTTTCAAAAGTCTGTGCCCTCGGAACAGGAAGGATTTTTTTACAAAGCTAAATATTCTCAAGACAGCCTCAGTTAGAGGAGGCAGAAAGGGCTCCTTCTGCCCCAGCTAACAGGACGATTCCTGGCCCAGAGGAGGGGAAGAAATGAGACTGGGATCTTTGGAGGCCTTAGGAAGAGGCCCTGTGCCAACACAACCCCAGCGAGCAGCAGAGGGGTGGGGCGGGGTGGGGGCGGGGGGCTGGCTGAAACTGTGTTTCTGCTTGTCTTGAAATAGAAACCTAGTTGAGTTATAAGAAAGAAATGAGGTTTGGGAGTTTTCTTTTACAATCAGGAGATTAATATAGGAATAAGTGAAAAGTTAACTCGGGGACATTATATCTGGACAACTTTCTGAATTTGCAAAAGGAACGACGAAATGCAGTTCCCGTTTTATCAGGCGACTTCACACAAGTGAGGGTACGTCACTGCCGCCACCGGAGGCCCCTCGGGCTTCCTCGCCTGTGACACGGCTGCGGGGAGGGCCCGTTGGGTCTGGCCCAGATCCACGCTGCGAGGGCTGCAGCATGGCAGCTGGCTGTCAGGCAGGAGCAGCCGGCCTGGCCAAGAGCGTGCGGCTCGGACACATGTCCTGACAACACATTTCTGGAGAAGGCAGCAGCGTGAGCCATGTTGCCAGCCACACGCCATGACCGGGGGACAGGCGGGTGGGCCTGGCAGAGCGGCCGTGGAGGAGTTTCTGTTGCGGCAAAGGTTTCACAAGACCGTCTTGGGGTGACAGACTGTGTTACTGACCCGCTGACACGGGAAACCGTGGCCAGGCTGGGACCATCTGTGCAAGGACCCGGGGATTCCTGGGGTGTTCCGACCTCTGCTCTGCGGCAGCTGCCAGCACCTGCAGAGCCCGCCTCCCAGGGGCCAGGCGCGCACACACCTGTCGGGTGTACCTGCCGGAGCCAGGGGAGCTGCTCAAGACTGGGCCTGGGGCGGGGGGGGGGGCAGCCATCCCTGCTTCCTCTTCATCTGCCACAGGTGCTGTTTCCTGGTCTGGACTCTAGTCCCCTCCACTGTTGTTCTTACGTCTTTGTGAAATACACACACACACACACACACACACACACACACACCTTTGTAATCAGTTGGATAATGGATGGATGATTACTGTTGGCATAAAAATTAGATGCCCTTTTAGCCTCCCCAAGCCCACTTCCTCCACAGAGGTAACCACTGTTGGCAATTCTGTGTGGCAGGCAGCGGAGCTCAGTGGGGAGAACGCCGGTTCCAGAGTCAGACTGCCTGGGTTCAGATCCTACCTCTGCCACTGCCTAACCGTGACCTTGGACAAGTGACCTCAGCTTGCTGGGCCTTAGTTTCCTCGTCTGTAAAAAAGGAAATAATAATATCCCCTCGTGAATTATGAAAATTTAATGAGGTGACATATGTAAATTGCTTAGCACAGTTGCTGACGGAGTAACCACACTCCGAATACTATGTCTTATCCTGCCAGACCTTTCCCTATGCATGTACCCCTCTCATTTCTTATTCTCCTTAAACTCTGCTATGCTTCTGAATCCTGAGTCCTGAACCCCAGCTATTCTAATGCTAAACCTCAGCATGGCTCCCCTCTGGTGATGTCGTCTTTTATGAATTCTCTCTCCACCTGTCCATGACCCTGGGGCTCGGTACCAGCCCAGCTCACCCTCTAGGTTTGCCTTGTCTTTCACTGGTTCCCCCTGCACTGAGGGAAGCAGAAATTGTGAGCTCAGATGAATCCCTTCTCTCTTCTGGGCCTCAGCTGTCTCATGTGTGCAGTGAAGCCATTGGACTCATTTTATTCATTCTGTTATTCATTCTGTGTGTACTGAACACTTATTCTATGCCAGGTACTAAGGGCACAGTAGCAAACTTGACAGAAATGGTCCCTGCCCTCGTGTTGATCACAGCCTGGTGTATAGATAACCTCCCGGTCCCCCGCTGCTCTATAAGTCTGGTCTCCAGGTATTCACTGGAGGAACACAGATGTAGTGACACAAAATGACACATGCATGACCCTTAGGGGTTACCAAAAGCAGCTCTCACAGTCTCCCTATCGGAGTTTTCAGAAAACAGATTGCTCACTTAGTGTAAGTGAGCACACATAACAAACACTCGAACTTGTCCTCCTGGAAACAGCAGATGTGCCCAAAATACACCGCCCCAGGATAACATAAATCACAGCCTCTCGTTCCCACAACAGGAAACACCCAATTCACACATTCCTCTGCAGAAGCATGTCAGCCACCCACCTCTGTGGCCCACAGAAACCCACAAACAGAAAGCACGCCGATGGGGAAGAAAGCAGAGGTTACTTAAGGTGGCGAATGGGCTGCAGCCAAGGGTTGTTTTCTTCTTGACAATCACCAAGGAGGGAGAACCAGAAAACCTCTGCCCAAGTTGGACTGCTTCAAAACTGGATCTGACAACGTTCTAGCCATGCTCAGTGGCGAGTGATGGGGGTCACTTAGAAAGGATTCCTATACTGGATTACAAGTGGGAATGCACAGCATAAGAGATCCTTTCACTTAATTACTGCTAATAGTTAAACCCAAGCTACATGCCAAGTAGTGTACTAAGCACTTTTATGTAATCTAAGTAATGTAATACTCCAAATGGTCTGAGTTATTCCCACTGTAGACGGGAGCGAACTGAGATGGGTGCCACACACTTAACTTGCTCAAAGTCACGTGACCAGCAAGGGGGAGGGGAACACAAACCCAGCGCTCCTGACTCCAGCATCCACGCCATTAATCTCGGTGCCTGTGCTTCTCCCCGCTTTCAGTGCAGGGTCCCACATCTCTGTGGCCCTTTCCCAGCAAACAGGACCAGTGTCACGGCCATGATTCAACCCCAAAATCAAACACAAGGTCCCTGTTGGCAACTACCACGTACTCTAATGTACTGACCCCACCCTAACCTTCAGGCAGACAGCGTTCTACCTGTGAGGTGCCTCGATCCACACTGGGGTCTCCTCCTCCTCCTCCTCCGTGTTCAACGCATCCCCGTGAACACACCCAGGGTACTTGGGCTCTAATGAAGTGGTGGGGAAGCTGACGTGACAGCTGCTGCGCCCGCTTGTTTTCCTGGGCGCCCCGGGCGGCTGCGAGCTCATTGCTGAATCCGTTCATTCTCTGCTTGATGTCTCACGGTTCAGCCAGAAGCCCCACAGTTTTTATTACACTTCCAGCCAATTATTCACAGTTGTTATACTGTCTCCAAGTCAGTTTTGTCACTCTTTTAATTATACCCCAGCCTAATATAGGTGCTTCTACCTTTTAAAGACTATTTTAAAGATGACTCTATTAGAATGTGGGAACACTTTTATCTACAAGGTCAAGTGACCCTCCGGGGAGGAAAAGTATTGTGCAGGCATCACATCAGTACAGAGAACGCAACTTAGGTCATGTTTTTATGAGAGAGGAAGCATGCCATTATCTGCTTTTAAAAGTGACTAATAAATCTGATAACATACAGCACAGTTTAAAAGTGAGACCAGTTAATGGTAAGAAGAGAGTGTGGAGGGGGAGAAAGAAGCACAGAAAAGGACTCACAGAGCCAGAATCAATTTTTGTTTGTTTGTATATAGGTATTTATTATTAAAAACACTAGTAAAATTCAGGAAAGATTAACAAATACCTTATGCTGACCAGGAAACACTAGGAATGTGTTGCATATGAATTTATAAATGGGTGATGTTATCTTTACTTATCTATTTTTGTTTTTATTTTATTTTTAATATATTTTGATTATTGATAGTATTACAGATATCTCTCATTTCCTCCCCTTCCTCCCCTCCACCCAGTCCCTACCTCCCTACCGAGGTCTTAACTACCTTATTACCCATGTCCATGGGCTATGTATATAAGTATATTAGAGGCCCGGTGCAAGAAATTCATGCAATTGGGGGAGAGGGGTGGTACCTCAGCCCAGCCTGCACCCTCTCCAATCTGGGACCCCTCGGGGGACATCCCTCTCACAATCAGGGACTGCTGGCTCCTAACCACTCGCCTGCCTGGCTAATTGCCCCTAACCACTGTGCCTGCTGGCCCAATAACCCCCAACTGCCCTCCCCTGCAGACCTGCCCCCCCCCACAACTGCCCTCCTCTGATAGCATGACAGCCCCCTAACTGTTCCCCTTCCTGCCTGATTGATACCTAACCACTCCCCTGCTGGCCCAATCTCCCCCAACTTCCCTCCCCTGCAAGCCTGGTTACCCCAACTTCCCTCCCTTGCTGGCCCCATCACCCCCAACTGCCCTCCCCTTCAGACATAGTCGCCCCAAACTGCCCTCCCCTGCCAGCCATCTTGTGATTATGTGAGGGCAGGCATCTTGTGGCGACATGGGGTGACCATCTTGTGACATTATGGTTTGAGGGTCAATTTGCATATCACCTCTTTATTATACAGGGTAATTTCTTCGGTTTATCTCTTCTTGTCCCCCTATTTTTTAATTTTAATGTTGACATTGCAGTAGTCCCCTTTCTCTCCTTCCCCCATTTGCCCACCTCCAACCTCCCTCATCTCCCCATTCCTTGGCTTTTACCAAATTATTGTCTGTGTCCATGGTTATGCATATTTGTTCTTTAGTTATTTCCTTTACCTTTTTTATCCAGTCACCCCATCCCCGACCCTTGGGCACTGGCCAGTCTATTCCACATATTCATGCTTCTGGTTCCATTTTTTAATTGGAGGGAATTTTACAAATCATGTGTCCAAGTTCCTCAGTGACTACAGAGGGAATTAGGGCCAGGAGAAGTCAGATAATTTTCCCACAATTATAAAGCTAGGTATCCGCAGAGAGGGAATTAGAACCCAGGTTTCCCCCAGCTCTGTCTATGAGAGAGAAACACAGGAGATGAAGAACAGGGTGAAGGAGGAACAGCAGGTGAGGGAACTGGATACTGGATTGTTCAACACACGGGTCCTTTTACCTCACCAGCAGGCCATCGCCCCTCCCCTTCAAATCTGTTGTGCTCCAACAATTTTAACATTTGGGAAAAGCCGAAACCAGTTTGGCTCAGTGGATTGAGCGTCGGTCTGCAAACTGGAAGGTCCCGGGTTCGATTCCGGTCAAGGGCATGTACATTGGTTGCGGGCACATCCCCGGTAGGGGGTGTGCAAGAGGCAGCTGGTCGATGTCTCTCTCTCATCCATGTTTCTAACTCTCTGTCCCTCTACCTTCCTCTCTGTGAAAAATCAATGAAATATATTTTTTTTAAAAAACATTTGGGAAAAGCTTTACTAGCAAATTTAATTATGGAATTAAACTATATTTGCTTTTAGAATGCTAAAGACTTGGTATGTGTGTAAAAGAGGACTTAGTGTTTCAGACCCTTAATTTTTTATCTCGAAGGCATTGACTAGCTAATTTTCTGTCTTAAAAAATTATACTGACAGCCATCGCCAACTGATTTTCTTGCTTTTATTTTTGGAAAGATTAAGATTGTTCACTCCTGCAGTGCCTGAAAATCTGTGATTTTTCTTTTTTTAAATCAGTATTTATTTCACTGCTCATAATCTTTTGTTTCCAAATCTTTTGTTTCCAAATGTGTGTGTAATGCTTCCTACTGCAAATTATTTTTTAAATACATCTTTAAAACTCTTTAGGGATAAAACACACACACACACACACACACACACACACACACACACACACATAAATAAAACATGATTTAAGTCTGAGGTGGTATTCCTGAATTAACTTGCACATGTTATTTTTGTATAAATAGAATTCAACCAGGTTTCAGGTTCTGTCCCCTCTCGATGCCTGGTATTCCATTTGTGAAGCTATGAGGCTTCAGTTTCTACTATGGCAGCCACTAGCCACCTATGGCTATTTAAATGTAAGTTTATATTAATTAAGATCTAATTTAATTTAAGATTAAGTACCTCAGTCACACTGGCTATATTTCAAGTGCCCAATGGCCACATAGGGCTAGCGATTATTATATTAGACCACACAGATATAGAACATTTATTTCCATAACTTGGGAAGGTCTATTGGCCAGCACCGCTTAAGGACTAGTAACTGGGAATGTCTCTCCCGCATGCCCTTTATTGGCCAAATAACATTAAACAGAAGCCAGAGATTCCCTGCACACGTGTCAGAAACATCACATGACTTATGTGTCTAAACTTTTTAACTTTGTGGATTATTTCACAAGTAAGCAGAGTTAGTGTCCTTTGAGGCCATAGTTCCTAACACATGAAGCAGTTCAAAAATTCATGTGTAAGTCAATTTAGAATAAAAAAGACATGTGCCATAAGACAAATGTTATAAATCATGTGACTTTCTGACAGGGTCAGACCTGCATCACCACCATTTGTCCACCATCCAGAACTGAAATATCATTGCTGACATGTACACAGAAGAAATTGTTTAACATTGAAGTTGGGACTCAAAAGAACTGTTGGCCCAGAAAGAAACTCACTACAGATGGATTCATTTGCCTCAGCATAACCATTATGGCTTGTCTCATTTTTTGTTCTTATATATATGCATTTCTAGTATCACATGATCTCACTCATCTATGGGAAATAATGAACAACATAAACTGATTAACAAAAACAGACCCAGAGACAGGGAAGCATCGATCAGACTGTCAGGCCTCAGAGGGAGGGTAAGGGTGAGGGGGAGAGATCAACCAAAGGACTTGTGTGCATGCATATAAGCCTAACCGGTGGTCACAGACAACAGGGGGGTGGGGGCATGCATGGGGAAGGGTTTAGGATGAGAATGGGGGGATGAGGACAAATATGTAATACCTTAATCAATAAAGAAATTTTTAAAAGTACTGAAATTTTTTTAAAATCAGTAGAAATAATAACAAGCAGAAAATCAACAATAAAATGTTAGTGTTTCAGGGTAGGGGGTTATAGATCTGTGGGAAGAAATATATCCTCCATACATACCTCCACACACAGAGAATAAGATTAGGTTGCTGATTTAATTAACCAAGGATACAAAATCTTCCTGGAAATGAGGTGGCTTCCAGGATCAGATGTGGCATAGCTTCCCTGGGCCACCAGAGTTCTATCTGTACTGTCTGGATAAGGAAAGGTCTTCACACATCTTAAAGCTCAAATCTTGCTACACTGCTGCCCTTTTATAATCACAGCTTACATCAGCAATCTGGAAGAACTCACACCAGCGAAGCATGCATTTCTGTTCATGGGACTTTGTACAAGATTCAGACAGTTGTGGATGTCCAGCCACAGTCAGCATCACCAAAGCAGCAACCTCATCCTGAGAGATGCAATGAAGTCAAGGCAGGGGGCACCATCAGTAAATGGCCCCAGAAAGCCCATTTTCCCAATCCGTCTCCTCACTCTGATTTTTTGCCTTCTTATCTAAGTTGTTCAAAGACTGGGTTATTACTGAAAACCACGATCACAAATTCATTTCCCCAGAAAATCAAACAGGAAAAATCTAATTAATCTTGTAACTTGGTTCCTGAGAAATAAGATAGGTTAAGTTAGAAGAAGTAGATGAAAATTTGTGCAGTGATTCTGGCGAGACTTGTGGATATTTCTAGAGCTCTAATCATTGGGGAAGATTATACTATTTGTTGTTATTTTCAGACTTGTAGCTTTGTTTCCCTCAGCAACAGCAGATCACCACACTGCTCATATAAACAAAGCCATATTTTTTCACAAACTAGGGACAGAGGGAAGAATGAAATATTTTCCAAGGATGTGGAACAGGAGGAGAAGAAAAGGAGATGGGACTAAAGAGAATGTTTATGGACATTCTGGGGAGGAAGGAAGAATTGCACTGAGCTGTGGGGAGAATATGATGGTCATGATGTACTTTTTGATATGCTTTATTGTATTAATCCATTTAATAAGTTAACTTGTGATTTAGTTAACTAGCTAAATTTAATTTGTGTCTTAAATTAAAAACAGGAAAGAGTTGACTAAGAGGCATGGATTCCATAAAAGAAAGACTGTAAAGGTATTATTCTCTCACCTCAGATAGCAAAGTTATCAGAAGTAACCATCAGGGCTAAGGAGGTAGCTCTTTGCCCTACAGAACAGGTATGATTCAGGATCCCTTTAAGTAGAAGATAATCAAAAGCCCTGCTTTCCTGTTCTATGTCTTTAAAAAGAGGAGGGTGGGTTATAGAGATAATCTTTGAAAATCTGAAGAAAGCTATAGGAAAATGTACATAACACCAAATTTTATATTTAATTAGCAAGAAGTATTAAACCCAGGTGAATTAGTCAGGATATACTGCAGCAACAAGAAATCTTATAGGCTATACAGTGTTTCCCAAAGTGTGGTATGCTTACCCCCAGGGGTACGGGAAGAGTTTGGTGGGGGAACGCGTTGCACTGGAGTTTGGTGGGGATATGCACTGCACCGTGCTTAGCTGCGCCTAATTCTACATTCTCATGAGTCAAGTCAAGACAGTCTTGTGAGGTGTGAGATGGTCAGGTGTGCAAATAAATGTTATTTATAATATAACTTTTATTTATATTTTATTATGAATAATTTTATTTTTTGTTTATTATTATTTTGTGTATGTACCCCAAAAAAAGAAAAAATAAATATATTTTGATTGTTATTAAAATACATCCATTTTTTTCTGACGAGGGGTACTCAGGGGTACTATGAAAATTATAGAAGGGGTACACATATGTCAAAAGTTTGGGAAACACTGGGCTATAACCACAAACCATGTTTCCTTGCTCTTGGTAGTTGATCATCCTGGGTTAGACTGCTAAATCAGGGATCTAACCTGACATCTCCCTACACACCAAATGGAGTATCATTGGGTGCTGGGCTATGGGGAGTGCAACATGGCAGGTCACATAGTGGCATGTAGGGCTTTTGGTTAGCAGTGACAGGCAATTCCCATTTACATTTCATTGCCAAGCAAGTCATCATGTGCAACCCTTCACGTGCCTAGAATAACAGATTCAAATTTCAGTGAGCAGACGTAACAACTATCACACTAGGTACAGAACCCCTGAACTAGGTGATCTCTAAGTTCCTTGGCAATTCAAGGTTCCTGTAAATCAGAGTAACTTATAATATGCTTATTCAGAGTTTAGCCAGTGAGTCAATGTGTCTAAATGATAGACACCAAGAAGGGATTGAGAAGTACAAGTTTGGTAGCAACAAAATAGTCACAGGGATGTAAAGTACAGCATAAGGAGTGTAGTCAATACTACTGTAAATTATGTATTGCCAAGTGTGTATCAGAATTATCAGGTAGATTACTTTGTAGATTATATAAATGTCAAACCAGTATTCTGTACATCTGAAATGAATATAATATTGAATGCAAAAAAAAAAAAAAACAATCAGTAAGGCACCCAGATCTCATCCCTAATTTTTGTCCTTGCTTCCGACTTAGGACCAACTAGATAGAGTCAAACGTGCACCCTTAACCAGTCACATAGGACACCCTACTTCTACGTGGCCTCCTAGAACTTCCCCAGGCCCACAGCCACCAGTCAGGAAAACCTGGATCTTTCCCTTTCCCACTTATCTGCCCGCCTTTGAGTCTCTACCAAAATGCCAGTGATGGGGGCTGACTCCCTTACTATAGCGACCTTTGAATAAATAGCCTTTGCTTTCCTATTAATTAATTTTAAAGAGACACCAATTTCCCTTCAATCAGATCATCTTTATAACCAGGACAAAAGTGAGCCTTGCCCTAATAGAGAATGAGCAGAAGTTTGGGGACTTTTCCACTTTGAGTGAGAATGAAGTAACAGTGATCCTTTCATGGTGCCACTGGGGTCTTCCTATAGAAGAGAAAACTCGGTTCCTCACTAGCACAGTTATTCCAACAGTTTACACATTATGAGGTTGGAACTGACAGCTGCTAATATCTCTCCCAACCCTGATACTTCGAGTTCTAGGCAGGTGCCTACTGTGATTAAATCTCAGGAGAGCAGATTTTAGAATGGTCAAGCAAAGTCTACCCCAGGGAAGGGAGATTTAGAAAAGTAGCCATCTGCCGAAACCAGTTTGGCTCAGTGGATAGAGTGTCGGCTTACGGACTGAAAGGTCCCGGGTTCAATTCCAGTCAAGGGCACATACTATGGCTGCGGGCACATCCCCATTGGGGGTGTGCAAGAGGCAGCTGGTCGATGTTTCTCTCTCATTGACGTTTCTAACTCTCTATCTCTCTCAATTCCTCTCTGTGTAAAATCAATAAAATATATTTTAAAAAAAGAAAAGAAAAAGAAAAGTAGCCATGAGAAGGCCAAAGCAAGAGAACAACAGACTCGATAGGCTAGTAGAGCTCTTGAACACCGAACACCTTTAAATGCTGTGCACTGAGCCCCAACCCCCAGTGACTTCAGCCCCTTCAAATCTCCATCACCTCTTTTTTCTCAGTTATGCAATTTTGACATTTTCTCAATGTTATGAAAGTGCTGTTCAAAGGCATCTTTAAAATGAGTCCCCTTGTCAACCTCCTTCCAACTAGACTGCCTCCTTTTGTGCCTCTTTTATAGACAGTCTGTGCCACCACTGACCACACCCATTTTCTAGATGTGAAAACAGAGGCACAAGAGGGGATGTAACTTGCTTAACAAAAAGGCCCATTGTCAGCTACCATCTCTTCGTGACTCTTGAGACAATTGCAAGCCCTAAATTCCTTTTGAGAAGTTTGGGGCCCGGCTTTGATCCAGAGATCACCCTAAAATGGTATTTCTGGATTATTTAACTTAAAATACTTTACTTCCTCTTTTATTTTTCTTCATTTGTGAATTTGGCCTCTTTTGTTGCAAGAAAAGTTTGTGCTCACTCATGCCTGAGTCTTTGCCTGCCTAAGATCTAGATTTATGGACTCCCATCTTAATGCCACTCCCCTTCTAATGATGCCTGAGATGGCATATTCAGCCTGATGATGTACTGAAGGTACTTTGCTCAGCATTTGCACCCTTTCTGCTTTGTCTTCCAGTTAAGATTATAATGACGTCTTATGGCAGACTTTGTAAAGAATGAGAGCCTTATGGATGGTGATCACTTTGTTTCTTCCCACAGTTCCTTATCAACAGAATCCTTACAATCCCCGGGGCAGCTCCAACGCCATCCAGTGCTACCGATGTGGAGACACCTGCAAAGGGGAAGTGGTTCGAGTCCACAATAACCACTTCCACATCAGATGCTTCACCTGTCAAGGTAGGAGGTCCAATTTCCCAGCTTCCTTCTCAGATTCCTGGCCCTGCTCCCATCCCAGGGACATGCCACAGAGGTAGGCAAAACAAATACAGGCAAGAGAGAGAGAGAGAGAGAGAGAGAGAGACTTAAAGAGACTTCCCTCAAGCCTGTTATGATAATTCTCCCTTAAGCAGTATGGAGTGAAGAGAGAGGGTAGCGGTGGGAAGTGCTGGGAGATATGAGGGAGAGAGAGGGAGTCTGGTGACCCCAGAATGATAGTGCTGACCAGAAGGAAAAAGGCAACCCTGCAAGCTTACCTTACACCTCTTAAAAAAGTCCTGCCCTGTGCCTAACAATCCATTTGAGAGTGAAGAAAAAGCAAGCTGTCCTAGCTAAAATTCAACATGGCTCTGAGGTGAACATTTATTCTACGACAGTGTGAAGAACTGCATTAATGTGACTGATACTTCCTGAGGAGTCACTCCACACCACTGACGTATATTGAATTTAAGGTCAATTAAAACCTCCAGATCCTTTCATTCTGGTAACTGCTTCCAACCTCAGCCTCATGTATCTGAGACTGACTTCCCTGCCACTGAGGAAAATCCGGGATTTCTTTCCTTGGGACCTAACTGAATTCAGCACTGAGCAAACAAATTAAATATTCCTCCATTTGTTTATGGAAGCATAAATGGAATGTATTTTAATTGATGTGATTTAAATTTTATATTGAGAATTTTCAGACCCCTTTAATGCAAGTTGACCTGCAAGAATATCTTGGTGAGTGACCATTTTTATATCACCAGAGCTTGAGGTAGGACAAAGTTATTAGAATTGTTATAAGGAGGTTTGAACTATGACTCTGCAATTATAGTTTTAAGAGAATGTATCTGTTGTCTTTTATTTATACCAAAATTCAGTCATTTAAAACAATCTTTTAGCTCATGATTCTCTGGGTTAACTGGGCTGAGCTGGCTCCGCTTATCTCTACCTGCCTCATCATGACGACGTGGTGGGTCAGCTGGCTGTGTTGGCAGTCTGTTGACCTAAGTGGCTCCATATGGCTCTTCATCCTCCAGCTGCTTGGCTTGGACTCATTTGCATGGTGGTCTCAGAATTCAAGTGCAATCAGCAAGACCTTTTCAAGTCTCAGCTTCTGTCACACTTTTTTAGTGTCCTATTGGCTAAAGCAAGTCAAATGGCCAACCCAGATTCAAGATTATGGAGAAATACTGGGGGGAGGGGAAAAGCGAGGTGGATAAGGATGGGGGTGGGGAGGAGGGGTAAATGGTAATGAACAGAGAATTGACTTGGGGTGGTGAACACACAATACAATGTACAGATCCTGTGTTGTAGAATTGTGCACCTGAAACCTGTATAAATGTGTTAACTAGTAGGAAAACAATAATAATACATAAGTAAATGTGTTTTTAAAAATCACTGAAAAATAAACATTGCCTTTTCTGGGTGGATCTTCAGATCAGATTTCTAGGGTATGAATGCACAGAAGGGAAGAATTTGGCCATTTTGACGTCTGTCGCAGGGAGATGGTAGAATCTTTTTTAATGAGGACTCTAAGGAGGAAGAAAGGAGTATCATTGTCAATGTCAACTTGCTTAGTTAGAGATGAAACAAATGAGAGGATTTTGTTTCCAGGGATTAGTTACACTAAATAACCTTCTCATTTGAAAAATCTAAAATCTCTATGAATTTCTTTTACAACTTTTTTTTAATACACACTACTGTGCTGACATGAAAGGAAGAGGTGAGAAGCAAAAATAAAAGCAGGAATCCTGCAGGGACTGCCAATGCTAGGTTTAATCCTGACGGTTTATGCTAAACCTGGGAGACCTTGAGCTTTTACTGTCGTGGCTATGTGGATCGTGGAGAGCAGGAGGCGAAGCCTGGAGCCCGGCCAAAGCAGGAATCTAATAGGAGGCCTGAGATTTCCCCTTCCAAAGGTCTCACTCTCAAGGTCTAGATGGATGAGAAATAAACTGGCTGTGGAGAAGGAGACAATACTGAGACACAGCTGTACCAACTTTGGCACTGGGTAGAAGAGAATAAAACTTGTATCAAAATGTCTGTCCACATTCCACCCTATGTTGTGTGTGGATACCTCACAGGTGGAGAAACTAAAGAAAAGCAAGGGAACAACAACTTACATTTTGGGATAATGTGGGAAAGAGATGCTTTAGGGAGAGGCAAACAGGCTCCCAAGGTGCTGGTCATGCTCTGTTTTATAAACTTGGCAGCAGATACCTAGGAGTGAATTTTATTTTTTCTTCTTTAAATGGTACATACATATTTTATACATTTTCTGCATGCATAATGTAGTATTTCATAATTTAAATATTTTAAGTAATGAGCTAGATCACCCTCAGGGGCCAGTCCAATGCTTTGATTTTGAAATTTTATATAACTCAGCCTTATTTGAAAAGTTGAAAATCAAAAGAATTATATGCCAGAATCCTGGACTCTCAGATCTGGATGTGTCCTCAGTTACCACCTAACCACCTCATTTTACAAATGAGGCAGCTGAGCTCCAGAGAGGTGAGGCCACTTTTTCAAAGTCACATCTGAGTGGTAGAATAGGAACATGGGCAGTGATCCACAAAACAGTACATGTTCCACCGAAACGTGCCCAGGCTGTGTGCAAATCCTCCTCCTAGGCTCTGTATTCACAGAGAGCATTCATTCTCCATTTTCTCAACACATTTCTAACTTTTTTTTAAATATATATTTTATTGATATTTTTTATAGAGAGGAAGGGAGAGAGCTAGAGAGCTAGAAACGTCGATGAGAGAGAAACATCGACCAGGTGCCTCTTGCACACCCCCTACCAGGGATGTGCCCACAACCAAGGTACATGCCCTTGACCGGAATCGAACCTGGGACCTTTCAGTCCGCAGACTGACGCTCTACCACTGAGCCAAACCGGTTTCGGCCATTTCTAACTTTTCATATTCTGTCCATTGTCAAAGCATTTGAGCTGCTTCTCTTTAAAATTAAGATATATATATATATATATATATATATATATATATATATATAGAGAGAGAGAGAGAGAGAGAGAGAGAGAGAGAGAGAGAAACATCCATGATGAGAGAGAATCAATGATTGGCTGCCTCCTGCAGGCCCCACACTGGGGATCAGCCCACAACCCAGGCATGTGCCCTTGACCAGAATCGAATCTGGGACTCTTCAGTCCGCAGGCTGATGCTCTATCCACTGAGCCAAACAGGCCAGGGCAAAATTTTATATTTTCGATTCCCGGAATAATAATGACTTTCCTGGGTATGCTGGTTCCACATCAGTCCTGCACTACAGACCCTCTGCGGGGCCTCCCCAGAGACCCCTGTTGTGGGCCAGCTCGCCTCGCATCCCCATGCTCCCCACTGTACTTCCAGGAGCCCCTGAGATTCTTATCAGCCTTAGCATCCTTTCTACCAAAAACTTCCTCCTTTAGCTCCTTGGGGGAAAAGAAGGAACTCATTGTTCTAAGTTTTCTCGTGGCCTCCTGGTTCTCTCCGCTGGGAGAGGTGACTCCGGGGGCGGAGCTGACAGGGGAAACAACAGAGAGAAAAGAAGGGAAAAAACAGGAGCTGTTTCCAATGAGGTCGTAAGCCATGACCTAACTAATTCCACAGCCATGAAGTCAATCGATCGGCCACCTGCACACCTCAGAACAGCCTGTACTCTGGCCTTGCCTGCCCTCCGGGCCCGGCACTGTTTGATGTGATGAATTTTCATGAAGCCTGATGGAAGAAGAACCCTTCCCCACCAGCTCACCTTCACCACCACCTCCACCCCCTCACCCTGCTTCTCCACAGGGGTGTGCTTCAGGGCCGCCAGCTCTACCTCACACCGAGTTTATTTAAAATGTTGAGGCTGATCGTGAACCCTGAAGGAAGCTCTCCTTCTCCCTGGACTCACAGGATGGTAGTCAAAGAAAAGCTCAGGTCATTTTACATATAAGTAAACTGAGGCTCCAGACAAGAGAGGGCCAAGTTCATTGTCACTCAGAGAGGTAGTGGCAGGACAAGACCAAAGCCCAGGAGGCCTGACTCCCAGACCAGCATGTCTCCTGCTGTGCTGCCCTGGCCCCTGGTGCTGTGCCAGCTGGGGCTGCCCCCCTCACTCTCCCTGGCCCCGTAAGCCTGCCTCTGGCCTGCAAGGTGAGCAAACACTTGCGAAATGTTTCTGGCATCCACCTGGAATTCGCTCCTATTTTAACCTGGCTGCTTTTGCAGAACAGCTTTCCTTATTCAAGATGGGGTGGTATTTACTGGGGTGATGTCACCCTGTCCAAGCCAGGTCCTCACACTTACAGGCTTGGAAACTCTGTCTCATTGGTTTCCCCACTATTGGCCACACTTGAGAAAGTTGACTCATGCTAATAAAATCCTCAGGAAACCAATGCAGAAAACCGGAGTGCCTGTTTATTAACGTAAACAAGAGCTGTAACTCCCCATTGTTCTAGTGCAGTGGTCGGCAAACCGTGGCTCTCGAGCCACATGCGGCTCTTTGGCCCCTTGAGTGTGGCTCTTCCACAATACCATGGCCTGGGTGAATCTATTTTGAAGAAGTGCCATAGAAGAAGTGCAAGTTAAAAAAAAAAATTGGCTCTCAAAAGAAATTTCAATCGTGTACTGTTGATATTTGGCTCTGTTGACTAATGCGTTTGCCAACCACTGTGCATGTTACTCTAACCAGTCACTTCTCTCCCAAAGGCAATCTAGGTAGAAAGTCAAATGATCAGACAGCTGCTTGGTGAATGTACTCAGAATAAGGGAGCTGGTCTGAGGGTTTGAATGGACTCTCTAGAGGCCTCTGATTGCTGACCAGCCCCTTTCTGGCTGGCCTATCCTTGCTTTATTATTTTTTGAAATATATTTTTATTGATCTCAGAGAGGAATGGAACCCGGAACCTTCAGTCTGCAGGCCGATGCTCTATCCACTGAGCCAAACCAGCCAGGGCCCATCCTTGCTTTAGCTGGATCAATACATCAGAAGTTCTGATAGTCCTGAGAGCCATTCAATGTCTTAGAAGAAACTTTGCCTCTTTCTGCTCTGGCCATTATATATTGATTTCATAACTCCACTCTCAAGGAAATCTCATTTCCCACCTTTCTATATTCTTTCAAGGAAGAGTCACATGTGATTCAGTTGTTCAGTTGTTCAGATACCTATGATTATATCCACCTACTCTTCTGTTCTCTGTTGTATACATCTTCATATTGTCCAAAAGGACATCCCCAAAACCTAATGAAATGCCTCATAAAATCATGTTGCCTCTCTATTCAAAAGCTACCAAGACAATTGACCATTTTTGCAACTCAGTAATGAAGAATCATTACATCTTCTCTCTACTTTTTGTATATGTCTATGTTGGGGTTTTTTTTAATAACTTCTTTATGTTTTTAAAAACTAAAGGAAAAACAATTCCTAGCTTCTTAGTATAGCACAAAGCTAGACCTGGGCCCTCCTTCAACCGGCCTGTCAATATTTCCACGTAGTACTGCCCTCCAATCCCTGAAAACACCACTCCTTCCCCAGCCCTATCTCCACACAAATATCACTTGCAACTTCCTGCCTCTATGCTTCAGCTTATTCTGTTCCTCAAAGTTCAACGTAAGAGCTGCTTCCTGCCAAAACCGGTTTGGCTCAGTGGTAGAGCATTGGTCTGCGGACTGAAAGGTCCCAGGTTCGATTCCGGTCAAGGGCATGTACACTGGTTGTGGGCACATCCCCGGTGGGGTGTGTGCAAGAGGCAGCTGGTTGATGTTTCTATCTCATCGACGTTTCTAGCTTTCTATCTCTCTCCCTTCCTCTCTGTAAAATATCAATAAAATATATATATTTTTAAAAGAGCTGCTTCCTCCAAGAAGCCTCCCCCACTGATTGTGCTCCCACTCACAGAATGTTCTATCTGCACCAGCCCATGGCCTGCCACCATGACTTATGTTCAGTATGATCTTCCTCTACACACATTATGAGCTCTTCACAGTTTGGGGATTGCGTTTATCATTCATGCCTGGAAACAGATGCACCCTTTTTGGCTGTGATGAGGACAGATTATAATCTTCAAATCATCCATCCCACTGCCATTGTAAATTGAGTCCGTTTTGGGATTCGGAGTGCATGGTCCCCATACCTAAAACACCTAGCCCAGAGTCATGCTTATAAGAAGTGCCCCGGAATTTTATAACTGAATGATTCTTTATCAAATTCATGATGCATCAGCACGTAGCACAGCGTGAGCCACATGGCCTTACATTTTCATTCACTGTTGAGAGGATTGTATAACATTGGTGGACTCAGTCGGGTGCACCAGATCACCTGGGGAGTGTGTTAAAACGCTGATCCCAGGCCCAGCCCTTGGGAGTCTGATTCAAGCCCAAGCATCTGCATTTTAAGAAGCCCAACAGGTGATCCTGATGTGAGTGGTCTTCAGACCATACTTTAAGGAAAATGGCCCCAAAGACTCATGAGTCTAATATGCCACCATTTTTTAAAATATATTTTATTGATTTTTTACGGAGAGGAAAGGAGAGGGACAGAGAGCTAGAAATATCAATGAGAGAGAAACATCGACCAGCTGTCTCCTGCACACTCCCTACTGGGGATGTGCCCGCAACCAATGTACATGCCCTTGACCGGAATCTAACCTGGGACCTTTCAGTCCGCAGGCCGACGCTCTATGCACTGAGCCAAACCGGTTTCGGCTGTGCCACCATTCTTTGGTCATTCATGACCAAACCAGATACTGGCCTGTTCTCCAACAAGACCCTCATGCTTGCAGACCTTCCCTGGACTCACTCTGCTCTTCTTTCCCTCCTGTTTCCTCAAGTGTGTGGCTGCGGCCTGGCCCAGTCGGGCTTCTTCTTCAAGAACCAGGAGTACATCTGCACCCAGGACTACCAGCAGCTCTATGGCACCCGCTGCGACAGCTGCCGGGACTTTATCACCGGCGAGGTCATCTCCGCCCTGGGCCGCACCTACCACCCCAAGTGCTTCGTGTGTAGCTTGTGCAGGTGAGCGGGAGGCCGGATCCTCTGCTGAGCCCCCAGGGAAGGGAAGTAACGGTCTTTCCCGGGCAGTTCTGGGGCTTCCTGGGCTTTAGGCTGGACACTTTGGTTTCTAGAATCTCAGGGGTGGAAGGATCTGATATCCCAGTGGTTTTCAAACCTTTTAACAGCTGAACCCTTTCTGCCAAATGTGATCTAATATAAAACACTACTTTGTCCTGCAATGAAGACAGTGAGGACCTGAGCCCCCACACAGCCTCTCATTTCCCATCAAAAGGCCCAAAGGAACCACTGAGTTCCTTAACCTCGGTACTCAGTTTGGAAGCCGTGCATCTGGTCGCGCTCCCACACTCAGCACCTGTGCTACAGGGATATCTGTGTATAGCCTTCCTCCAGGATCCTGGCAAGTGACCCCGCTCCCTAAGCCTCAACTTCTCCATCAGTAAAATGGGCATCAAAACCATTCCAACCTCGTTGGATTTTCATGAAGATCAATGAGATGAGGCATCCAAAGACCTTAGCTCAGTGACTGAGACATAATTGTGTCCGCAATTAACAATATTAATATTATTACTTTCATTATCATCATGATAATCATAGCCTCTCAGGGTATCTCATAGGTGAAGGAAATCTCACTCCTTCTCTCCTTCCCATTCCCAGCATCCCAATCACTTGTTAACTTAATAAGTGCACATTAAGGGTCCACTGTATGCCAAGTACCACATTAAGGAGATTAAAAAAAAAAAAAAACTCAACCCTGACCACAAATATGTTATCATGTAATGGACTATTCTGATTAAGCTATAAGTATATATATATATATATATGCATTTTTAAACTGGGAAATGAGTTTATAGATTAACTAGTAGCTCTAAGCAAGAATCTGTGCACTAGTAGATCACTGCCACCCTCCTGTAGCTCTCCACCCTCTACCCTGCCCTCCTGTAGCTCTCCACCGCCCGCTTGTAGTTAGATGCCTCACCCTCCTGCATTTACACATCCGTGACCTGGTCATTACACGGTCAGTTGTTACACTTCACAGCATAATGAATAATTACCATATTCTTCTCTTATTATATAGGGTTATCCTCCCCATAAAATAACCACTTGCTAGTTACCAATAAGGGTTTTTTATTGAGATCAATGACAGTGTGAAAGAAGTAGAATTCATTCATCCTTTATCTCTTAAAACCTGGGCCCTGGGTTCTGGATTCCCAGACCCAGCAGAGGTTAGCACAGTAGGGTCCATACAGTATAAAATTTTGTCAAGTGCCATAGAGATGTGGTACCTCCCCAAGGTCACATGGCATGTCCCTTTACCATGAGTCAATGTCTGGACTATGCAAATGCTGCTCCCCAACTCTTGCCCCCAGGACACTCTCCATCATCCCACACTGCTTACACAAGGGCAGTGGAGCCACTGGCAGCCTATGTCAGGAGCTACGCTCAGAGTCTGTGTTGACGAGTATCCAAAACCAGATGCAAGAGGAGCTGGGTGGTGGGATGGACAGTGTGGGGTACTGGATGCACTGTATACTTAGTTAGGGAGGACGGCCATGTACAAGCTTGAGAACTCGGAGCTGCAGGACTCAAACTGCACAGATGAGAACTCAGAGCTGCGGGAGGAAGAGGTTGTTTGTGGACTCCTAAAGGTCCCGGATGGTAAGTTCAGCAGCTTAATGAGTTCTCTTAGACATGCAAGGATAAATCAAGTTGGGATGCAAACAATCCTTCCAGAAAGGACAAACTCAAGGAGGAGTTACTAACCACTTCATTCACCTGATAAGAAAGGTATGCTTAACCAAGTGTCATGACTCTCCCCATGTTGAAATGATGTAACTAGCCCAAGTGGGCTTCCAATTCTGGCCCTGGCCCTAACTGAGTGGTTTAGTCAGCCTGACCCCATGAGCAGTGCTTGAATCTATCTGGTGCTCTAAAGGCAAGCTGTGTGTGTTACCAAAGAGCTCTGAGGACGTGTGCTGTCAGAGCACCAGCAGACACAGAACCCCTCCAGAGAAGAGGTATTGACTCTCTCCCTCGCCCCCTTGCAGGAAGCCTTTCCCCATTGGAGACAAAGTGACCTTCAGCGGGAAGGAGTGTGTGTGTCAGACGTGCTCCCAGTCCATGACCAGCAGTAAACCCATCAAGATCCGCGGACCAAGCCGTGAGTTCTCCCCACTGGGCACCTACCTCCCTGTCTCCCGGGGCTCCCCTGTCTCAGCTCCATTTATGGCTTCTGCAGGCCTAGAGAGAAGTGTAGGAGGTTCCCACCCGGGAGGACTTCTGAATCATGACCCAGTTGGCATGTGGCCCAGACTGACAAGCTTCCCTAAGCACAAATGCAGGGACAGCAGCTGCCTGGCTATACACAGTGATGGTCTTTGCCATCGGATGGGCTTTTCCGGGATGAGCTGGGCTCCTGATCTTATCTCCCCTCTGCATCCACCTAACAAGGGCGCCCCAATGAAGCTGACCAAGTGTTTTGCTGCCAGCGGTTCTCCGTTTTTACAGGCCCCACTAAAAGGGAATTCTCAGACATGTCTTACAAAAGAGAACATGTGGGAGTGAGCCACAAGGGCTGTGCTGGTGTCTCTTAGGGTGCGTTCTGTGCACTGCTGCATCAGCACCACCGCAGAACTGGGAAAAACACAGTTCCAGGCCCACCTTGGACTTATGGGAAGGAACCTGGAAATCTTCCTTCTTAATAAGCATCCTGGGTGATTCATTCTCTGTTCATAAGATTGAAGATCACCATCTAGGGATGAAGAGGACATCTGCCATGCTATGGCAAACGTCATATTTTATCACTAAACCACAGATTCATGGGAGGGGAATGAAGGATCAAGAGTGTACCTTGGAAGAGTCATTATAATTTGTGGGCTGTCCATTCCACTCAAGTGTGTCTGGCAGTAAGAAGTCTAACTCACTGTTCCCAGACACCGCTGTCAGGCTGCTGACATATACACAGGGATCCGGCACCTCTGGGTCTCAGTAAACCACACCAGGCTCCAGTATTCCTTCATGCTACGTGACACTCACTGTCCTTGTCGGCAGAATCAATGAAAACCCATTAGCTTCCTGTGCTGCATCACTGTGCTGGTGCAGGGGGCTGTCAGCCATAGCAGCAGCAGAGTCAGCACGCTAGGGCTACATCCTGCTGAGGTGGGTGAGCACACAACACCCAAGTCAGCAGGGTCAGCTCCCAGGGGCTCCATTAGGTTCCTCCCAAGGTGGTGAGCTGGAGAGAAAGACCATAGGAAGGCTCCCTCCCTCGCCCTTCCCTCCTTTCAGTCAAATTGGATCTGTTTGTAGGATCAACAACCCTTCCCAAGAACAGTCTGTTGCTCTGAGCAGGTTTCTTCCATCTCAGGGTAGCTGAGTGCACACTCTATGATCTTTCATAACTCTTTGAAAGCATCATGCAGAATAGCAGCAAGGCCAGAATGCTGGGATGCAGGACCATAGCCCTGTGACTGGTGCTGCTGAAGTACCTAGAGGCCAGTGGGACCACTTGTGAGGCAGTAGAGAGAAGGGAGCTGAGAGTCAGCCTTCTGCATGATGCAAAGCAGTTATGTAGCCTCCCTGGATCTCAGTTTACCCAGCTTTGTAGAATGCAAATGTATTAATGCACAGGAATCAGACTAACATACATCATAGTGTGTAAAGTGCTCTCTCATATAATGTGAGGTATGCTGTCCACTTGGAGGTTTAATCTAGAAAGCATGTCAAAGGTGAACAGAGAAGAAGATTCCTGAATCTATTGTTACTTCTCTCAGTTTGTGTTGTGTGTTACTGCATGCATCGGCTCTGACAGGTGGGAGGCCGCTCTGCTGAGTGTGGGATTCTTGCACTCAATGTCTTCACCATAATTCTGCAGATCATGAGGTAGGGGAAGAATGGATAATGGGAAGCAAGTGAGCATATGGGCAGAACTCCGGGGGGAGTACCCAGGACTATGGCTCATCTTATTACTCACAAAGTAAAGACATCAATCTGTGCATCGACAGAGCACATGTGTCATAGAAATGTTTTTTGCCTGAAGGTCATCCCTGTCACTGCTGCAAATGACTGGAGGGGATGTTGGAAGGTCTGCTGAGTTCCCAAAGGAAAAGGAAACCAAAACCAAATTCTAGAGAGTGCTAAGATGAGGAAGGCATCATGGAAAAAGAAAAAGGAGGGGGGAAAATGTGATGTCTTTTTTATCTAAAGAAATGTGAGTTTTATCTGGAGGGTGACTAAAGATTTTCTGGGAAAGAAGGCATTATATCTAATCAAAATATGTCAAGAAGGATACTCAGGAACTGTTAAGAAGGAAAAAAATCATGTAACTTTCCATAGGAAGAAAAAATGTTTTCTCACAGACTTCACTGACAGGAATCAGCAGCAATAGTTGCATTATCATCATCACCACATCACCATCACAACCATCACCACCATAACTACCAACACCATCAGTACCACCATCACCTTCCCCCCCACCATCACCATCACAGCCATCATTATCTACCACCATCATCACCACTATAACTATCAATACCATCACCACCACCATCACCACTGCTAACATTGATTGTTACTATTGTCCATCAATAAGTTTTCTTTTCTTTTTTTAATGTTTTTATTGATTTCAGAGAGAGGAAGGGAGAAGGGAAGAAATATAGAAACACCAATGATCAGAATCATTGATCGACTGCCTCCTGCAGGACCCCTACTGGGGATCGGGCCCTCAACCCGAGTATATGTCCTGACCAGAAATCAAACTGTGACCTCCTGGTTCACGATCAATGCTCAACCACTGAGCCACACCAGCTAGGCTACACTACGGTTTCTATATATAATATCTCATTTAATCATTAAGGTTTCTATATATAATATTTCATTTAATCATTACAACTCTATGAGGGAGACAAGAGTAATTGATGACAAAAAATGAGACTCAAGGAGTATAAATAACTTGCCCAAAATCGCACAGATAGTAAATAATGGAACTGGGATGTGAGCCCAGAGATGTGAATCTGGCCCTGGAGCCTTCTCCCGTAGCACCCTCAATCAAAGACATAATATGCTAATTAGGAAGGGGGTCTGTGCCTGGATTGGTTGTCTAAAACAAGGTGGGGAGCTTGCTATGACTCATAAACTCACTCATTTTTGCTCATCTAAGTGAAATGAATGGAGCAGTTAAAAAATAATGGCTATCTGGGGGTCTTTTGAAACCTCCATAAACAGGAATCTGGGAGGAACAGGTGGAGGCATCATACCTTCTGCCAGCTGAAGGTTGTAATTTTGGAATAGAGAGGAACATATGAGCAGTGGACAGCTGGCTTGCAGAAACCAACTAGGAACAGGGTGTGGTTACGACATGAGACTTGTGGGCTCCTGGCGCGGGTGCCTGGATGAAAGGAGAAAGAAAGGTGAAAAGAGTTCTGATAAATATGAAGCCAGAACAAAGGAGGACCAGCAGTTTAACATGAAAATAAAAACCACGTGAAAAAGGTATCCCAGAGTTCTCAGGGTCAGTAGGCCTTCCCTACAACAGGGATATTGCTTCTAGCCTCAGATCAGAGATTGGAGAGTGCAGAGAATATAGGTTAAAAACATGAGAATGTGAAATAATAATCAGCAAACACATATTGGGCACATATGTGCTCAGCATTGTGCTACATCCTCACAGGCCTGATTTCAGTTCATCTTCACACCAAAGTTACAAGGAAAATATTGAGATGAAGAAGCTGGGGCCTGATAGTCATACAACTCTTTAGTGGGAGAGCTGGGATTCTCCCCTCCACCAGCCTCTTACTCCTCACTCTAAACTCTCAACTCAACCTCTAACCACTATACTACCACCTCCTAAATTTTAACTCCAGGTGCTCAGTGCATCCCAGGTAGATCACTACAACTTAGAGAGATGGGACTCGTTACTAGAAAGTGTCCATGAAAGAATGCAGCTCTTCACATAAGCTTCCTAGAGAGGTAGAGAATTGTGTTGTTGGCCAGTAACATGCCCGGGCCCATGGAATCCACAAGTGAATTTGACCAGGGGTTGACCATTTCAAGCAAGAAAAAGCGAAGTGTAAGAAATGAAGAATAAGACAGAAACTGTAGTTGCCTTTAAATATTTGCAGGCAGTGTCATGTGGGGAGAGAGGTAAATTATTCCTGGTTTCATAAAATAGGGCTGTCACAGGAGTTGGGTCTTGGGGCTCCATATAAAGAAGGCAGTCCTAACCATCTTGTTTGCCCAAAGGAAAGTCGACTTCCTCAAAAGGGGTGAGCTGCCCACCCCTGGAGGTGGTTAAGCAGAGAATGGTGCCCAACTGTCAGGAATGCTGTAGATTCTTGTTTTGGGTGAAACTGGGCCAAATGCTCTTCGATCTCTGAGCCCCTCTGGAATTTTTTACCCTCCTGGAGACATAGGTGCAGTCTTTGTGACCTAGAAAGCTAGACCAGATACCTGGATCTTCAGGTTCTTCTATGCCAGTGGTCGGCAAACTGCGGCTCATGAGCCACATGCAGCTCTTTGGCCCCTTGAATGTGGGCTCTTCCACAAAATACCATGTGCGGGCGCGCACGTACAGTGCCATTGAAACTTCGTGGCCCATGCGCAGAAGTCGGTTTTCAGCTCTCAAAAGAAATTTCAATCGTTGTACTGCTGATATTTGGCTCTGTTGACTAATGAATTTACCGACCACTGTTCTATGCCAAGCATGGGCAAGTCACTTCAGACTCCTGTCTGTCTATAAAAGGGGAGGGGGGACCTAGCCTCTCTAAACTATTATGTTCTAAAGCCTGTGATGACAGTAATGGGGGCTTGGGGGTAGTTTATCCCAGGAGAACAAGAAGAAAAAACAATAAACCCCAGAATATTTTCCCAGACCCCATATGAAAGGCTGGGTCTTCAAGCATCTTGCAATCAGAAATGTTCCTGCCCCTGCCTAGCCTGAGCTAAGTGATGTTAGAAAGGTGCTGATAGCCAAGAGGGGATACTAGGGGGGCCGCCTCCTACACACTTCATCAGGGCCCCGGCCTCCCACAGCTTCAGGGGCTCACCCCCTTCCTGGGCCTGCAGACTCGTCATCTCCTCTCCCCGGACTGGCTCCCAGCTGGCCGCGCGGGCCTCCAGCCAGCCCTCCCAGCGTGGTGTGCAGTGCCTCTCCCACTGCTCCAAGGTGCATTTGTCTTAAGGAGCCAAAGGGAGGCTTGTCCTCTAGTAAACTTTGCCTCTTTACCCTTTCCTCCTCCAGAGTGGGCCATCCGGTTGGCTAGGCCCCAGTTCCCAGCATCTCCCAAGTACCTTGGACGCTGGCTCCATTTCCTGCTCCTCCCCAGACATTGGTTGAGCAACAGGCAGCAGCCAGGCCCGCTTCCCCCCTCCCCCATATTCTGTGGCCCCAATGCACGTTTCAGGGTGACAGGGACGGAGAGTGGGGTCACCTTTCTGGTTTGGGACAGTCTCATTAGACTTTTTGATCCTGGCCGCTTGGGGAGGCAAAGGTTTGGTACAGAAGCACGCTGGGGAGGGGCCATACATGATAAATGCTATCCTTGCCTGGATGCTGTAAGGCCTGCTCATTCACACTCATGCTGAGCAAGAGAAGAGATTTAGCCACAAAATATTGCCATTGAGTATACAGCCTAAGGGTGAGGAAAAAATAGATTCTAAGCTTATCACTTGGAGCAGTGCCTCTCGGACTTTACTGTGAGATCTTGATAAAATGCAGTAGTCTGGGTGGGACCTTCGCTGCTGCCTGTGCAGCTCCCAGTGGTGCTGATGCTGCAGGTCCAGGTCATGGACAGTAGCATGGGCTTGCTAGCTACCTGAGAGAAGGCCAGAAGCAGCACAGGGTCCGCTCTGGATGAACAGTGGTCAGGACAACAAGCAGGAACTTTCTGGAGGAACCCCGGGAGGTCTGTCTTTCTTGCTCACACTAGTGTCAAGAAGCCAGGGCTCCAGTGGCCTTCTCTCCCTCCCAGTGGAGCTGGGGGGGCGGGGGGGGAGCAGGGCCAGAGCCAGGGTGGGGGAGCTGTTGTGGGAAAACATGCTCACAGAAGTGTCCTTGGCCTGGGCTGAGATGATGGCGGTGCTCAAGGGGCCCGGGATGCTTTCCTCAGCAACGTCCTCTTGTGTTTGCAGACTGTGCCGGATGCAAGGAGGAGATCAAGCATGGCCAGTCCCTCCTGGCACTGGACAAGCAGTGGCACGTCAGCTGTTTCAAGTGCCAGACCTGCAGTGTCATCCTCACCGGGGAGTACATCAGCAAGTGGGTCTCTCTCCCCTCCCCCCGGCTTCCTGGGTCTGGGCATCCTACCAGGCTGCCCCATCAGCCCTCACCTGCATCTCCAGCATCATCTCCCTTCATTTCCATCCAGCTACCACATCACAGCCTCAAACAGCATCTCACCCACCCTGGGCCTCCCACTGTGTTACCTTTGCCTGAGATGCTCTTCTCCCTTCTTCACATGCTCCTTCCCTTCCCTCTGGTCACAGGTGCCACCCTGTCCTCATACCATCTCTTACCCCCTCTGGTCCTCCCCTACTGGCCCTCATAGGGCCCTGTTTGTTTCCTTCATCCAAGCTAACACCATTTGCCATTATATATTGATCCATGTTAACTTTTCAGTAATGATAATTATACTTGCTATCATTAATTGAGTTTTTTATTATGTATAAGGAACATAATTAACTGCTATATATGGATTATTCCATTAAACCCCATAACTACCATCATGAGGTATTTATCCCCATTTTAAAAACTGTGAAAACTGAAGTTTGGGGAATGAGTAACTTGCTTCAGCAGTAATATTTCAGGTCTGTCCTCACCAGGGTGGGGACTTTATTTATCCACTGCTGCCTTCAGCACAGTGCCCAACCCACAGTCAATAACCTAGTTGTTGAATGAGTTCAACGGAGATGAGAGGAGATGGTTGATGGGCACACAAGGCCGTCCGGAGAGAGGGCCCAGCTTCCAGGGGCCTCACACTGCAGCACCAGACAAGCCCCCTAGTGACCACATTTATACTCGAGAACCTAAAAGGAAGTATGGCCACAGATGCTCACAGCTTTGACACTGTGTGACCTGAACACGTCCTAGTACCACTCTGGCCCGGCACTGGGACCAAGTGAGCATGTAAAGTAAGCATACATGGTTTCTGCTGTCAGAAAAGTTATAGTCTAATAAGGGAGAGAAGCTATATACATAAAGAATTATGACCCCAGGGAATATGTGATAGGGAGCTCAGGAGAAGTTTTATTCCTTAAAACCTTTTAGATCATAAGTGACAGAAAACCAAACTCAAGCTCACTTAAAAGCAAAAAATGGAAGTTCACTGACTCATAGGAACAGGAAGGCCAGAGGCATAGTAGCTTCCAGTGTGGTGAATCCAGGGGCTCACTGAGATGTCTAGCCCTTTAGAAGTCTTTCTCTCTGTTTCTGTCTCTATCTCTATCTCTCTATCTCTATCTTCCTCCCCCCTCTGGTTCCTCTGTATTGAATTCATTCTCAAGTACACCCTTCCCAAGTGGTAAGATGAGCATCGGCAACTCTAAGCTTTCTTCCTATCAGCTTAGCACATCAGAGAGCAAGGCCTCTTTCCCAAGAACTCCAGTAAAAATCCCATGGCTGCTCTGATTTGGCCACCCCTGGGTCACATGCCCATTTCTGACCAATCACTGGCCAGGAGGATGTGACCCCTAGAGACAGAAAGCAGCCCTCTGTGGACCAGAGTGACTGCAATGGGGAGGGGAGACGAGGCACTGATACTGGCAGAAGGGAAGAGGGATGCTGGCCAGGCAGCACTGGTCTGTGTCAGAGGCCCAAGCGAGGGCTTGGAATATTCAGAGAAAGGAGGGATCACTTCTAACCAGCAGGAAGTGGAATCTGGAATCTGTGAGAGCTTGTAAGATGGTGGTACTTGAGCTGAACCTTATAAAGGGGATGAAATTTGAAAATACAATGAAGGAAAGCTTCTAGGCCAAATATCTAGCCTGGGCAAGAGTAGGGGGGAGGTGTGGGGCACATCCGTCTATTGCCTGGAGCTCCGGCGTGAACACAGGTGCAGCAGGATCCAAGGCTGCAGAGGTGACCTGAGGCCGCATCACTGAGACCACACTGAGTGTCATGTTAGTAGGACTTAGCATTCTCCTCTGCTTGCCAAATAAGGAGTGCCCTTAGTGAGTCTGGGAGCCTAAGTCAGAGTTCTCTGGGGAGTAAGGGTTTGCTCAGAGCTCCTCTCAAGGAGGCCCAGTCTAGACTGCCCACCACACCTTGGGCCTCTGCAGCCTGACTCTGGGCTCTTCCTCTGTCCGGCAGCAGAATGGCAGGTGCTCAGAGGCACTGGCTCTGGCATTGATGCCTAGGTTAGAAGCCCAGCCCACATGACCTTGGCAAGACACTTCATTTCTTCGAGTCTCAGTTTCCTTTTATTAAAATGGGGATAAGAAATTGACCTACCTCATAGGGCTGTGTTGTTAAAGGCTCAGAGATCTGTGCTTCGTACCTAATAAGTCCCTAGCTAGCAATAATTTTACTTTTGCTTCTTTTTCAAAATATATATTGGTTTTAGGGAGGAAGGGAGAGGGAGAGAAAGATAATATTAATGAGAATCATTGATCAGCTGCTTCCTGCCCCCTCCTGGGGATCAAGCCCACAACCCAGGCAGGTGTCCTTTACCAGAATCAAAACTGGGACCTTTCAGTCCACAGGCTGATGCTCTATCCACTGAGCCAAGCCAGCTAGGTCTCTCTTCTCTTTTTAATCACATATATTTTAAATTCCCCAAGGCCTTACCAACCCACGGGTCCAAATGCAGTGGTGTTGGCATTTATACCCAAATTTTGCTGGCTCGTTGTCCCTACGTCCTGACAAATGACTTCATCCCCTGCTGAGTCACCCTCCCACACCCATAGAGGGAAGGAGGCTTGTCTCTGGACCCACAAACAACAGTCCCACCTCCAGACTTGGCTGGGCATCAGTCCTCACTGCTGCCTCTCCTTCAGGAAAACAGTGACTGCCCTGCTGCCCAGGGTGGGCTCCCAGCAATCCCAGCATGGCAACAACTTGGAGCCAGAACAATGACATGCCTGTCCCTTAGTCTCTCTGTGTGTGAGCCAGTTCTGTCACACCCAAAAGTGGGGGAAATGTTCCTCTCTTCTCACAAACAGCAGCAGCACTCAGTGAGATGTCACCAGATCCAGTCCTTAGAGCTATGCAGGGCCCAGAACTGAACTAAACGCTCTGAAGTTCCCAACTATCTCCACACTGAGCCCCACGCGTCCTCCTTGAATACCCTTCTCATCAATCACAGGGTTCCTCTGCCTGCCACTTGCCAGGTGCTCGCTAAAGGCCGGCACGTGTCCTTTCATCATCACGAAAATCTGGGTGAGAAACCAGACTGACTGGGTATGAATCTGACTCTAGGCCCAACAAGTTGGCTTTTCTCATCCACACAGTTGCGGCTTCATATGGCTGCCTTAAGGATTAAAGGGGATAATCTATGTAAAACACCATCAGAGGGCCTGCCACACACCAAGCAATAAATGTCATTGGCTATTAGTAGTAGGGGGTAGTATAAGAATAATTAACAACAATCTTATTACTGCCTGCTAAGTTATAAGCCCTGGGCAAGAATGGAGCACAGAGGTGATCGGGAGGGGTTCCTTGGTATCTGGGTATCCAGGAGCACCGTCAGGAGACTCTTTCACCAGAGGTGAAATTTTTAATTAGAAGAGGAGCCCTTTAAGATACACAAAAAAAAATTGATCACATTGATTACCTCCTGGTTTTCCTGGAAGAGAAACTAGGAGGGGCTGGTAGGAGGGTAAAGACTTTTCCCTTTGTGCCTTTGTAATGTGCCAAAGGCAAATATTATCTATGCTAAATACAATAACTCCTGATAAAGTTTAAATAATTTTTTTAAAAGCCCTTTGGGGTAAAGGGTCTTCAGAGAATGAGTCTGGAGAATGTGTGGGGAGGGGAAAGAAGGAGAGTAAAAAAGGAACACCTGACCAGCAGCAGACCGTGGTTCCCAGACATGCTTAGGGAGTTTGTCAGGACACAGATTCCCGGGCCCCAGGGGTTCTCTGAGTCCATTGATCTGAGGGGTGTCTGGGGAGTTTGGATTTTTAATGAGCTCCCCCAGTACTCCTAATTTTGGCCCAGTCCCCATCAACTGCAGGTCCTGGAACTTCCACAGATACCACCCCCCTCCACCCCACAATCCCTCCTGCCCTACCACCATCCCTGCCCCCCTCACCCCAGCCCACCACAGAATCTCCAACTTCCTCTTCCTGTGTGGATTTCCTCTTGCAGGGATGGCGTTCCGTACTGCGAGTCTGACTACCACTCCCAGTTTGGCATTAAGTGCGAGACCTGTGACCGATACATCAGCGGCAGGGTCTTGGAGGTGAGTGGGTACGGATAACTGTGAAGATGTTTATGCAGGAAGGCCTGTGACTCCCAGAAGTCATCACTGAATATAGAGAAATCACCCTACGCCCTTCTTCCATAGCCTCCTCCTCCCCCACTTCCTCTGCTACAGCTTAGCTTGCTAATTGACCTTGAGCAGATAACCTTGCCTCTCTGGGTACCCTCTAAGTGAGAAGCTGAACAAAATGATTCCTGGTTCAAAAACGCTGTGATGGGAATATCAGTAACCTATCAGACCCACGTAGATTGCTAGTGAGTAACAATTATGATTTCTTTCCCAACCCTGCTAAAGAATGGAAGCTGTTTTTATATTTTTATTTTTTAAGCATTTGGTAAATGTGCTGATTTAAGAACCAGCTTGTCTAGCAGCCTGCTCCCTAAGCCCTTCTCTGGCTGGTCCATCACCATGGCAACAGCTTTCCTCCGCCTCCAGTGCACAGCTTGCTCTGCCAGTGAGAGACAACCTGCAGCACCCTTGCTGAGCCCCTGCCCGAGCCCCCCTCCACTTGCCTTCCTGGCCTTCCTCCCCACACCTGAGGGCCCAGAAAACCATCATAGCTTTGGGACCCCCTGCCTTGAAATATTAGAAACAGGAAAGAGTTTGGTGTGAAGGAAAAACAATAGCCTAAGAGCAGGAACAATTGGGTTCTGATATTCACTCAACTGCTAACTCATGCTCAGATTGGAGGTGAGTATCTTTGCCTTTCTAGACCCCTGTTTTCCTACCTGACAGTGGCTGGGGATGGCACACTAGCTCAGCTGTCTGGAGCAGAATCATTCATTCTAACCAATCTGGTCAGTTGGTTGTGGTTCTCTGGACTCAACACTGTGTTAAGGATTCATCAGCTACATCTGGGCTCAGCAGGAGAATGGACCCAGAAAGGTTATTTTTTAAAATTGTAGGGAATCAGAGAGAATACGCTAAGCAAGTGCAGAGTTGATAAACTATGAAGCGTTTCCAGGGAGTGCAACGTGGAAGATAGGGCTAAAACAGGAGCACTGGCAGGGAGGGTACTAGGCCCAGGTTTCCAAGGGCCGGCAGGATACCAGGGTGAAGAGTTTGTATGTAATTCACTGGGCAGCGGGGTCTTGTGGAAGGACCTAGCAGAAGTGTCCTGCTTAGAGCTGTACCTTAGGACAGCCAGATGTACATGGGACAGATTTGAAGGAAAGAAACTGGAAGTGGGAGACCAGCGAGGAGGCCATGACCCCACAGGAAGGACTCAGGAGGCACAGTGGCTGTGGGAAGACCAACCACCCTGTCTCTGAGATCATGGAAGTGGAATTCCAATAGCTTTGCAACAGTGAGGCAACTAGTAAACATGAAGACTGAAAGGGAAGCGGCCAATAGTTGAACCAAAGTGTCAAGCCTGGGTGAGAGGGAGTCTGGTTGCCTTCTGCAGAGCTGGGCAGACACACAGTGAGTTCATCTGGGACAGGTTGTCACTGAAATTCCAGGGTGGTTTCAAGAGGGCAGTCAAATGTGGATCAAAGCCCAGAGACAGCGGTCAGTCCTGGAGGGCCCTAAAAAGTACTAGGATTTGAATAAATGCACCACGGAAGTCATCGGGATTTGAGAAAGTGAGAGGTAGAGAGCACGCACTGAAGGCAACCTCGGGGGCTAGCTGCTTACAGGTGGCAGGGGGAGGCTGAGGAGTTACCAGAGAAAGAGGAAGAGCAGTCGGGGAGGTGGTGAACAGGGGAGGGGCAGTGAGAGGCCAGACCTTCAGGAAGATGGCGTGGTCAGTCAGATTCTGCAGGGCAGCTAAGGGCTGAGAAAAGACTGTGGGGTGTGGAGTGAGTCATCTGCATGGGGAGCCACTTGTTGGATTTGCAGGACTGTCTGGGAGGAGCGTCCAGAGTGTAGTGGGATAAAAGGTCAGTGGGATGGGAGATCATAAAAGCAGATTTTTCCTTCAAGAAGGGAAAGAACTGGGGTTACACGCAGGGCTGCGAATGGGAACTGCCCCAGCCTTTCCAGGCTGCTCTGGAATCGCCGGTGGAGGCTGACTTTCCTGCCTGTCCCTCTCTTTTAGCGTCCTGGGAGCCTCCTCTCCTAGGGAAGCTGTTGTGACTGCGTTTCAATTGATTCCATCCGTACAAGGCTCCATTAGCATCTTGGACATATTGATTTTTTTTTCTTAGAGCTGGAAGACACTTTTAGGAGTCAACTAGCTCACCCTCCTCACTTTACAGATGAGAACAGTGAGCCCCAACACATGTGGTGCTTTTCCAAGGTCACACGCAATATTTCTGGCAGAGAGAGAGCAAACTCTAGGACGCCAGACCCCTTTATCCCACACTGCTGCCCACAGCTCTCAGCCACTCGGGGGTTTTTGAAGTAAGGTTATGTCATGAGAAATACATGGCTGGTGTGAAACAGACTTGGATCCCAATTTTTCCACATCTAGCCATGAATCCTTAAGAAGTCACTTTCCCTGAGTCTTAGAGTCTTTATCTACCAATGGAGAATACTACTGTTATTTCACTAACAGTATATTTCTATTAGTATATCACTCCTAATGGAAATATATATTATTCTATTATGGAAATATATATTATTCTATTATTTCACACTAATAATAAAGAGCCCAGGAGCAGTTCTGGCTTCAGGCACAGCTGGGTCAAGTGCTCAAACAAATGCATCTGGAATATCTCGCCATCTTGGTTCCACTTTCTTCTGTTGACTTTATTCTCGGGAAGGCTCTCCTTCATGATGGGGAAATTGGACCCTAGTGACTCCAGGCTTACTCGTCCTATCACCCAGCATCCCCAATGGAAGGAGAGTTTCTCTTTTCTGATAACTCAACAAATATCCTGCGACAGCCTCTTACTAGACAATCTCAGGCTCATCTCTGCACCAGTATCTGGACCAGAGCTGGAGTACACTTATTGGTGGTGTCAGCCCTACTTAACTTAACCAAATGGACTGACGTGGGGAATGGGAAGTCCCACCCAGGAAAGGCTTGATGCTATTTCTGGAAGAAGGAGGAAGGATGTTGACCAGGCAAAAACAACAGTTGCCCACTACAGGGCTCAGCACGTTGCCAGGTACACAATAGGCACTTAATTAGATTCCGTTTCCCCTTCCCATCCCCTCCCCAGGCCACCCTGCGATCCCTTCCTCAGTGACAGGGCTGAGTATGCTGAGCACCAGCCATACTCCTTCCTTCCTAGTCCGGGTCCTGGCCAAGGAGAACCACAACCTGGTGCCCATGTGCTTTTCCTGCCCTTGTGTGTGGTACTCTCCAATATGGCCCCCTTTTTCAGGTAACGGATCTTCACCATATTTATTCACTATTTTCATGACTTGGGTTTGTTACCAAACAAAATATCTCATCTTATCTCACTGACTTGGTTTCCCTTATGCTGGTGCCAGCTGCTCTGGCAGCCTCCCTCCCATTTTCTTTCCTCCCTCGAGTTGTTTTTAATGCCATCCATGGCCAGGGTGCTGAAGTGGGCAGGTACCTCTTTCGGCTGAAGCTGTGTGGTGGGCATGACATTTAGGAAGATGCCACGCTTTAGTTTTGCCAACACGCTATTGTCAACGTGGAAAAACAGGTCTATAATTCAAATGAAAAAGAGACACAAAGTGGGAAGAGGCTACTAATTATAACAATTATCCCTGCCATGATGTGGGGGAATCAGTGCCATGGCATCTCAGCTTGGGAAAACAGCGAGCTCCTTCCAGAGTTTGAACAGTCTGCTTTGATGACAATAAGGATGTTTTATCATTGTGAGAACCACGCAAACAATGCAGAGTAAAACAAGGAATATTGGTGGGGTTGTTTTATTTTCCTTTTTAAAAAATATGTCATTTTTCACATTTTTGCTAAGTTTTTAGACTAAATCAAGTATTTCTGGAATAAGCAAGTCTATACCAAGACTCCCCTACCCCCCCCCCAAAAAAAAAAAGATTTAGAAACAGGCCTTCACTGTTACACAATAATTTTTTTAATTGGAAGGAACTTGTTAGCATCAGACCAAGTGATGGCTTGGGGATTAAGGAGTTGCTTTAACAACCCCTCCCAATATCCATCAATTTCCTCCAGACATATCCCCCCAAAAAACTTTGCCCTAACATGCAAAATACACCTTCAAAACAAGCCCCACCTTCTAGCCCAACCAGTGCACCAAGCTCCTCCCATGTGGGAATCCCGGAGCTGCCACTGAAGGGCTCCACACACCACGTCCTCTTGGCTGGGATCATAGTGCCAGAGTGGTCAGCATGGAAGGGAATGAGGGGCTGGTGACCAGCCCTCAGGAGTCCAGCTCCAGCACTGCTCCCGGCTTCAGTGAGACTTTGAGTCAGACCTTCTCTGAAGCTAAAAAAAAAACTTGCAGCTGCAAGTCATTTTCATTTTTCCTTAAAATAATGGTTGGGAAGGAAAGTGGGAGTAGGGAAGGGGGCTCACCAGACTGGGGTGAGCTGGAGATAGGGGTGGAGGCACCGAGGTACAATAATCGTGGGAGTGGCCTGGGGATCAGAGGCTTGACAACAGGTTCTGGTTTTGTGGGTCCCTTTGTTTGTCTCCTGTGTACTAAGAGTATCCTTCCATTGCCACTCTCACAATAATTACTGTGTCTGTGAACCTCACGTACTCTTTCTTAACTAATACTTTAAATTGCCTTTAAATTGGCTCACTTACATATAAGGAAATATATATAACTAGAGGCCCAGTGCACGAATTTGTGCATGGGTGGGTCAGATCAGGTCAGTCTTGCCCAATTGGGGGGAGCAGGGGAACCATGGGAAGTTGGCCCGCTATAGGAGGGTGGCTGTGGGAGCGCACTTACCACCAGTAATGCATTGAGAATCTGCCCCCTGGTGGACAGTGCACATCATAGCAATTAGTCAACAGGTCATTTGGTCATTTGGTCATAACAATCACTTAGGCTTTTATATATATATAGATAATAGGAAAGCCAGGATCTCTTGAGATATTGCTCATAACCAAAAAATAAGTATAGTTCTAGCTATATTTTATTGCTTGTGAAGGCTCCTGTTCTCATTCTTAAAAAGGTAGTAAGTTTGGGATAGATGTTAAAGTACTGAACTGGTACTTTCTCATTGAAAATAAATTAGAAGAATTGATAGATTAAAAAGGAGAACATTATTTTTCCCATTAAAAAAAGGGGGCTCATGTACCCTATAAAAGCATCTGCTACACTGTCAGTGGTGAGGGCCCCATCCTTAGGGACATGCTGGGATGTCCTCAAAACAATCCTGGTTCCTCATCTGGAAATGAAGTGGGATTGGTGGCCTCCAAGAACAGAAGTGTGGGTGTCCGGGAAAATCCCCCGAACTGCCATCAGGGCCCATGCTGTGTAATTACTGAGCTTCCTAGATGAACTTTTAGAGTGTTCTGGACTCTCCTGTGTAGACTCCCATCCAACCTCAGGGCCATGAAGATGCCAGCAACACTAACACGCCCAGGAAATGTTCAAACCCAACATACACCCCTCCCCGTAACCCACGACAACAGCTCCAGGTCTGTTGTCTCCTATTTCTCTTTTTTATAGGCAGGAGGGAAGCACTACCACCCAACATGTGCCAGATGTGTACGCTGCCACCAGATGTTCACTGAAGGGGAGGAGATGTACCTCACAGGTAAGCAAATTGGACCCCCTGTAAGGCATTCCAATCTACTCGTGACTGGAAAGAAGATACAATCGCCTTTTATTTCAGTGTTATCTTGCTTTTGGCTTATCCTCGGGTTTACAATTAACTCGCCCCTCTCTGGGTGGTTCGGGAAAGTTGCCGGTGTGGCTAATATGAAGTGACATGTAATCTGCCTTCCATCCCTTTGCGCCTCCACCCGCTGCTTGGCTGGCCTGCTTCCCTGGCAGTGCTCTGAGCAGACTCCCCTGGCTCTGCCTGCGGGTGGGAGGTGGAGCTGGACAAGGCCATGGGGTCAGAAAACCTCAGAAGGATGCCTGAGTTGCAGAGTATCTGCAGCATCTCCCCTCCTTTCTCCCCACATCTCAGAGTATCACACCAGGCTGCTGCCTGGGTCTTTCGATGGACTTTTGGGAGGCATAAAAAGGAAGGGGATGGAACCAGCACTCTCTTAGAAGCAAATCAGGCCTGCTTCCCAAGGTCCAGCAGGTTCAATCATCCATCCTCTGCCCAGTCCATCGTCCGAGGGCATCACGGAGTTCTTGGCACAGCCCTGTGAAGAGGTCTGCGGGGCCCTTCCTTACTTACCAATTTGACCTAGCATTTAGGACTCTCTCATGAGATCTAAAACTGCCTGTCTAGCTTTGAACCAACCCAACAACTTAAGCTGCCAGATTTCAATTGTTTCTTCATCCATTCAACAACTATTTTTTGAGCTCCTACTATGTGCAAGCTCTCTACCGGGGTCCATGAGTCCCAACCACAGCCCTATACCCATCGCCCTACAGTCCAGTGGGGGAGATGGATCCATAATCACACAAATAACTGTCAACAGGATAAGTTTTGTGAAGAGGAGACGTATGGGACTATGCGAGCACATACCAGGATGGGGAGAGGCCTCAGGGAAGATTCCCAGAAAAAGAGGATAGGCTGGTGTTAGCTTGACAAAGAGGGGAGAGGTAGAGTGTGTCAACCTGAGGGGACAGAATATGCCAGGCTCTGAGGTGAGTAAAGAAATGGCAAGTGTTGGAAACCCAGGGGAGTCTGTGTGGCCAAGGCACAGAGGTAGGTTGGCAGGGGTGGACCAGGCCTGTTTGTGGCTAGGATGGCAGGGGTGGACCAGGCCTGTTTGTGGCTGTTCTGCCCCTCAAATGAACATGGACCCCATGCCTCAGGTTTTGTTTGCATGCCTTATCCTCAACAAAGGCACTTGTCTTCCCCTACCGTCCTTTGGAAATCCTATCCTTCTGGGCTCAGTTTACTCACTACCCACTTCATAAACCCCCCAGATGTCCCTGACCCCACCGACAATTTAACACATGCCCTCCTCCCTGAGACCCTATATCCTTTTGTCTACACTTGGTCCCCTCCAGCTTGCATTAGAGTCTGGGCCACCTCCCTGAGAGCCCTTGCTCCTGACATTGGCCCCACAAGTACTCACTCTACAAGTGGTCACTGTTGGCCGAACTGCTATGATGAGCCATCCCCAGAAGTGTGCATATATCTCTTAGGGAGTAGTGAGTGTGTTAAGTTGTGGATTTCCCTACAGTTTCCCTACAATGCAGGCCTAAGGCCACGGTGGCAATTACACAGAATGTGACTTCCTGTGAACATGTCATAGCTACAAATGCCCACATCCAGGAGTCCCTGCAAGACCAAATGAGTCTCCGCATAGAGCAGGTGTTCTCGACCCTGGCACTGCTGACATGTGGGACCAGATAAGTCTTTGGAACAGGAACTGTCCTTCGTATTGCAGGGTATTTATAGCATCCCTGGCCTCTACCGACAAGATGCCAATAACATACCCTCTTCCTACTGTGACAACCAAAAATATCTCAGGCATTGCTAAGTTTCTCTTAGAGGCAAAATCGTCCTTGGTGAAGAACTACAGACCTATAGTTATTCAACAGAATCTCTTATCATCTGCTCAAATGTTGGAACAGAAATTCCTGGGTTGGATGCTGTGACTCCACAACTACTTACTTGTATGTACAGTCACACAGGTGTTAAGAGGTGGAAGGATCCCAGACGTCACTGGAGACTTTAAAGTAACAACCCCCATTACATAGATGGGAATAATAAGACCCAGAGAGAGAGGGAGAGACTTTCATGTGAACCAGAATGTGAAGGGGGCAGAATAGGACTGGCCTTGTAACTCCCATTCCAGGACTCTGCACCTCACCTCCTGGGACCTGGGACCCAGGTCCTGCCTGCTTATTCAGGTCCCTGCAAGGGCTAAACTGCCCCTTCCTGTGAGCACTGATCCCTCAGGGCCTGGGTCTCAGAGTGGTTCCTGCTGCAGGATCCTGCACTTCATGCTAGAAAGCCCACCTGAGTAGCAGCAGACCTGCATGGTGTCTTTATGGACCCTGACCACCTTGGGAATCTGGACTTTGCACTTGGTTTGAAAATTCCCCTCCCCATTCCTTGGATTAACACAGTTCCTAGCATTAAAACTGCCCCCACATTCACACCTGTAGAGCAATCAACACCTTTACCTTTCTGCCTGAATTCTCCATCCTAATCTTTCCCCACGTGGTGCTTTCAATCCCGGCTCCACTGCTTCCTAAGATTTTACCTTGAGTGAGTCTCTTAACACTCTGAGCCTCAGTTGCCTAGCCTGTCAAATCAGCTTTTAACAGCCTCTATATATAGAAATATGCTAGGTTCCTGACACATGGTAACCTCTTAGCTCATTCATTTAACAAATATCTATTGAGCATCATGAGTGCCCGGGGCTGCCCTAACAACTGGAGACATGGCAGTGAGCAAGTCAGACAAGTTCCCTGTGGTCATGGAGCGCCCATCCTCATGTATCACTACCTTCTAAGCTCTGCTTCTGACCAGAACTCCACAGAATGCTGAAAGAGTTAAGTGATGAAGTGAACAGCTTTGTGATCATGAGGGAGAATGCACAGTCAAAGCTAGGGTGCAAGTGCCTCCAGGAGGTAGGAGATATTCTTGGTGATGAAGACAGGCCTGTTACCCTCCTCCTTAATTATCCCCTTCCCCTCCCTCCTGGCTCCTGGGAGAGTGGGAGTAATTGCAGGGCCTTCAGGGACCTGCCTTGGGAGATGCTGAGTGATCCTGGAATGAGGGGGACCAGGCCATCCAACGCTAGAGTAACGTTGACTTGGGCTGTGGGCGTTTGGGGAGGATGTCAGCCATGGCGGGGGTGGGAGGAGGCTGGAGGGAGGTTCTGCTACTACTGAGAGCTTGGCCTGTGATTGCCTTGGACAATCTCCCTGAGTGGGATGATATTCCCCTGAAATAGCAAGAAAACTGTCCTCCCAGGCAGTACAGAATTGGCTTAGAGCAGGGATTCCTGGGTTCAAAGGTCAGCACTTCCATTAATGGGCTGTGACCTTAAGAAATTACTTCTTTCTCTGGGTCTCTTCCTCCACCTATAAAATGAAGATAATTACACTGTCTTTCATTCCTACTGAGGCCATGCTATGTGGCAGGCTCTCCGTGATGTGCTGGCTGCTCAGAGATGAACGAGGCAGGTGTACCCGCTTCCGAGCAGAGTGTACACTATTAGGAAGGGAAGACAGACTTTACTCAAACAGAAGTGCAAATATTCAATGACAAGCTGTGTGATAAGGGCTGTGAAGGGGAATTTGGGAACAATGGAGATGTTTTAAAGTTCCTGATCTAGTCAAGATCTTGAAAGTGAGTAGGAGGTGGGAGGGTGAAGAGGGGAAAGAAGATTGTGGAGGCAGAGAGAATAGCAGGTGCAAAGGCCCACAGTGGGAGGAAGCATTGCATAGTGGAGAAACTGAGGCAAGCCCATATGGCCAGTGCTCTGAGAACAAGCACACTCCACAAAGTCCTCATGAATATTCAGGAGATGAATGTGAGGCTGCAAAGTGCCCCACAAAGCAGCAAACAGGGGAGACAGGGAGACAGTGTTTGGGAGCCTGTGAAGTGCATACACCCAGCCTGTCGGTTCCATAGCCAGACACAGAGTGCACGGTGCTGGCAACGGTGCGGGGAGGTTCTTTTGGGCAGTTTATTTGTGTTATAATTGCTGTGTGATGGCTTTCTGATGGGCTCTAATTGGGGCAAGTCTGACATCTGTCTGGGTGAGAACTTCTGAGGTCCCAGGAGACAGGAGTAAGTTTTCTTTTATTTAAATTCTGCTGTGCATTCAGTCTTGCAACTGTTTTTGTAAAGATGCCAAATTTCTCATCTGTTTGTGTCTAAACCCTTCATTTGGGCTTCACCAGAGAATTAGATCACTGATTTTGTGCAGCAAAATAATAGCCAGAATGCTGCAGGGTCAGGGCAAAACTTGCACTGAAATCACAAAGGCTACAGTTGCCAGGCCAGTGGGAGTTTTTCTAAAACCCAAATGTGGCTCATGAGGTAAATATTATTCTTATTCTAAATGTGCCTATACCTTGAAAAAAAGGAAAGATAGACTTTTCTCTCTCTCTCTCTCTCTCTCTCTCTCTCTCTCTCTCTCTCTCCCCCCCCCCCCCCCCCCCCACTAAATATCCCCACGTCCTCAGAATAACTTTGGAAACAGGAGTTCCGCTGCACATTTTTAAACAGGTCGCTGTTATCATCTGTATATTTAATTAAACCCACCAGGCAGGAAGTCATATATGGAATCCTAGGACAAACTCTGCTCTGCTGAGGAATGTATTATAACAAATTATAGGTCCTGATAATAATAATAGTTGTAATAGAAAAATAAAATGCCTTATATTTGTTGAATGCCTTGTATGTGTCATACACTGAGTTTTAACTGCAATATACCATATTATCATTATTTAAAAAAATGAACCAAAAGCCATTAATATCTGCATTTTAGAGAATAAAAATGTTTAGAGAGGTTATGTCCCTGGGCCAAGGTTAGCTAGCCTGTTTTGCTAGGGCTTAAGTCCATTTTCTTTCATTTATTATTAGAATTCTTAACCTGTGGTTCCTAGTTGGCTCCTGAATTCAGTGAATCCCCTGAAATCACTGGCCAAAGTTGCCTGTAGGTGTTTCTTTAAGGAGAGGGTCTGTAGCTTTCATCAAATTGCCAGGTATCCATGGCCCAAAATAAAGTAAAGAGCCTGGGTTCTGCGGTCATACAAATCCAAAAAGGTCCCTGGAAGCTTACTTTGATAATCATACCATATCCTTCTCTTATATAACTGAGTCTATTTCACATCACTTTTTTTTTTTTTAGTTCAGATAATAGAAGGGCCTGGTACCAGGAAGTGTGTCTGTCTGCACAGCTGGACTGATATTTAGTGGAGGCCTCACTGTCCTCAGACAAGTGCCATAGAAGAGGTTTGCTGAGCAATAGATGTCTGGGAGAGTGTCGTCTGTTGTTATGGCTTACGGAATGCCAGCCCTCAGACTAACCTACACACCTCATCAAACCACACTTTAAAGGGCACTAACGTAATAGTGGCTGCTATAATTTAGTAGTTTAGCATTGTTATTTTAAATTGGATCTCTCTCTCCTGACAGCTTAGATTGTAGGAGTTATGCTTTAAAACTTTAAATCTTCTGTTTTCCCAATCCTGCTACATAATTTTAGACTCTTCAAACATATCCTGCTACTGTGCTAAATTGCTATTTCCTAAAGTCTGACTCTACTAAGCATATTTCATTTTAAATAGAGTACATTTTAATTTTTGAGGAGCTGCAATTTTTTTTATTTTGGGGGGTTACCAAACATCTCGAATCCGTTAGATATTATAGTGTGGTCGTTTTAAGTTTGTATTTTAAAGTATGTTTCCCAACTTGCTCCTCTCATGTTGCCACCGACTCAAGACAGTGTGGCCATTTTCTCACCAGTTACATGTCACATCCACTTCACCAGCCAATTTGTCCATGTTGGTCGAAATTAGGTCCAGAGTAGCAATTTCCCTGGTTGCTTCCTCTATTTTCTGGGAAACAAAATTGCCTGCCGGGCAAGTCAAGAACTTGTCAGATACTCACATTTTAGCTCAATGAGATGTTTTATTAGTCTGGACTTTTTAGGTGGCAGAAACCCAACTCAAATGACATTAGGCACAAGAGGACTGAACAGCTCACATAACTGAGAAGCACCGAGGAGCAGCACAGCTCGGGTGAGAGGCCTCCGGGGGTCAGCAGGTGGTTCTTCTCCCTGCTGCTCTGTGCGTGTGTCCTCGGCTCTCCCACTGCAGACTGGCTGCCTCCATGAGGGGTGGGTGGGGCGGCATGGCCAGCCCCTGGACACCATGGGTGCAGAGGGGCAGAGTTCTTTGCAGGTTCCCAGAAGCCTGACTTTGGTCACATGCCCACACCTAGCCAGGGTGGGGAGACAGTGATTGGCAGGTCGGCAAAACACCTAAAGCTCCCTAAACCCTAATTTGCCCATCTGAGAACAGGGATAACCATAGGCCCCACCTCACCGCACTGCTGTGAGGATTAAAGGAGTGAATACATGGTAAAGGCTTAGTGCAGAGCCTGGCACCACCAGCTCTGCCGGTGTGAGCTCATAATAAACACCCGGTAATGTAGAAATAACCATTCCCCATGATGCCATGCACTAATAATGTTGGCTTTTGTCAATAGTATCATCATTGTTAATAACACTTAGCATATGTGCTCGTAAATTTTATCATTATTATTTATCTTGATTATTTTCATTATCATTATTATATTCATTATCATTATTATCTTTCAGGTGAGTACTATTGTTATAAAGTGTATAGCTTAAGAGCTGGCACAGGCACTCTTTATTTTTTTTAATTTAAAAAGTTTTATTGATTATGGTATCATATAATTGTCCTTATCCCCCATTCCCATTCCAAACCCCACCACCACCACACACACACACACACACACACACACACACACACACACACACACACATGCTCCCCTCCCCACCCTCCCCCGCTGTCCATGGCCACTGGCTAGGCCCATGTGCATGCACACAAGTCCTCTGGTTGATCTCTTCCTCCACCCCCACCCTCCCCCACCCTCTCTCTGAGGCACAGGCACTCTTTAAATATAAGAAGAAGAATACAAATACTTAGTGCCTGACACACACGAAGCACTCAACACATTTTAATTACTGTCCTAACTGTTCTTTTCAGCAGTTATTATTTCCTGTGAATTGCTCGGTACTGCCGTTCTCCTTGCCTCATCCCCACTTCATAGCCTCCATGGTAACCAGCTTCATGGTAGCTAAGCAGGTTTGCCCCTCAATCTTTATTAAGCTTCAAGCCCCCTTGATCATGTCAGCTCCAGGCAAGCTGGTCTTTTCCACTGCTCCCGAGGTGCCCTCATCCCTGGGCACAAGCCCAACCTCCCAGAAGGGCACGCTGGCAGCCAAGTCAGGCTTCTGCTTAGTTTCTCCACCTGCACCGCCCGTCGTCTGCTTGCTGCAAGCTCCTCGCTCACCTGCTCACCCGGGGGAGTAAACACCACCCACGCCCTGCAAGTGTTTCCTTGCTGATTTCCCTTCCCCAAACTGGATCCTGGCAGACAGCTTTTATTTGGTAGAGGAGGGAAAATAAGAAGAAGAACAAAAACAACTAACGCTTACATAGTGCCTACTCCAAGGCAGATGCTGTTCTAAGTGCATGTTCAGCGGTCCACCCTTATCTGCAGGGCATACGTGCCAAGATGCCCTGTGGATGTCTAGAACCATGGAGAGTACTGAAACCTATACACGCCAAGTTTTTTCCTATACATACCCACCATGTAAAATTCACATAACTTCAAATTAACCACTTTAAAGTGTACAATTCAGTGGCATTTAGTACATTCACTATGTTCTACAACTAAATGCCATCACCCCAAAAGGAGCCCGTACCCATTAAGCAGTTGCTCTTCATATCCTTCCCCCCTAACCCCTGGCAACCACCAATCTGCTTTCTGTTTCTGTAGATGTACCTATTCTGGATATTTCATTTAGATGGGATCATCTAATATGTGGCCTTTTGTGTCTGGCTTCTTTCACTTAGCATGGCCTTTTCTACGTTCATCCATGTTGTAGCATGTACCAATGCTTCATTCCTTTTTATGGCTGATTAATATTCCAGTCTATGGATTCACCACACTTGTTTATCTGGGCTGGGACTCTAAAGGAGCCATTCCAAGGCCCTAGCAAGTCTATGTCACAAAGGTAGTGCTGCCGACATAAAAGCAGATCTCAGAAATTCCATCCTGTTATGGTCAAGAGAAATCCAGACAAGAAACCTGCTGAGGAAGAACAGGCTGGCTAGGATCGGGGTTGAAAACTCAATCGCCTGCTCAAATTGCTTAGATGAGCGAGAAGGGCTGGGAGGCAGACAGCAGGGAGGGTCACGGGCCACCAGCCGGGCCTTAGCGCATTCATATTCAAAAATACTTAAGAAAACACTGTGCTGCCTAAATGGAACCTTCCCTGGGCCAGCTTCAGTCACTGCCCCATTTGTAACCCCCGCTGGGCATTCTGGGAAACTGTGGCACCAGTTCCAGTTCTGGCATAAATATCCACTAATACAAAAAAAGTAAATGAGTTGGCAAATTGAATTTCAAGGTCCAACAGAGAGGTGAGTGGGTTCCCAAACATTAAATAAGTCCATAAAGTTACAGGTGCTATATAACCAGTCAGATAAGACTGAATGCTGACTCTGCCACAGACTAAAAACAGCCTTAATACCTGGCCCCGGGACAGTCTTAGAGAATTAGATCTCTATCTGATTTAGCTGACACAGAAATGGCTAATCCTTCACTTCCATAACCTTTACAGGAGGTTTTAACTGCAGCACTTGGAATTGTGGGTGACGGTCTCAGAGGATGAGAGTGTGACTTGTGGAACCAGGAGTCTTGCAACAAGCAAAAACACGTTGAATTTTTACAAGTTAAAGAGTCCCGTCTTGTAAAATTGATTTATTTATCCCAATGGCATTCCAGGGGAACAAATTTGGAGTGTTAAATGGTATTTAGCCCTGCGGTTCTCCAATTTAGTCATAAATCACCTGGGGAGCTTATTAAAATCACAGATTCCCAGGCCCCACCTCCAGGAAACAGGCTTCAGGGGCTCCTCTGGGGAGCCAGGAATCTGTGTTTTACTAGGACAGGTGGCCAGCAAGTCACACTCCAACAAACCCCAATGTAGCGAATATTCTTATAGACGATCTGAAATTGTGGCTGTTGAATCCGAGTCTAGATTCTACCTCTTGTCCAAATCTCTGGGCCTGCTTAGAGAATTTTACTGGCCTAAAATAGAGTTTCATGTTTATTTTGTTTATACATTCATCCAGTAAGTATTAATTAAGGATTTGCTATCCCTGCAGGTATATCTGTAGAAAGGACAGAAATGAATCCCACTTCTTATAGAATTTATATTGGATGGAGTAAAAAATTGTTTTTCCATACAGAGAAGAAGCCTGTTTAGATAGAAACATAAAATCTCCATGGTTGGGCGGGATAGTAAATGCTCATGAGTGTCACTACCACATGATGTATCTCCTCAACAATATCCCTGCTGAGCATCTACACACCCAGTGCTTGCTTAAATACTTACAGGGGTGGGAAACTTACTTGCAGGATGAGCCCTTTCAAACTTCAGACATTAAATTTTCCTTCCCTGAAACTTTTGCCTTTGGTCTTTGTTCTCCTTTATAAGATATGATGAATGAGGTTATTCCTCTTCCCCTAGAGAAGCATTAAAATATTCCCCAAAAAAATCCTTTTCATCCTTCTATTATGGTTACCATCACCCTCTGAATGCATATCACTGTGTCTTTTTTCAAAAAATACAAAGGTGGAAGCCAACCAGTAGTTCATCTGTTTCTTTGTTAAACTCACATGAGCCAGGCACTGTTTAAGACTCTGGGGATAAAGCTCACAGAAGAGAATAACACCACCACCCCCTTCACTCTGGATGCTACCGTTCTGTTAATGTCACATTGTAGAGCTATTAACTCACAGCGGAAGCTCACCAGACCATAATTTCATAGAGGTCTTCATGAACAAATCATCTTTTCTTACCTTCATTTATATAAGTTTATTACGATCTACCGACAAATGCCTCCCCTCTTTAATTGGAATAATATTCTGCCAACTCCCAAACTTTTTGTTGTTGTTGTTATATTTTCTTTCTCCCTTTGATTCTCAACCCTCACAACATATAAACCTGTGTATGGAAAGCCATCTGTGGCTCAGTTTTATTTCAGAACAGATATGTCAGTGGCATGGAAAGACCATCTCATCTGACGTCCTCTCCTTACACATAATTTCCCCCATGAGAACTTCTGCCTGACTTTTTTACCTTTCCTATGCCTCTTTTGCTTAATCTCGTGACCTTAGACATCTGTGTCCACCTCATCCATTTCCTACAGTGACCATCCATGTGCTTCCTCCAGAGCCAGAATGGTAAACAACTCCTGGTAGCTTGGGCAGCAACTCAGAGGACCCGGAAATGCTCTCTCTAACTCCCCTAGGCAAGGATCCCCACCCACCACTTGGCAGTAGTCACACCCTGAGGTTTCTGGATCAAGCTGCAGACCCAGAGTCCCTCTACTGGGCTCTGAGAGCCATTGCACTTGACAGAGAAGGAATTAAACGTGTGTCCAATCATTAGGAACACCCAAGACTGTCAGCAAACAAGAATCTAAGATTACTATCCCACAAATGACAAAGTGGCTCTAGAATTAGAATTTTGGAGATAAAAATAATCTCCAAGACCACCTAAACCTCACCTCCTTGTTATTCAGATAAGGAAATTGGTGCCTTAAAGAGGAGGTGCTAGAGGCTGAGCCAACACAAGAACCCAGAGCTCCTTATTCCAGGCCCGTCCTCTCTTCACCACTCTTTTGGGCCTAATTGTTCAACCTTACATCAATCTCCTGTCCCTTAGCCAGTATTCCAGTCCTGGAGTTCCAGGCAACAAACCATAATGGTGACTATATCCCAAAAACAAAGCCAGACAAACAAATGCCATCTGGGTGCTCAGGAATCCAGCCATTTGCTGGCTCCTTTCCTTTTAGGGCTGGTTACAAGAGGAATGGCACCAGTGGGATAACATGTTCCTATTTTTTTCTTCTAATCCAGGACATCTGTCCCTTCTTTGGGGAATGTGTAATATTTGGGGCTCCTCAACATGTGACCAGCCACCTGTTGCTCATGCCTTTCCAAATTGGCCTCTCAGTTTGGGGCTGGCCAACTGGCTTCACACCCACAATGAAATGCAACATTCTAAATTTGAAGAGTCTGGAGTCTTTCAGGAATTAGCAGGTCAAGTCAAAGATCTTAAGCAGAGTATACATCATGACACTTCTTCCCCTTAAATGTCATAGCTCTGGTAGACTGTCACCAATCTTTGAAGAGAATGGAAGGCTAGAGTTCACCACAGACTGTCAGTTTATTTCACCTCCACTGCCATGCATTCATTCAACATACATTTATTGACCACCTGCTATGTGTCACTCACTGCCAATCTCCACTCATCTATTCACCCCCACAAGCTTGTACGGAGACTCCACTGAGAGCAAAGTCCCGTGCTGGATGCTGTGGGAGGTCCAGCAATGAATGAAGCCCAGCTCCAGCTCCATAACTCTTAATTTAGTTGGGGTGATAAATCTACAAGCTACTATGATTTAATGCCATATGTGCTAAGGGATACAAAGAACTATGGATCACAGAGGAGCAAGAAGTCACTCTCAGCTGTCAGGTAAGAAAGTTTGCAAGAAGATGTCATGTCAGCATTAACCTTGAGGAATGGGTAGGATTTGGACAGGCAGAAGAGTGCATGTCTGGTTGAATCCCTGTAGCAGCAGAGAGCCAGGAAAAGCAAGAGTCCTCCTGGCTGCTGTGTTGGGTTCATATTCTGTGGAAGGAGTAAATGGAGATTGGAGAGGGTGAGGAGAGACTTGAATGCTGGTGTAAAAGGTCTGAGCCTCTGTTATTTTCCTGGCCCCCAGGTTCTGAGGTTTGGCACCCAATCTGCAAACAGGCAGCCCGAGCAGAGAAGAAGTTAAAGGTAAGGAAGCCCAGCTACTTTTTGCCACAGGCTGGGAGCACTGTGCTTTAATGGAAAGTAATTCCTTAGTGTGCATGCTCCCAAATGTGAGCCTAACACCCACCTCATGAGGCGGATTAAGACATTGGCTGTGAGAGCACTTTGAAAACTGTCCAGCAGTGTCTTAATGTGAGTTTTTAAGTGTTTCTGGGGTGAGGTGATACCCTAACCATTCCTTACCAAGATGGCAACCTCTCTAAGATGCCCCAATCTAAGGTCATTTATTAATAATAATAGTTAATATTGTCACAGGGATTGAGAGTTTGCAAAAGATCTTCACAGCCACTGTCTGATTTGGTTTATTTAATTATGGAGCAGGTAGAGAAGGCATTTTATCTTTGCTTTGCTTGTGAGAAGACCCAGGTCTAAAGAGGGCAGTGATTTGCCCACAGTGATGCAGCCAGGCAGAAGCATAGCTAGTCTCCAGGCACATGCTAGACCAGTGCCCTCTGAATTACTGAGATTCTGGGTTCTTGATCCAAGAACTGCAGAGAGGGGCCCTAGTCCTCGGTCCTTGATGCTGGGCAGGAGACACCTGGAGTGCGTGTTGGGGGCACTCGATGATCTCCAAGGTGCCCCTAGACTCTGGCCCTCAGATCAGCTTGGTCCCTTGGGACCATGTTAAAAGTCACCTGCTAGAGTCTAAGGTAAAAACATGTGCACAATTTCTGACCAGATGGTGAAATGGTGTCTCCTTTGCCATCTCATCCATTTAATGTAACTTTTGGGAAAGAGAAGGTTTGTTGATGTATATTTTTTTGACCCAGGAGTGGGAATTTTTTCCTGTTTCTTCCAAGGCCTCTCTCTTTTAAGGTATAAGAAGACCTAATCATCCTTTTCTTCCTCAATGTCTGCCTCTTCAGTGGCATTTCTCAAATTTCAGTCACCCTATAGCCCTGATGCTTTTTGTCATATCTGTGTGCCACCTGTATCACTGTATAATTAACATTTTTCTTTTTCTTTACACCAACTCACTACTTTTTACTTAACGAAACTTATTTTAAAATAAAATGTTACAGCACTGTGTGGAAAACCAGTATTACTTGTTATAAATAGAAGGTAACCATAAAATAAATTAGATGAAAATGAAATTAATTCTTAAGAATGCAATTCTCAAGAATAATTCTTGGAAATTCTAGCCTGCACTGTTTGTTAAAAAGGCAGGGGAGGGGGTGTTGGGGAATTAGCAATTGTCAAGACAGTTGTTGAAATGTAGTAGTACAAAATTAAGACTTGCTCCTTGATCTGAGAGGACTGAAATAGAACTTCCCATTTTACTCTCTCACTCTGTATTACCAAATGTTCCACCTAAATTCATCTCCACTAGAGCAACACTAGTTCACAAAACACTGCTATCCAGCCCCACTCAGAATGCTTTAAGTTGTGGGATGAGAGATCTGAAAGGGAATACAGCAACCCCTAAAGCCAACCCCTTCATTTTATAGATCAGAAATTCAAGATCCCTAAAATCACATAGTTCATTAGTGGTCCTTAATGCTCAATCTGTTTACTTTTTGACCACACCATGCTGCCACTCTCTAATGCACTGAGATTGACACAGTGTTGTTCTGCTGAGGAAGTCGTTAGTCCATCACTGCCATTGTTTAGAGAAAGATTTTTTAAGTTTATCATTTAGGTCGATGTCAATTTGCAATGGATATACTATAAACACACGAGATATATTAAACTTCCATTACATGAAGTTTAACCTACTTTTATATATTGTATAAGCAAACTACATTTGGAATAGTGCTAACCAATTTTATTCATTTAAAGTAAATACATTATTGGCTGGGATTACTTCAAATAAAAAGTTTTAAGAGTAACTTCTTACGTAAAAGGCCAGTTACAAATATGTAAAAACAAATCCATATTTAGTCCAACATCCTTAAGTCCCATACATTTCTGATTTCATTCACACTCAGACACTGATTTAAAAGGCAGTAAAGAGTAAGCACAGAATAGCCAGAGAGTGCAATTACTAATGTTCCCTGAAGAGCTGGGTTCTTATACCCCACCTCCCCCTTCCCACCAAGTTGGGGTGAGCTTCTCACCCCTTCTGTCTTTGTATCTCCCACAGCACAGGCGAACGTCTGAAACTTCCATCTCACCCCCTGGATCCAGCATTGGGTCACCCAACCGAGTCATCTGCGTATGTATCGTTTCTCAGCACAGAGAGGACTTTCTTATCCCTGAGCCTGGAATCTAAAGAGGTTCTTAGGATAGAGACAGCTGTCAGGTTTTCATCCAGCTGCTGTCCGCTGTGCCAACATGTGCTAGGTGCTGTGCTGAGTCCTGAGGATACAGTGGGGACAGGGAGGACATAGTCCCTGTCCTTGGGGAACACACAGCTTAGTAACAGTAACAGGGATGATATCGAGATCAGGAGGAGCATGAGAAAGGAAGTGCAGCAACAGCAAGAGCCCTGGACGAGCTCTGAAACAGTGAAATGCCCATCCTTCCCATTACTTAACTGAGACAAGGGCAAGAGATAAATTGGGGATTAGAGTCCTATTCAGAGTGGGTATTGAATGGAATGTCAATGTGGAGACAGTGGGTAAGGTAAAGAAGCAGAAAGGAGGAAAAGGCCGAATGAATGTGCAAACATGGCCGTAAAGGATTTGCAAACACATAAAAGAGCTTCCTAATTGTGTGAGAAGTCCAGGGATAGAATAAACCTTGTGCATGTGTCTGAGCTCCCACCCCTAGAGGCATTCAAATACAGATATTCATCATTGCCAGGGATGTGGCAAAAGGGACAAGAGTTGAGATAGATGACCTTGGATGTGTAATTTATTCATGCATTCAACAAATGGATACTGAGTGGCTTCTCCACTACATGCTATCTTCTGCACTGGGGAGCTGGTGGTGCCTCACCAACCTGATCCATAATGTTGAGAACATAGTTCCACGGATAATCAGCAGCAGTTCTGATAGGTGCTAGGAAGAAAAAGTACAGGGCGCTCTGATGCTGCTGCAGATTTACCTGACAGTCTAGGGCCAATTGGGAGTAGAATCCTAGGAAGAAACCTTTAAGCTCAAACCTGAGAGAGAAATAGAAGATAAAGGAGGTGAGGGAAGCACAGCCTGGGAGGACCACAATGAACAGGCTCTTCCAGCCTTCCTCAAGACAAAGGAGCCTAGAAGACCAGAAATGGGGGCTGGAGGTAATGTCTAGAGCAGGAAACCCTAATAAGAAGTTCTAGAGACAGTCCTCAAACCCGCCAGCCCCCAGTGGGCCCTGCCCATCATGCCTGCTCATTATTCTACTCCAAATCCACATCCAGTTCCCTCCTTGATTGCTGGATTATGCCTATTGATGGGACCATTTCCTTTCCTTTCTTCCTCTGTTTAAATTTTTAAAAGATGTAAGCATAGCCATCGACTGCAACTTCAATAGGGGTCAATACTGCCATGCGGCTCCCACAAAAGACCAGCGACTTTGATCACAGGCTGTATGCACTGAAGACTCCTGTCAGAACAGGAATGGGGCCAGACCACTGCAGGATTAATGAGTTTCGTTTCGGGGCCTATACCGTGAGAAGGTTATTGACCAAAGTGGGTCTGTCTCCAAAAGGGAGTTACCAAGGTGTAGGAACTCAGGATACAGAGAGCTGCACTGTAAAGCCCTTAATCCCTGGCTGGTCTCCTCTGTGCTGCTGAGGAGCTTTGCTAACCTTTGTGAAATAAGCGAGGCCCTGATGGTGGTTACCCTGGAGGCAGCTCGTAGAGTTGCCCCTGTGAGATGCAGCTGAACAACAGCAACTGGGGGACACCTGCCACTGTGCCCTCCAGTGGGGGCCCTGTACACTGAGATCAGTTACCCCCACATCCTCGCATACGCATGTGTGTTCCCTTCTGTATCCTCCTACTCTCCCCTTAATGATGCCTCACTTTCAGCTACTCAGGGGAATGACTGCACATGTGTTGAGAGCCATGTTTTAAGTCAGACTGTTCCAAATATGGCTTCCAAAGTCAGGGAAGAATCCATCCAACCACATTTGGGACAGGCAGTAACAGGCAGAAGGAAAGAGTATTGGTTTAGTTTTCATAAGTACTGAGGTTTGGGATTAAAATAGAATTGTTAGTGTACATGGAGAGGATAGGTTCTCTCAAACTTCACTCCACCCCCCCAACTGACTGCTACAGTCATCTCCAGGTGACTTGACTTGGATCAGCTCCTCATGGTCTCTTCCTTCCTTCCTGGCTAATTATGTTAGGATGCCTCTGTCCAATCACTATAAACTCATTTATAACCTGGAACAAGGCGGCTATAGGAAGAAACATAAATTTAGTGTCTCAGAGGTTTGGATTAAAATGATGAAATGAATATTGATGGGTTGAAACAAGTTTGTAAGATGCCAAGAATTCTCAAGGTCAAGATCTAATATCCCAGGATAAAAGGCAGCAGTTACTTCAGCAAGTGGACTCTCCAAATGAGGTCTCCTTTATCCACACACCCCCAAATTGGTACAGATGTGGATGTCTGACCGTGGCAGGATCTGGCAGAAATGAGATGGCATACCTCAAAGGATTTAAGTGAGACAGGTTTTGTGAAGGGAGCATTTGCAGAGGTGTGGGCAGGGTTAGGGGACCCATTTAGTGCAGCATCCCAAGACTACAAGAAAGGGAAGTTGTCACCACCCTCAGCCTAAAGGGAAAGGATGGTAAGATCTGGAGCTGTGGAAGAGCAGCCCCAGGCAGGAGCCATGCCCAACCACAGCCAGGCAAGACAGGTGCCACGGAGACAAGTACACAACCTCTTCACTCTTCTCCCACTCCACAAGTGCTCTCCCCCCACCCTTTGGGCAGCCCAACTGAAAGATAGGGAGCCTGTGATAGAGTCCATGGGGCCTTGGAGCCTAGGTCAGGGCAAGGAGAGTGGACAGTGGGTCTAGGAGAAAAGGGGAATGAATAGCACAGTGCCCGAAGAGCACTGGGATGGGACAGGATGGAAGAGTGGAGGGCCGTGGGAAGTGTTTGAAATACCAATGCTTTTAAGGTCTTTATGAAAGCTGTTCTCTTTATACTACCGTGTTTCCCTGAAAATAAGACATCCTCCGAAAATAAGACCTACTTCATGGAAACATAATACATCCCCTGAAAATAAGACCTAGGGCATCTTTGGGAGCAAAAATTAATAATATAAGACACTGTCTTATTTTCGGGGAAACAGGATAGTCATAGCCCTGAGACTTACCTGGCCCCCAAAGCATTGGGAGACGTTATGAGGATAATACAGTCTCCTTGGATGCCCTATCTAATGACTCTCTTAATTTGCCTCACTTCAGCACCTCGAGAGCACAGTAGTTACGGAGGGACAGATCCTGTTAACCAGAGCATAAACCGGGTCACAGAAGGAGGATGCAGACATGGAAAGAACATGGCTTCAGAAACCACAAGACATGGGCTGTCCCCGGCAAGGGGAAGCTCTCTCCTCACCCATGCATTTCTAGAAAACTGAACTCAGGCAAAGTCAGGTAGTAGAGGCTCAGTTCAGCGATGTGAGGAGCAGCTTTCTGGTGCAGCCCTTTGACAGCTGTAAGCCAGTGAACGCCCCACCCTAGGGAACGAGGAGAGGCCACTGAGAGGGCAGGCTCTCAGGTTAGGCTGGCTGGCTTTGAATTCTGGTTTTGCTGCTTTTTAGCTATGTGACCTTGGGCAAGTCAATTGATTTCCCTGTGCCTGTTTCCTTATTTAAAGCTGTGGATAATATTAGTATTTACTATGAGAGTTGTAAGTTGTGGAGCTAATCCATTTAAGAGACTTAGAACAGAGTCTGCCTCATAAGAAGTGCTCACGAAATGTCAGCTAGTAATTTCTACCATGATTATTTCTGTCTTTGCCATCTTCATCATCCTCAAAAATGCTGTGAATGGGGTATCTTCACTCTGTAGGGTCAGAAGGCAGTCAACACCCTGACACTTCACAGAAATGTCATGACATGTGGAGGAGATAAGTCCTGTAAAGCACAGGGCCTCACACATCATATGTGCACAATCAGTGTTGGCCCCGTTGGAATGGAGGGCCTCAAAGACCTGTCTTATTCTCACATTCTGCGAGTGTTCCATCCTAAAGTTTTGTTTCCAGTGGAAACTGGAGAAGCTTGTTCTCCCTGTGCCTCTCTCCTTTCCCTCTTATCTTTCTGCTTCTTTCCTGTCCATTTCCTTCTTCCTCAGGCTAAAGTGGATAATGAGATCCTTAATTACAAAGACCTGGCAGCTCTCCCCAAGGTTAAGTCCATCTACGAGGTACAACGCCCCGACCTCATTTCCTACGAGCCTCATTCCAGATACACGTCTGATGAGATGCTGGAGAGATGTGGCTATGGAGAGGTATGGCATCTTGCCCCTCTCTCTGGGGCTGCTGGAGGAGAGGAGGGTCCATGGGGTCCCCAGTCCCCTCCATCACGGACACTTTGCCCTCCACAGTGTTGACCCAAAGACTCTTTTAAACTGGAATTTATAATTAGTATTTTAAAATCAGGTGATTTCATCCAAAAATCTGACTTACTTGAAAAATTAGAACTGATGACACTACACCAGTATTTCCACCATGGGGAGCAGTTCTCCGGGTCCCCATCACTTCCTGAGAACCCCAACATTGAAGCTGAGAACCTGTAACTACTTATCATTTGAAATACTGTTTTTTTTACAGTGGAAAAATTTTATACAAAGCCCATGGCTCTTATCCCCTGCCACGATTAATGGCCATTTGGGTTTATAATCCTTAGTTAGTAGGTTCTCTGGTTTTTGCACTTGACCTTAAATGCCTGAACTCAAAGCAAGAGCTCAACTCTTATAAACACTCAGCATCAAATGGCTTTTGAAATAAATGGTTCCTGGACAAGAGAAAGTGTTCTCGGGAGAAGGCAGGGTGGCCGCTACCTGGGAGGTCCTGGCCATCAATATCCCAGGAGATTTCTAACCCCATCCCAGACTCCTGAGCTGAGAGCATGTGGAGCAGAAGGACCCCTGGCAGGGGGGGAGGGGGGGAGGACAGGGAGACCATAGACTGAGATTCTTGTCCCTGTTCCACCACTGTCCCCTTCCTCTCCAGAGGGACTGGCTTCTGTTTTGGTTTGAGAGCCTGGTGCTGAGACTCTCTGTGTTCTGGCCCCTGAAATGGACCAGGAGAAGGGGACCAAGTGTTTGGTAGAAGCTGATTTTCCCAAGGGCAAAGATGGCCCACTAGGGCCCATAAGCCACACCCACCCCTGACATTAGTTTTGTTTCACTCACAAAATATCTTTTAAAAATGTAAATTGTTTTCAACATTTAAACATTGGAGATTTCACCTAAGAATTCGCCTTTCTGACTTGCCTTGGAAACTTAAGAAGCTGTGTTAACGTTGGATAGACATCCCAACCTGGCCCTGATGCTCTAGAGCTGAGCAGCCCTCCATGGAGGGGACGTTCCATCTCCAGCTTCCCACACCACCCACTGGCCAACTCCCGTGTTGATGGCACCAGCCTGGCCCTTGCTTGGCCCTACCTTTGGATCCCCTACCCAGGCATTGTCCTCATGAACCACAGAGGGGTTGTGAACGGGTAAAGGAACAAGGGAGGGTCATGAATTGACTCTGAGCTTGCAGTGGAGACGCCTGGGTCCAGGTGAAGACCCTGCCGCCACCGCCTCCCTGAGAGGTCCCGAGCCTTCCCATTCTCTCTCTGGGCCTTGGCTTTCCCATTTGAAAAAGGAGGGCATAACCTCAAGGTTTTCTACCACCTGCCAGCACTGCTATCCTGGAACTCTAAGTGAGGGTTATCCGGACAGGAAGGCCGAGGGCAGCGGAAGCCCTCTCTTTGCTGAACCATTTAACTGCTCTCTGTCCCTCTCTCTCGCCCGCTTCTCTCCTTCCATGACTGCCTGCAAACTCTTCACTTCTAAGTCGCTGGGAACGTTATCTCCCTACTCCCAGGTAATTAATCTGGTTTGGGGAGACCTTTTATATAATTGTGTCCCTTGATGCTGACCAAACAGGCCCCTGATAGATGTGAGGTCCTCCCGGAATTCCCAAGGAGCCCGAGCCCTTGACCCAACCAGGGCAGTGATAGGGAGGTAGGAGCATGACCTGGAGGAAGGGGTGGTGGCATAAAGGGTAGAAATGATTGGGGGTGAACCTGATGTACCCTTTCTACCCAGAGAAGACCTCCCCAATGCTTCTTGTGATCCTTGGCCAGGATTCCAGGGACCTGACCCTCAGGTTCCATTCAAGGGCCTGTGAGTGATGGGTGAAGGCCTTGGAAATTCTCTGCACCCTTCCTTGGGTTGTGCATGTAACCTACGGAAGGGTCTCTATTCAGAAGGGCAGCACCATGCTTCAGCTCCTAGAATCCCAGATTCTCTGTCACTCCCCTACCTGCCTACCAGACCCTTGGGCCATAGGCCCTCCTAGTTGCTGGCCGTGCTCACAGCCCCATTTCCTCCCCCCAGGACATCTACGAGAACCTGGACCTCCGGCAGAGACGGGCCTCCAGCCCGGGATACATCGATTCCCCCACCTACAGTCGGCAGGGCATGTCCCCTACCTTCTCCCGCTCACCTCACCACTACTACCGCTCTGGTAAGGACGGGGGAAGTCCCCAAAGGGACAGGAAGAGCCAGGGGGACAACACGGTGGTTTGATGTTCCCAGCTGTGGAGACAGAACAGGGCTTTCCTGAGATCTCTGTTTTGCAGCATGGCCTCTGTAGGCCTGTGGCCACCCAGGTGACCAGCTGGGCCCACTGAGTCCCTTGGCAGGGGAGAGGAAGAGCAGCTGTGGGGAATGGGTGGTGAGCTGCTAAGAGAGGGGAGTGGCAGGCAGCCCAAAGACCCTAGCTGGAAGAAGACACGTCAGTCCTCAGCGTTAAGCCTGCCTGGTCCAGAGGATAGAACCAAAGGACCGGAAATGGAGCTGTGGCCTGGCCTTCACCCACAGCCCAGCCCCACCCAGGCCAGTCAGGTCGTCCACAGCCAGCCCTGGGATTAAGAGTGAAGACAGCAAAGCGATTCAGGGAGGGGGAAGGAGGGCGGGAGGGTGGGGTAAAAATGCCTTCCTGGGCTTAGTGGAGTGGATTCTTCCAACCCACAAAACCTGACTTTGGGGTGAAGCAAGAAAACCTGTTTCTGCAGACACAGTGCATGAGCACACACAGCTGCCTCCCCACTGTCCCTGCTCCCCACACGTCACTGCTGCCTTGACTGCCACCGCGTTAATGCCTGTTTTCTCTGCCTCTGTTCTCTCTGGGGACCACTGCCTGCGCGCTCCAGGGCCCGAGAGTGGCCGGAGCTCTCCATACCATAGCCAGTTAGATGTGAGGTCCTCCACTCCGACCTCTTACCAGGCTCCCAAGCACTTTCACATCCCAGGTAGGCTGCCAGCCCGGAACTCCCGGCATGGAAGGATGCATGCTTCATGGGGTTACAGCCAGACACCCTGCACCAGCACCAAGGAGAAGCCAGTTCCTGGGGACGCTCTCTAACCATCACCAGAACTAATTCACGCTCCAGCCCTGACACACCCACAGTCTTTCACTCTTTTGACAAAATCAACCTTGGTCAGGACTGCCAGGAAGTAGCCCAGGGAAGTGGCCCGAATGTCGAGGGGCCGTGATAGGCCATAGCAGTAATCGGGCTGAAAGCCAAGGGCTTTTGCATCAAAACTGGGGATTAAATCTTGATCCTAATGCTTGTATATAAGTTGGTGACCCCAGACCAGTTACTTAGCTTCGCTGAGCCTCTGTTACTCCTTCTGTACAGACAGGCACTATTCTGGACCCTGAGGCTGCAACTTAAACCAGCCCCGATCCCGCCGTCACAGTTTATGCTCTAATGTGGGGAAAGAGATATCATAAATGAGCAAACAAATAAGTAAAAGGATAATTTCGGGTGACAGTAGGTGCTGTAGACATAATAAAACAGAGTGGCTGGGGTGCAGGAGGCTGGGCTAGATGAGGTGGTCAGGAAGGGCTTCTTGGAGGTGGTGACAACATTGAAGCCAAAAGATGAGAAGGAATCATCCTGATGAAGATCCCAGGGGAAAGCATCCTAGCAGAGCAAGTGCAAAGGTCCTGACACAGGCCAGGGTGGCCAGAGGTGGCGAGCTGGAGGGATAGCGATAGGTGAGCTGGTAGGTGTGATCTGGACAAGATCTCACCCTGAGTTACAGCCTAGACTATTCTCCCAACTCTGAGCACAGGTTCTCACTCCCCACTCACTTCCCCCCGGAGCTTGTCCTGCTGTTTCATCTACTCCTTTCCCATCCTGTCTGTTTTGAGGAAGTGGGAGGACATGACATTAAATCTTGGCTGCAGCATTCAGGGCACTTTCTCATGGAATGAGGCATGGCTGCTGGGTGGAGGCAGTGGGGCCTGACCTGCATGGGGCCTGCTGAGCACGTGCCCACCCTTTGCCTGCATGCCCACCATTCAAGCTCCAAGTCCCTTCCTCTGCACCATTTGACTCCATCCATTCCGCTCCCCTCACCTTTCCTGGAACCTGGTGGTACAAGGTTGGAAGCTCGGCTTGGGAAGAAGTCCACCTGGGAAAAGATGGTGGACCCTTGGGAAAACTTATAGATCATCTCTCTCTTCTGAGATCAACTGACCAACTGTTTTCTCCTTTTTTCCTCCCTCTCCCTCTCCCTCTCTTTTTTCCTCTCTCTCTCCCTCTCCCTCTCTCCCTCACCTCCCTACTGTCCCTTCTGGGTCGGTCTGGCAGCTGGAGAAAGTAACATCTACCGGAAACCCCCGATCTACAAACGGCATGGTACGGTCTGAGGCAGAGTGGGCATGGCCAGGCAAGGGGTGTGGGGCATTAACGCATGTGCCAATGGCGTCGCACAGGTCACCAGGAGGGACACCTGCAAGGCTGCACCTTGGGCCTTACTGACTCCAGGGGACACTGGAGAAGAGTGTGCTGACATTTTAAAAGAGCAAGGAAGGCCTCATATCCCCCACACCCTTTGCCACCATCTCCCCCAGCCCCCTTCCCTACTGTCTGGTGTCCTAAATCCCATGGTCAGAGTGAACCTTGTCAGGGTACCTCTGGGAGGGGCGCTCCCAGGGCACTGACGCTCAGCCATTCATCACTGAGGCCTGGCGGTTCCTGCAGGAGCACTTTCTGAGCCTCAGGGCAGTGGGCACATCTCTTAGCCAAGGATACGGAGGCACAGCTGCCACCCTGTCACCCTCATGTGCCTACAGGTCTAGGTGGATAACAGAGTTGGTGGAGCATGGAGCCAGCAGAAGCATCCCTGAGCCAGGTTCTGATCTCACTGAGCTAGTGGGAGGGGCAGTACAAGTATAAATAGTGGCTCTGGGTACTTACAACCTGATGATTTAGACAAATATCCTGGATTTTGGAAGGGGCTGGGCTGGGGCCGAGGGAAGTCTGTGAGCATGTGCACGTCTGTGTGTGGCTGCAGAGGCCATACCATGCGTCCCAAGTGGCCACAGAAAGTCACCAACCCTGACAAAATTAGTTTGACTTTACATCTGGAAAAGGCCCCCAGATTTCAAAGCCCTCAGGACTGCGGGATTTTGCAGATGGCTCCGGGAGGCAGCACCCGAGCAGGGAGTGTGGGGTGGAGGTGGCTGAGTGGATAAGAGGGTGGATGAAAGGGCTGAGGGAGAGGGGCCGGGGACTGATGGAACCACATCGAAGAGAATGAGAAGCTTTGGAAGCAAGTGCTGCTGGGGCATGGAGCACAGCTTGGAGCTGGCTGAGGGCCATCCCAGGACCCTCTGCTGCCCTGGCTGCCAGGCGTGTAGACTTTGTCCCTATAGCTTCTCTCCTGAGGAACTGTCCTAAAGCCAGCCTTCTCTCTGCCCTAGCCAGCCTCTTGCCAGTCTTTCAGGTACGCTAAAGTCACTGCCAAGAAGGCTTTGTGGCTACAATAGGTTTGATGGTCACTCCATGCCGTGGAATTCATGTGGAAGCTGGAAGCTGGATGATATCTGAGCCAAAAGACTAATTCTGATGCTCACAGATGAGGAAACTGAGGCAGAGGGGAAGGACTTTCCCACTGTTACAACTGAGTTAAGTGGCAGAGCTGGCCGAAGAACCCAGCGTTGCTGACTCCCTCCCTGTCCAGTGCTCCTTCTTTTGGGCCATATAGTCTCTCCAAGAAGAACGTGGCATCTCAGGGTGAGCAGGTTGACCTGACTCAACATGCAGCAGGGCCTGCTTGCCAATTCCCACCCTAAATGTGGCTCAAATCCACAACAAGGCCAACTGCTAGGAGGTAAGGAAGGTAAGGGCAAGGGCTCACCTGGGACATGTCCGATCTCACCTGGAGGAGCCATGGCCTTAGTGTATACTCAGGAGCACACCTGGGAGTGGTGGAATGTGGTAGAAGGAGCCCTGAGCGAGGTGTGATCCTGTTCTGGTCTAACCTGCTGTGTGGTTCCAAGCAAACACCTTCCCCTCTCTGGTGTTCAGATTCCCAACTGTCAAATGCAGGCCTTGGCCTCAGTGCTTTTCCAGCTCCAGTGGTCCATAGTGTGGCCTTACTCCCCCGGGCTGGAGCCCGGCTGAGACATGGCAAACAGTGTACATGACACTGGTCTAGAATACTCTGCCTCCTTAAAGCTCTCTCTTTGGGTCCTTTGCAGGTGATTTATCAACAGCAACCAAGAGCAAAACAAGCGAAGACATCAGCCAGGCCTCCAAGTACAGTCCAGCCTACTCTCCAGACCCCTACTATGCTTCAGAGTCTGAGTACTGGACCTACCATGGCTCCCCCAAAGGTAGTGTGCCCCCCAGGGGAGCCAAGGCCAGAGCCCTGTCACCTGCACCAGGGACACGGGGCCAGGATAGTCACCTGCTCCTTCACATGACCATTCACTTACTCATTTGGCAAACATTGAAGACCAGCCATGGGCCCTAGGGAAATACTGGGGAGCAAACCAGACCATGTCCCTGGCCTTGTGGCCCTAATTGAGCAGGAGGTGATATACCGGAGGTGAGATACAGGAGGTAAGAGAGCTGATGACAGGGGCATGCTTTTCTAGGAGATGACAGAGCGTCTCAGATGCACAGACTGCTGCTACAGGGAGGGTGAGGAGGAAGCTTTGTAGAAGCACATCTGCAAAGGCCAAGATGGAAGGGCAGTTGGGGGGAAAGAAACAGCCGTCAGCTTAACCGGAGTTGAGAGCAGGGAGGGAGAGGTGCTGAGGAGCCAGATCCCACTGGCCTTGTGGGTTTTCGTCTTTATCCTAAACAGTAGGAAGCTGTTAAGAGTGACATAATCAGATCTATACTTGTGAGAGACCACTTTGGCTGCAGGGTGGATAACAGTTTGGAGGATGGAAAAGAGTCTTAGTGGTCCTCAAAGTGCGGCCCCAACCAATCTGGCATCCCAAGTGTTCCCTTCAAGTATGGGAAGGAATTTTCATCAGGTGCCATTTTGATTCAATACACACCTTGGCTAACTGAATGTCCATTCTAAGCAAACCTTCTGAGGAGCTGAGAGGGCCCCTTCCTCACCCTCAAAGAAGTCTCCATTTAGAAAGGAGCTAAGACACCAGCACAACTATGACCCAAAGTGGACGTGACCAGTGTCCATAAGAGAGAAGGGTTCTGAGGCTGCACAGCCAGCAGGTGTCGGGGAGTGGGAGGATCTTAGATGAAACTGCTTCAATCACAAAAATACAGACAAAAAACCTGACTCCAAATGGCTTTGGCCAAATTAGGGATTTCCTGGATCAAATGACTGAAAGTTTCATGGCACAGCTGGATCTAGAGGTGAATGAACATCATCGGGACTTATCCTGTCCCCCCAGTTGGGTGGCTCCATTCTCAGCCTGGCTCTTCCTCTTTGTAGCAGCGGGAGCTCCGGCAGGTCCAGGCTTACCTCCTACTCTAGGCAGAAAAAGGGCTTCCCACCAAGCAAAGTCCCAACACAGCGGCTTACTAGCTCTGTTTGGGCAGTTAGCTTCACGCCCACCTCAGAGCCCAAGAATGGAAAGGGATGCTGGGCATCTCTGTACAGCAGGCCATGGTGGAGTGGCAGCTCACCAAGTGCACTTGGGCAGGGTCACTTGGCTTGAAAGTGGTGGCATATAGGGAAACGCCCACCTGTCTAGGCTCTACTGCCCCTGTGCCCGCTTCCCCAGAGCAGGCTGAGTGGGCAGCGCACGCAGGAGCTGATCCTTGTGTCTTTTGGCAGTGCCCCGAGCCAGGAGGTTCTCATCCGGAGGAGAGGAGGAGGATTTTGACCGCAGCATGCACAAGGTGAGCTGGCCACCCCACTGAATGAGAGGCTCAGACGGTATGTTACTGAGGATGTTTTCACTTGCGAGTGACAGAAACCAAATTCAAAGTCATTTGTTGATGGGGAAAAAAAGAAATAGCATAACTGAAAAGTCAAATGGCAGGATTCACTTCAAGTATAACTAGATGCAGCCGAAACCAGTTTGGATAGAGCATCGGCCTATGGACTGAAAGGTCACAGGTTCGATTCCGGTCAAGGGCATGTACCTTGGTTATGGGCACATCCCCAGTAGGGAGTGTACAGGAGGCAGCTGATAGATGTTTCTCTCTCATCGATGTTTCTAACTCTCTATCCCTCTCCCTTCCTCTCTGTATATTAAAAAAAAAAAAAGTATAACTAGATGCGGCTGCTCAAAAAACTGCCACGGGGAAGTCATCTCCCTCTGCTCTGGTGCTGCTGCCTCTGCATTAGCCTCAGGCTCAGGCAGGTTCTTCTCATGTAGTGGCACGTGAGTGCCAGAAATTCTCATGTTTTGCCGATGGGAATGGAAAGTGGTGCCACTACTGCCGACACTGGTGGTTCCTCAGAAAGTTAAGTGTAGAACTACCATGTGACCCAGCAATTTCACCTCTAGATATATACCCAGAAGGACTGAAAACTGGTACTCAAATATATGTACACACATCCTCAGAACAGCACTATTCACAGTGGCCAAAAGGCGGAAGCAACCCAAATGTCCATCAGCTCACAAACGGATTTTAAGAATGTGGTATATCCATAAAATGGAATGTTATTCAGCCATAAAAAAGAAATGAAGTACTGATACATGCCAAAATGTAGATAAACCTCAAAAACATTACGCTTAGTGAAAGAAGCCAGACACTAAAGCCCACATATTATACGATCTCACTTACATGAAATATCCAGAATAGGTAAATCCATAAAGACACGACATAGATTGATGATTACCAGGGACTGGACTGGGAGGAGAGGGTAATACGGAGTGACTGCCTAATGAGTACAGGGTCCTCTTAAGAGTGATAAAAATGTCTGAAACTAGATAGAGGTCATGGTTGTAGTAAATGCCACGAAATTGTTCATTTTTAAATGGTTAAGTTTATATTATGTGAATTTTACCCAGACCACAGGACCACTTGTGAAGGAGAGATGAAGTCCCAGAAGAAAATACGGGCTTCAAGGAGGGAGGGACACTGGAAAGGCAAAAATAACAGAGGTTCACTATAGAGAGTCCAGGCACTCAGCCGCTCCCAAGCCTGTTCCATCTCAGGGCTCTTTGCTTCCTTCTAACTGCAGCTTGCTTCTCCCCCACCCCCAGCTCCAGAGCGGAATTGGCCGGCTGATTCTGAAAGAGGAGATGAAGGCCCGGTCCAGCTCCTATGCAGACCCCTGGACCCCGCCCAGGAGCTCCACCAGCAGCAGGGAGGCCCTGCACACAGCTGGCTATGACATGTCCCTCAACGGCTGTAAGCTCTGCTCGGGAGGCCTGCCTGGTGGGGGCTGCCATGGTCTCACCTGGTTCTAGAATACAGACTTGGCGGGGGGCTCTGCAGGGCACTGAGACCATGTGCCGCGGTGAGCAGTCACTCTGCTTCTTGGGGCATCTGAAGCAGTGACTTCCAATCGGATTCAATGTAAACAAAAACATCTTCTAATCGTCTGAATGGCTCAAAGATATAACGGGCCCCTCTAGAGGTAGTGAGCCTCCTATCACTGGAGGTACACAAAGCAGAGAACTGATTCAAGCAGTTTGCCCTAAGAGTCACTGTAATCCCATCCCTGTTCCCAGACACACACATGCTCTGTCTGCCTCCTCTCTCTTACCCCTGTGGGAGTCAGTCCTGCCAGGAAACCCTATCTCAAGTCAATACTTGATGGGTAATAATCTTGTCAAGATTAATCATCTTGACATCATATCAATACTTGATGGATACAAGTCAATACTAGATGAGTAGTAACCTAATCAGGGATAATCACCCTGACTTTAGGTGAGATTAAAGGAGATGGTGGTGGTGGTGGTAATGATGATAAAACCAGTTTTGTTCAGTGTTTTGCATGTGTCAAGCACTGTGCTAGTTAGTTCCTTTCTGTATTTTGTCATATATTCTTTGCAATCACCCTGTAAAGGAGATGTTCCCTCCCCATTTAAGAGATGAGAAAATTGAAGCATAATTAAGTAACTTGAAGAAGTTAGTATCTACTAATGGCAGAACCAGGATAGTTCCCTGTTGGACCACTAAAAGGCACTAATATTAACTTCTGCTTTTGGTCTCTGTGCAGTATGCCACCAATGCTGCTCAAAATTCAACACATTCAGTGGCATCTGTGCAGCAAATAAAACACAGCACCTGCTATGCCCCAGGTGCTGGTCTAGGAGCTGGGAGAGGAGGGGAGGGAGGATACAGTACAACAATTGGAAACTGACCAGTGGGAAAGGAGGTAGTGAAAGAGACCCCTTCTCCACCCCAGCTCCTGTGTGTCTGTCCACCATGTCTGTCTGTCCCTATGAACACTGACCTGTGGCTTTTCTCTCTTGCAGCCCCTCGGTCCCACTACCTGGCTGACAGTGGTATGTTCTGCCCGCCCTACCTTCAGCCCATGGTGTCCTGTGAGGGCCAGAGCTGAGTCAGCTGCAGGTCCCCCATAGCTGTGATGACCATATAACATGGATGCCCCAGCACAGTCCTTCTCTCCAATAGTCAACCCCAGTGGTTAGCAAACTCATTAGTCAACAGAGCGGCAAACTCTGTTCTACCTCATTGTGCTTGTCAAGCTGGTGGGCCTCAATTTTTGGTTTTAGAATGAGGGTTGACGTGCCCAGTAGCTCCCAGAGGGAAAGAAAGAGTATGCACCTCTTCCACCCATCTGAGAGCTTACCTGTCCGGGTTCCAAGCTCTCACATCCAATTTCAGGGCCTTTGTCCAGAGCCACCCTGTGGCCAGGATAGGAGTCCATGAGAAGAAGCTAGATGTGTGCAGGACAAGGCCAGAAGACTGTGTGAGTGGGTGCTTTGGGTGGGCCTAGAATTATGTCAGACTGAGGTACCCCTAAGATTAGTCAGCTGCAGGCCTGGAGAGCAGTCGTAAGAGCTGTTGGCCTCCACTATGGCCCCTTCAGCCCCAAGGTTGGGGAGTAATATTGGCCATCTACAGCCAGATGAGCTCAGGGAGAGGGGCCCCCAGCTTGGCCCCCTAGAAATTGTTTTTCTGCTTCTTTTCAGATCCCCTCATCTCCAAGTCCGCCTCCCTGCCTGCCTACAGAAGAAACGGGCTGCACAGGGTAAGAAGGCTATGCGGGGGCATTGCCTCTGCGATGTTGGCGATGCCAGCATTAGCTCATTGCTGTGGTGCTTATGATGATCACTTAGGGGTGGAACCTGGACAAAGGCCTTGGGGCTAGAGGTGGGCCAACTGAAGGAACCCAAATGCAATGCTTGCTCTCCCCCCTGTGAGCCCTATGTGAAAAGGAGCCCCCGGGAGAGGCTGGAGAATGCCCGGCCCTATGCTTGCTAAGAACGTTACAAGCACTAACTCCTTTACCCTGTGAGGTAGTCACTATGGAGGCCCAGAGGGGCGGGGCGACCTGCTCAGGCTCTCACACCCAGTAAGTGCAGAGCCGGGACTCAAGCCCACAGCCCACAGCCCACACCTGACTGCCTGTTCCACTTGCCTCGCATGGCTTGGAGCCCTCTGAGCTCTTTGATGGCCTGCGGCATAAAACCTTTCCAGAAACGGTGAGTTGGTTTAAGGACCTAAAGAGAATAAAAAAATATGCCTTGTTAGCAAGAGGAGAGGCTGTGTGCCTGGACAGGCGATAGGGGAAGCAGAGACACTGAGAGAGATGTTTATTAACTGAGCACCTACTAAGTGTCAGGCACTGTCTAGGTGCTGGAGGTGCCACAGTGAATAAAGTGGCTGCTGCCAGGGAGCCTGAGTTCTAGTTGGGGAGACATACAACCAGCAAGTAAAGGTGGGATCTGCAGTCAGGCGTCCTAATTGCTAAGATGGAGCTCAAAGCATGGGGGCAAGGAAAGAAGGCGGTCAGAGAGGGATGGATTTAAGCCAGGCCTGAGGGCACAAAGGTTCTGGCTGCTTGAAGACCAGCAAGACCCATCCAGATAGAGGGACTCACAGTGTCCAAAGGCCCAGGGCAGCGGGGGGCACAGGGCTGGCATGGAGTGAACGTGAAGCCCGACCCGGGAGATGAAGCCCGACGGGTGTCAGTAGGGCCCTGCACGCTGGTAAGGACTCCGGAGGGCTTCCAGTAACTGTGCTGTGTGACCTGACTCCCTGCTGTATGGACTGGAGACTGCAGAGGGACAGAAGTGGAGGCTGTACACCTGTTAGACTACTTTAGAGTTGGGCATAAGAAAGGGATCCGAGCTCCACTGGAGCATGGCAGCTGGTGTTAATCAAGCTTCCCGCTGAAGGACACACAGGCCCTGTCCTCTGTGCACTCAGAGCCTGGACATTTGCTCACACAACAATTACTGTGTTTCCCCGAAAATAAGACCTACTTCGTGGAAACATAATACATCCCCTGGAAATAGGACCTAGCGCATCTTTGGGAGCAAAAATTAATATAAGACACTGTCTTATTTTGGGGGAAACATGGTATTTATTTAAAGTATTTCATGTACATCAGGCACCACTCTGAGTGCCTGGAATACATCGGTGACCAAGCAAGACAAAAACCCCTGCCCTCTGAGCTTCCATTCTTGTAGGGACAAACACAAAGCAAGTAATAAATAGTAAACAAGTCAAACTATATGGAATGTAGAAGGTAGTAAGTGCTATGGATGGAAAGGGGGAAATGTTGGGCAGGATGAGGGAGATCACGGACATGGGGAGAGGGCAATAGCACTTTTAAATAGGGTTGCCAGGGTAGATCTCATGAAAAAAATGCATGAGACGTAATTCACCAATAAATGAGTTTTTCCTGAGAGCTTATTATGTGCTGGGCCTGGCCACCAGAGGTATAGCAGTGAGTTAAATTACCCCGACTGCAGACTGAGGCTTCTGGGAGAGCCCCACGTCCCACACGCCCTGGGCCATTTGCTGGAGAGAGGTGAGTACTTCGGGGAGGCAAGGTGAGCTTGCCTCAGGCCGGCCCTGGCTCTGTCTCCCCTGCAGACACCCAGTGCGGACCTCTTCCACTACGACAGCATGAATGCCGTCAACTGGGGCATGCGAGGTGAGTCACGGGGACCTGGGATGCACTGCTCATAGCTGTGACATGACCCTATGACTGCTACAAACTCGGGCCCCACACTGGGCTCTATCCAAACCCCAAGTTTCCACTCCCTTTCACTTCCCAGTCCCTCCCTTTCCCACTCCTCACTCCTCTTCCTCTCAAATCCCTGACCTTGGGTGACCTCCAGGCCATCTGTCACATCTGGGTTCCCGGAGCCATCCCAGAGCGCTGCTGTCCCGGCACGGCTGAGCTAGAGTTGCTGCCAGCATGGGATGCAGGGAAACACTCGGAGCCAAATGCACACTGTTCCCAGCAAAACTTCCACGTGCTGTGGGCAGTCTGCCAGGGGCTCTCCCGCCAGCCTCACCAGCTCCTCAAGCTGGCTCCGGCAGGAGGGCAGCTCATAGAAAAACTTGGAAGGCCCCAGAGACGATGGAGGGAGGGTCTTTCCCTGTGCTTCAGGCTTGTCTTATTTCTCTTCTAAATCTCTCAAAAGTACTTTTTCCCCTAAAACCGTATCTCTGGATCAGCCCAACCCCTATCTCCTGCCATCCATGGTACTCCTACCGGCCTTGATTTGGGATGAATTAAGCAAGGACAAGGTCTCTAAGACAGAGGCCAGTATAATATGCACAGCAAAGACCAATGTGTTTCCATTTTGTGTGTCTTTTCTCTCTACAGAGTACAAGGTAAAGGAGAAGCACGGATCCGGGAGGTCTCTGAGGCGCTAGGACCTGCTACACTGGGGACCAACAGGAGGATGACAGTGCTATCTATGCAGAAAACGGGGGCATCAATAAATAACCCCAAGGGTCCCCTTAAGACCAGCATTTCCAGTTCCTTGGCCCACTTTCCCTAAATCCTTCCCTACAACTCTTGCCTCCTGAAATTCCCCGTGGACCTCAGAGACGGTCTGGAAGCTTCCAAATCACCAGATATCACCATTTACATTCAGGAGGCCTAGTGCCCACATTAATGTCAAATGCCACCAAGCTTATCCCTAGCAGATCAGGGGACTCTGGGACCTTGCCTCTTGGGAAAGGGTGGCTGGAGGCTGCCAGGCAACCCCAGGAGAGGCAGACCCAGCCCTCCCTCCCGACTTTAACTTCTGGCTCTTTCTGGGTAGAGGAGGGAGTCCAGACACAAAATGTGGCTCCAGGGACAAGCCCACCGCCCTCACTCAATCTGCAAAACCCTACCCCCATCCTTTCTCCTTAGATCTACCCTTATGAGCTGCTGCTGGTGACCACAAGAGGGAGAAACCGACTGCCCAAGGACGTGGACCGGACACGTTTAGAGGTAGGTGTAGAAAACTGAGCAGGAGCCTTTGGGTTCACAGGGATTCTAGCAGTCTCCTGGTCTCACCCAGCTCAGGAGGGCCCGGGGAAATGAATGGCTTCAAGGTCACACAGCTTGTCGGAAAGTAGAGGCTCTGTTCCCTGATGCTCTGTGCTGCCTCCTCAATTCACGCGCAGCATCTGTGCGACGCAGGCACAGCGTGTCCCTCCTGCAGTTGAGGATTCTGCAGATGAACAAAGAAGCTAGATTTGGTCCCTGCACTCAGAGCCTGGTAGATAAGAAGACAGTCAGCCCTGGTTTTATGCAGGATTGTAGAGAAGACCAGTGTTGCGACAAGGGGGACAGGGAGGCAGCACTGCAGACGTAAAAGCCTAAGGAGGCCTCAAGTCCGACTCCCTAGGTTCCAACCCTGATCCTGCCATCCCTAGGTGGGCAGGATGGCCAAGCGACAACATCTCTAACCCTTAGTTCTCTCCTCTGTAAGACAGGGTGACTGTCATACTTCCCTCCGGCTGCCAAGGGACACAATGAAACAATACACAAAGCCTCTGGTGCTGAGTCAGGCAGTGTCCTGCAGAGCAAGCACTTGGCCAGTGTGGGATTGCTCTTACTCGGAGACCGCTAAGGCTCGGCTGGAGGACCAGGCTTCCAGCAAGAGATGGGATTTGGCTGGACTTTGAAAGTGGTCAGGTTTGGGTGGGTGGAGAGAGGGAGGAGAACATCATGCAATAGAAATAGCACAGACAAAGGCAGAGATGTGACCTGAGCATGGTGTTGGGCTTTCGAGCCATCCAGTACATTTGGCTTGGAGTGCCAGTCCCTGGTCACTTCTGATGCAAGAGCACCCTCTGTCCTTTCCACCCCAGGGCCTCGTCCCGCCTCTCCCTGAACTGCCCCTCCCATCTCACTAGCCTTCTCACTCCTCAAAGCTGCATTCTAATGATGCCTGTACCCCAAACCTCCCCAAGCATACCCCACAATGTGTCACCCACCTCTTCCTCCAGGCTCCCCCAGCCCTGTGTCTAGCGTATAGAACCATTTCCTCTGCTTGCCAAGATCGTGTATCATCTACCACACGGTCTAGACTGGAAGAAGAAACATATCAACCACCTTGACCCGACAGCGAGGAATTCATCCGGAGTAGAGAGAGGGTTGGGGCAGTCGGAGGGGAATGCCAGTGAGTCCTTCCAGCCCTAGCATGTTGGGGTAGCAGCGAAGAAGCAGGTGATTCAGCCAAGGGCCTCCTTTCACTGTCTGGCAGTGAGTGTCTTCCAGTGCTGAAGGGAACAGCGCCCAGGGCAGTTCTGTGAGCACCAGCATTAAGGGATGGAAATGTTCATCCTGAAAAATAATTACTCTGCTACACCCTCCAGGACACCCAGAAGCTCAGACCAGGGAAGCACAGCCTCCCCTGAGCACCAGAACCACCCAGGGGGCTTTTTAAAAATACCAATCCGGGGCTCCACCAGTTAAATTGCCGTCTGGGGAAGGGACTCCGGCTTCAGTGTTCAGAGACTCACGGGCATGTCTAACGTGTTGCCTGAGCTGAGACCACTGGGCTAAAACACTGCCCTAGCCCCCTGTACCACCAGTTCAGGAAGTGGACTGAACTAAGTCAATTAACTACTATAATTGCTACCAACAGGTCATCTTGGTGATTCCAGTAAGTTTTCAGGCAGGATATATGCCATATATTTCTCTCTAACACACAATTTAAAATTTCATTTTGAAAAATTTCAGAACTCAAAAAGTTGCAAGAATAACAAAATCAACATCCATCTACCCTTCACTTAAATGCACCAATTATTGATATTCTGCCACATTTTAAGTGCCACATATTTCTAAATCTAAAAGCTTCTGGCAATGTATTAAATTTCAAGACTGTCTGTGAGGGAGGGAGAGCAGGCAGAAGGTGGGAAGCAGGGGTGGGTGGAGGTCCTGCCATGGAACACAGAGCAATGTTGTATTTTACAGCGTATTGTTTTCATATGAGAAAGAGATGAAAGGACATTTCAGTGGGTGGGTGAATGTGAACAGTAGTGTTTTTCACTGACTGGCCTGAGGATCAGCCATCTAGATCATTTGTAAAAATATCAATAAGAGGAAATACACCCTAATATCTTGGCTATGCCCCCATGTCCCCCCAAAGGACAGAGGAGTAGCATTAATCCATACACACTCCTAAACACAGAATGGATGCATGTAGCAGGGATATAGAAAGGTGAGGTTAACCTGGATGCATCCAGAGGCACTTAGGTGAGGCATGAATCCCACCTGAATCCTGAGTGGGGGCAGCCTCTTCAATCAGACTGGTCCCCAAGGTCTCTCCAATGAAACACATTTATCCATTCAACACATATTCATTACACACTTCTGTGGGTCGGACACCATGCCGGGCACAGTGCACCCAGAGGAAACATAGAGTGACCGCTACTGCCTCTACCAGCCCCCAGCCTACACCCCACATCCTCAAGCTGTTTCCTCTCTGTCCCCTCCCACTTCCTTTTAGCGCCACCTGTCCCAGGAAGAGTTCTACCAAGTCTTCGGCATGACCATCTCTGAGTTTGACCGGCTGGCCCTCTGGAAGAGGAATGAACTGAAGAAGCAAGCCCGGCTGTTCTAGACGGAGGCTCTATAAATATATATATGCACTTATATAAAGATATATGTAAAGTCTCTATACTGGAGCTCAGTATAATCCTCTTGTGTAATGGGACACGCTGCCTGCCAGGAGACTTGCTTTTCTGTGCTGTCAGGCAAGCCCACGTCATCAAAATATTTTTATGCTCCTTACTTTCTCTTTTCTAAATGTAATGGGGTTAGGGAAGGAATTTGAGGGGACGCCCATCCTTTTACTAGGGATCCTTTTTATACTGAAACATCTGTCCTAACTTGAGTCCCCCAAGATCCAACCCTCCTTCCTAAAGGAGGTGCCTGAGGTCTCTTCTCTCTGCTTCTTAGCTCTTTTCTCCAGCCGTGAGTGTGGACGCTGACCATGCTGTTTTACATCTTCTTGGCCCCAGAGGGGCCTTCCCGTGGGTGCTCAGTGACTTTGGCCATCTCCCAAAGTCACTGAGCACCTTTGAGAGCCCTTGCAGAATTTTCTCATCACCCACAATTAGGAGTTTGGTGCTCTCTGGGGGTGATGCAGCTTGAAGTGTAGGCCTCAGGACTGCTCCTCACAGCAGTAAACAGAGGTGGCCAGGGACTTGGCCTCTCCTTGGTTCTTCAATCCTCCTCCTTCCGTATTTGATCCTAACCTCTCCCTGGTTCAAATCTATGACTCATGGTAAAGGAAAAGGTGCTTCCTTTTCTTCCACCACTTCCAACTGGCCCCTCTGCCTGGCCCCTGCCATGAGAACCAAAGAGAGGGATTGGTTGCTGGGAGCAAGAGAATGAGACAGAGAAGGGCACTTGTTAGAACTGGAGCTGAAGGACCTCCTGGGGCCTATTCCCCCCCTCACTGCTCCCAGCACCTCCTGACCCCTTCCCCCTTTGGAGGAGAGGCCCATTATTGCAGCCTGTATTCTTCAGCCTTACTACAATCTACGTGCCTGACAACTCAACACACCACAGGGCTAAGGTTCCCGCCATAGCTCTAACCGACCAACTAAACAGACAACCTCTAACACCCCCTCTCAAGGTAATAAAGGCCATGTTCCCAAGAAAGGTTCCTGGTCTGTGCCTGCTGGTCCCAGGGCTGGCAGGGCAACCCAACCAGGACCTGAATCCCACTACAAATTGGGCCAAGTATCATAGGGGAAACTTTTTCTGAAGAATGGCTGCTCATGAGATTCCAGGATGAAGCACTGGCCCACACCATTCAGATCCTCCTGGATTTCCCCAGTGGGGGCTTTTCCTTGCCTCCTTGCCTTCTGGAACGGGTTGAATGCTTACTTAGTCCTCTCTCCTCCCCTTTCCAGACCTTCTACTCTGAGTTGGTGATGTCTGGTGGGGCCCGTTCCTTCCCGGAGATGCCTAGAGTCAGGCAATTTTGAGGTCTTAGGAGGAAGGACCAATGCATGGCAATGACAATTATGAGTCTCAAGAGGCTGGTGATGTGACATGGCTACTGTAGAACTGACTTAAATTCAACACACCCTCACTGAGCACCTGCTGATGCTGAGCACTCGCTGTATACTGAGCACTGAACGGGGGAGGGAGGTGGGATGCTGGGACGATCAGCATGGGCCTGGTCTGGGGGACGTGCCTACTAACAAGTAATGGACTCAGATGTGATGGGTGTAAGGCGGAAAGTGATGGGAGATGGCATGAGGAAGTGTTTGTGACATTACTGAAAAGGCAGGTGGCAGTGGGTGCAGACAAAGGAGAGCGTTCTAGAGGAGACTGCAATTGAGCAAAGTTCGGGAAGCATTTTTGTAAACTGGGAGGAGACTGTAACTTGAAAGGGTGAAAGGATAAGGAACCGGAAGGGAGGTCTATTATGCTCTCATTTAACACATCAACCCTCTCGGTTACTTCTCTTTATGGCCAACATCTTTCAACTGTCCTGACCCCTTAGAAATGTCCCCAGCCATACACAATCATTGAAACTGCCTCATTGTCACTGGTTGAGAACTTGGCAAGATTTGAAGGGCTTTTGTTATTGTTGTTGGATATTTTTGTTTCCCATAAAGGCACATGATTTCAACCCAGACCTGTGTCCTTCTGTCGTTCGTACTGGGAGTGGAAATGAGTGACATGGGAAGAGACTGAACCATACACATTGTTTTCAAAATAAGAGTCTAGAGAGCGGATCTCCTTTGGCCTTAGTTTCTCCTTCTGTAAAATAAGAAAACTTGGTGAGGTAAGCATCACCCAGGTTGGGTCCTGCAGAACAAGGGTCCTGCAAGATGACAGAGGATGTTCCAAGGGCAAATAAGATTCTATGATTAGAAAAAAATTACAATAGTAATAGTTCCTCATTATTAAGTACCAACAATGGGCCAGGTTCTATGCTGAGGAATTTACATCTACCATCTCATTTAAGCCTCTGTCACAACCCAAGAGTTGGCCATTATTCTTATCTCTGTCTCACAGATGAAGAAACAGTTTACCCTGGTTGAGTCAGGGACCAATTCCAAGCTGCCGGACTGGAGAGACCAGCTTATCTGTCCACTCTTATCAGTCAGGATGTATTCAGCTCCAAGAAAAGAGTGCTTTCTTAGAAATGAGAACACACATTGTCTTGCGCAACCGGAAGTCCTAGGTGCAGAGCCAGTCAACTAAGCAGCTCAGTGATTCCATCAGAAGCCCAGGTGTTTCTGCATCTCTTCACCATCAGCACACTGGCTTGTGTCCTCAGTGTGACCCTCTCATGTTTACGAAAGGCTGCTATGAATCCAGCCATCATGTCCTCACACAACCACATCAAAAAGCAGGAAAGAAACTTCCCTTCGTGTGTCTCTTTTAATCAAAAAGACCTTCCCAGAAATCCTCAGGAGACTGCTCCGCTGGTCCCGCTGGCCAGAACTAGGGAATAGACCCATGACCTTGCTGCAAAGAAGGCTCAGAAACTGAGCATTTGGCCTTTTCAGGCTCTATAGTGGGAGGCAATCATCCTGCTGACAAGGGAGCGAAGCAGGACAGACAAGGAATAGCCTCAGCATAAATAAATCACAGTGTCTCAGTCACAGCCCCTGCCGCCCCTGCTTAGACACTCGCAATGCTCATTGGCAAAAGTCTGCAAAGTACTATAGTAACTTTGTTTAATCCAATAATTCACAAACTACTTTGATAAAACTCTGATTCAGAGATGTTAGACTTCCTGTATTTCATTTATCCTAAGATACACACATTTTTCATGTTTTGACATCTCTGAAGATGACTCAAAAGAGGCTCCTTTCCTGGCCTCTCATTCTGTGATTCTTCTAAGTACCATCCCCTCCACAGCCCTCCCAAGAGGTGGCTCAAATGTGCAAAAAGATAGTCTGGAATGTTCCTTTGTTCCATGCCTACACATGCACCCAACCAATATTCACTCATTGAGCACATGCTGCAAGGCAGGAGCTCTGAGCATCCAGCAATGCAAAAGGCAGATGTGAGCTCTCGAGTAGCTCTGGTCTAGAAGAGAAAACAGGCTGTAAGTAAGTAAATAAATAAATAAGAGATGGAGCATGAAGATAACTGCCATAGAAACAACAAATAGCGCGCTGGAGAGAGAAGCAGAAAAGAGCTCAGTGCATATATTTACTGAAGGATGAAAAGGAAAAAGGGGAGGGAGCACCCTAGGCTTGAAGAAGAGCATATGCAAAGGCTCTGGGGTGGGTAAGAGCTTGATACATTTGAGAAACTAAAAGTGCCACTGAGGACAGAGTAGAGCAAGTGAGGGAGATGAAGAGGGGAGGGAGATTAGAAGAGATGGGAAGGCAAGCAGGGACCAGAACATGCATAGGATCTAGAACACGTGTGGGCAAACTATGGCCCGTGGGCTGGATGGCTATTCTAAACTATTGAAATAAAAAATCAAAAAAAAAAAAAAGAGAGACCGTACCCTTTTATGTAATGATATTTACTTTGAATTTATATTAGTTCACACAAACATTCCATCCATGCTTTTGTTACAGCCCTCCCAGTCCAGTTTAAGAACCCATTGTGGCCCTCGACTCAAAAAGTTTGCCCACCCCTGGTCTAGAAGGACACCTCTTATTCATTCAGACTTTGTGGAGCTTGTCTGGCTTGCACGGTGGTTGCTAATATATCGGATGCAGGCAGAATCGCTCTCAGCCTTGCTACTGAAGTGTGCTCCCCAACCAGCAGCAGTGGGGTCACCTGGGAGTTTGTAAGAAATGCTGTATCTCGTGTCCCTAGTCAATCTGCCTCTGTGTTTTAATAAGATAATAATCATTAATAATTCAATGATCCACACACATAGTGCAGTTTAAGAAGCACTACTCTAAACCACCATCCTTTTAGGACAAACACAACATCGTTTTGTGTCTAGGCTTAATGAAGTTCTAGAAAGCAGCCCTTTCCCCATGCAAATAACCTTTTTGGACACTGGGGGGCAATCTTACATTAATAAACCAAAACACAATTACACAATTGGAGGGGGATGGAAGGTAGTGCACAGAAGTCGCAGGAGGTTAGAGCGTAATGTCCACATTTTGCAGCCGAGGAAGCAGGCCCACTGCGTGAGCAGATCAGGACTAAGCAGCCGCTCATCCTCACTGGGCACCTGGCACGGAAACATGGGACCGGCGGTGGAAGGTGTCAGCAGCTACACTAGCCACTGAGCAGAGCCGAACGTGGAGCAGACGGGCTTAACATCTAAAGAGAACAGAGCATTGCTGAAGTTCACAGCAATTAACATGGCGGAATGATGCCAGCTCTGTCAATGCCCCGGGGAACTAAGTTTTACATGCTTCGTTCCTCATCAGACTCTGAGCTGCTAAAAACCTTGACTGCACGGTGATAAACACCTGCTTTTATATACACAGCTCTGAGCCGCTGCCAAGCCATTCGGAAGCCAAGCCGTGCGAAGCCCTGGAGCGAGGCCCTTTTAAATAAATAAAACCCAGAAGCCCTGAAGATGACGGCCAGCCCCTCGTTACCACCCAGGGGCCCACTGGCTTCTTCAGGAGCCTGGTCCAGTCAGCACAGGCAGGGACACAGGCAGGGGGACTCAGGCCTGCAGCCAGCCCCGGGGCGAGGCCCCTCGGCAAACGAGGGCCAGGTGTGCAGACGAATCAGGTCACAGGGGTCAAGTGACAACTACGCCCATGACAGAAAGCGTTTCCTTCTCGGGGGGAACTATCCCAGTGTTTCCCAAACTGCAGTCACTCAAACATCACCTTCACAATGTTCCTAAGATTATATGTTTAGTCAGTGCTGCTTATGTAATATTTTCATTTCTATTCATTCTTACCCGATGTGTCTATTTTAAGCAATATCATTGAGATTATGGGTTTGTAAAGACTGGTTTATATGTTTTAAATTCAAATTTAGACCACTTCATCGAATCTTTAAATATGCTGGCCTGTGGAACACCTGAATTTATCTCACTTCTTCACCAGTAGTCTGAATTCCACCCTGGGGGAAGAGAGGACGTGTATTCCCTCAGTTCTTCGTGACGACTGGTCTCTGGGGAGCCAAAGGGAACTGGCAGAAGGGCCACAGACAGAAGAAAACACAAGCTCTTCGGACAATGGAACAGGGCCGGGGTTAACCCTGCCTGCCCAGGGAGCCAAGACCAGCATGTCCCACCGGTTGGTCCAGGGCATCGTGCAAACAGGAAGTCCCTGGCCCTTGCTAAGGCTTTCCCTGGATACACTGCCCTCCCCTGCTGCTCTGGGTGTAAAGCCTTTGCCTCCATGGGCACCTCTGTAAGCTTCAGCAGGGACATTGTAGCACGGCAACTGGACTCAGCCTCACCACCAGGCACAGGTTATATAGGCTGAATTGTGTCTGCTCTCAAAAATAATCTATATGTTGAAGCCCTACCCCACCCCACCTCCACCTCAGAATGTGGCTGTATTTGAAAACAGGGCCTTTAAAGACATGGTTAAGTAAAAATGAGGCTGTCAGGGTATGCCTTAATCCAATCTGACTGGGGCCCCTATAAAAGCAGATTAGGGCACAGGGAGAGACGCCAGGGTTGCATTCACAGAGGAAAGACCACGTGAAGAGGCACCCCGAGGGCAGCCACCTGCAAGCCAGGGAGAGAGTCCTCGGAGGAAGCAACCCTGTTAACACCTGCTCTTGTACTTCCAGCCCCCAGAACAGAGGAAAGACAAATTTCAATTGTTTAAGCCACCCAGTCTGTGGTACCGTGTTTCCCCGAAAATAAGACATCCTCCGAAAATAAGAACTACTTACAGGTTTCCTTCTGAGTGAAATATAAGGCATCCCCCCCGAAAATAAGACTCCCAGGCTCTGTCTAAGAATGAAAATTAATTTACCATAAACTGGTCGCTAGTGCCGCCCTGACTGGCGTCTAGCAACCAGTGACCTCACGCGGAGTCCTGACGTCACTGCTGTGTGAATGGAGAGAAATCAGCGTGGAAACTGTGAAATCTAAACTGCAAGAAGTTGTGACGTGGGTGAAGAATTCATGGGAGAAAATCACTGACAGTTGCATTGCAAATGCACTGCGAGCAGGCTACCTTGACAAGAAGTACTCATTTAAAGACAGTGCTATTGCTAAACATGAGAGATTTGGTCCACTGATTCTGAAAGAAATGGAGTCACAAGAAATTCACCATGAAATTCAGGAATTGGATTGTTATGATGATGTTCCAGAAGATGATGACATGATTGTCATTGAATAAATGAGTAAATTCTTGATACTGTAGGATTCACAGTTTGTCTGGTTTGTGTTGACAACCACCGCACTACCATAACCTATACAGGTAATAAATTTCCTTTATTTTCATTTAACAATAAATGTGTACCATATTCTTCTTCATGGAAAAATAAGACATCCCCTGAAAATAAGACCTAGCGCATCTTTGGGAGCAAAAATTAATATAAGACACTCTTATTTTCGGGGAAACAAGGTAGTTTGTTATGACGACCTTAGCACATCAAAACAACACATGCAATCAGACCTGCAAAATAGGAATCAGAGCGCTTATTTCACAGGGTGGCAAGGACAGAATGATGTGCTTCGGGGACAGAACCTGGCTGCAGGAGAGGTGCGCCTCTGACGCCACAGCATCTCCCTCGTTCTTAGACTTAGACCAAGTGGTTTAGCCAGACTGTCAGTGCCCACTCTGGGCCGGTGCTGGACTACAGGGAGAGGGGCATGCCTTTGTCCCCTGGAACCTCTGCTACCAAGGCGTGCGGGCCTGGAGAGGTGAGGCCTTAGCCAGTTGGAAGGGACCATGTAGAGATGAAGACGGAACAGAGGAAGGTGGGAGATTAAGAGAAAGTAGCAACTACTCTGTTTGCATTCCTGGGGATCTGAGCTTGCCTTCAAGCCAACTTTACCCCTTCAACTCCCCCATTGCCCTCGGAGCAAATAAATTCCTTTTTTATTTAAACTGCTTTGAGTTGTGATTCCGTCACTTGCCACCAAAGGAGTGATGAAAGACACACTGGCTTGCAGAGTGAATCAGCACTGACAGTGGAGTCTGGCATGCATGCCTTTACTGTCTGTGTGAGGGAGAGTGATGACAGTTTAAATAGTGCAGGCAGCTGCCCCAAGGGATCATGGGATGGGAGGGAAGACTTGCCAGGGCAGCCAAGGGAATACATATGAAGGGGTCAAAGTCTGCCTCGGTCAGTCACTGAAAGATGCATGTAGGACCTGGACCCAAGGGCCCTTTGGTTCCCAAAGCCCTCGTGTGGATACAAAGAAGTGTGGCTGCCTCTCTAACACACAGTCTTGCCCACCTGCATCAGGAGAAATTGTCCCAAGTAACGTGTCCTTCTAAAAACATGACAGATGTTCCTGCAGAGAAAGGGGAACCTGGCGGAATTTCATGGTGTGATTTACAAAAAGTAGCCTGCAGGGGGCAGCCTGGGCGTGTGGCTGGGACTTCAGTCGAACTTAGGATTCCCAGAAGCATCGTCAGAGGAAACCCACCTTGATTACAGTAATAACTCCCACTTCCGCCGATGGGTCAGGCCCTGCCCTAAGTGCTTAAGATATCTCATTTAATCCTCGGGGCACTGCTTTTATCCTCATTTTACAGATGAGGAAACTGAGCCTTTGATAAGTTCATTCAAGGTTTCAGAGCTGTAGGTGGCACAGCCTGAACTTGGACTCAGGGATGTCTCACCCCAAAGCCCATGCATGTGGCCACTGCATAAGTCCTCCATAAGCAGAGGGGTTTGGAGAGTGCTTCCTCCGAGCCAGGGGAGGCACCAAGCACTGTACATGCATACACGGTCCATTTAAGCCTCACCGCCACCTGTGGGGGAGGTGTCATTAGCCCCAATTTTTAGCTGAGACATCTGGGGTTCAGAGAGGTTGAAGATCATGCTCTGAACTGGTTACCAAACTCAGATCCACCGCGTTGCAAACTCAAACTCCTTGTGTTCCACAGACTGCAGAGAGTGGCACTGTGGGGGCAGGAGGAGTGGGGTTCTGGTGTCATCGAGTGTGGCACTCAGGGCACCACTCCTGGTTCTGCCTCTAAGGTCTTATGTGATCTCAGGCAAGACATCTTCCTCTCTTGCCTCAGTTTCCTCGTCTGACAAAGGAAGGCTCCGACTGGCTAATCTCTCAGGCTCCTCTTGGCTCAAAAGTTTTTCTAGTTTCAGGTTTAAGAAATCCACTTTGGAACTGCAGCCTGGCGTCAGCCCGATGCCTAGAGGTGAAGATGGGCATGCGGCCCAGCCTTTGGGGGGAGAGCTAGTCTGTGCTGTATTGGTGGGCATCATTTCGTCCCTCAGGGTGGAGGCACCCCGCTGGACAGATTCCCCAGAAGTCTTCCTGGGTCCACAGTTTTCCTCGGAGTTCCATATGAGGGGGGAGGGGCTGTAGGCCAGATTAAGCCACAGGGGTGTTTTAACTAGCTTTTGCAATGTCAATTGGTCTTAGTTATCGACATTTTTACATCAAAAGAGATTTTACACTAAAATTTGGATTTATGGAATCTCCTAAAAAGCCTGAACATCTGGCCACTTCAGTCCCATGTTCCCCCTGGCCGCACTGGCCCGGGTTGCTGGCTACCGGCCTTTTGCTGAAACAAGAGTTTCAGCTTTGCCACTGCCGCCCTGGCCAGCTCACACACACCTCCCCCTCCCCCTGGCCCTGCAGGTGCTTTAATCTGTGCGGCTCGTTTATGGAGCCAAGGGCACTCTTCTCTGGAGGAAGGACACAAAAGGAGGGGTGGGCTTCATGTGGCATTTGGACATGAAAACAAAAGTCCCTTTTCCTCCAGATACAACCAGCGTAGTGGCCGCTGTTGACTGCTGAGACTAAGCCCTGAAGCTGGGTGCAGGTAGAAGCCCCTGCCCAGGAACAGGCACTGAAGGTATGACAAAAGAAGGAGTTTCCATCCATCCGTGAAACTCTCTTCTCCCGGCAGCTGCCCCTCAGATCTCTATCTGCTTTCCGGGGCCCAGAGCGGACCGGCAGGCGTGTGTCAGTTTCCTGGCTAGGGGCTATAATGGCATCATTGTGCGGAGGGGAACAAGAGAGGTTTTCATCCCATGGCCAGCACTGAGCAGACATTTGAGTAAGGGGTTTGGGGGCTTGCCCTGCACAAAGGAGCTTGGGAGAGGGGCCCTGAGGCGAGGAGAAGCCCCTTGGGCTGGGCTGCATGGCTACAGCAACGCGCAACGAGGGTGGAAAGCGCAGAGGCACTGCTCCCAGAACACCTCAATGCCACGTCATCTCCCTCTGCAAGTAAATAAGCAAACAAACAATCCTAGAGGGTAAATGACACCACCACCACCCAAAGACACATGAATTCACAGAAGCCTCCTGAATGCTTGAGCATTTACACACTGGCTTACTCCACAAGGCGTTACCACTTGCTAAGTGCCAGGCACTGTGTTAAGGATGGAGCAGTACGTAAGACACAGCACCTACCCCTGCAGTGCTTGCAATCCAAAGGCCAGGGAGAGACAAGGAGAGAAGTGAGTGGGAAATTCTACACCGATGACCCAATGGAAGAACTGAGACTCACACAGCGACAGAGTCAGCTCAGAAATCCAGATTCGAACCCCCAACCTGTGGTCTTCCAAGGTCTCCTGAGATAAATGTTTGTCTACTCAGAGGTTGGGGCTCAGTGAAGAAGGCACCCTAAATACCTAAGCGGGAATGTGGACTCTACACTGAGGGCAAGAGGAAGCCATCGAATATTTTAGGGGGAATCTAATTGGGATCATGGAATGATCACACTGGTGGCCAGCGTGGAAGCAGACCTGGGGACAAGGTGACAAGTTAGAAGGCTAGAGTATGTTTCTCTCTCTGGGACAAAGAGCCTTTAGCCTCCAAATATTCCTTTCCCATGGTTCCCAGTTCCACCTGATAAGCTAAGAATGAGGCTGGAGAGTATCATTTGTTTTCACAAGACTGGCAGCATGAGGGAGTTGAAAGCTTTCTTCCTGGTATTGTTCCCGGGATTGAATTTGATATCGTTTTTTACAGAGCTGAAGCTCTTCACCCAGAATTCTTTAGACAGCACCGGGCGAACCTGGAAGACTTGGTACTGAAGCAAGAACGAAAGGGAAGGCATGAGGCAGATCCTAAAAATCCTTTCCAGATAGTTTTACTCTTAACAGGGAAACGTGAAGAGGAGGAGAAAACCAGGAATCGACAGCCCCCCTTTCCGCTCTCTCCCCAGTGCATCCCACCGACACCCCACAGTCCAGCCAAACCAAATGGTTTGCAGATACAGCCTGCAGCTTTCTATCTCTGTGTTTTTGCTCTTATGTTTTCTCTGCTTGTAATGTTATCTCTTCAATGTAGACTCACCCAAATGTCTATCTTCCAGTATTGTCACCATGATTAGTAAGAAATTCTTGCTTTGTTTTGATTAACTAAAAAGCACTTTATCTCTGCCCAGCCTGTGTGGATAAGTGGTTGAGGATCGACCCATGAACCAGGATGTCGCAGTTCAATTCCAGGTCAAGGCACATGCCCTGGTGGTGGACTCAGTCCCCAGTGTGGGGTGTGCAGGAGGCAGCCAATCAAAGATTCCCATCATTGATGTTTCTATGTCCCTCTCCCTTCCTCTCTCTGAAAATCAATTATAAAAAACATTGTTAAAAAGCACTCCATCCTCAGGTGATTTTCACATAATAATTTGTAATTAAATTATGTTGTACATATTTATTTCCTAGATTACAGATTACTTGAAGAGATTATTCCTACTTAGTATTAGTTCTCCCAATAGAAACTTACACAGAGGGCAATAAACATTCCTAAGTGAACTGATGATAAGTGGGTATAGCTTTTAGGGGAACTATAAAGTTCATTAAAGAAAAATTACAGAAAAAAAAATATATATATATATGATTATTCCTTGCCAAAATCCACAAGCAGCCTCCTCATCCATCTCATTCCATTTTCCTGTCCACAACCAAGCTGTAGTCAATTTAGCCAACACTGCCACCAAGTGGACATTATTATCTAAACCAGACTACACCTTTTTGTTAATCCTTAGAACTGTGCAAAACTGTGTTCTCCAGTTTTTTTACATCTTTTCCAGACCAGAGTTCAGTTAATCCATCACATAGATTCTTCTACAGATACATAGAAATCCTTCTTAGCCCTTTGAATTTTCTTTCCAATTCTCTGATAAACCTCCAAAGACCCTGAAAGTTTCTCGTTTCTCTCCCCGGCAAGTGTGGATACTCTTTCCAGACTTGTCTGGTGAGAACTGCTTTAATACCCAAGTCTGCATCTGTTTTTGCAATAATGTTCTCTATTATAAAATTATTTCAGTGTATAAATATTATGTTGTTAAAATATTAACGGGCTAGTCTTAGAACTTTACAATACCTTAATTCCAAGAGTTTCAGAGTTCAAGTAGTGAACTTTTGGAACTTCATCCACTTGTAAATTGTTGGTTGTCTGCTTCAGAATTTAAACTGACCTTTTCAAATTGGAAGAGTGGGCAGGAACAAAGAGGAAGTTGGAAACTAATAATGTTCACATTTTCATGGTTATTTATGGTTCAGAAAGTGGGCTTGTATCATTTCATTTGCCCTGCGAACAGTCTTGTGAGGCCAGTATGAAGTTTCCTGCAGCACAGACGAGCAAGCAAGCCTCAAAGGCTGAATATTACACATGTAAAAAGTAGTAGAGTAAGACCTCACACACACACACGTTTCAGACTCAAATCCCACTGCTGTTTTTCACTGCACCACATTCCCTCAACGTGCTCACAGGCACACTAAACACACTGCCCGGGCAATTCTGCAAAGCCAACATGAATTTCAACCTACCCATAAAAGCAATAAAGAAAAAGTCCCCGGTCCAGGAAAGGGCAGGATGCTCTTTCTCAGTCCCTTCCTCGTCTCTCTGCCTCTGTACAAGGAATTGTTTTTCATTATTATTACTTCTCTCCTCTTTCACACCCTTGTGGACACCGGCACAGCACCTGCTCCACTGTCTGGCACTAGAAGTTGCTCAGGAAAGACTTGTCCGCTGAAGAAGAGAAACCCAAAGCCAGGAAATGGGTGGCCGCCGCAGAGAGAGAGAGAGGTTTGGATTCCATGGGGGAGAGGGAGGCATGTTCTAACGCGCCTCGACAATCTGAGGGCGGCGTGGGCTGGGAGAAACGACAGTGAGCCCCCCCATCACCAATGTAGAGCAAGCACCACCTTGGTCCCAGACAGCAGCGCCGACCCGAAAGCGCGGCAACCGGAAAGCGAGTCCTCGGGGCGCGCCGGAGGGGCGGGGAGGGCTGCGGAAGGGAGGGCGTGGCACGGGCGTGTGCGGGACAGGGGACAGCGCGGGCGGCCCCGGGGGCGAGGCGTGCTCCGGGTCTATTCCCGGAGAGGCGCGGAGGGGCGGGCGGGCATCCTGTCCGGGGGAGGGGACGCACGGGGGACGCTCCCGCGGGGCGGACTGGAGAGTGCAGCCCGCCCGCCGCCGCCGCCAGCCCCGCCGGAGCCACCGCCACCCGCACCGAGCGCCCAGGCCGCCCGGCGGCGATCACTGGCCCGCGCTATGGACCGAGCCCGGGGTAAGAGGAGCCGCCAAGGCCGCCCTTGCTGCACGGGGCGGGGAGGGGAGAACCGGGCGAACAGGATGCCAGCAGCGAGGAGGGTGGGGGGAGAGGCACCACCGAGGGGCGGCGGGGCGGGGAGGGGGAGGCCCGGTGCTGCGAGTGCAGGTGCCTCCTGCTAACGCCCGGCAGCCCGGGGTCTGTCGGACCTGCGTCTCATACCCTCAGTCTTAACTTCATAAAAGAATCCCCCACCAGATTCCCGGGTCCGGCGGGCTTTCCCACCCCATTTCCCTCGGGAAGGGTACAGCAAGGTTGACAGGTTACAGTCCCGAAACACCCCACGTGCGAAGAAGACCCCACGGTGCGCCTGGGGGAGGCCCGGGGAGATGGAGCCCGAAGCTGCCGAGGGCACTGGGAGGAGGAAGGGCAGGCGCTGGCTCCCTGGCTGAGCCCCGGGCTCTGTTCCTGACAAGCTGAGTGGCCTTAGCCCAGTCCCTTCTGCTCTCTGGGCCAGTGGCAGAGGCTCCCAGACCCCTTCCTGCTTGATGAGTGTATTTGATGAATACACTCTCAGATGAGTGTATTTGACAGAATTCTCACAGAAGGTGGGGGCTTGCAGAAATTAGAAGTGACTTGAGAAAAGAGAGTAGGGGTTGTGCTTAAGAAAAGGCCTTAGACATCTCAAAGAGCATGAGGCTGTAGAGAGGTGGCCTGCTTGGACATGGGGACCGTGTCTAAGGCTGGGACCCCAAGGCCCTAAACCCCCACCTCTGGGATCCAAAGAGTCCGCCTGCGTGAACACACTTGATAAGCTGGTGCGTGCGGGGGATTATTATTCTTGTTGTTATGGTTAAATGGAAAATTCTTCCCCCTCCCTGCAATCATCGTTCACACTTCCTCGGGCTTCCTGTGTGCTGTGCTGAGGCCATTAGGGGGGAAGGAGCGGCCAGGGGTGTGGAAGCAATTAGGAGGGCACTGGGGGCAGGGACCTGTGCATGGGCAGCCTCCCCCGCACTCGCATTACAGATAAAGCCGGAGTTCAGAGGGCTGCAGGGGACCCCTGGCTCCCAGTTCAAGATTTATAAAGCAGTTCTCACCAGACAAGTCTGGAAAGAGCAGCCACACTTGCAGGGGAGGAAAATGAGAAAGAGAAAAGACGCACCTCTGATGTCCCTCATCCCTCTGTCCCACCTCCCACATAACACATCTAAAGCAGAGCACGGCTCCCCCATCCAATTAGCCGCTCCCCATCCCCCACCCCCAATGGTCAAATTCCACCCTGTCAGGCCCTGGTACAAAAATCCAGAATTATGGAAAGCAGACTATGTCTTCTTCAGACACACCAAGGGTGACAATAATTCACTTAGTTTTAATACTTAATAAATGATCGCTTCTCGGCCTTTTGGCTAAGATCAAGTGTAAGTACTTAATAACCGAGGCTTCGCTTCAGAAGGCAGCCTCCGGAGCACACTCCCCAGGAAGCTGGACTTCCCGGGAATCTGTTAGGACTCAGAATGTTCCAGGGCTCTGACCCTCTCCCCCACTGCAGGCTTTCCAAGGCTACTTTCCTTCTCCCTCCCAGTTCTCATCACAGTGGGCCATAACTAAGTTAATTATCCAACTACCTATTAGCATGTACCTCCCCTACCCCACTGTGAGCTTCTGGAAGGCTGGAAGTAGATGACACTCTGCTGACACAATGCCTGGCACACAGTAGGAGCTCACTAACAGTGGTTCAGTTAGTTACATGAAACAAACTTTATAGGGCACCTCAGGTTAACTGAAATGCTGATTTTTTAAAAAAGAGGATATTAATAGTCCTCACATCAGAAAAGTTCTTTGTGACTTGTAAAGACTTTCTCAAAATGCCAGCAAAGTAGGTGGAGCACACAGGCCCAGTTATCCGTCTAGATCAGCCGTGGGCAAACTACGGCCCGCAGGCCGGATCCAGCCCTTTCGGCTGTTCTATCCGGCCCCCGGAGCCCAAAGAGCGGAGGGTTCTCTTGCTCTCCCCTCCGCTCCTTCACCATCAGTCCAAGATGAGAGTGCCAGCATGGTCAGGTTGCTTTTGTTCCGGCCCTCCGGTCCAGTTTAAGAACCCATTGTGGCCCTCGAGTCAAAAAGTTTGCCCACCCCTGGTCTAGATCCTTGGTTGCAATCGTCCGCCATGATAAATTATTGCACTTTATCAGCAAAACATGACTAAGTATTAATTAGAATGCAAAATCTGTGTGTGCTTTTAAGATAAAACATGAGACCTGAAAAATCAATCCAGCAGATATTTCTTGTGTCTCTGCCCCCAAGAGGGTGTGTGCATACTCTTCCATTGTCAAAAAGGTTTCAGAAGTGCAGGTCCGGTTTCAACCCCATACCTACATGTGGGGAGGGGGGCTGTCATGGGCCAGGATACTGTGGAGGAAACCACACTTCTGTATTAACAACACTAACAACTGAAATCATCAAGCTCTTACTATGCATCAGGTACCACGCTCAGCTTTTTACATGGCTACTCTTGGAACAAGTGGTGAGGTAGGGGCCATAATCGGGCGCTAATCATTATTCCCCCTCCCCCCCATCATAGGAAAGCAGGCTTGGCAGGAATATTAGACAGTTAGGGCTGCCATAACAAAATGCCACAGGTTGGCTAGCTTAAACAGCAAAAATGTATTTTCTCACAGTTCAGGTTAGAAAACCAAGATCGGGATACTATCAGGTATGATTTCTGGTGAGACCTTTCTTTCTGAGCTTGGAGACGAGCTGCCTTCTCACTGTGTCCTCACATGGCCTCTTCTCTGCACACACCAGGGGTGGGGAACCTTTTTTCTGCCAAGAACCATTTGGATATTTATAACATCATTCGAGGGCCATACAAAATTATCAACTTAAAATCCTGCCTGCTATATTTGATCAAACATTTAATTAACTCAACCCTAATGCCTTGGCAGGGCCAGACCAAATGTTTTCTCAGGCCTTACGGGTCCGCAGGCTGGATGTTCCCCACCCCTGATATAGACTAATACACCACCTTCTAGTGGACAATTACTTTACCCTTATATGAGAATAAAATATGAATACTAATAATACCTATTTCTTGGGGTTGTTGTAGATATTAAGTGCATGGGAAATACTTCAAACAATGCCTAGAACATGGGACCCACTCTTATGATAATTACAATCTTTTAAAATCAGATTTAACATAATAAGATTGCTTTACTTGGTCCCTCCACATGCTGGTCTGACTCTAATGACACTTTTTGAGTTCCTACTTTGGTCAGCTTTTGTACAACTCATGACAGGACCCATGTCATGAACTTCTCTGTATTCTGGAGCCACTTGTTTCTTGGAAATCCAAGTTCAATAACTGGACCACTATCCAACTGACATTTCTGAGTGTCCATTTCCTCTTATTTATTCTACATATTCATGCCTACTGACTGTGATTGTATCTTCACAATTTTGCTTTTGTGAACTTTCCAGTGTTCTTAAACCATCTTCTCTTTAAGATCTTTGGTCTAAATTTTCTCTGATTTTCCTTCTTAATGGCCAACGTTTTTTTCTGATCTGCCTGGCTCATATAAAGTCATTGATTTCCCCAAGATTCTTTTCCTTTTCACTTCACACCTAGTTATTTTTCAATTAATCAAATTCAACCCAAGATGGGAGGTTTTTGTGTTTTTGTTTGTTTTGTGTGTGTGTGTTTTTTGTTTTTGTTTTGTTTTTTGCTGCATTCTATATTCTTTTGGCAATCATATTGTCTACTAGGCAATTCAAGAAATAATTTGAAGCTCTGCTTTTCATTAAGTGAAACTGTTATTGTTCAAGAGATGCTAGAAGACCCATTCTAACTGTGTCTTGCCTTCTATTGGATCAGCTTTGAGGTGATTAGGAAAGCCACATCTTCCCTATCCAAAGCTTCCATTGACCAATCAGCCTGTAGCTACTCTATGATGAGCCTGTCCCCATGGCTGTGAATTCCCATACCTCTTCCCTGACATTTGAGTTCATTCCCTGCACCACTTCTACCAGTTACTGTCCTTCTGAAAGGCATACTCTTCCAAACTCATCTTTTCCATCCAAACATCTGTGAGGTCACCTTTAACAGCCTGGCCACTCAGTAGAACTGAGTGTGTCAGAGAATGGACAAACTGGGGTTTGAATGTGACTGCAACTTTTGACCCATGTGATCTTGTATGAATGGGTAAATTACTTAATTTCTATGAATTCCAGTTCCAATGCATTTGGAGTGTCATGGGAAAAGCTAGCACCTATGAAATATTCAATAAATGATAATGTTATATTTATCAAATATAATTACTTGGATTTTAGCCACCCTCTGCAATGGATGCATGTGGTCATATGGCATTTAAGCTCACTCTCTTCCCTATAAAGGCTTCTGCTGGTCATTGGGCACCACTTCCATTTCTTTGTCCCAGTCAGTCTTCCTAATGTTTGGCTTCTCCATTTTAGTCGGGGTTTTTTCTGCCTCTTCCTCAAATATCAGTTTCAAGCCCCCCTTCTCACATGGTTGAACACCCTGCCAAGTAAGTTCTTCCCTCCCCACCTTCTGCCAAAAGCATATCATTATTCCATTCTGATCTTTGGTTTGGAAAAACAATCTTGTTTTTGGATATCATAAGCTTCTCATACCCTTCTTACCCTTTAAAAAAATAAACTTGCAACTACACAAAAAATCAATCTCTCTCTTTCTCTCTCTCTCTCTCTCACACACACACACACACACACACACACACACACACCCGCCACCCCTAAGCGTTGTCCTCCTTCCTTTCCTGGCCAAATTTCTCAAATAAATTATCACTCATAGCTTCCTGTTCTTCCCACACTCTTTCATTCCCTACCATCTCACTTCTAATCACACCTTCTGCTGAAAGCCCACTCTTAAGGGTTACAAATGATTTCTATTTTGTCTAATCTTCACCTATTTGAAGTCTCCTCTCCTGGATTTCTCTGTAGCTCTGCTGGCCCTCTACTTTTTTCTAAATGTATTCTCCAACTTTAAAGAGATGGAGAAAGCATCGATTTGGGAATCAAATAAGTCTAGGTTAAATACCCATACTTCATCCCTCCAGGAAGCCTTTTCTGCCTCTACCATCCCCCAGTCCCAGAGTTATACCTACTCATGACGTCTGCCTCTCCTGCCCTAAGGCAAGTGACCCAACTAAGTATTATTAAGCAATCTGTAAAGCAGCAAGAATGACACCCAGCACTAAGAGACTGAAATGTGGTAATATTTGTCCAGCACCAGTGCCTGGCTCATGCTGGATGCTTACTCATTATTATGTCCCATATTTCCCTCTGGCTCACTTGCTTTTTCTTCTTTGATGGCTCTTGCCCCTCTCTCTTATTACCCTCCCTCCACCTCAGCCCACTCTCTACACTCACTCCTGTTGAAAACCAAGCCCCCTAAGAAGAGACTCTCAATGTCCATCTCCAGCCATGAGCTACTCCTGCATTACCTCCTGCTTGTGGTACATTTCCATTCGGAGATACCAATCCAACTTCCCAGTGACCCAATCTTGAACTCATTTTATTCACCACCAAATCAGATGACCCTTCCTGTTTCTCTTTTTCTGCTAACAACACAACACAACCACGTGAGGAGCTACTGAAGGAAATGGAGCTGTTTTTGAATTACACTAAAATTGAAGGGGGGATCTGGGATCAGTCCTGTAGAGAGGTAACAGACTCCAGAAAGCTATTCAAGAAGTAAAACAGACGCTTAATTTGGGCTCGATCTAGGAGAAGCGTACAAATGAAGAGTTATCAATAATAGAACTGGAGTTGTTCAGGGACATCATGAAGAAGAGGTTGAATGGTCACAAATCAGAGAAGCCATAGAATGGCTCCTGTGGGACCACAGTAATATATAGGTCAAGAACACCTGTCACTTAATATTCACAGTGTTTCCATAGAGATGGCCCTTTTGCAAATTATAGAGAACAGGACTTCAAGGAGTGTATACTTCAACCTAAAGCATTCATATTTTTTTTAAATACTAGATGCCCGGTGCACAAAATTCGTGCACAGGTAGGGTTCCTAAGCCTGGCCAGTGATCAGGGCCAATGGGGGTCTACCAGCTGTGGACCCAGGGCCTTCCTTCATTCTGCACCGCCCCCTGATGGATAGTGCATGTCATAGCAAGTGATTGAGCTCCTGATCTCCCAAACCCCCAAGAGGACATTTTGCATATTAGGATTTTATATGCATAGAATACCTTATATCAGAGATTTTAATGGACTTATGAATTATCTCTGCTTGTGGATGGAATTTGGGAGGAGGAACTGATGCAATTAAAGACAGTTATTTAAAACTATAGATCTGATCATGCTTAAACCTTCAGTAGTTTCCCAATGTTCTTAAAAAATAGGTTACAATCCTTGTGATGGCCCTCTAGGTTCTTCCCTGGCTGTCACAAACTTATTTTGGGCCCCTGTCCATCTCTTACTGTGGGCTCTCCTCACATTGGCCTTTGTACCTTCACCTAGTTAACTCCTATTTATCCTTAGTAATATGCTCCAACATTACTTCCTCAAGGCAATCTTTCCCAATCTCCAAAGCTACATCTCCCTTTCAAAGTGCTCTTAGCGCCCTATTTTTCTCATTGGTTTCCATTTTCACAATCACAATTAATTGTGGGGTTGAATTAGCTGCTAATATGAGCTCTGCGAGGGCAGGACCTTTCTGACCTATCCACAGCTCTCTTCAGCACCTAGTTTAATGCTTGGCACATAGTAGGTACTAAAAAAATGTCTGTTGAGATGATGAATAAAAGAAACAAGGGGAGATACGAAATTCACAGAATGGAATTGGATACGGCCCCTTTAAGCTCCAGGCTTCTCCATTTCAATGATTCTCATTTCAGGGACAGAAACATAAGCTTAATTATTATTCATCATTTCCTTCGCCTTCATCCTTTACACAATAAGACTCTGAATCTTATTGACTTTTATTGAAAAGCATATCTTGGATGGCTTCTTCTCCTATATACTGTCATCTCCTATAGGAGCTTCCTCTTTCTACTCTTGCCTTCTCCAGCCTGCCTTAAGGATTACTCCTAATTTGTCTACAGCAGTATTTCTCAAGACCAGCTGGGCTCAGAATCATCTCCTAGGAAGCCTACTGAAAATATATCTTACAATGGGTCTGACCAATGGAGGTTTGGGAATGTGCATTTTTTGCAAAGCTCCTAAGTGCGTCTGACTCCTTATTGTTCTAACGCACTGCTTCTCTCATGACCCTTGAACCTGCTCAAACACCTATTGCTCACTCTAGCACTGCCTTTCACACTTTTCTACCAAGTGGGACTCTGGGGTCTGGGTCTGCTACACAAAGTAGCCTTCTAAAATGTCTCACTTTAACTTTAAAAATCCAAGCAAATTTTCTACTATAGTTCATAATATAGGGTGCCCCAAAAGATGAATGTACACAGTTTGAATAATTATAAAGGCAGTGTTTATTAAAAATACATTTCATCTTCAAAATTGAGCCATCAGCTGCTAAAGTATATATACATTTTGGGGGATACCCTGTGTATCTGAACACACTCCTACCGCAAAAATCTTTATGCAATGCTCCTCCAGAGATGCACTGTGTTTACCCAGAGTCCTCTCCTTCCCTACCTGCCCTGCCTCTGCCATGGACTCTGCCATGGGTTATATGAACTCTAGCTTGAGAAGACAACCCCCCCCCCAATAAATGTTCCAGCACACGGTGCCAGAAATGGACCTGGACATGGAAGTAGAAATCCCATATCTTAAGTCCTGACTCATCCATGCACTTCTGCAGTATGAGAACGTACATTTTAATGAAGCTTTTAACTTTCAGAAGCATTTTCACATTTGCCAGTTCTGCCCATTTCGGCTAGTGTCAGGGGTGTGGAGCATCATAGCATGCTTCCTTCAGAGCCTGGCAACCTCTGCAGATCACGCATGCTCTCACTCAGCAGTCATTCCCTGGGGGGTTGCTATGGGTAAGAAGGAACCTGGGTGATAAGAGGAATTCACAGAGAGAACTGACCACTAAAACCCTTTCTCTGGGGATCCTTCCAGCCCTTTGCTTCTCTCCTGTGGCTTCTCTCAATTCTGGCAAAAGTCGCGTGAAATGGACAGCTAAAACATTCTTCCCATTGGACAGGTGTAAAAAAAATGAGGTTCAAAAAGTTGACTCTGCTACTCTGACTCCCTGAAAGAGACTCTTCCCTGTGAAAACTCCCCTGCCACATCCCCTCGTTGACCTCTTCTCCGACTTTGGGTTACCTCCACCGTTTTGGGTTTTTGTTTTTGTTTTTTCATATATTTTTATTGATTTCAGAGAGGAAGGGAGAGGGAACAAACATCAATGATGAGAGAGAATCATTGATCGGCTGTCTCCTGCACACACCCCACTGGGGACCGAGTCCACAGCCCTGGCATGTGCTTAGACCAGGAATCGAACCTCGATCTCCTGGTTGATAGGTCGACACTCAACCACTGAGCCACAACAGCTGGGCCCTCTATCCTCTTTTAGAAGATTTCACTGCACTAACTGAAATGCCTCCTCCATGTATATATAAGTCCTATGGTCTTAAGCTGTCTTTTCATCTCATTTCCAGTGTCTAATACAGAGCAGATGTTTAATAATAATAGCCAATGAATGTTCACCATGACTCAGGCAGTTTACATGTGTATGTCGAGCCATTTAATCCTCTCAACAAGCATGAAGTTGAAGCAATTTAGCCTTATGTCCATAAAATATGCCATTAATTTTATTGCAGGAGAAATTCCATCCAAAAATGCTGCATACTGCCAAAACCGGTTCGGCTCAGTGGATAGAGAATCGGCCTGAGGACTGAAAGGTCCCAGGTTCGATTCTGGTCAAAGGCATGTACATTGGTTGCAGGCACATCCCCCGGTGTGGGGGGGGGGGGTGCAGGAGGCAGCTAGTCTATGTTTCTCTCATCGATGTTTCTGGCTCTCTATCCCTCTCTCTTCCTCTCTGTAAAAAAAAAAAAAAAAAAAAAATCAAGCCGAAACTGGTTTGGCTTAGTGGATAGAGCGTCGGCCTGCGGACTGAAAGATTCCCAGGTTCGATTCCGATTAAGGGCATGTACCTTGGTTGCGGGCACAACCCCAGTAGGGGGTGTGCAAGAGGCAGCTGATGGATGTCTCTCTCTCATTGATGTTTCTAACTCTCTATCTCTCTCTCCTTCCTCTCTGTAAAAAATCAATAAAATATATTTTTTTTAAAAATCAATAAAATATTTTTAAAATGCTACATACTGCTATGAGTTCTGAGTGTCTGTACAATGTGTAGCTTCTATTTTCTAAAATCACAGAAAGGGTGTGAGTATGAATTATCAATATACTAGAGGCCTGGTGCACAAAATTCATGCAAGGGTATGGTCCCTAGGCCTGGCCAGCAATCAGGGCCAATCTGTGGGGCAATAGGGGGTCCCCCCGCTGGCACCTGCCTTGGCAGGTCTAGCACCGCCTGCTTGCTGACCCTGCCCCCTGCCACCGCCACCAGTTGCATCCCTCTGCCAGGCGACCGGCAGGGCCATCAGAGGCCCCTGCTGGTTCCCACGTTGGCCAGCCTGGGGCCTGTGGGCTGGGGGAAGCTCCTGCATTGAGTGTCTGCCCCCTGTTGGTCAGTGCACAACATAGCAACCAGTCATTCCACCAATCATTCCGCCTTTCAGTCCATTTGTATATTAGGCCTTTATTATCTACTAGAGGCCCGATGTATGAAATTCGTGCAAGAGTAGGCCTTCCTTCCCCTGGCTGCCTGCACTGGCTTCCTTCTGGCACCCGGAACCCGGGCTTCCCTTGCAGCCCCAGCTTCGTCCGGAAGGTCATCCAGAAGGACATCTGGTCTAATTAGCATATTACACTTTTTGCTGGAGGAAAACCCAGGTCCCGGATGCCAGAGGGAAGCGGGTGCCAGCGGCCGGGGAAAGGAAGGCCTATTTTGTGCATCAGGCCTCTAGTCAATATATAAGCACAATTTTGTATTAAAGTTTTGTAGTTTTGATAAAAATATGGTAGGCTGAGTACAGCCCCTATAGAGAAGTATTTGTTGGCTCATGTCAGTGTGTGAATACATAGACTATTTGGAGTGATTAATATATTTGTGATATTTTTCCTTCCATCCCCCCAAGGAAATTCAATGGAAATGTTTATCATGACTTTGTCCCCTCTTGCATTTTCAAGTTATTATCTGTTATTTATTTTCATTACATGATTATAAATACATTTTTATATATAGTTATAAATTTAATTATATGTATATATTTCAATTTCCTCACTTTACAGATGAAGAAACTGATGTTTAGAAAGATTTATTTACCCACCCTGCCTAACCTAAGTCCTTTACATTCAAACCTAAGTCCATTGTTTTCTATTGCTTCTCCATGAATGTTGAAGAGTCATTCCCAGGTCAGCATATGAAGGGCCTGTTAGAGAAACTGCAGGGACTTATCAGGTAAATATTTCAAGGCAAGGGCAGAGAGGCTGCCAAGAAACAGGGGAGAGAAAAGGGATCTGAACAATAGGGCCAGGCAGCTGCCAGTGAGATTTGATTTCTTAGCCTTCACATTACTGCTGTGGCTGTAGGAGTTCTGGTATTTAGAATTCAAGAAGCTCTGATCCTCCTGGAATTAACAAAAGAGACTGCCCCCAAATCTAAAATTCCATTCGGGAATCCCAGCCGCACCCGGGTCAAGGTGGAGGTGCAGAGCCAGCCAGGCAGGATTCTTCTCCCTGACACAGCTGTCAGGCTACAGCGGGGGCAGAATGTGGCAGCATTGCAGTCATTCCAGCCCTGACAGCAGGTCCCACAGGAGGCGAGCTCGGGCTTTTTATAGCCCTCTAGGAACCAGGGAAAGCTGATCTCCTGAGAGGGAGAAGTGGGCACGTGCCTTTCCCAGGCACCATTCCCTCAGCTGTGTAGTCCCAGGGTAGGAGTCACGGCTAAGGGAGCAATGCGGGGGCGAGGGAGCGAACCTGCACTCATTGCCAGGGAGATGGGGATTCCCATACAAACCAGTTCCTTGAATCTCTTCCTTGCGCTTCAGTTTCTTCGCCTGTTAGGTCGAAGTATTATAGGGCAGGGATCTGCACACCTCAGGCCGTGGACCAACTCCAGCCTCCCACCTTTTTGTAAATAAAGTTTTACTGGAACACAGCCATGTCCATTCCTTATGCACTATCTATGACTACTTTCTCACTACAATGGCAAAGTTGAATAGCTGTCATAGTGGTCATGTTTGGCCTGCAAAGCCTAAAATAAGGAAAAGTTTGCCAGTCCCTGGATTAGAATGTAGAGTTGGGCGTGTCTGTGCGGAGCACCGTGGTGAGTAGGATTCCGAGGGTGTGTTCAGCCTGAGGAATGAAGCATTGTCCTTAGACCATACAAGAGTTTGTATTTAAGAGTAGTGTTGGCAGAAGGCCATTTACCAGTGCTTTTTGTACTACTTTTAGCCCCAGAATCCCTTTGCAAACAAAATCTGAAGCAATAGAGCTGCTTCGGGTGAAGTAGAAGTGAGAACACTGAGTACAGCCCACGGCATCCCTCCTACTCCCAAGGCAGCCCCTAAGGAAGCTACACAGATGCCCCAGCTTCGTCAGAACGGCATTTGAAAACCACCTATCTACTCCTAGGCCCCTCATTTTACAACTGGGGAAACTGAGGCCCAGTGGGCAGCATGTTGCCTAAGGTCACATGATCAGTTCCCAGTTGGCTTTCCATGGCACCACTAATGTGGCCATAAGGTATCAGTAGAGCACAGACATACCTTCGTTGTGGAGAAAAAAACCTGTCCACTGATTTGCAGGCTCAGAGCTGCCACTAGTGCATGGATGGCCATGACATGCCCTCACTGACTCAGCAGCCCACGGGGATCCGGGGCTGGGACATGGCCAGGACACATTGCCGATACCTGCTCATGCTTCACAGGAGTTTGGTCAAGAGACCAACAGAGCCAAAGAAAATAAAAATTGAATTGAACTATATTTTTTAAATTTCATTGGTACCAAGGCATATTTTTTAAAAATCAGAATATATCTGGTGCTCTCCCCTTCAGGAGCATGCTGGGGCCTCTCTCTTCCCCCTCTTGTTACCTACCCCCAGGCGCCCTGCCTTTGCCTTCCTCTCTCCTAAGCTTCTTTTGCTTCTGTAATTTGTTTCCTGAGCCTGTGCAATACAGCTGACTCACCCCTACTACCTCTATAATTTTCTAAGTAAACCTTTCACTTATAAATTGAAAACAAATCAGAACATAGCTTATACATGATATATTAATTTGTTCCTCTTTCTGTGTGTTTTTCCCCCAAAAAAGCAGTTTTTTTAATAGAAAAGACATCTTAAAATCAGTGGCATCTTAGAATGGAGAAATTATGATAATTTATACTAAAGCTTTCTTTTGAAGATGGAATCAGATTTATTCATTTGTAGAATAAATATTTATTCTTCCTGCCCATTCTTGTTGAAGGGTTTGCTGAGAGCAGATCCAGCTGATAAGAAACCAAGGGGGATTTTTTTTAGCTCCACTTGAACCAAGAAGAAAACTGATCTAGGAGGGTGCTGGGAAGCCAGAGGCGGGTCGCATTTCCTCACCTCTCGCCAGCAACCAGGTGCAGCTCTGAGGGGTTACAAAGGAAAAACTCAGGGTCCCTGTACCCCGGAACCTCCTAGTGAGGCAGAGAAAGTAAGACTTGGTCACTAGTGTCTATGGCATCAGCTCATACCTGGTCATTGTCCATCAAAGAAATATATATATATAAAATAAAAAACCAGAGGATTCAAGGGACACTTTCTAGCCATGAACCTCAGAAGCGCTGGAGAGGTAGCATTGTAGGTGGAGGAAATTGCAGACTGGAAGGAAGGCACGGAATTATGCTGAGGGTGCAAGCCGGGTCAGCGTACCTACAGCCCAGGGAAGCAGGGGCAGGTTAAATGGAACCTCTGAAGTCCTTCCCAAGAGAGGGGCCGGATCCTCCAGGTCCCTAGCTGGGTGCACCCCAGGCCCTGAGAGGCTGTGTAACTAATAATAGAGACCGCAGAGTGTGGGAGCTGAGTGCTATGGCTCTGGTGTCAAGTTGCCCGGGTTTGAATCACAGTTCTACTCCTTCCACTTAATCCTGAGCCTGAGTTTCTTCAACTAAAAATGGAGATGATAATCTCTTGCCTACCCAGAGGGGATAACTGGATTCATGCAAGGAAAGCGCTCAGCACTAGGAAGCATTTAAAAAAAAAAAAAAAGCTAATGCTTAAAATACAGCTTTGTAAATGATCGCCTTTCTTAATGAATTAGAATGGAACCCAAGTTCTTTCAGTAACACTTTCCCTCAGCTTCTGGCTTACCCCCAACTGCCCATCCAAAGGATGAGATTACAAAGGAGTTGGGGATAAACCACAGGGGTTGCACGCATGTGTGGAGCTCTTTCTTCACCTGTGTCACACTGGAAACTGGTGTCTGGCCCTGAGGAGTTCTTGCTGAGGTGTGAGCAGATGGGGGTTATGCTAAGTGTTGCCATTTGGGGAAAGAACTGAAGCCAGCAGTGAGCTCCCCTCAGAGTAGGCTGGGGGGAGCTTGGAAGAGGTGACCAGTTAAGAGCTTCAGCAAGTACTGCAAGTGAGCAGCAGACTATACGATTAACTGGCCTTCATGTTTCAGTTAAGAACAAGAGAGAGAAAACCTCAAACTCTGTCCATTTTCAATAGCGTCCATTGTGGAGAGCTGTTGATCTAATGAAGGCATTTGTCTGGGGCTCTTCAAGACTCAAGACATTCATTCCTAAGACCTTCAACCATCATTTTCTTGGTCCCCAGCCCTAGTCCTGGAGGCAGGATTCGCCCCAGGATGGCTGGGCTCCCTAGGAACTGGATTCCTGGCTGCCTGGCCCAGAACTAAACCCAGGGTTAGCGGTGGGAGGCTTTGGCAGGTGAGGGGACGGAAGGGAGGGAGGGACTTCTTTACCTGGGCAGCAGTCAAGGTGGCCATTCTGAATCTGACCTTTAGCCTCCTACCTGGAACATTTAGGCTGGCCTTGGGTGACCGTGAATCCCCTGTGACTGCCAACAACATCAATAGTAACAACCTAACTTTTCAGAAGGACTCTTGTACTTGGCACAGTGCCTAACACTCTGTACATTATCTCCCCTTCTGCTCACCTCAGAAGGGGAGATAATGTATGTCAGAGCTCCCATTATCACAATTCTCATGTTAAAATGAGATGACATAACTGCCTGGGGTCACTGGGCCAGGGAGGGCTAGTCCCAGGTTTGATTCTGGGTGTTTTTCATCCAGTCACCCAGTATCTTAACTACCCACTGTTCTGATTACTCTTGGAAGAGATATCTGCTTCTTCTTAGTTCAGATTTCTGCCCTCCAGTGCCCCCAGTGGCCTAGTGCTCCACACTCCTCCTTTGCCCGCCTATACACATGAGCCCTTCTGCTCTTGGAGACAGTTGTCACAGGCAGGGTTTACAGCCCCCTCCCTAGTCTGCGATCCTTTCTCTGAATTCAGGATTGTCAATTAATCACTCCCCAGTCACCTGTAATATACTGTGCAGGCACTGGGTAACAGTGGCAGATATTAAATCAGGCATCACCTCTGCCCTCAGGGTTCACAGTTTAATGGAGGAGAACAAGTCTCTGCTCTGAAGGGTGTAACAGGATGACCTCACCTGTCCTGGAAAGCAGGATGGACCACCTGGAGCCATGGTTCCCAACATGGTGCACACGCCCCACAGGGGGGCAATTTGATTTTTAAGGGGGGCAATTCAAGAATGAGTTATTAACAGTGAATTTTTTGCATTTCTTATGGTTCTAGAGGCTTTGTATACAGCATATAAGCATATATGGTGACATACTTATGTATTTCAATTCTCTATTATATGTTTTGAAACTTTATTTGCTATTTTTTCATATCACTTCATATTATTATTATTAGGATTTTCTTAGTGATTTCTTCCTCAGTACTTCAACTGTCCTTTCATTTTTTATTTTTCTCTTTCATAGATGCCATGTTCTTTGGAAGCTTGTTTAGACCAAGTTAATGGACTTCTAGGCTTCCTCCATGTGAATAGGAATTTACTTTTTGAATAATTACATCATGGGGGAAGGGGGCATCAGGATTTTAGAGATGCTTAGGTGGGCCATGGCCAAAAAGCAGTTGGGAACCACTGACCTGGGGGAAGTGGCATCTAAATCAACTCCCAAGGATGAGTTGGGAGTAGGAGAAAAATTAAATAACAATAATAGTCAACTTGGTATGTATCGGAAATTGCTCTAAGTACTCTATATATTACCTTACTGAGTCCACACAACAACCCTAGAAAGTGTAGAATTATTACTAACCCCATTTTGCAGATGAGGAGACACACAGGAGTTAAGTAACTTGCCCAAACTAGTAGTGGATAGCAGCTGAAAGCCATGCAGAGCAAATACCGTGAAAAAGAACAATGGGGTAGGTGGGGTCTCAGATGTTGAAAATAGGTATGAAATAAAAACATAATTTTTAAAAAGACTCATTGAACATAATAAAAACAAATACATACTATGTTCCCTGAAGTATCTATGGATGATTTTCTGGTTCTTTATAACACTGAGGTTTCTATGGGCTGATCATCAGTCTAACCTTTGCCTTTCAGAAGCAGGATTCTGTTCATTCTCATCTCTTGAATCCTACACAAGTTTGACTGCAGAGAAGGGAGCAGATGGCACATTATACTATTTAACCACAGTTTACCAACATACAAAACTTCAGGGTAGAACGTGCTCTACTTTTCACAGTCATTGTCAGATTTGCGTATCACAATAGGCCCGAAAGGTAGGCAGGACAGCTATCATCACCCGCTTTCATGTGAAGGAAACTGAGACACAGAGACATGAAGCCATTTGTCCAAGGCCACACAAGCAGTAAGTGTGGAGCTGCGGCTGGAGCCCGGGCTTTTGACTGTAGTTCCTGTGTTCTCTCCTCTACGCCAAAACAAGGTGTGCAGTGGGAGCCAGAAAGACTCAAACCTGGCACCTGTGACCGCCAGAAAGCTCCCTAGCCTCTCTCGGCTTCAGCTGCTTGTCAGTCACACTGGATAAGAGCTCCAGTGACATAGTGTTGCTACAAAGGCTAAATGAAGTAGTTGGCACAGAATATTAGGCACGGAGAATGTTCCCACCATGGAATGTCACACAAAACAGTGAATAAATGCAATGGCAGGCAACAACTAGGTAACTGTATATTAATAGTAAAGAAAAAGTTCACAAAAGATTACCTATAACATTATGCCCTTTTAATAAAGTGAAGAACGACTAAAAATGTTTAAACGTTTACAGGTTCATCTGTTGCAGTGACACTGCAGACAAGGGAAGGCAGGAGTGTGAAGAATACAGCATTTAAGATGGCAGCTACTAGTAGGTTGGTGGGGGACACAGAACATGGGATGTAAGATACCGTCCAGATCTTGGCTTTTGCTTTGAATAGTAGATTCGTGGGTGGTTACCACATTAGCAAAAATAACTAAGTAAATAAATAACTATTTGAAAGAGGAGTGTGCATGGAATGATGACAGTGTCTCATAAAGCAAGAACGGGGATTAACCCAGTTTTTGTCTACCTGAAACCCTATTTGTAAGAAGAAATAAAAGGGTCAGACATGGTGCTGAGTGTTCAACAAATGTTCTCTGTCTTTCCTTATTATTATCCGCATTATCTGCATACCCCTAGCCAGCTGTCCTTGATGTCTGCCCCAGGCTATGGTGAGATGGGTCCTCAAACTCAAACTTCTCGAGAACAGAAAACCCAGCCCCATGTAGACTCAGACCAGGTGCCCATCCTGTGAGTGGACACCAGTGGGGAGTGGTCATGGTCATGAGGTGCTCACTTTTGGTTTCAGCAGGCTTTGGGTGTGGGGAATCCCTGTTAGAAGAAGATGGCCACCAGGAAGCTTGGGCGCTAGAGTTAGGTCCTCGTTTGGATCTTGGTTCTGTTATCTGTGTGCCTTTAGAGCCTCACTTGGTTCATGTGTAAAACAGGGCAAAAGCAGTCTCTACCTCACAAGGTCGTTACCAGGACTAAAGGAGGTAATCAACACAAAATGTTTAGCACAACATCTGGAACATCACTTACAATCTCACAGGCACTACCTGCTTCATCGCTGGGTCTCCCAGGCCACCCCTGGGACTGCCTGTTTCCCAGCTTCGGATGAGGGAGGTGGTACGGACAGCTGAAAGTGGAAACAGCTGCCATGTTGTGTGTGGGGGGTGAATGTGTGTGTCACAGTTTTCCACTTCCTCCTGGAACCATTTCCTTTGTGAACTAAGTAGGGAGGAACCGGGCAGACAAAGGAACAATTCTGGGAGAGCCCAGTCCCACAGCCTGAAGTTATTTCCTTAGAGGTCGGTGGCTTGCCCCACCCCCTCCTGTCTAAAAATGCTCCTTGAAGAGGGAGCTACGGTTCCTGGTGCCCAGAGTGAGGGCGCTGCTGGTGGATGACAGGAGCTAGGCAGCGCTAGAAAGGCCACTAAGATGCAGGGCTTTCACTGCCCCTGTCACCCTGCCCCACCACCTGCTTCCCCACTGACCTGTGACCTCCCTGACTTCTGGCCTCCTGTCTTCCAGTAGATGAGAGAATTGTACTACTCTACTATCCCTAATTATAATCCCCATGGTTGACAAACCCTTTCCTAGCCATTCCCAATGCCCCCTGCCACAGACCTACACATGGGGATTCTACACCCCTCATTATAGAAGAGGAAAATGACACTCAGAGGAGCTACTGACTTATCCCAAATTCGACGCTAGTAAGTGGCAGGAGTTAGAACCCAAACCAGATCCTTAAGCCAAATCCCAAATCTTCCAACCTTTCTTTATCACCTCCCTTCCTTGGGATTTCGTGTTTCTGTCCCATGGAGTCAAACTTGTACTATTCTCTTCAGCATAAAGGATATTCAGTTTCCTGCCAGAGCTTTAATTAACACACACGAAAGTCTTCCAAGGTGACCTCGCTCCCCCTTGCCCTCCCTCACACCAGCGCTATATTTAACTCCTGGAAATCAGTCGGCACTGAGGCATTGGCTTTGCAGCTGGGATTTCTTTGCTACTCTTTTTTCATTCTTTTCCAGCCCCATGAGCCATGGTCTCCCCTGTATACTCTGAGACAACAGGAAGTGTTTGTTTTAGTGATCAACAATGCTAGTCCAACTGGTGCGGTCCCCTCCAATGGCCTTCTCCTGGACTTAGAGAAGTGCTTGTAAATTCAAAGGAAGGAAGTGGGATGTCCCCGTGGCTCCAGATGGGTAGATCTGCAGCAACTTGGAAGAGACCATGGGCAGGGGAAGGAGAGATTTCTGCACCCCTGAAGTAAAGGGGCAATTCTACTGGCCTCACCTGTATCGCTGGGGCTTCTCGGCTGCTTTACCCAGAGCTGGACATAGACAAAAGTAGCATCCTGAAGGAGCATGGGGGGAGGCAGCCCTTAGTAGCTCCTCAGTATTCTTCCCATTCTGCAGTCCTCCGTTCCCACACCTACAAAACTAGGCTAGTTTACCGTGTCATAAGAATGAAATTACCACCCTGGCCAGTATGGCTCAGTTAGTTTGGTGTAGTCCCATGCACCAGGAGGTTGCCAGTTTGATTCCTGCTCCGGGGCCCATAGCTGGATTTCAGGCTCGATCCCCAGTTCAGGGTATGTAGGGGGCAGCCCAATCTCACATCAGTGTTTCATTCTCTCTAAAAATCAATAAACTAGTTTTTAAATAAGAATGAAATTATGTAAATAATACATGTAACTCTCTTAAAGCAGAATATGACTTACATGATAATTATGGAAGAGTAATATAAACAGCTAACATTTATTGAGTACTTACTATGTGCCAGATACTGTTCTAGGCACATTCTCATGTATCAGGGCCCCTTCACACCGATGAGGTGGTATTATACTCACAGGACACCAACGATGTACATGAGGAATGGGTGATTATGGAAGTGTCCCAAAAGCACACAGCTAGGAAATGCATAAACAGGACTTGAACTCGAGTAGTTTGGGTCGCTCAATATATGTTAGTTTTAATTTCCTAATTTATATGTTATTAAAATCCACCAACTACAAAATGGGCATCACTAAATAATGGGCAGCCGTACTCTCACGAGGATACAAGTTCAACCAAAATAGGGTTTGGGGAGCTTGGGCAGTTGGGCTTCTGGTTTCCTTTTGTTACCCAGGGCTTTGGGTTCTTCTTTTTTCTTTTTTTAAGCATCTTTTTGCTATGCTGAGCCACCGTGAGGACAGGCCTGGTCTTCAGGTCACATTAACCAGTCATTATACTTTATCGACTCTGAAGAAAAGTTTGCTTCAAGAATTCATTCATGAAAAAGAGACCTTGGGACACAACAAGATGGCGGCAGAGGTAAAAGCCGCCCTCAACAATTTAAAAAAATACAACTAAAATATAGAGTGGACACTATCCAGAACTACAGGAAAGTTGACTGACTGGAAATTCTACAACTAGAAGGAAAGAGGAAACCAGAAGGAAAACCAGAGGAGCTGTAAAAGCCTAAGGTACGGAGACATGGTGTGCGCATGGGGAGAGGACAGAACCGGAGAGGAGGGGCGGCTGAGTGCCTGGCTGGCGTTCCCCAGCGGGAAGGACATAAAAGCTCCAGACTGTGCTGAACCCCAACTCTGACTGCACTGAACCCCAGTTCTGGGCGAGACCCCGGAGGTCCCAGGCTCATACAGAGGGAATCTGGGCTGTAAGGCAGAAGCTCAGCTGAGCGGCGAAAAGGCAGAGCCCCGGAGACGCGCACATTGCGAGCAGAGGAGGGACTGTTCGCTGAGCTGCTGAATTGCCCCAGCAGGAAGGACTCAAAAGCTCAGGACTGTGCTGAGTCCCAGTTCTGACTGCACTGAACCCCAGTCCTGGGCAAGACCCTCGGGCTCCAGCCTCATACAGAGGGAATCTGGGCTATAAGACAGAAGCTCAGGGGGAACGGCTGAGTAGCGCACATGGTGCGCACAGAGGACAGGCTGTTGTTTGGGCCGCAAGATCGCCCTAGCGGGAAGGAGACATAAGCTCCGGACTGTGCTTAACCCCACTTCCAACTGCTCTGAACCCCAGTTGTGGGCTTGTTGGGGGAGAGACTACACTGTCTGGTAGTGGGCGAAACTCTAGAGTGCCTTTCTCTCAGAGGTGCTTGCAGCGAGTACCAAAGGACACTGAGGCACACTGAGATTCAGGAACCTCCGAGGGCGGGGCTAACCGGAAGCCAAGGCTGTAGGCTCCACCCAGAAACTCTGCCCCATCCAAGCTGAACTCAGAGAGGCTTTTGCAGGTTTCCAAGTCTAGTGGAATAAGGTTGTCTCCTGGCATAGACACAGCTGATCCTCCCAACCTACCAACTCAGGGAAGCAGCGAAAATGTCGAAACGAGGAAACAGATCACAAACGAAAGAAATGGAGGACAAAAAGCGACTGGATATAGAATTCAAAGCCACGCTTATAAGGTTGTTCAACAATCTCTTAGAAAAGGCAGATAAAATAAATGAGACCTATGCGGATATGATAAGGGATCAACAAGAAATAATAAAGGGTCAACTAGAAATAAAGAATACAATCTCTGAAATAAATAATATTATACAGAGTCCTAAAAACAGATTGGAAGATTGCAAGGATCAAGTCCAAGATTTGTAACACAAAGAGCCAGAGGACACTCCTCCACAGAAGCAAGAAGACAAGAGAATCCAGAAAGTTGAAGATAATGTAAGAAACCTCTGGGACAACTTCAAGCGAACCAACATCAGAATTATGGGCATCCCAGAAGATGACAGAGAGCAAGATACCGAAAACATATTGAAAGAAATAGTGACAGAAAACTTCCCCCACCTGGTGAAAGAAATAGACTTACACGTCCAGGAAGCACACAGAACCCCAAACAAAAGGAATCCAAAAAGAACCACACCAAGACACATCATAATTAAAATTCCAAGAGCTAAAGACAAAGAGAGAATATTAAAAGCAGCAAGACAAAAGCAGGTAGTTACCTATAAAGGGGCACCCATACGACTGTCAGCTGATTTCTCAACAGACACCATGCAGGCCAGACGGGAATGGCAAGAAATATTCAAGGTGATGAACAACAAGAACCTACAGCCAAAAATACTCTACTCAGCAAAGTTATCACTCAGAATCGAAGGCCAGATAAAGAGCTTCACAAATAAATTTAAGCTAAAGGAATTCATCACTGCCAAGCCAGAATTATATGAATTGCTAAAAGGGGTTCTTTAGGAAGAGGAAGAAAATAAAGATAAAAATTATAAACAAACACGTAACTATCAACAAGTGAGTCTAAAAACCAAGGGAAGTAAAAATCATGATGAACAATATTAACTGGTGAATATAATAGAATCAGAAGTATGGAAGGGGAGTGGACTGATGATTCTTAGGGAAATGGGGAGTGGAGCGGGGTGGGAAGAGACTGAACATAAACTGCACCTATGGATGAGGACAATGGGGGATGGGGAAAGGGCAGAGAATTGAATGGAAGCTTGGTGTAGGGGAGCAATGGGGGGGGGGGGGAATGAGGAACATTTGTAATAATATGAACAATAAAGATTTATTTAAAAAATAAACCTAGCTGAAACCGGTTTGGCTCAGTGGTAGAGCGTCGGTCTGTGGACTGAAAGGTCCCGGGTTTGATTCCGGTCAGGGGCATGTACATTGGTTGCGGGCACATCCCCGGTAGGGGGTGTGCAAGAGGCGGCTGGTCGGTGTTTCTCTCTCATCGACGTTTCTAGCTCTCTATCTCTCTCCCTTCCTCTCTGTAAAATATCAATAAAATATATTTAAAAAAATAAAAATAATAAAAAATAAAAAATAAACCTAAAAAAAAGAGAAAAAAAAAAGAATTCATTCATTCCACAAATACACACCTATCTGTGTCAGGCACTAGCAAAAGCAGGCACTATTCCTGCCCTCAAGGAGTTCAGGCTCATGTAGGGCAGTGGTCGGCAAACCGTGGCTCTTTGGCCCCTTGAGTGTGGCTCTTCCACAAAATACCATGGCCTGGGTGAGTCTATTTTGAAGAAGTGGCATTAGAAGAGGTTTAAGTTTTAAAAAATTGGCTCAGAAATAAGAAAATAAAATAAATAAAAAATTTGGCTCTATTGACTAATGAGTTTGCCGACCACTGATGTAGGGGAAACGGACATTAATCGAAGACAGGCGTAAGTAAATATAACATTTCACCATGAAAAGCACCACGGGAGAATGGTGCTATGACAGCATAAGTAGGGGAATGGCTGTGGTCCGGAGGACAGGGGAAGTTTCCCTTAGGAAGTCGGAAGCGAATTGAGAGCCGAAGTGGGGCAGTACCAGTTTCAGGAGAAGGGAGTTCTGACAGGCAGAGGAACAGCACATACAAAAGTCTGGGTTAGGAGGCCGAGGGGCAGAGTGTGAAGGCAGCCTGGGGGAGGTCTCTTTGGAAGGGCTGCAGGGTTGGCAGGCCACAGAGAGGTTCCTCTTTCCCCTTCCCCCACCAAGCATGGAGGTCACCCCTGTTGAGTGCACTGCTTTCCTTTCCAGGGCGACTTGCCTCTCCACTGCTGTCATGGGTCACACCTCGCTAATGTGCTAGGTCGTTAACACGCAGCATACAGAGAGTCATCTCTAAAACCATGTTCAAAAATGTCTCAAGTAGTGCACTAGTTCTTTCTCCAGGGCAGGAGCCTTTAAGGGATGGAAATTGGGTTATTTTGCTCTGCTGTTTAGAAATGAGAAAGGAAAATTGAATAAACCAAAAGAAAAATTGTAGGCCCTTCATAAAACCACATCCTGACAACTCTTCCTATTTTCCAGCTTTAAACCAGGCCGCTTGCCTTTCCTCTGATTATGAAAACGCAGAAGGATGAGTTATCTTTGTCCCAAAGATGCTCGCCAAGTAGTGAGGTGGTCAAAGGAGAAACTGTGTTTCCTCCCACTGCTTTGCAGTGACTGAAATTCTAACTTGCCAGCTTTTCCAAGCTTTTTTGTAAATTCTAGGCTAAAAGATGACCAGGATGAAATCTGAAGTCAGAGTGCCCTCTGAGCCTACCCGGTAGGAAGCAAAATCAAGGTGTTTTTTTTTTCTGTGGTTTGCTGAAGTTTAGTTTATTCACTTCTCTCTTGTCGTGGGAATTACACTCATTACCTTTGGGTTCTCTAAATAAATCTGCCTTCCCTGCACTGGAACTGTGCTGGCAGTGAGGTGCCAATTACTGGAGGGTAATTCACTCTCAGGCCGCATCAGGGGTGTGGCCTGGGGATGCGGTCCTGGCAGCAAGTAACGGTGCTTTTCTGCCTGTGGCTTCATTTCTGCTCTGTTCCTTTTGATTTCAGTGAGGTGGGAAGGGTGGAGAAGCAGAGAGAAAATTGATCTTAGCCTTGGTTGGGTATTCACGAGGAACAGTAAGCACTCTGTGGCCTAATCTTAGATATATTTTTAAATACGTTTCTAATTTTATTTGGCAAACTTCTTTGCATCCCAGAGAACAATTATTGCCCATCTTGGGTTTCTGTCCCACATAGCGAAAGACTGAAGACTTATAAACAATGCTTAAACCATTTCTTCCTGTGTTTTTTCCTCATTGGGATTCACTGTATCTCCCCAAGGCTCAACTAAACCAAACAAGATCAATGAAATGCATTCGTGGCTCTAAATAAACTTCAGACATAAAAGACAGCCCTGTCCTTGATGTCTCCGCCTGTCCTCAGAAAGCAGGAATGATTTAGACCAGGAGCGAAGACGGGAGGGGTGGATTAGGGGTTGGTGAAGGAGATCTTTCCTGATGGGATGGCGGGGATTTCTGGGTTGCGTTATTGTCCCTCCAACTGGAAGATGCAGTTCCCTCACCTGACACGGAGGGGTCCTTAGAAAGTGAGCACTGAGGGAAGTGGATCCCCTGCCATAGGCACCCCAAGCTCAGTGTTGGGCCCAGGGCTTCCAGAGTCCCCTGATGTCCTCTTGCCCCCACCTACCCCTTCCCTTGTGCCTACTACGGCACCTGAGGCTGCCGGAGTCACATATGAATGAACAGAGCACCTGCTGGGTGCACTGAACGCCACAGCATCACTTCATCCCATCTCCACGATGGCCCTTGAAGCAGCTACTGTTACTGCCCACACAGTCTGCAGGCAAAGAACTGGAAGCTTAGCAATGCTAAGGCGTCTCCCCAGAGGCCCACAGCTGGGACACGCAGAGCTAGGAGGGGGTACACTCAGCGTTGCTCCTCTGTGACTCATCTAAGCATCAGGCTTGGAGTGGATTTAACACAAGGTACTTCAATTTTCAACTGGTTGTGTGACCATAACTAAGTCAACCTCCTCGACCCTCACTTTCCACCTCGCTAAAAGGAGAGAGTTAGAATGGTTTTCACATAATGAATGCTCCCTGGGCATCTACTGTGGTTGAGGCCCAGTCCCTGTCCTCATGGACTTGTCACAGCAGCTGCGGGGGATCTGTCGCTGAGCACTCTGATGGGCACTGCGGCGTCTGCGGCGTTGTGGGGAGTTTAAGAATAGCAGCAGCAACAGTACCACGGCCTCACGGAGTGATTGCTGCCTCCAGGCACAGCACCATCTGAATGATTCCAAGCGTGGCCTGGCCTGGTTCTCCCAGCCTCGGAGGTCGGGTCCTGTCGCTCTCGTTTTGCAGGTGAGAAAAGCTGGGCTGAGTCTGGAACACGCCCACTCTGTGCAGCGTGGACATGGCAGCACAGGAATTCCGATTTGCACAGGTCTGGCCCTAAAGCCCGATCACTGTGTTCTTCTAAGCAAGACTCCACACCCAGCTAGTGACAATTTTCTATAGGGACTCTTCTTCCCACCTCACCTCTTGGTCTTCTCAGGAGAGGATGTCTACTGATACGTTTTTAAGGAATGAGAGTTCTTCCCTCGTTTCCTGTGGTCACAGACCTTCCTCATCATGTGTGCTTTTTGGTGGAATAGTTTTCAGAGATTGGATCTTGGACCGCCAGCATCAGAATCACCTGGAGTGCTCAGTGAAGTGCAGATTCCTGGGTCCCAGGACAGGGTTCCTAAATCCGACTCTCCTGATGGCAGGTCTGGGAATCTGCCCTTCCAACTAACCTCCTGGGAGAGTCTTCGTCTTGCTAAAATTTGAGCCTTGGGAATGTATGAGCCCCGGCAGAGCCATTTGTCATATGCATGATATGATTTTCCTACAAACTCAGTTCTCTGTGGTTTAAATCCCTGCGGCCTGAGTTATCTGGCCTTAGAAGACAAAGCTGCCCTCCGAGGCACCTCTGAGTTCCCTGCACCTGAAATCCAGTTTTCCGGGGGAGTCCCGGGTGGTCCCTGAAAACCCGAGTCCTGGCTGGAAGCTTTCCTGCCGGAAGAACAAGGTTCTCTCTGGGATGAGATCCCACTCACGGTTCGGTCAGGTGTGTGCTCTGAGTCACTTGTTTTTCTTCCATGAGATAGTCATCGTTAAGGCTCCAGTTCAAAAGGCCAGTGGGGAGAGGCCCGCTGCGCAGGAATTCCAGACCCGCAGTCAGGGGCTCTCACCCACCCAGGGAGGGGACCCCCAGGTCAGGGGCCCCAGTGAAGTCAGTGCCCAGAGCCCTCAGCGGGAGGGCTTTGAGGGGCTGCCCGCCTGCTCCCCACTCCGGCCTGGCCTCTGCTGCTCTGAGCCAAAGTCTTCTGATGGCGGATTCAGGAGCAGGGGGCAGGCTTTGAAGTCGGACAGACCTGGGCTTAAGGCCCGGCCTTACTGTTTACTGGCTGGCTGATCTCATTTCTCCAAGCCTCTGTTTCCTGCCTTGCAGGGTACAGACGGCAATAAAGCATACCTCTTGCGCAGTTTATGAGGATTAAATGAGATGACGCAGGCTAACTCCCAACACTCGATAACGGCTCCATTCCAGGGAAGGGTTCTTACCCGCTTCCTTCCTGCAAGCGGATCCCCCACCCCAACCCCTGCTCACGCTCCTCAGCAGCTGCATTTTGGAAATGCCACGCAATGCTTCCGCTGCCACCTGCTGCCTGCCAGCTCCTTCCAGGCGGCAGGACACAGCACTGGGAGCTCCTCCCGCCCCCTCTGCCTCGCCCAGATTCACTCAGGCCCCTCAGCCTCCTTTGCATTATTTGGACTTTTCCAGTCACATCTCAGTTAAACAAAAAACACTTAGAAGTCAAGATGCCATATTAGGAATCCCATCAAGGACAAGGAGAAAGACAAACAAAAAGTGATACAAAGACTGAATACTATAGCTTATGTTTTTAAATGCAGAGAACTCACTCACAACCCAATTGGTATTGCTTTAGAAACAGTCATAACAAACCTTAAGCCGAAACCAGTTTGTCTCAGTGGTAGAGCGTCGGTCTGCAGACTGAAAGGTCCCAGGTTCGATTCCGGTCAAGGGCATGTACATTGGTTGCGGGTACATCCCCGGTAGGGGGTGTGCAAGAGGCAGCTGGTCGATGTTTCTCTCTCATCGATGTTTCTAGCTCCCTATCTCTCTCCCTTCCTCTCTGTAAAATATCAATAAAATATATATTTTTTTAAAAAGATAGAAGCAGGAGAGTTTGAGAAGCAGGAATGCTGCCACACATAGGCGCTTGCTGAGAGCAGCAAGAAGAAACCCTTGAAAACTCACAGCCAAGAGAAAAAGAGGATGGGGAAAAAAAGGGAGGGAAAGGGGAGAGAAAGGAAGGGACAGAAGGGACAACTGAATGGAATACTATTTTTGAGGAATAAAACACTGAATCACTTAGATGAACTTTGAACTTTATGCTACCTGAAAGAAACCAGTGACAGAAAGTCACATAGTATATTTTTTTCTCCCTTTAACGGATATAAAATGATCAAAATAGACAAAGCGATACAAATAATAAATAGATTAGTGGCTGTTAGGGCTGGGATGTTGGGAGTAATGAAATTATTCTAAAATTGATTGTGGTGAGGGTCTCACAACTCTGTGAATATAGTGAGAACCAATGAATGTACACTATTGAAAAGAATAGTCCCAAAAAGTTTGATGTCATTCACTGAAGGACAGTAATTCTCTAGGTGTGGTGGGGCAGGCATGTCTAGGAGGTCCCCGTGATGCTTTCAGAAGATCCCTATGGTCAAAACTATTATTATGCAGAACTAAGGCCTTACATGGCCTTTTCACTCTCATTGTCTCGTGGATGTATAGAGGAGTTTTTGACATGTGATGGTTACATGACATGTGATGTCGCGTAGCTCTGAAGGCTAATGAGAGATGTGCCTCTGTATTCTTGTGTTTTAAATTTCTCTCAGTCTTAATTCTCAATACAGCCAACGTTGACAGATATAACCCAAATAAAACAAAAGCTCACTGGGGTACTTGGTAATTTTTAAAGTACAAAGGAATCCTGAGGCCAAAACATTTCAAAACCACGTGTAGAGAGACAAACTGCCACTGCACCCCATAGTCTTAGCATTCCTGCCTGACAGCAGAGCAGTGTCGTGGGTTTTCAACTATGAACCCCTACTGCAGGCCACAGAAAGCTCCCACGGTACCCACAGTGCCCTCCCTGTGGCATGCAGCATGGCCTCCCTTGTGAGCATTTACTATGTATAGGCACAGCGTTTTTCATGCCTGACATAACTCATCTTCACAAGGAACCTACTAATAAGAGGCAGGTACTGTTATTACCCCCCATTATGGAGGAGGAAACTGAGTCATGGGCTAAGTAACTTGTCCAAGGTCCCACGGCTAATGGATGATGGAGCCTGAACTTGAACCCAGGCAGTCTGGCTCCAGGGTCAGCTCTCTTAAGCAGGATGTGATAGCCTCTCTGAGCCATCCAGATCCTGTAGCTACAAGTCAGTCTCACCACTTCCCCAGGAGGGCCTAAGGTGGGGAGAAGCTCATGGAGTTGAAAGTCAAGAGACTAGAGTTGAAGTCCTATCTCCTCTGCTTGCATCGGTGTAATTCAAGCAAGTTATTTATCTTCCCTGAGCCTTAGTTTCTTCATCTAAAAAGTTAGGGTGATCATGGGACCTATCCCAAAAACCTGTTGGTAGGGTATATAAAATACTGCAAACCAATATGGTGCCATGGGGAAAGGAAGAGAGTGAGGAAATCAGGCCCAGCCAAGGCCGTGCTGGCTGTGTGACTGGAGCAGTTATTTAACCACTCTGAGCCTTAGTTTCATTCTCCGTACCACGGAGATATGAAATGCTGGATAGGAGATTTAAATAAGACTGTAAGTCTGAAAGGGCTTGGGCAGCTCAGCACAGGTTAGCTGTTATTATGCACAAGGGATTGGCAAGTTGCAAAGCAGGACAATACTAGTATTGTAATGAGGCTGGTCTTTAGCTCTAAGGCAAACCAAGTTCCTGTTACTATTTGGGACAGGGAGACATCAATGACATCATGGTCTTGGCACGCTCCAACTTTTAAAGGATTCTGTGCCCTAGGATTTTGCAACTCCATGTGGTCTCAACCAGCAGCAGCAGCAGCAGCTGGGAGCTTGTCAGCAATGCAGACTCTCAGGTCCCACCCAGACCTCCCGAGTCAGAATCTGCATTTTGACAAGATCCCCAGCTAATTCCTATATACACTCAAGTTTTAAAAAAACACTGGTGTCTCATGGAAAGAAAGAACGGTAATGGTAGTTTTTGGCCTGGGGTAGAAGGGGTTAATGTTTAGCTTGGCTCCTGCCAAGGCACCGGAAACAGAAGGTTCCAGAGATTGATGAAGCGTATGGACTGATGGGACAGGAAGGCTCCCTTCCTGCCTGTGTCCTGGACCTCCAGGGCTCAAGCCTGGGGCCTGTACTGAGCCTCGGGCTGTGTGAGGAAGGGCCCGGGCCTGCAAAGCAGAGGGCATGCTGGGACAAAGGGAGGCCTGAGTGCCTCTTCTCGGGCCACCTGGACTCAGTTGCCAGAATGAGCCTGGGAGGTTCGGTCCTCAGGCTAAGGCCACATGAGGCCTGAGGCAGAGTGGAGAAGCCCAGCGGAATGTCACAGTTAACTGAGCAGGGCTCTCCCAAGGGTGGCCAGCACTGGGGCAGCTGTGTGAAGGCCTGTGAGGCCTCCCTGTTGCACCCAGCCCCACCCCTCTGTCCCCTGGCCCCCTGGCCTCTAGGGGGTGGGAGCGGGGCTGGGTCCCAGGACCCGGGACGCAGCGCCGTGACCATGCTTCCTCCGCAGTGCTGGAGCAGCTGCTCCCCGAGCTCACAGGGCTGCTCAGCCTCCTGGACAACGAGTACCTCAGCGACACCACCCTGGAGAAGAAGATGGCCGTGGCCTCCATCCTGCAGAGCCTGCAGCCTCTCCCAGGTCAGACATCAGCACTCTGCCCCGAGCCCCTCAGGACCCTCAGGAGCTCCCCAGGCTGCTGGCAGGAGGAAGCCTACACACAGCATAGCGTTCAACACTTTGCGTGGTCCTCATCCCCTTCGGCCCTTCTCCACCACAACCCTGCCTGTGCTCTTTGTGCTTCTCCATCCCCAAAGTACCACGAATCCACACACACAATGCACATGCCATACACATCTGTAAGGTACATGCCACATACCACACTCACACACACACCACATTCTCACACACACCTCACATGCATAGCACATCCGTAACAAATATACACTACATGTGACACACATCACGCTCTCACCAACAGTATGCACTCACATAAACAGCACACATGACACATTTCTCACACCCTACATGTTCTCATGCACAACAAACACATACACATCACACCCTCCTGTACACAGACGTACTGACACACATCATCTTTATGAGTTGGCCCCACATGGTTATTCACTCCCTACCCTCTGTTTCCCACAGCTTCTCTGCCTGTCTTCCCAGTAGCAAGCCCTCCTAGCCTGCTCCAGCCTTTTCTCTACACCCATCAGCCCCCGAGATGATCTGTGTACATCAGGAGCTCAGTGAACCCCAATGGGCAGCTCCCGTGTCCCGCACTGCTGAACGCGTCTGAGTGATACGCTGGGAGGTCACTACTCAGTGATTCGCTGAGCCTCACTTCCCATGGAAAAAGAAGGTCGAAGTCCCTGGCTGCCCTCACAGGACTGGGTGGAGGAAGGAGACAGTGGCCGCTGAGCTGGCTGGAGCCCCTGCCCCCGGCCACTCCAGGCCGGCTCCTGTATTCTGTTTTCTATTCTGGGCTCTAAGCATCCTTTCACTTGGAGGAGGTCCTCGGTAACAATTGTAAACATGAAAACAAGGTTTGAAAACTAAAGAAATCATTTTGGTTGTGCACATGCTTGGCAAACTGAATCTTGTACCCTGTGCAGCGGGGAAGGCCTGGCCCCTCCTCAGAGTCAGCATCCGCGGGTCCCCATCCTCCTCACTGTCGGTGTGTTCTCCTTCCTCCCAGAAAAAGAAGTCTCCTACCTGTATGTGAACACAGCCGACCTCCACTCCGGGCCCAGCTTCGTGGAGTCCCTCTTTGAGGAATTTGGTAAGTGACCCCCTTCCAACCTCGGTCTCTGGAAAGGCCCTGACCGGGCGGGGAGATGCCTGCACCTGGGCCTGGCTCCAACGTGGCAACAATGCTCACTTCAGGCAGGCCCCTGAGCCTCTCTGGGCCCTGCCACATCCGCAAGTCTAGTCAAACGTACGGTAATAGGAAGTCATCCCCAAAATGTGAGGAAAGGAAGGGATGAACGTGCAGGCCCAGGAAGTATGGCACCGGGGGCATTGCCCTGCCTGCTGCCTGGCATTCCTCAGCAGTGGCCGCCTGGGACCTGGGCTGAGCAGAGCGGTGGCACCATGGGCTTGGGAGCGGCCAAGCAGGGCTGGTGCAGTGTGTGTGTGATGAATGTTCTATCTCAAGGGGAGGCTCAACACAGGGAGACCGCTATGGGTCAAGTGAGGGAGGGTTAGAGGCTGACAGACTTAGGGAAGACATCGCTTTCGTGACATAACCCTTACAAATTTGCGCAGCACTGCACCAAATGTTATCTCATTCCATCTTCTCCATAACCCTGGGAGAGAGACAGGGCCGGTTTACAGATGAGAAGATTGAGTCTCAGAGCAATGAAGTCACTAGTCATTAGAGTTACTCAGAGAGCTGGTAGTGGAGGCCTTCTGACCCCAAATCCAGCCCTCTTCCTGCTCTGCCTTGCTCATCCTCGGCTCTCTCTGCCCCACGGCCTGACATTTCATAGACTGTGACCTGAGTGACCTTCGGGATATGCCTGAGGACGAAGGGGAGCCCGGCAAAGGAGCCAACCCTGAGCCAGCCAAGAGCCCGTCTCTGAAACATGTGAGTCATGGACTGGCTTCCCACACCCTCGGGCCCTTTGCTCCTCTGGAGGGGGCGCGGGAAGCTACTCCCCTGATGCTGGGGACGCCCCTGGATGTGGAGGACCCTGTGCTCTCTGCCACGTGGCAGCTAAGGGCAGAAACGGACTCAAGCTTACTGTGTTCCTGCTGAGCAGGGATGAAGTGGTATGACAGGGATGACCTGTCCCTTTAGGCCCAAAGGATGACCCAAAGGGTTCTGTCAAGGCTTGTGCTTACAGTAACCCAGATGGAGCGATAGGGAAAGCTCTGGGCCAGAAGCTGAGTGGCCTTTACCCTCTTCCCTACTGCTGTGTGGCCTCTGAGTCCGAGTTTTTCACGAACAAAGTGAAGATTTGGATCACATATAGCATTCCCAGCCTTGGAGCCATAGAATTAGGGCAAGGGACCCATAATCACACCACGCATTGTTTCTCAGCTGCATGATTCACTATCATCAGCATCAACAGTTCCAACTGTTGACAACTTACTGTGTCCTTTACGTGCACACAGCAAATGAGTGAGTTATCCTCATTTCACAGGAAAGGAAATGAGGCTCAGAGAGAGTGAGTGACATGCTGATGGCCCACAACTAGAAGGTAACAGAGTGTAGCCGTAAAGCCAGGGGTCCCTGGCCCCAGAGCCTAAGCTCTTGGCCACGAGGCGATACTGCCTCTCTAAGTAACATCTCACATTGTCTTGTCCCCCTGCTCCTCGTGTGTATGTAGAGGTGGTTGTAGGGTACTGCAGCACTCACAGTAGCTGTTAGTAATTGTGCATGTGCCCACTCAAGTGTATAACTGTATGTGACAGTCCTCAAAGCTTTTAGACATTACAGAAGCCCTGCTGCTTAAATAACTTGGATAAAAACACAGGACCAAACAAACACTCTTCAGGTTTCCCAGCTTTGCCCTTCCGCAAGTCTGTTAGATATTATAGCTACTCAGTCAGATCTTGCCTTCTAGGAGTGCCTACTCCCTCTCCTCAGCTTCCTTCCTGTCATTCTGCTGCTCTCTGCTGCTCTCCTGGCCTTCTTAGTCTCACATTCCTCCTCCTCCTCCCTCCAGCCAGCAGACCTGCCTCCACCGCTCCCAAACCGGCCTCCGCCTGAGGACTACTATGAGGAGGCCCTTCCCCTGGGGCCAGGCAAGTCCCCTGAGTACATCAGCTCTCACAGTAAGTTCTGGTCCCCTTGGGAGTAGAGGGCAAAGAGTAGGAGGCTCCTCTCCTGAAGCTCCAAGCCTGGTACCCGCAGGCCATGCGCACCTCCTGAGGAGTAGCTGCCTGAGGACATGGCCTCTTTAATGATGTCCTGGGTACATCAGTGGGTGTGGACCCAGGGGTCAGGAGTTTGAGCTCTAGTCCCAGTTTGGTATAGCCTTGGGCAATCCCCTTCCCCTCTCTGGGCCTCTGTTCCCTTACCCTTAAAGTAAGAAACAGGGGTAGATACATGCATATAAATGCACTAGGGTGGAGATGCACAGATGACCACTACAACCTTTGCCCAGCCCTGAAGCTGGAGCTAACCTCAGTCTCCTCCTCAGTGGACTGGTGAACTGATGCATGTTTCAGCAGAGTCCCATCTTACAGGCAGATTAGGTTATGCAGGTTATGAAGTCAAGGCATAGGATAAAAAAGCACATGGTCAAAACCAGAGGCCTTCAGCAGAGAGTGTGGGCACCCCATGGGAATTTATGAAATAATGCAGGCAGAAGTATTAAAAGTGTCATTTACATTTAGGTCAATACCTCTTTTTAAAAGTCCTATGTGAATGTTTTATAGAATTTATAATCTAATAATAGCATATTGCTACTAATTAGTTTAAATATAATTATATATATATATATATATATATATTATAGACTATATAATCATTATCTATGCATGTGTAATTTATACATAAACAAATACAACTATATTTCATGATTATATTTTTACCAGTAGATAAGTACAATAAAATAATTTAGAGGGCACTAGTACAAATTATCTTTGGAAAATCTCAGTCTGGCCAGCATAGCTCAGTGGTTGAGCATTGACCTATAAATCAGGAGGTCATGGTTCAATTCCAGTCATGACATATGCCTGGGTTACAGGCTTGATCCTCAGTGTGGGGCATGCAGGAGGCAGCCAATCAATTATTCCCTCTTATCACTGATGTTTCTATCTCTCTCCCTCTCCCTTCCTCTCTAAAATCAATAAAAATATACTTAAAAACTAAAAAAAACCCTCAAGTTGATTACGAAAGGAGAGTGTTTGGTTTTGACTTGTTCTCAATCGGTCTCCTCCAGTGTTACAACAGGTGGCTGTTCTTTTGAGGATCAGATAAGTCACTGGCTTGGGTATAGGGACTTAGCAATCCATATAAGAAAGTACATGATGTTCAGTTGCCTAGATCACATATGGTTCTACTGGCAACTTGGGAGAACAGTAGCCCCGAGTTGGATAGTAGGTTGGTGAGATGGAATTCAAGGAAAGGACTGTCATAGGGTGCTACTCATTGTTATTGCTTTTGTGCTGTAAAGTCATAGATCAAGAAAAGAGTAGCGAGGCCCAGAAGGGGATTTTGTCTCAAGTGCCAAGAAACGATGGAAAGGAACAGCAATTTGGTGGAGTGCCACAAGGTACTATGATGTACATTGAAATATAATCCTCTACGCCTGAAAAAGACATATAAAGAAAGTACATGATGGCTTTTTGATGACCCAGCATAGTAGTTGCACATGTATGTGAAAATGTTTATGTGCTGGAATATTTTCCAACCACATAAAAGTAAATAGCCCTAACTGGTTTGGCTCAGTAGTTAGAGCTTTGGCCTGAGGACCAAAGGGTTGCAGGCTCAATTCCTGGTCAAGGACAACATACCTCGGTTGCAGACTCTATCCCTAGCCCGGGTCAGGGCATATATAGGAGGCAACCAATTGATGTCTCTCTCGCATCAATGTTTCTCTCTCTCTCTCCCCACTCCCTCATCCTCCCTCCCTTCCATTCTCTCTGGAAATCAATGGGAAAATATCCTCAGGTGAAGATTTTTTTTAAAAAGTAAATAAAATGAGTTTCCTGTGCTTATCAGAAATGAACTCCAAGATACATTCACTGAAAAATATCAAACACATAATACTGCATATGACATGATGATTCCACTTATTTTTTAACAGTATATATGCACATGTTAAAATTATTTTAACAATTTTTCTAGGATATGCAAGAGACTCAACAGTGCTTTCCTGTGGGAAATGAACAGAAAACTGGGTGAAGGGAACATATATTCCCCCTCGAATTCTTTGGTGCTGTTATGCTTTTTGCCATGGGCATATATATTTTTTTTATTGTAGTAAAACCCACATAACAGAAAATTGACCATTTCAACCACTTTAAAATGTCCAATCAATGGCATTTAATACATTCACAGTGCGGTGCAGCCACCACCACTATCTAGTTCCCAAACATTCTCATCACTGCAGAAGGAAACGCCATGCCCTTTAAGCAATCGCTCCCTACCCCCTCTCCCCTGAGCCCTGACAGTCACCAGTCTGCTTTCTCTATGGATTTGCCTTTTCTGGATACTTCATAGAATAGAATCATACAATGTGTGGCCTTTTGATTCTCACTTATTTCACTTAGCATAACGTTTCTAAGGAACATCCATGGCATTGTATCTATCAGTGCTTCCTTCCTTTTCCTGGCCAAATAATATTCCACATTTTGTTTATTTCATCCATCAGGTGGACATTTGGGTTGTTTCCCCCTTTGGGCCACTGTGGCATAGTATTTTTATGATTGCTGACCTAGCTCAAACAAAGTAAAACGGTGAGGTTGGACAGGTGATCAGTGGCTTTCTCCAGCCTTCATAGCCGTGGGGTCTAACGTCACTGTTAGCAGCTATCTGTCTGTGGAGCAAGTGACTTTTATTTTCTAAACTGGAGAACGGGGGATAGGAGGGGGGGAGGGAATGAAGTGCTCTGGGCCCTGAATCCCAGGTCAAGCACCTCAGATGAGGCTCCTCTACCTCCCATCAGAGCTCACCCCTCTCTCAGCTGGCACAGAGAAGCCGCCTCTGGAAGCAGCAGGCATCCTGGGGCAGTAAGGAAGGGAGGGCCTCAGGAAGGGCCAGGGACCCGATCCAGGGAAAGAGTGCCAAGCCCATCAGGGAGTATCCTTCCTTTCACACAGTATCCAGGCCCAGGTGTCTGAGCGCTTTGGCCAGGCTGTCCCCCCCTCTTCTCCCTCACACCTCTTCCTCCCACACCCTCACACCCCCACACCCCAGGTCCTGACTCTCCCAGTCCGCCTCACAGGGCATGCTACCAGCACGTGAGGCCTCTGCGCCTCACTTGGGAGACAGAACTGGCTGTCCCAGTCACTGAGAATGCGAGCACCGCCTTCCTCCGGAAACAGATGGACAGCGGGGTCTGGGAGCCGGACCGGTGCTCAGAAGAACAGTGTGGTGTGGGAGCGAGCTGCACCGGGTGAAGGAAGGCTTTCTGAAGGAGGGCTGGGCTGCTGTCCCCTAAGCTGGCAGCCTGGGTCTCATCCAGGCTCTGTCACTAGCAAATTGTGTGTATCTCAGTTTCCTCCTCTGTAAAATGGGGCTGATACCTACATCCCTGCACTATGGGAACTGGAGGAGACAATAAGAATAATGTGCCATGCACTGTTTATATGCATGATATCACTAATCCAAGGTGGGAACTGTGCTTGCCACTTTAAGATAAAGAAGGTGAAACGCAGATAAAACCGTTTTCTTTCCAAGGTCACTCAGCAAATGATGGAGGCAGATTTACACTGAAATCTGATCAATCCCAGCACATATGCCCTTCACCTATTGCACTTCAGAGTGTGTTCCAGAGACGGTCTACATCAAAATAACATTTTTTTTTTAACTCCAACTCCTTGGAGTTCAATACCGTTTCTATTTTTACATATGTTTTAAAATGTCCTGTTAAATAGTAGGGGATTTTAAAGTGCAGAGTTCTCAGCCCCGTCCACACCAGTAAATCCGAATTTCTGAGGATATAACCCAAGGATCAGCAATTTAAAAAGATACCTACCGTGTTTCCCCGAAAATAAGACATCCTCCGAAAATAAGAACTACTTCATGGAAACATAACACATCCCCTGAAAATAAGACCTAGCGCATCTTTGGGAGCAAACCTTAGTATAAGACACTGTCTTATTTTCGAGGAAACAGGGTAGTAATTCTGAATAGAATAAATGTGAGAAAACCCCACCCCTGCACTGTGCTGCAGCCCTGAGTGGGACTGTGCTGTGGAAATTCAGCACAGGCAGCTGCTGTATTCAGTCTGACATGCATTAGAATTACCTCCTCTGGTCCATTTCCTCCTTTGTAGTCACAGGGGCTTAGAAGGAGAATTGCTTTGCTACAAAGAGGGGATGTATCAGGAAGTGAACGGAAGGGCTAAGGTGGCAGAGAATGCAGCAAAGGGGGAACTGGAAGGAGGGTGGGATACCCCACTCTGTGCAGGACAGGGACCAAGACTCACGTCCACACACACCACTGTCCTGGGGTCATTGAGGAGGGGCTGACCATGCTCTGCCTATGAAGGTCAGAGAGAAGAACTTCGAGCTGGGTCTTGAAGGGTGAGTAGGAGTTCTCTGAGAGAAAATAACAGAGCACAGGGAATAGCATGAGTGAGGCCTGGAGGTGTGACAAGGCCCACCAGGACAGTTCCTGGTGGCAGGAGCACAGAGGGCATGTGGGGAGCTGCAGTAGATGAGACACATTGAGGAGGCCCACACCCTGGCCGGGGAGCTACAGGGAGGGCCCCTCTCCCCTGAGTGGGCAGTGGTATCCAGGGACTTCCCCAGCCCTGGCCCCTGGAGCCTGCCTGCATTTTTCCAACGTGCGGCTCCTTCTGCCAACCCCACAGATGGCTGCAGCCCAGCCCACTCCATTGTGGATGGCTACTACGAGGACGCAGACAGCAACTACCCCTCGACCAGGATGAACGGAGAACTGAAGAATTCCTGTGAGTACCAGGCGGGCCTTCTGTCCCCTTGACCGGACCCTTAGCACGCATGTGCCCAGCCCCAATGGAGGCCCCAAAGCCCTTTTCCTCAATGATCTCGGGATTCAGGGGAAAGATCCCTGGCACGGGAGTCAGGAGCCCCTGATGGAACCCTTGCCCTGACTTTTGGTGACCGGCCTTATACAGACATTCATTCTCTTTGAGCCTGCAGTTTCGTTATGTACAGAACGAGAATAGCTTGAGTGTCATGAGAATGACTTGAGACAGTGGGTGCAAAGATGATGGGGGAGTGACAGTCGCTGATGTCTGCAGAGCTCTCACTAACTGCTAGGCACTTAGCCAAACACTCCACATCCACTGACTCTCAGGGCAGCCCAAATGGGCAGATGCTATGATACTGTGTTCACTATGACACGGTTTTACCGATGAGGAAACTGAAGCTCTGAGAAGTCAGGTCGCCAAGGCCGAAAAGCTAGTGGTAAAGGTAAAGCACAGCACCCTTGCTGGTATGCAGCCATTACCATAACCACACCTCACACCCACCCTTCACGGTCCCGGGGCCCCAGAGCAGGGATGCCTTGGAAGGGGTAGGGAGGGGAGACCCGGCTGATGGCACAGTGGCAGGTCCTTTCCCATGGCGCCCGCAGACAACGACTCTGACGCAATGAGCAGCTCCTACGAGTCCTACGATGAGGAGGAGGAGGACGGGAAGGGGCTGCAGCCCACGCTCCAGTGGCCCTCCGAGGAGGCCTCCATGCACCTGGTGAGGGACTGCCGGATATGTGCCTTCCTGCTGCGGAAGAAGCGCTTCGGGCAGTGGGCCAAGCAGCTGACTGTCATCAAGGAGGACCAGCTCCTGGTGAGTGGGCACGGGCGGGCTCCTCTTGGCCTCTCGTGGGCTTGTGCACGTGTGTTCATCTGTGTGTGTGCAGGCATGTCTGCCTCAGTTGCCCTGGGCTTGCTTTGTGCGCAGAGGCTCAAGGCCTGTGCTTTGAGGATCGGTGCTCTGCCACTGGAGCAGAATTTAAAAAAAAAAAAAAAAACTAGAAGATCTGACATAGACTTTACCAAGAGTTTGTTTTGCCAGAGATAATTTTTTTTTATCGCTTTAAAACAATGTTTTCATTGCGCAAGTAAATTTACTCATAAAACTAGAGCAAAACAATGTATGTGGGGGGAAGAAGTGATTTTTAAAAACACCATCTGTCCCACTGACCACGAGCCACGGTTACGTTTTGGGGACTTTTTTTTTTTTTTGGAGAGTATGTTTATTAAAGCTGGGACAGTGAAACCAGGAAGGCCTAAGACGGAATAAGCAACAGGAGAGCCTAGGCGGGCTGCTGTGGCTCCCCAGAAACGTTAGGAGAAAGAAGTGAGCTAACTGCCGAAACCGGTTTGGCTCAGTGGTAGAGCGTCAGTCTGCGGACTGAAAGGTCCGGGGTTCGATTCCGGTCAAGGGCATGTACATTGGTTGCGGGCACATCCCCGGTGGGGGGGTGTGCAAGAGGCAGCTGGTCAATGTTTCTCTCTCATCGACGTTTCTAGCTCTCTTATCTCTCTTCCTCTCTGAAAAATATCAATAAAATATATATATTTTTTAAAAAAGAAGTGAGCTAAGGCAGGGCTGCTGTCAGTCACTGCAGAGTCAGAGAAAAGGGGGCCTTGAAGACAGGTTCAGGGGGTTTGCCCAGGACAAGCTGCCCATTGCTCCCCTGGTTGCAAGTCTCATGCCCCCTGGGTCCCCTCAGTAGCCCTTGATATCTGAAGATTGCCCCAAGTTACCCCCTCTCTTCTTGGGGGGTGAACAGCCACAGCCCCCGTCTTCACATGGTGCCCACAGCTGGGCTGGATGGGGAGGGGAGATATCTGTGGGGCAGGTAGAGCTCCCCTCTGTGCAAGGGTGTACCCCTCTTCTACCCTCCACTCCAGGAGACCCTGACCTCTTCTCTCCCTGTCCAGTGTTATAAAAGCTCGAAGGACCGGCAGCCACACCTGAGGCTGGCACTGGACGCCTGCAATGTCATCTACGTGCCCAAGGACAGCCGGCACAAGAGGCACGAGCTGCGCTTCTCCCAGGGGGCCACTGAGATCCTGGTGCTGGCACTGCAGAGCCGGGAGCAGGCCGAGGAGTGGCTGAAGGTACGGGGCGCTGTGCCCTCCTTCCACCTGCCCGCCTTCCTTCCTCTTTCCCAGGACCAACCCGCAGTGGGGTGGGCTCCTGCCCCCGGAAGAGCAGGCTCTGCTCCGGGGAAGGGGCCAGTGCCCGTGCTTGGCTGGGCTTCTGTGTGGAAAAGGGCCTCGGGCATCTCCCGAGACAGACCTCAGCCTGGAGGCCTGTGTTTCTTCTCATCATCTGAATTACCGCCTAACCTACTGTGGGCTTATCCAGCCTGCACTGACTCACCTCCTGGAATGGAGAGCTTAATATCTACAAAGGAAGCTGATTTTACCATTAGATAAGCTAATCCTGTTTCTTTTTCTTTTAAAAAAGGAAAATCCTTCCTTGTCTTCTGTGAAATGTGGATCCGTGTAACGTCCACTGTGACCCAGCTTCTGCATCTTGCAGCTGCACCGTACCATTAGTTAGCGTGTCCTGGGCACGTAGTGTGTGCCATCTATTGTTCTAAGAGCTTTACACACATGACCGTATTTATCTTTGCAATGGGACTATTATTGTTTCCATTTTACAGATGAGGAAACTGAAGCCCAGAGAAATTATGGGACTTGCCAAAGACCACACCACCAAGCGGTTGGGGCTAGGATAGAAGCTAACAGGGAACTCTACACCAAAGGCCGTAGGTAGGGTGGCACAGTGATCATGAGGGAGGCCTTGGGGGACACACAAACCTGAGTTCAAGTCCCAGGTCTAAGTGGCTGGGTGACTTGCAAATGACTTTGCCTGTTTCCTCCTCTAACTAATGGTTCTTGTAAGAATTCTAGAGAGCATTTGACATAGTATCTGCCAGGCAGTAGTGCTTAGCAATTATCGGTGATTACTGTGCCATGGTGATGAAGGCAGCACCCCAGTCCCTTTCCGTGGGCCCTCCAAACCCTGCACCCCGCCTCCACTTCACTCCGACACCTTTTTCTCTCCAACTGTGATCTTCCTGCTGGAACAAAGAAACCAAACCCCTCCCTCCCCGTTCTCCCTTCCTTCCTGTGATAACCAGCTCTTCCCCCTCTTCCTCCCTCCCCCCTCTTCTCCTCTCCTCCCCCCGCACTGTGTTTAGAGTTTTTCTGTACTGCCTTTGTCTCAGGAAGGAAAGGGAGACTGCTAGTGGAGTCTGCCCTCAAGGGGCAGGTGAGTCAGAGAAAGAAGCCCTAGATTGGGAGTGAAGCAGCCTGTCTTCACATCCGGCTTGGGAAACCATTTGCCCGGAGGTTAAGGACAGGCAACCGTGGCTCCGCCTCTTGGAGCCTCATCATCCTAATCAGTAACTCAGAGACCACAGTGGTCCCAGCCCCACAGGGCTGCTAAGGGAATACAATGGAATATTCCATGCAAAGTCACCTGACTTTGTAAACCACAAATGGTGACCTTTGTTATAGGCTCTGGATGCTTATGCTGTGTGACCTCGGATGAGCAGGTAAATAAATGCCTTGGCGTCAGGGGTGTCCATATCAGAAGCAATAACCCTGGCTGCCCCCAGACTATTGTCCAACGGTCACCGGAAGTGAATCTCCCACCCTGTGCAGGGCAGCCCAGTTCACGCGGCCCTTCACACCATCATCTCACTGGTCCTCAGACAACCTCATGAAGTTATAACTCATCTTACAGATGGGGAAACTGAGGCCCAGACAAGTGGCTTTCTCAAGGCCACATACTAATAAGCAATGAAGCAAGTTCTAGAAGCCAGGCCTCTGGATTCCCTGCCCCATGCCTTTTCAATTCAAGGGACAGATACAGAAGGAAGCTTCTTTAAGCCCTGATGTGCCCACACATGTGGCAGGAAGCCGCATTAGCCTGTCTCTTCTGTCCAGCGGGCCCAGCCTCTCTGCTCAGTGGCCCCGGCCACACAGACCCCATTCTTCCTTTTGCTTCCACAGCATCCCTGCCCGCCTGCTCACAGCTCTGTGTCCTCCCACAGGTCATCCGAGAGGTGAGCAAGCCCATCCCAGGGGCCGAGGGGGCAGACATGCCCAGATCCCCCGTCCTTCTGTGCAAACTGGACCTGGACAAGGTACGGCTGTCTCCACGAGTCTCCTCTGGGCCAGGCAGTGGGGGCTCAGCCAGGCTCTTCCACGGAGGGACTCTGGGGCTGGTGGGGAAGCAGACACCCACAGTGGCGTCCCACAAGCCAGGAGGGCCCAGTACAGAGCTGGCCCCACTGTAAGCACTCAATCAATGTCTAACGAATGAATGAATGCCTATATCCACGTGCAACACAAGCCAGAGCAGGGCGTGGCTAACTCTGCCAGGACAGGAGTGGTCACATTTGAATGGAGCCATGGCAAAGTCATAATTGTCTGTCAGAGTGTGCCCCATTGAGACGTAGGTGCAGCACTCACTTAGTAGTTGGTCAGACCATTGGAAAATACATGCCAGTGTCTGTTCTTTGCCCAGTACTCTGGGTGATAAAGGGTCTCAGCCCCAAATCCTAGGCTAGCAGTTATAGAATGTGACTGTGGAGCTGGCATTATTCTAAATGCTTTGCATGTATTACCTAATTTAATTTCTATAACAACTCTCTGATGAGTTACACTTTCATATAGGAGACCTGAACCCAGCAGGCATTTAGTTGACCTGTCATGACTTTATAAAATGCCACTTCATCTATTTTTCGCCATCCTCACTGTCATCTTGGTTCATCCTGTTAACCAGGCTCACCTTGCCCAGGATGACGCTCTCTTAAGTAGCTCTTCAGCTTCCAGTCTTGCTCCCTCTTATCACATCCCCCATGATGCCACTGGAGCCAACTTGCTGATCTGGTTGCATTACATTAGTCTCCCACTTAAATATCTCCCCAGATCCTTGTCACCTGGTCCAAACTCCTAGGACATTTATCTCAATGTGTTATAATTGCCTTGCTCCTCAAATAGACTGTGAGAATCTCAAAGATACAACTATTCTAAGTCTTCATAGTTCACCCCCAAACCTGGTATGGTAGCAAGTACATAACAGTTGCTGACAAATATCTGTTAGTTAATCCTCCTGTGCAGGAGTCTGGGGGAGACTGAACCAACAAGGGGACCTCTGATGTGGGGCTGCCTGTGTCCTTCTCCAGAGGTTATCCCAAGAGAAGCAGACCTCAGACTCCGACAGCCTGGGCATGAGCGACAACTGTTCCACACTTGGCCGCAGGGAGGCCGGCGAACACGGTAGGAGCCTGTGGGGGACCAGGTGGGGATGCCAGAGCGGGAGGGGCAGGGGGCTTGCCACATGCACGCACGCAGTGCAGAGCAGGTCCTGACCACTCCGGAGACCTGGGTGAGGCGACCTGGCCTGTGCCCATCTGGAGCTGTGGGCGAGGCCTCTGGGAAGGCGAGGGGTGGGTAGACCAGGGGAGGGACATGGGTCTCCCTCCCCTCCCCTGACCCATCTCTGCAGCAACAGGCAAAGGGAAGAAGAGCAGCCTGGCCGAGCTGAAGGGTTCGATGAGCAGGGCTGCAGGCCGCAAGATCACCCGCATCATCAGCTTCTCCAAGAGGAAGGCGCTGGCCGATGACCTGCAGATGTCCTCCACCGAAGAGGCGGTTCCGTGCTGTGGTGGGTACTGGGCACTCCAGGCATTCACCGGAGAATTCAGACCCAGCTGACCGGGCCCTGGGGCCAAGCCAAGAGGCCCTCCAGGCTTCCTCCACCTCGCCCCCAGGACAGAGGAGAGGATGCTGCCGCTGGATAGCTAACCCCCACCCCATCAGTTTTCCATGTCCTTCCATCTCTACTCTCCCATGAGGACCTGACACTCAGCAGGAGGAAAAGTCAAGTGACTCCCATATTTCTGTGACCTTAATTACAATTATTGCCTGTCTCCAGGCCTCGGTTTCCTCCACTATGACGAGAGGAGAATATCTTATTTCCCAGCATGTAGCATACCAAGTGTAACAAAATACTAAAGTAGTTTTCATTACAAATGCATCCAATGTGAGTTAAAAGTGGTTTGAGAGAGAGAGCATATTATTCTGCGCATTTAAATGCAGCGTTCCACGTGCTGGGATTCAATAGAAAATCGTATCTTTTAGATATACAGTGATATTCTAACCCTGGAAGAATAGTAAAAAGGCACCTGGCTATACAGAAGTATTTTGTAAGCAGGAGGATTTCTAAACCCAGAGGTCACAGGACTGTACCGCCCTCATTTTATAATCCTTTATCTTGGTTAGATGCTTTTACTCCCACACGCTGCCACCAGGGGTCAGCATGATCCATTATTTTAGGGAGAGGAAAGGCAAGAGGGAGAATTGTGTCTCTTACTCATTGTATACAGCAGTCCCTGCACTTTTCATCAAGCTTGGGGTGGTCCAAAGGCTGTGCGGAGGAGTACAGATGTGATCATCAGTCCCCATTTTGCAGACAGGAAACAAACTCAGAAAGAGAAGAGGTTGCCTGAGATCACAGAACGAGAGCGAGCTGATCGGAAGGCTTTCTAGCTGTAGTTCAAGGGCCGTCCAGGCACCGTGGCCCTGGGGCACCCTCCACCTTGGGTTTCTGAGAGGCTGGGCTGTCTCGAGGTCACACTGCCGCTGGCTCTCCCCTCCCAGGCTACCTGAACGTGATGGTGAACCACGGCTGGAAGGAACGCTGGTGCCGCCTCAAGTGCAACACTCTGTATTTCCACAAGGACCGCGCAGACCTCCGGACCCACGTGAATGCCATTGCCCTCGGAGGCTGTGAGGTGGCCCCGGGCTTCGGGCCCAGACACCCATTTGCCTTCAGGATCCTGCGCAACCGGCAGGAGGTGGCCATCCTGGAGGTGAGTGAAGACTCTAGCGGCCCCGGCGGTGGGAGTAAAGGGAGCGATGGCCTGGGTGTAAGAACCTCCTCTAATGAGAAGCAAATGTTTTTTTAAGAATATTCAGAAGACTCAAATGTTCTCATATCTAGATGGTCAGGAAGGCCCTAAGGATAATGAGCAGAGACCTGAATAGAGGGAAGGTGGGAGCCATTTGGATTTCCGGATGTGTTCTAATCTTGTTCTTCTTGGATCCCTAAGTACTGGGTACATAGCAGGTGCCCCCGTGTCTATATAGAGAGGGGGCTGAGTGAAGAGAGCGGCAGCCAAAGCGAACTCAGCTTTCCTCGTCTCCTTCAGGCAAGCTGCTCAGAGGACATGGGCCGCTGGCTGGGGCTGCTGCTGGTGGAGATGGGCTCCAAAGTCACCCCCGAGGCGCTGCACTATGACTACGTGGACGTGGAGACCCTGACCAGCATCGTCAGCGCGGGCCGCAACTCCTTCCTGTAAGAGCTGGCAGCCCACCGCCCACAGCGGCCCAGGGCTTTTCCCGTCTCGGCGCCCTCTCAGAGGCTCCGAGTCCAGCCCTGGGCACTGGGCGGGAAGGCTGGGGAGGCTCTGTTCCCTTGGGAAGTCAGAGTGGCAGGCAGGCGTGAGCTGGCTGAAGGAGGCGGCCCAGGGTCGGGGGAAGCCCAGGGTGGAGTGAGCACAAGTGGAGAAGTTCTTTTTTTATACTGGCATGGGCTCTGCTCACAGGCTGGGACCTTAGGCTCTCACACCCTCAGGCCCCCGGACAGGCAGGCACGGGGCTGGGATGTGGAGTTTGGTACTAGAGGAGCTAGGTTTGCGTCATAGCTCTATCACAACCATCAGCTTGCCTGGTTCCTTGACAGTCTGGGTCCTGTTTTCTCACTTATGTAATGGGGGTGATGCATTACTTGTTTCCTGGGTTATGAGACTCACGTGGGTCCCTGTCTAGATAGCCCTGAACACGGCAATGGCCCAACGCTGCCTGGAATGGTTGTGTGACTGACCTTCCAGTACCCACTATGAGCTGCCGCCAGAATTAAATGAGAGTGGACAGGAAAGCACTGTAAGCTGCAGAGTGCCATCATCATCATACCTTGTATTCCCTAGATATGCAAGATCCTGCCAAGACCAGTGGCCTGAGCCCCGGGTCTACGACGATGTCCCTTACGAAAAGATGCAGGTACGATCCCTTGGGGCTGCCCAGCAACATGGCAAAGGCCACTTCTTAGCTCTCCCTCTCTCATTCCCTCACTACAGTCATGAGGCGCTTAATGTCAGGGACACATCCTGAGAAATGCATCCTTAGGCAATTTCGACCTTGTGTGAACATCATAGAACAAACTTAACACAAACCTAGATGGGTAAACCTAGGTTACATGGTGTAGTCTACTATTCCTAGGCTCAAGTCTCTACAGCATGTTACTGTACAAACCACCATGAAATCACATGAAGCACAAGAGAAAATGATGCAATCGGGAGACAGCAAACACAAGATGTATGAGGCTGCTTGCTGCAGGTGTAACACAGCATACTGTTTTATAGCACACTTTTTTATAAGTAGAAAGAGTACGCCCTAAAATAACATTTAAAAGTATAATAAATTTTCAAAGTATAGTAAATATATAAACCATTAACATAGTTATCTGCTATCATCAAGTACTGTGTACTGAACATAACTGTATGTGCTATACTTTTTGTTGTTGTTGTTAATCCTCACCCAAGGATATTTTTCCATTGAAAAATATCAGCTCATTAATTACAGTGAGGCCTCTGTGGCCATCACAGTAGCCAGAAAACTACATTCTGATCAGATGCTGGTGGGTGGGTCAGGCCCGACAGCATGGGGAGGGAGGGGAACCACGCTGCCAAGGAAAACAGACACGCATCAGGACCCCTGCCTTGGGCAGTGCTACGTCACACTCCGAGTTCACACCTCAAGGACTCCCTTTACATGGTCTTTCTTCAGACACAGATGAACCAATGGATGCAGCTTGAGATCTTTCTTAGTTGGAGAGTTTAGGAGCAAGAGCTTAGTATTTAAAGGAGCAAACTCTGGACTCAGGGCTTAATCTGAGTTACCTTTGGTTCACTTCTCTGGTCTTCACTTCTGGGCTTCAAACAGATATGATCAAACTTAACTGACTGGACGATTGCATGAGCTAATTGAAATATTTTAAGGAAAGAACTTAGCACAGGGCCTGGAGAGGAAGTTCTTACACAGAAAAGTAAAACGCACTGCTGTTACTAAAATCACTATTATATTATATTATTATCATATTCCACTCGTGGTTCCTGAGCTTTGACAGATTCTGCGTGTTCTTAATACTCTTCATGCACAAATGTATAGTCAGTCTATGTAACTTCTATCATTAGTGCCTGTCATCCATAACTTTTTTTAACGATTCAGAAAACTTTAACGATACTTTGAAATAAGAGGAGGACAACATATCTATGATAAATAAAATATGTCACCCATGATCTTTTCAGACTTCTTAATCTTCCTCTCTGCACATATTCCAATTTAGGCTATCTTCTGCTGCCCCCACCCCAGAGAATGGCAGGAGGATCCAATGATATACTGCCAGTGAAAGTGGTTTATAAACTGTTGAGTGCTGCCCAAGTTTAAAAATGTAAAGCCAAGATCTCAGAGGTCCCATGGCACTCACCCACCAAGCGTGGACCAGGATACACCCATGCTGATGACTCTGGGCCTACCTGAACTTCATCTTCTTCCTCCATCTCCCTCCCAGGATGAGGAGCCTGACCGTCCCACTGGGGCCCAGGTGAAGCGCCATGCGTCCTCCTGCAGTGAGAAGTCCCATCGACTGGATCCGCAGGTCAAAGTCAAGCGCCATGCCTCCAGTGAGTTCTGTGGGGGGAGGGGAAAGGGTGAGGAGCAGCACATGAATGGAGGGAGTCTCAAATCATATTCCTCCAGGGATCGGGCAGGTAAATAAATGAGTGAACTGCGGTGTAAGAAAATACTCTACCATAAGAAAAATCACATCGTAAGTACAGTGATGAAGGGCAGCTTGCATGTGGCCTCAGAGGAGAGACAACAAGGAGTGGGGTGGGGGAGACTGTAGGAACCTGGAGAAGCTCAGGAGTGGCCACTAAGCTCCAGCCAATGGCCCACACACAGCAGTGCCAATTATTGAAGAGAGACCAGAAATCTAGACTTTATATGAAATCTACATACTCATAAAGAACATACTAAAAAGAGAGGAGAGAAAGAAGCATTTTATATATATATATATATATATATATATATATATATATGAAGAAATAATGGCTGAATACTTGCCAAGTTTATTGAAAAACATTATTGATATATCCAGGATACCAATGAAGTCCAAGTAATATAAAAGCAAAGAGATCTACAAAAGACACATTATGGTCAAAATGCTAAAGCCAAAAGGAGAAAACCTTGAAAGTAAAAGAGAAATCTATTTGTCACTTACAAAGGATCCCACTAAGATTAACAACTGATTTATCAGAAACAGCAGAGGCTTTCCTCTTCAGATTGCCTGTGCTCAGCCAGATCACCTGGAACACTATTCAGCAATAAAAAGGAAAGCAGCACTGACATATACCACTTTAGTGCATTGGTTACTCTAATAACGTGAATGTTAAATATTCCCTATTTTCCCCTCCACAATGGAAGCCCAGATTTTTCTGGAAGATACTTGGGCAGTTCTGAGGCAAATACATTATCACCACTATGAGGAGGCCCACAGAATTATAGCTCCTTGCAACAATCTAGTTTGCTTCTTCACCACCCTTTGAGTGACTCGAGGATTACAGGGTCGGGTGTGAGATTAGCTGTTCTCCGCGTGGTGCCAACATAGTGAGGCAAACCAGGGCAGTGGAACTCCCACGAGTGAGTCCACTCACTGGTTCAGGCCCTAAGGAAGTTTTCAGTCATCTGCAATTGAAATGATAAAAATAAGCACAATGCAGGTAGTTTTTCATAAATCTAAATTTACATCTACTCAATGTAAATGACTATTTTATTCTGCATTTGTGTTCTCCCAACTCTGAGGATGTTACAATATTATTTATTTTATAAAATATTTGGAATAGCTAGATGGTAGTTGGGATTTTTAAGGGCCTTATCTATTATGTCAACAACCCTTTGTTGGTTTACCCATTTTATTTATTTTACCAGCCTAAAAAAATTCAAAAATTTGGGAGCCAGCTCCCCTGATATGCTATTGTATATCTGGAAAGTTGGAGGAAGTATGGGTCCCCTTCTCTGCCCTCTGTGCTTTATTTATGATCTAGTTTGACTTGCAAGGTAGTTGTGGCAGGAATTGATTTTTGCATGAATCACTGGGTAATCACTGCAATCCCTATAAGAACTGGAGAGATAAGACCCATACAATTATCAGTAACTCATGGGAATTACTCCACACCCCACCACCTTACAAAGGACTGTGTATGGCTGACTGTAGCAACAGCATACATCAAACTTTCCCTGATAGGTTTGACTATGGCCTTGCCCCAACTAGAGCACTACTGCATGGCATGGACCTGGAGTAGGTGGACATGGGTTCAAACCTAGCTTCTGCCATCATTATCAGTGAGATATAACCTCTCTGTGCCTGTTTCCTCAACAATAAAATAGAGCTAATAATAGTTTTTTATGAAAAGGAAATGGAAATGCATATAGGTGACCTAGCATTTAGTAAATACTCAATAAAATTTTGCTATATTTATTTGTTTTTATGTTTTGTTTTGTTTGTTTTGTTTTTATGTCAGAGAGGAAGGGAAAAGGAAAGAGTGATAGAAACATCAATGATAAGAGAATCATTAATCGGCTGTCTCCTGCACGCCCCTATTGGGGATCTAGCCAGCAAACCCAGCATGTGACCTGACAGGGAATTGAACTTTGATCTCTGAGTTCATAGGTCAACACTCAACTACTGAGCCATGCAACCAGGCTATTTGTTGTTTTGGCCCACCATCATAGTGTAGAGCCCACAGCAGACTACTCGATCCCTCTATACCCCCCACCCATTTCCTAGTAATAAAATAGGCAATGCCTGACTTTAGCCCAAGGTCTTGATTCTCTGTGGATCTGAGTTACATCTACCAGTCTCCTTGTCTTATACATACCTGAGAGTTGACTATAAAATATGCCCTTTTAAAGCCAAAGTGTGTTATACATCACAAAATTTGTTTTACCTTATTATTATTTAACCTTTACTAAGCACTTATTATTGTCAGGTACTACACTAAGTACTTTTCATGAATTATCTCATTTTAAACCTCCCATAGTGCTAAGAGATCAATTTGACCAATATCCACATTTACAAATGTGGAGACTATAGCTGAGGAGAAGACACAAAAACATCACTATTCTCTTCTGCCTGATGTCACACAACCAATAAAGGGCAAGAAAATGTAAACCTTTGTCTGGCTCCAAAGCCCTTCCCCTTCATCCCTGAGCTCCTGCTTCCTTAGAGCAGCCACATTAACTACATCTTACATCTAGGGATATAGCTCTAAATATCCCCATTTTTACAGATGGAGAAGTTGAGGCTGCAAGAGAAACTAACACTGCCCAAATGCCAGAACTGAGGCCCTTTTCCTGCCTCCTAACTCTGCAGGTGCCAATCAATACAAGTACGGTAAGAACCGAGCTGAGGAGGATGCCCGGAGGTACCTGGTAGAAAAAGAGAAGCTGGAGAAAGAAAAAGAGACAATCCGGACAGAGCTGATGGCACTGCGGCAAGAAAAGAGGGAGCTAAAGAATGCCATTCGGAACAATCCAGGTACCGACATGGTGTGGTCCTGAGCGCTCTTGGAGGGCTTGGCCTTTCCCTAAAACAGATCACCTGCTTTCTTACCCAAGACAGGTGAGCTTCTCCCTCCTTCCTCCTTTTCATCATCATCATTCCTCCTGACTAAGGAAAGGGCCACCTATTTAAGAACTGCTTTTGGGGTAAAGGGATGAAAAAGCATCACAAAAATGCGTACACTTAATGTAAGAAGCAGTCTGATTTTAGAAATGTGAAAATGTGAAAAACAGCATGTGCCTTAGAATCAGAGAAACAAAAGATCATTTGAACCTCACAGTAATTCATTCATTCACAGATAGTTGCTGAGCATGGCTATTTGAGCATAGGTCCAGGTGCTGGGGACGATGGACAGTGCCTGGTGCATAGCAAGCATGCAGTATGTATTCACTGAATGAACAACTGAATGAAGGAATGAATGAAAAGAACTCACCGTTACTAGAAAACCCTCCAGTGCAGCCTCCCTCAGGGCAAACATGGACTAATTTTTAAACCTAGTAAGGCCCAACATAGATAGCTCTTGGTACCAAGAAGGCTTTAATTTAGATATGTTGGGTTAAACTGAATAAGCAGCAAAATTCTAGTAGAAACACCTGGTCAATGTAAAGCTCTATGTTATGGCTCTTGGTTATAAGGAACAAAAACCAAAGTTAAACTGGCTTAGTAATGAAAAAAATAAAAATGCACTTGAAAAACTGAACAATCAGGTATATCAAGGTCAAAGGACTTAAATGATGTCACCAGGAAATACATTTCTCCAACTCTTTTTTTAAAAATATATTTTATTGAATTTTTACAGAGAGGAAGGGAGAGGGATAGAGAGCTAGAAACGTCAATGAGAGAGAATCATCAACCAGCTGCCTCCTGCACACCCCCTACAGGGGATTGCCCACAACCAACATACATGCCCCTGACCGGAATCGAACCTGGGACCCTTCACTCCGCAGGCCGCGCTCTATCCACTGAGCAAAACCGGTTTCGGCACATTTCTCCAACTCTTGCTTTGGCCTTCCTCTACATTGATTTCATTCTCTGCCTCTTGTGGTGACAAAATGATTGTGCAACTCCAGCCCTCACCTAATCCCTTCAGCCACCCCAACAGAGAGAACTTCTCTTCTTAGTGGCCCCCAAAAACACTTCACTCTGATCAACTTTGATCCCTAAGCCAATCACTGTGACCTTGATTGATATAGGATTATGGGCGAGAATTAAGTTATGTGCCACCCCCTTGAACTAGGATTGAGGTTACCCCATCCAAACTATCCTATATAATAGAACTGTATTATGTAAATGAACCAAATGACAGAATGACCAGTTTGTATGACACACACTGACCACCAGGGGGCAGACGCTCAATGCAGGAACTGCCCCCTGCTGATCAGTGCGATCCCACAGGAGGAGTGCCACTCAGCCAGAAACCTCACTCGCCACCTCTGCTGCAGATGGGCAGTAAGGAGTGAGGGGCCCCGGACTGCAAGAGTTCCAGACTGTGAGAGGGATGTCTGACTGCCAGCTTAGGCCCAATCCCGGAAGACGAATATCCCCTGAGGGGTCCCGGATTCTGAAAGGGCGCAGGCCGAGTTGAGGGACCCCCTGCCCAAATACACAAATTTCGTCCACTGGGCCTCTAGTAAATAATAATGGAGGAAATGTGGTTTCCCGGGGGAAAAACAGGGTTCTGTATCCAGAAGATGGGAAAATGGGTATTGGGAAGGTAAAAAAACACTCTACCCAACATAGAGCTGGAACCCCAGGCCCGAAGTCCACCTCTTAACCAAGAATAAAGGTAGGAAAGGCCCTCTGGGAGGGGCAGACTAGGGCCTGAGGCCCTGCCAAACTGCTTGATGCTTCAGGCCAGGCTCAGCTGTTTCTCATGAGTGTCTTTGGAAACAGGAGCAAAGTTAAAGGTTCTGGAGGAGGCCGTGGCCACCCTGGAAGCTCAGTGCCGGGCGAAGGAAGAGCACCGGATCGACCTGGAACTGAAGCTGGTGGCTGTGAAGGAGCGATTACAGAGGTCTCTGGCAGGGGGCCCCGCCCTGGGGCTCTCCGTAAGCAGCAAGAACAAGAATCCGGTGAGTCCGCTCTCTGCCTCACAAGGAGTAGCTAGCTACTCCTTACTGTCTTCACATGCTACAGATCTTGACCATCCTTTGGGGTTAGGAGTTATGCCTGCATACAGATAACAAAAGAGGCCCTAAGGGACATGCCGTTGGTGGCACAGCTAGGAAGGGATTCTCGCAGCAAGTTCTCTGGCCTGTGTTCTCTTCAGGGATGCACCGCCATTTACTTGACTTTGTATCTCTGAGAAGTGGCCTTAAGGTTACTGATAACTACCGTGTGTTGAATAAAAATAACAAACTTGTGTTAATCAATTATCACACCATCTTAACCTGTATTATCTCACATAGTCTTCATAGCAGTCCTATGAGCTAGTACTATGTGTGTTCACCCCATTTGACAGACAAGGAAACTGGTATTTTTATTAGGAATTGGACTGTATGGCCCAGCTGGCATGGCTCAGTGGTTGAGCATAGATCTATGAACCAGGAGGTCACGGTTCCATTCCTGGTCAGGCACATGCTTGGATTACAGGCTCGAGCCCTTAGTAGCGGCATGTAGGAGGTAGCCAATCAATGATTCTCTCTCATCATTGATGTTTCTATCTCTCCCAATCTGAAGTCAATTTTTTAAAAATCTTAAAAATAAAATAAAAAGAATTGGACTATATATTTTTTATCATCATAGCCCTATGCCTTTACACAGTCTGAAAAACAGTAGGAGTGCAATAAATGTTTCAAATGAATAAATGTTCTACTTACTTTCAGACAAGGAAATTAAGACTCAGAGAAATGAATTTGTCTGATAAGTTCAAGTTGTCATTGAGAACTTTCATCTTATTATTGTCCAAGGTAATAGCTACCTGGTCATCCCATACCCTGTGACTAGGAAGTTAGGGCTGTTTTCAACCTAACTTAAAAATTAAGAGCTTGGGAGGATTTCCAGAAGATGGAAGCATAGGTAGACGCCTGTACTCGCCACCTCCCACAACCGAATCAATATTACAACTAAAATACAGAACAACCATCATCCAGAATTGCTGGGAATCTGGCTGAATGGAAGTTCTACAACTAGAGAAGAAGAAAGCACACTGAAGCTGGTAGGCGGTGCAAAGGCACAGAACGGGCTGTTCTGGAACCCACGTGGGCCACTTTTTTAATCAGGAGGGAGATCATCTCTTTGAAGGCCGCCCAGAGGAACAGGGGTCCCAGCCCCACACCAGACTCCCAGCCCAGGGTCCTAGAGCTGGGAAAAGAAGTCCCTGCAAGCAGTGAGAACTACAAGCTGTAAAAACAAGTGCAGATTGGAGCTCAGTAACACAGAGACTGCTGGAGACCCAGCTATTCCTCTTAAAAGGCCGGCACCATGAACTGAACTTACAAGATCTCGCTTCCTCTGAGCTCCAGCACCAGGGTGAGGCTTTGGGGAACACAGACATATACGAGGAGGAACTGAATTGTCTGGCATCGGGACAGGAACTCAAGGGTGGCTTTCTCCCAGATGGAGGTGCTTGCAGGGACCACTGTTCCTATGCTGGGGCCTCCCCAGTAGATCCCAGGGCTGACTGGTGGTCATGTCTGTTTGCTCCGCCCTGATGATTCCCTAAGACCCCGCCTCGTCCAATTTATAATCCCACCCAAGCTGTGTGCAGCAGGTGTTGCATATGAATGGTCTGTCCTTGTTCAGGCTAAATTCTCCCCAAAAAGTGAGAACTGTGTCAGGGAGCAACAAACCTTATCAATAAAAGGCCCAAGACCCAGCACCAGCACCAGCCTGCCTTGCTTCAGAGGTGGGCCCTGCCTGAGCCCACCCAAATTTCCAAACCCAATACAAAGAGGAGGAATCTGCAGATCTCTCTGTAGTTCCTGCTGGGTGGTCCCAGGCAGTGACTGACTTTGCACCTCCCTGGAGACCCAAGAGCCAGTGTACCCAGTGGTCAGTGGCAGACCATACCACATTACAACTCTACACATCCATAAGTGACACACTCAAGGGGCAGACTCAGTCAGCACCAAAGCCCCACTGAAGCAAGTCCTGCTCCATAGAGGTGTCTCCTGCATAGCAGCTCTCCCGCTGTGGTCGCACCTGATCCTCAAAGCCAATTGGCCTGGAGGTCAAATCCTCCCACTGACACCAACAGCAATCAAGTCTCAACTACAATAAGACTGTGCTCACAGCCACAAAAGGGTGCACCTGGAGCTCCCAGCTCAGGTGACTGGGGAGGCTGAGCCACTGGGCCCTACAAACACCTACTACACAAGGCCACTCTATCAACTCAAGGAAACATAGTAACTCTACCCAATACATAGACAGGGAAGCAGCCAAAATGTGGAGACAAAGAAATATGTCACAAATGAAAGAAATAGAAGTAAGCAAAGTACTGGGGTTAGAGTTCAAAACCACAGTTGTAAGGTTACTCAAGAATCTTCTAGAAACTCCCCCAAAAATGGAAAAGGATCAGTCAGAAATAAAGCATACAATGACTAAAATAAAAAATAATATGCAGGGATTCAACAGTGCAGTAGAGAATTCTGAGAATCAAATCAACAATTTGAAAAATGAGGAAACAAAAAATACCCAGAAGAGCAAAAAGGAAAAAGAACCCAAAAATATGAAGATAGTGTAAAAAGCCTCTGGGACAACTTCAAGCATACCAACATTCACATTATGCAAGTGCCAGAAGAGAGAAAGCAAGATATTGAAAACATACTTAAAGAAATAATGACAGAAAACTTTCCCTACCTGGTGAAAGAAAGACACTTACAGGTCCAGAAAGCACAGAAAGTCCCAAACAAGAATAATCCAAAAAGGACCATACCAAGACACGTCATAATTAAAATGCCAAGGGCTAAAGACAAAGAGAGAATAGTAAAAGCAGCAAGAGAAAAGCAGTTATTTACCTACAAGGGAATGCCCATATGATTGTCAGCTAATTTCTCAACAGAAAATATTCAGGCCAGAAGGAAGAGGCAAGAAATATTCAAAGTGATGAATAGCAAGGACCTACAACCAAGATTACTCTACCCAGCAAAACTATTATTTAGAATTAAAGGTCAGGTAAAGAGCTTCACAGACATTAAAAAGCTAAAGGAGTTCAGCACAACCAAACCAGTATTATATGAAATGTGGAAGGGTATTCTTTAAGAAGAAAAATATCAAAAATATAAACAACAAAATGGAAACAAATACATACCTATCAACAATTGAATATAAAAATCAAAATGAATGAGTAAGAAATATAATGAACACAATAAACTGGTAAATAAAATAGGATCAGAGGCATGGAAATGGAACAGACTGACTATTCTCAGAGGGAAGGAGAGTAAGGGTGGGAAGAGATTAAACAGATCTTATATGCATATGTGCATTACCTAGGGACACAGACAATAGGGTGGCGAAGGCCTGGGGTGGGGCGGGGACTGGATGGAGGGGGGCAATAGGAGGAAAAAAGGGCATCTCTAATAATCTCAACAATAAAGATTTTTAAGAATTAAGAGCTTAAAGGCCAAGGACACAGAGTCACTGAGGGCTGGTAGACAGGCTAGAAGTGGTTCACTCATCCCAGCTGCTTCCTCCCACCAATAGGCTCTGATTTTCACATTCCAAAAGACTTTTCCTACACTTTTGACTCTCTCCGAGACCTTTAGAGATAAAGTTTTCTCCAAATTCCCTGCAAGTTAAGCTGTTAATAATGTCCCATGTAAGGAACTGCATCCAGTAAGATACTAAGCAATCACCTGGAACATTTCAGGATAGTGTAGAAAATTAGAAGGAATGAAGAAGAGAAAGAAATAGGAAGGACAGTGGGATAGGAAACCTAGCTCACCCACTCCCCAGACATGTGACCTGGAGCAGTGACTTGACCTTCCTACTTTTTATATCTTTATAATAAGATGACTTCATAGGCTTGAAAAGGCTCAATAAACTTATCTGCACAATGCCTAATATATAGTGAAGGTTCGGTCATTTCAGCTGTCATTAGCTTATTCCAAGGCCTTCGAGTGCCTTTCTCCCTCATCCTGTTTGATGCTAGTATGTGTGGATTGTGCCCTCTATGTGCATTCTTTGGGGGGCAGGCTGGGTGTAGGTAGCCAGCATTAGATTTCACCTATGTTGTTATTTCTTGTCATCGACAGGAAACTGCAAATAAACCCCAGAACAATCCTCCAGAGCAACCTCTCCCTGTAAACTGTGATTCTGAGCTGAGGAAAAGGAGCCCATCCATTGTAACCTCCAACCAAGGAAGAGTGCTGCAAAAAGCCAAGGTACAGTTCTAGATAGTTTTTCTCAGTAGTAAGAGCGACGACCTGTGAACTGAAGGGTCGTGGGTTTGATTCTGATCAAGGGCACATACTTCGGTTGCAGGCTCGATCCCCAGCCCCAGTTGGGGTGCATGCAGAAGGCAACCAATCGATGTGCACTGAAATGTTTTTATCCTACAAGTCACACTAGACTGTTCAACAAACTGATCGGTCTTGTTTTTCTGTATTTCAGGAATGGGAAATGAAGAAGACCTAGAAAGAGGATGAGAATTTTATCCAAAGGAAACATCAGCTTGTCCATCTAAGGCGGAAATGCTTTTTTCACAAGGAGCTATCAGAAGACTGAAAGTAACCCCCACTCTCTGGGGCACCCAAAAGACCAGCCTTTATTGCCTGCATGATCAAAAGGGAAGAAGCAGAAGGGAAGAGGGAGTTGGAGGGCATCCCTCTATAACTTCACAGAGGGTGGGAAATGGGGGTGGAGGGAGACAGACATCTGCACAGTTGTAAAGGTTTTGTTCAATGTCTTTGCCTTCCCTTGGGAAGAAATGAAAGCACGTGTGAATAAGCCATTCCATGCCATTCTCAGCATCCCATTCCCTGTCCTTAGGGCAAAGGAAGGCAGTGCTGAAGCATCAATGATGCAATACAGAGAGGTGACTTGATCATCCAATCACATTTGTGTTGGGCATTATTGACAGCCTTTGGGCAAGATAAAGAGGCTGAAAAAGCAATAGAACTATCCCTGCCTGCATAAAGATGAACAAAAGCTATAGAGAACATGCAAACTCTACAATCATTCCTCATCTGCTTTAGGCAGATGCAGTGACCAGAACTCCAGATTTGATTTGTTTTCAAATCAGAGATCTAAGTAAGCAGCAGGCAAGGAGAGGTTCAGCAGCTGACATACATTAAGCTCTGAGTGATGCTCAGTGACAGGAGCATGAATTGCTAATGTCCACAACAAGTTTCGAGCTTTGTAGGGTGGGGTCGTTTGCTGTCAATCAAGTACTTTACCTGTTTTATATGATACTCTGGCTCCAGGAGTTATGGTTAGAAATGTAGGAGACACTCTTACCATGTTTATCTTAATCTTGCACTCAAAAAGCCCACCTATCTGCTCTTCCATATCTGCTGTCAAGTAAAACTGTCAGGGAGAACCAAGAGGACAGTGGCCCATTCCTGCCACGTGAGTGCCTTTTACAAGCACTTTATATTTTTATAGAGGAGCAAGGACCTCAAGTCCTGGGCAGTCTCCCTGCTGTGCCACTAACTACTTTCTCAACACTGTAGGCATTTTATAAGCCTACCACATTTCCCTCCAATAAAGATAAAACCATTTAGCTTTGGAAGCTCAGAGGTTAGCTCAAGGGGAGAGAAGAGAAATCCCATAACCTCTCGCCACTCTGCTAGAGGCTGACATACTTGACCCTGCCTAAGGCTTTACATACTTAAAGCCTCATCCAAACTTTTCCCTCCTCTGAGGTAGCTGGAGACCAGAGCAAGAAAAATTAACCTGTCCCAAACGTATGGTGGAACATACGTTTTAGGGCTTATAGAGCCTGTATCCATACAGGGCTGGGTTTGAGTCCTGCCTCTGCCACTTAACAGCTGAGACTTTTGGAAAGTCACTTGACCTCTCTCATTCTTGTTTTCCTTACCCATCAAAACCAGGTTAACAATAGTATGTCCCTCCCAAGACGGTTGGGGAAATTAAGTGAGATAATACATGGGAAGCATCTTATACAGTGTCCAAGTAATAGTAAATATCTAGTCAATAGTGGTTCTTGTTATTGACTTTTACATGGTAATGACAACCACCAAAAGCCATAACGCAACAATCTGTAACTGAGTGTTCATCCAGATTCCACCTGAGTATCTTCAATAACAGGCACTCACATAATATGGATTGTCAACATGCTTCTTTTTTTGTCAATATGCTTTTTAAAATGTGAATCTGAAATGTCACCTGACAACCCAATTGTGTCATTGTTTCCCACGTAGTTATTTTGAGACTAAGTGTCTTTTTCCACCAACAAATCTTAAGACCCTTTGAGAGGTGGACCCTGGGAAATTAAAAATTAACATTTTGAAAAGAATTTTTATTCTTTTATTTAAATATAATTTTGTTGATTTCAGAGAAGAAGGGAAAGGGGGAGATAGAAACATTGATGATGAGAGAGAATCGTTGACTGGCTGCCTCCTGCAAGCCCCCTATTGGGGATCGAAACCTGGGCATGTACCCTAACAGGGAATCAAACCGGTGACTTCTTGGTTCCTGGGTCAGTGCTCAGCCACAGAGCCACACCCCGCTGGGCTAATGAACATCTATTGAACACTACCGTGCATCAGGCACTATGCTAGCCAGAGCCAACTTCACAGGCATGCAACCTGTGCAATCAGGCTTAGCAGGGCTCTGCGGTTGGTTGATTGCTTGGCTGTTGCCCTCTTAATAAGTTTAGAACAAGAGGTTCCACGTGTTCCTTTTGTCCTTTAAATTAGCCGTCACCAACGGGTGGTCCGGGAGGTCTGAAAGATTGACAACCGCTGCTTTAAATTATGTAGGCAGTTCTGGTGCTAACTAATCACTTTTCTAGGCATTATCCCTTCAGTCTTCACTAAAATCCTGTGACATGGATACTGTTATCCAAGTTTTCACAGTTCAGGAAACGGAAACCAGAAAGGTTAGATAATTGGCCAAAGCCCACAGTTAGGAAGTTCTGTGGCTAGCACTTGAATGCAAAGTCTGACCCTACAGGCCTTCCTCTCAGTTCCAAATGGATAAAGGCTCCATTTCATTCATTTCTCCCCCTCCCCTTGCATTGCAGCATTCAGAAGCACAGTAGCATTTAATAAATAGATGAACGAATGTATGCAGCATGTTTGGTCTAAGTTGAACAACTAAGAGAAGTGTAAAGAAAATGGCTCAGTGAATAGAGTGTTGACCTTCGAACTGAAGGGTCCTGAGTTCAATTCCCATCAAGGACACATACCCAGGTTTCAGGCTCAATCCCCAGTAAGGGGCATGCAGGAGGCAGCTGAACAATGATTCTCTCTCATCATCAGTGTTTCTATCTCTCTCCATCTCCCTTCCTCTCTGAAATCAATAAAGATACATTTTTTTAAGAAAAAGAAAATGGCTAAAGCATTTAGTTCTTGCTTGCTAAATGCTTTGTTTGGTTGTTTTTCAACCATGGATCTGAGGTGGACTTGAAGCTTCAACCTTCCCAACACTCCCACATGTTTGGACTATCAAATTTCTAGTGTCAGATTCTTACTGGGGGACCTTGGGCAGGTTCACCAACTCTCTGAGCCTCAATTTTCTTAAATGTAAAAGGGGATCATAATCCCTTTTTAAGTCATGTTGCTCTGCCCATAAGGCCAAAAGGAAACACAAGGAGTTGGGCCGTAGGTAGAATATAAACATACAAGATTCCAGTTCTGTCCTCGTGGAATTCACAGACAAGCAGAGAGAAAATCTGGCCCGAATACGTACGTACGTACAGGTAACCCATGTTCTGGTGAATGCACTCAAATAAGAAAGGCACACTTCTCATCCTTTAAAAAATACTTCTTTAAAACCTTCAGGGCTATCCGTTAACTGATAGATTAATTAAAGAAGATCCTGGGTTTAGGCACCATAAGATAGATTAATTAAAGAAGAAGGTAGCTGAGACTGGGAGACCAGGACACGGGCTTTTATTGGGGATGGGTAGGACTCCCGCCGGCTGCTTCCAGAGGGAGAGAGTGGAAGAGACTGGAAGAGGCTGTAAAACACCCGGGGGTCTGCTTTTATGGGGAAGATAGGGGACGGGGCTTAGGGTACTCAGCACACACTGATTGGTGGTTCAGAGCTCAGGTATGTCTGGCCACAGGTGGGGTTTGCGTCTGTCAATCAACTGGGGGAAGGAAGAATCTATCATTAACTAGTCTGGATATGCCCTCAACTCCAATCACCACTCGCATCCTATCAGCTTTCCATACTAAATCTCTCTAAAATACATCCACTTCTTCCTATCTCCACTCATTCCATCCAACTTCATCAATTCATTCAATAAATACTGAGTATCTGTTGTACTAGATGTCAGAAATCACAGCTCTGAACAAGGCAGCCTCATGAAGCTTATACTCATTAGGAGAACAAGCAAAAAGAAAACAAAGCAAATAAAACACTAATATGGAAACAAAAATGGGCTGGACACTCCAGCCCAGTATCAGCGATTTTAAATAATGTCTTTGTTGGGGTGACCCTGGAACCCTTGCATGGACTATCCCAACAGCTTGTCTCCCTAGCTGTTTCTCACATCCTGAAATCTCCTCCCTACAGCAAAGTGACTCCTTTAAACATGCACAGGCTTTGTAGCATGTTCCCAATGCCATCAAAATAAGACTCATTCAAAAATGTTTGAATTACATCAGGGTACTGTTCACAGACCAACAAGAAATCTCTACCCTAATGGAACTAACATTTTAGGGAAAAGGGAAGAGATGAGAAAATTGGAGGAAGAAAACCAGGGTACAGTAATGGGGGAAGAAGGGGTGTCAGGACCCAATATTTTATTTTCAACATATATTGTTATTGATCAGCTGCCTCCCTGCATGCCCCACACCAGGGATTGAGCACACAACCCAGGCATGTGCCCTGACCAGGAATCGAACCACTGAGCCACACCTGCCGGGTTGGATCCTATACAGTATATTAATTCCTTCAGGTGATCTGCCAATGCCTAACCATACGTCTTACGTTGTCACCTCCACTTCCTCCAGTATTTCAGTCCCTTTCTCGCGGTACTCTCCTTCTTACTGGGTCATTGCAGAAGCTGCTTGCTACTACCTGAATTACCCTCCTGTCTTTCATCTACTCACTCCACAGCTTTCGGTCCAAATATTATTTCCTTTAGGAAAACTCCCCACATTCGGCCATACTGTATTTAGTCTTCCGGAACACCATAACCCTCACCTTTACACTTCGGTCCTATTTTGACTTTATATCGCGTTTGCGCTTGTTTGTTGTTTACAACGTCACATAAGCTCCCAAAGAGCACATCTGGGACCCCCGCGGCACCCCCGACTAGCACCGCGCCTACGACGTTGCCACAGAAACACAAACCACCTGCAGAACGCACTGAGGACCGGAAGTGTCGCGCCCGCGGCTCGGAAACAGACTGGCGCGCCGGAAATGAACGCTCGCTTCCGGCATCCGGGAGAAGGAACTGCCCGCGAAGGCTGCCGGGAAGCGTGGTTTTTTGAGTGGGCGTTTCTCGGCGCTGGGAGCCAGTGCGCGTGCGCTGCCTCTGTCGGCCTAGGCTGGGGACATGGCTGCGCGGTCCTTGTGGGCAGTCCGGCGGCGGCTGCAGCACCTCCTGGCCTCGGTTGCTGCGTCCGAAGGCAGGTAAGCCAGCGGAGCAAGGCCGTGGGTCGGGGACGTGAGGACAGTGCGGGATGAGCGGGCCGCAGGGGCAGTTGTGGACAAAAAGACTCTTCGAGCTTCTCGGCCGCTCGGATCGGACGCCCACCGCCCCGTTATACGGAGCGGCAAACTGAGGCCCGCCACCGCGCCTCCTTGCCCGGCGGAGAAGGCGGAAAAATCCGAGGTCACGACCTCGGAGGTGGGAAGTCTTTTCAGCCCCGAACTCAGGTGCAATTGGGCAGGTACCCCTCCCGCCCCTTCTCCGCGGCTGTGGTGTCTGTGGGGAGATGGGGATTCTCTCGCCCGACCCCTGGGTGACCTCAGGCCAGCCCCTGCCCGGCTCTCCGGGCTTCGCTTTACCTATCGGGGAAAGGAGGGCCCGGAATTGGTGTCTCCCCAAACGGCCCTGCCGCCTCGCCTGCCTTTGGGGTCTGTGAGTTCCAGTTGCTGTTTTTTATTATCTCAGGGCTGAAGCCGTTTTTAGGGATCACTTAATGCCGGGTTGTAGAGCTGTGAGTAATGTTTTGTATAAATCCCGGTTTAATTGAGGAAACAGGTTTGGCAAAGCTGAGTAACTTCTCGGGAATAGTGTTTCAGACTGGAAACCGCGCGGGGCAATGTTAATTATTCTCAGGAACAACTCGTGACTACTACTTCTTCCTCGGAATGAAAGAAAAAAATGGCCGAGTATGTGGGTGGGTAAAGTTGGACCTCTAAAATGTAAATTAATCCTGGTAGGTAGGGGGGGGTGCGAAAACTTAGTGTACGCAAAACTATTTGTCATCTTTTTATCTTAGCACACCTGATCTAGCAAGCACCCCGCCCTAACACCTGGGTGAGAGGTCGGAAGCGGGCCTTTTCTGAAAGTCTTTGTGGCAGTGAGTGATGTGGGGAAGTGACCTGAAGAAAAATGCCTTCACCCCCACTGCAGTTCTGAAGCAGTGGGAATTGAAGGGATTGGCCACAGCTCTCCTCTCTTTCAGGACTTGAGTTCTGGCCACTTTCCCTTTAAACTGGCCTATAGAAGATTTTTACCTACTTTCTGTTGAATAAATATGGTTTGGTAGGGGTTTATGAGGAAGAAGTTATTTCATGTGTATAAAATGACACCAGTGAATTCAGAACTGGCCTGGAAAGTCTGGGAATACAAAAGTCTTGCCTACACTTTATACTAGCTATTCCCTCTTCCCTTTTTTTTAAAAAAAATATAGTTTATTGATTTTTTACAGAGAGGAAGAGAGAGGGATAGAGAGTTAGAAACATTGATGAGAGAGAAACATCAATCAGCCCCCTCTTGCACACTGCTCATTGAGGATGTGCCTGCAATCAAGGTACATGCCCTTCACCGGAATCAAACCCGGAACCTTTCAGCCCGCAAGTTGATGCTCTATCCACTGAGCCAAAATGGTTTCGGCCCCTCTTCCCTTTCTTAAAGCAAAACTTTTTTACCTCTTTAAATCTCTGCTCGGATGTCACCTCAATGAGCACTCCTCAGTCTATGCCAGTTTATGTGAATAAACCATTTTTAAGAGCTTTTTTGTACTCACAGATTGATTTTCTTGATAACTTTACTTATCAAATTAGGAGGACCCAGGAGGTGTATTGGAAACCTCATTGAAGAAAGGTTAGAGGTGCTACAATCCAAGATCTACAAACTGGCTCCAAATTTTCTCCTATATAAACAATGCAATGGCAAACATTTTAGCTGTATAAAATTGTAGATTATAAGCATAATTGAATGCAAAGATCTTTCTTATTCACCTGTTTATAATTCACAGTCCGTAACATATAGTGTTTTACACATATCTAATTGACTTGATTTTGCATATAGGTGAATTACCATCTCAGAACTTTTCTTACTGAGCGCAAGTTAGTTCTCTCCCCTAAAAGCCTTACTTACAGTTTGCAATCTAGAAGATTTAGAATTCTAGAACTAACTTCAGTTTGATAAAGTCCCTGTATTGGGCTTTATTTTCCCCAACTAAAGAATCAAGGATTGAACCAGCTTTATGGCTTTATGTTTTGAATTCCCCCACTGATAAATGCCCCCACTGATTCTGAGTATCAGAACTTGGTTTCTTCTTGCTAATTTTTGTGTCCCTATTTCTGGCTATTTCTACCGCCTACTGCCAGTATCCTGACTCCATAGAACACTAGCTATGTGATCCTGAACAAGTCTTCATCCTCTCTGAGCCTTGGTTTTCTCATCTGCAGAATAGGAATGGTCATAGTACTTATCTCACGCATTGTTATGAAATAAAAAGAGGATTTAAGTAAAATCTTGAAAACAGTCTGTAATAAGCATTTTATAATTGTTCATATTGTTACTGTTACTGAAAATAATTGTCTTGAGTTCAGTCTGGAAACTTCCAGTCTCTGAACTCTGTTACAACTGTTGACCATTTATGATGGCATGTCTTCATTATGCTTTACCTCTCTCCTACCTCAGGGGATGTCTGCATCCTTTCAGCACTGCCACCCAGAGAACTGCTGGTGAGGACTGCAGTTCCGAGGATCCTCCTGAGGAGCTTGGGCCCTCTCTGGCAGAAAGAGCCTTAAAGCTAAAAGCTGTCAAACTGGAGAAGGAAGTCCAGGATTTAACAGTGAGTGGCTTTTATATTATGTGCTCTTCACATTCTCTCTCTGGTTAAATATCCAAGTAAAGTTTTTATGTCAATTATCACTGACTAAGGATAGCAATCTCTTTCAATTCCCTATTTTATTACAGTATTTAGATGTTGTACATTTGGTATCTTCAGAGGAGATACAATACCTGGCATGTGATTGACAATATTGGTTGAATGACAGGTTATTTATCATTATACTTTGCTGGTCATATTACATTTGGCATACTGCTGCCAGTATTGGGTTGGGAAACACACTCTGATGAAGATAGATATTAGAGTAATTGCAAAGCAAGACCAACCATATGGTAAGGAAGTTGGAAAGCATGTTTTATGACAGCATTTAAAGGAACCAGGGATTATAGAAATTAAAGAGACAAAGACTAAAGAGATTAAAATAACTGCCTTCAATAGATGATGTTTTTTTAAATGTACATTTGTTTGTCTTAGAGTTCATTCAGTGAATAAAAGTTGGACAGTGATAATGTTGGCTGAATGTGAGAAAGAAAGCTTTTCTCAAGATAAGTTGAAAACTGTTGATATGTTCAAGCTAGCAGGCTAAATGACAGCCTTTCAGGGCTTCTAAAAGAGTAGGTTCCTGCTTTGACTGGGCATTTGGAGTAATTGTTAGAAGATTCCTACAATTCTTTTTGTATTCTTTTCTCTTTTTTAAAAAATTAAAAACCTGTCACAAGGCTAAAATTTGTAAAGTATGCAAAAACATTCTTACTACCAAAAAGCATTTGTTTTCTCATCGTGTTGATGATTGATTGATTTGCTTTTGATGGTCAGGTGAGATACCAGAGAGCTCTAGCTGATGGTGAAAACATAAGAAGGCGAACCCAGAGATGTGTAGAAGATGCCAAGATATTTGGTGAGAGATTTATTCACAATAAAGAGTACCTTTAACTTTAAGGCCACTTACTAGCAGTTCTGCAAACTGAACATGGTGAAAACACATCTGAGTACTTAACCGATCCCTACCATACCCTTCCATCATTACCATAGGCTTTCTATGCTGCTTATGGGGAATGTTGTCAAGTGAACCATTAACTAAAATAATGCTTGTCTTTAGTTTGACCAAACCTTTGTTACTTCCTTTTCAAGCATGTACATTTAACATTCTAGTGCTCATGCAAACAATTGTGTTTAACTCATTAACAAATGACTCATTAAGATGGTCAGAGAACAATCCATATTGGCAATCAAGCCTGCTGAAATTTGCTTCATATTAGCAAAATTGGACTGTATAGTACAATAATCAATTGTATCTCCACCAAGAAATTTTTACAAGTGTGGACAAGAATTATTGCATTATTCTCAGTATTCTACAACTTGCTAAATTATAAAATAACTCAGACAAAAGCTTGGTCCATATGGAAGCAGATAACCCTGGAAGCTGTGCTAGATCACATTAATTTCTCTTTGGTCCATTTCAAAGACTCTCATATTTTTTTTCTGCATGCATCTTGTTCCAAAATGTGTTCATAACAGGGTTAGTTGAGTAACAGGGCTTCAAAAGTAAAGGGCAAATCTGTGATTATTTGCTGTACTCATAATTTATTAGGTAACATTATACTTTCACTACACATAGAAGGAAAGTGCTTGAAGGGCCCTTGGATTCTATCTTGTCCAGTCTTCTTTTACAGATAAGATGACTAAAGTGAATTTGTGATAGATGTAAACTGAGTTCATTGTCTTCTGACCCCTAACCTATTATTCTTTTCCTTGTGTCACACTACTTTATAGCAGGCAGTTGGAGACTTAATTAATGTATCTTAATTTTCTTTCCTATTTTCCCAATCCTCAAAATAAACTATTCTTTTGACTCACCTTTAACATAGTCTTTTGTCAGCTAATTTTTTTATTATTGCCTCCCATGAAATGCCAATATCTTGTCCCCATAAGAATGCATGCCTCAACATAACTGAGACAGAAATTTTCAAAATTTACATAACTTGCTGCTAAAAATGAATAGCAACAAAAATACAAGAAGCATAAAAATGGTTTTAAAGGACTGATTCCTGAGCCCATTGTAAATAGTCTTACCTAGTTCTTGGATTCTACATCTGCCCACCATCTAGTAGGCTTCCTAGTCATGTGCCTTCCAAGAAAAACTGGCTTATCTGTTGGGTTGATGATTATCCCTTAGTCCTTCCCACTTCCTGGTGTGGCCAGTATACTAGTCACAGAGTGATTTCTTCATAAACACTCAAAGTGTCTGGTTTCTCCATAGGAATTCAGAGTTTCTGTAAGGACTTGGTAGAAGTGGCAGACATTTTGGAGAAGACTACAGAGAGCATATCTGAAGAAACAGAGCCTGGGGACCAGAAGCTCAGCCTTGAGAAGATCTTCCGAGGATTGTCCCTTTTAGAAGCAAAGCTGAAAAGTGTGTTTGCCAAGCACGGCCTGGAGAAGATGACCCCCATTGGTGACAAATACGACCCACATGAGCATGAACTCATCTGTCATGTGCCGGCTGATGTTGGGGTGCAGCCTGGCACGGTGGCATTAGTAAGGCAAGACGGCTACAAGCTGCATGGCCGCACCATTAGACTGGCCCAGGTGGAAGTGGCCGTGGAGTCTCAGAGAAGACTGTGAATGGGCCGTGAGGAACTGAATGTCCCTCAGAGTGCAGTCACCTGTGTTTCCTTTATTTATTAAACTAGGTTTGTATTGTACATGAGCTACTTCATGTGATCTTTTTGGGTTTAGTCATATTGGCTTTCTTTCTAAGACACTCTGTTGATATACTGTGACCTGTTAGGTCTGTCTCATCAGGAGTCTTGCTATTGGGCATTTGAACAATGTGACAAGTGTTCCTATGGCCTTTATCAAAATATGTTTAAGAAAATTATCTTTACACTTGTACTCTGATGACTTTCGACCCAAAATCTTCTTAAAAGTTGGAAATGAATATATGTTTATGTATTTTCGATTGACTATTCCTTTCTAGTAGTCCCCATAACAGGAATTGTATAGGAGCTTGTATTTTGTGGGGAAAGGGATTGGTTCAACATTTGGGTACTTAGATGATAAAGCTTTATAGTTGTATGAATCTAGATCATTTGGGTTAATTTTTATATATGTAGATTTTCAGGACTTTACCTTTTTAAATTTTATTTTCCTGTAAGCCATTTTTGTCCTTATAGTTCCTGCCAGGTAGACATTTATTCACACTCATTGTCTTTTTCTGATTTCCATTTTTAAGGGCTAAAGACCCTGGCAAAACTTAGAAGGTAGGGAACATTGAGAAATTAAGATGCTCAGTTCCCTTTATGTCACATGTATGCAAACATATCACCCCTTAAATGTATTGACTTCCTAGAGTTAATAAGCCAATATGTTTATCTGTTATTCTTTCAGTTTCGCTTCTTACAACTGGTGTTCCATAAAATGTGTTCAGTGTATGAGTCAGTGAATGGATAATACAACATACTTTAGAAAGGAAGTCACGCATGGCTATTTTAATGCTAGAAGAGGCCTTCATTTGAACTAATTTCACCCTTTCCACTTTTTTTTTTTTAATATATTTTATTGATTTTTTACAGAGAGGAAGAGAGAGGATGGAGAGTTAGAAACATCGGTGAGAGAATCATCGATCAGCTGCCTCTTGCACGTTCCCTACTGGGGATGTGCCCGCAACCAAAGTACAGGCTCTTAACCGGAATTGAACCTGGGACCCTTCAGTCCACAGGCCGACGCTCTATCCACTGAGCCAAACCGGTTTCGGCCACACTTTTCCTGACATATGAAAACAATGTTTTTAGAATTGGACTCAAAAAATTAAAACTGATGAACTAAATTTTACTGAGAACTCAAACAAGGAACAACTAGATAACTTCAATCATTTAAGATTTAACAGCTCTAATGAACATACAAAGATGTTCCCAGCGGACAATTAAGTGTTTTCTGTTCAGATTGCATAGGTTTAGGGTTGTTGAGTGTTAGTGTTTTTTTTCCCTTTCATTGTTTTAATTGCGTAGTTTTAGGTTTAACTTAATTACCCATAAAATAAATCCATTTCTACTGAAACTCTATTGCTTTCAGTGGAGTTATAAAAGTTATCCTCTTAGACATGCATAGTTCTAGGACACTACACAGACTTATAGCAATAAAGCCATCTGCCAGTGAGCCCTACCATCTCTATCAGATTTAGACACTTTAAAAAAGAATGCATACTCTTAAAATTCGAACAAAACACTGGTGATTAGATTCTAAAACCAGAACCTCTTTGCATCCTGCTAAGTGCATAGTATAAATTTAAAGAACATTCAGATTTCACAATAGGAATTTGTATTTTGGCCTGTGTTCCTTTGAGATTGACAGATGGTGACAATAAGAAAATGACCCAATTATATTTATTCATGTGCCCTTGGATTACAGGCTATCATTACCAGTGAATTAACCACAATTTTAGGTTTGGTATGTTCTGATTACTTGAAAAGTTTTCTAATATTCCTTGTAAGTCCCTGTTTTAGCTAGTAGTTTGAGAATAATTTTAATTTTTTTTTTACTCAGTAGTTTTATGGACTTAAAAGTATAAATTTAGAAAATGGAGCCAGACAGTACAAATCTCTAATAGAAGGGCTTTTGAGAGCCAGAGCAGCATAAGCAAGCAAAGGCTTGGTAGGCATAGACCTAAACATAAATCCCAGCTCAGTTGTTCTTATAACCTTGGGGCCCATTCATTTCACCCTTCGAGCCTGCTTCCTTATTTGTAACAATGGTTATAATCTCGTTATAATCTCACAGTATTGTGAGGATTAAGTGAAATGTGTAAATTGCCTATTTTAGTAGGCCCTCAAATATTTATTTTTATTGCTTTTTATTATACACATTGTTTTTCTGTTTTTATAGCTGCCTAAAGTCTAGGGAAAGGGGGAATACTGGTTGAGAGGTACTTAACTATTCAAACTTACAAGCTAATCAGAGGGACTTACTTTCCTTCCAACTTATGGTGGTTTGGGGTTTGGTTTTGTGTTGTTTGTTTGTTTGTTTGTTTGTTTTGACCATAATGCAAAAAACTCACAATTTTGAGACTAAACGAGCAAGAAAATTGTGTTGGTGCTCTGAACCATTTTCACCTTGATGGTAATATGAAAAGATAGTGGCTTACAGTGGCTATGGGACAAAACTTTGGCCCATGTAAAGAAGGGGTCTTGGTGTTTTAGTACTTGGATTCTAGCAGATTTTCCTCACTTCCATAAAGGAATCAGTCAGTACAATACTGATGTAACTTCTTTGATTTCCTTGAATTTGAACTTTGTGATTGATCAATGCTTTCATGGCAAAGGATTTATTAAGTGAAGAAAGTCTCTTAAACACTAAAGCAAAATTAAAGACCGAAAACTAAGCATGACTTAATGATATTTGGAAATAACTAATAAATCCCAACTTGAAATAACTGCAATTCACATGTGTAGTGTCTTTGTTTGACTAATTCACATTGTGTATTGACATGCTGGGGGCACTTCAGTGCCTGGGACCCGCTGTGTTTGATGCTTAGTGGAGGTACCTTGAGATTTCACAGCAGCCCAGCCAAATGGATGCATGAAGGCATTCCCCACCCTCTGCTGGTGTTGAATCTTGCCTGTTTTTATACCTCCTTGACTTCTTTCTATTCCTTCGTATTTTTTAGATCTAGACTCCTTGTTTTTGCCTTCCTCTCTAGAATTGCCTTATTTTCTTGTGCTTACTTCTTGATTCTAATTGTCTGCTTTAATCATTTAATTTGAACTGCTGGATTTTTACCATCGTCAACCAGATTACTAACACATGACTTGTCCTTCCCAACCTCTGCCTGGCCTTGTTTTCACCTCTGCTCAGCTGACTTCCACATACCCAGCCTCCTGGCTGATGGCTTTCTGTGGAGCCGGCCTTTCCTGCACACCGTCTCCAGGATCCGTTGTTTCCCACATTCCCAGTGTTAGTAAGTATATTCTTGTTCCTATGTACTCATAGGCTTTGTCCACATTCTTAATTTCATAGAGGAGGTTTTAAAACATGGTGACAACCTGGATTCAAATTTCCTTGAATATGACCTTTGCGATTGATCAATAAAAGAGTAGAAGTTGTCGAAAACAGTTTGGCTCAGTGGAATGAGCGTCAGCCTGTGGATCCCAGTTCAGTTCCCATCAAGAGCATGTACCTTGGTTGCGGGCACATCCCCAGTGGGGGGGTGTGCAAGAGGCAGCTGATTTTCTAACTCTTCTTTCTCTGTAAAAAATCAATTATATATATATATATATATATATATATATATATATATATATATATATATATATATATATATATATATATAGTAGAAGTGACACTGCCAGTTTCTCAACACAAAACTTCCCTTCTCTGGATGCTCACTCTTAGAAGCCAGCCACCAAACCAAGAGCAAGCTGAAGCAGCCTGTGGGTAGAACTGAGGGCTCTAGCTAAGCTGGCCCAATCTGACAGCCAGCACCATCTTGCCAGCCATCTTGAAAGTGGATCCTTCAGCCTCTCCCAACACCACGTGGGATACAGATGACCTGATCTCACAGCCCGGCCCATAGTGTGGGTTTGCTTGTAGTCACTAAGTTTTGGGCTAGTTGGTTATGCAGCAGTAGATAACTGATAGAGGCACCCAACCTCATCTCGAGTCTCACTAGTTGTTTTAACACCCCTGCCTCTAGAATTATGCCTCTTTGCTCTCCTCGTACAGATTTTTTGAACTCGTCCTACAACTTCAGGCGCTCACACTGCCAATGTGTTGTTAGGATTGGAAGAACTTCCTAAGAGAAGAAAACAGCTCTAGATTCTAGAGTTTTCAAAGACCTTGAAATTACAAGCAAAGTGAAGAAGTTGTTTTGAAGTTAATATGATTTACCCTACAAAAAAACCTACATGATTAAGTCAGCACAGAAAAGAACTTCCCAGTTATCAATGAATGCTTTGCTCAAAAAATTTTTAAGGAATTTTTTGAGTCTTTAGAAATAAAAGGAATATGGATTTTACTTACCGTATTTGCCGGCGTATAAGACGATTTTTTGGCCCTGAAAATAACGTATTTGCTGGCGTATAAGACAACTGGGCGTATAAGACGACCCCCTAACATTTCCACTCAAAATACAGAGTTTGTTATATACTCGCCGTATAAGACTACCCCCCACTTGGAGGCATATTTTTCAGGGCCAAAAAATCGTCTTATACGCCGGCAAATACGGTATTTATCTGCAATTTATCCCCAATTTTATTTCCTGCTAGAGGAAATCTGTCTTCCAGTGTTGCAAGCTACCCACGCTGACTAGCCTTGTTTTCTTAGAGAGTGAAAATGGAGGTTTATCCCTTCCTTTTTACCTTTCCTTCACTGTGAGTAGATGAAATCCTTCCCTTTTCTTTGTTTTGTCTTTTTTTTTAAGTAGAAGGCAGAGCTATTAACTATGTAGAAACTGCAAATAAACATAACAGCAGTGTCAGAAGCACATTCAGAGGATAACCCCGGCCGCATGCTCGGTCAGCGATTTGCAGACACTACCAAGCATGTCCACATTCCTTATGTCACGTGATTATCACCGCCACCTCGAAAGGCTGAGCAAGAAAACTGAGACCCAGGGGCACACTAGAGAGCTAGTACCTCTCAGAGGTTGGACTCGAACCGAACCGAAGTCCCCTAAGCCTTGGTTCTCCCTCTCCCACCAATCTTCCCGCAGCAGGACCCAGGTCCTGATGCTGAGCACCCGAAAAGCGCACACCTGGATAAGCCGACCAATGACGAGCCCGGATCCAGGAGGCGGGACGGGGCAGCTGCCAATGACAGCGCCTGCCCGGGAGAGATGCAGCCGGAGAGGGACGGCCACTCGCCCAATGGGAGGCCGCGATCGGAGCGGTTGGGAGGCGGGGCGGCCAGTGCTGCTCCCGGGCGGGCGGGGCGGCGAGCCCGGCACCGACGCGCGAGCACCGACCCCGGCGCGCTGCCCCCGCCGCCGCCCGCCATGGCCCGCGCCGCTGGCCTCCTCGCCGCGCTGGCCGCGCTCCTCGCCGCCGCCGCCGCCGCCGCTGCAGGCGGAGACGCCGGGCCTAGTAAAATCGGTGCGGGAAGGACGCGATGGGGTGCCGCGCTGGGGAGGGCTGCGCGGGAAAAGGGGTGCTCCGCCGGCCGCTGCGGGGTGGGGGATGGGGACGGCGGCCGGGCGATGGAGGGGTACCCAGGAGGGGAGCTGGGTGGAGAAGAGGCGAGGAAGGTGGGCGCCCGGGCGCGAGAAGGGGACCTCCTCGGCGGGCAAGGTGGCGTTGCGGAGGGTGGCATGGGCATGTGCCGAGGCTCTCCGGGGTGGAAAAGAGGCTTGGCCGGTGATCTCACCGAAAGACTCGGGAATTGTGAGCATCTGCCTCGGACCAGGCTCTTGGTCAAGTGCCCCGATTGCAGAGGTCAGGGTGTGAGAGACGGGCAGCCACAGAGGCTGATTGAGGGCCTTGGGTAGCAGGCAGGGCGCTCCTAGTTCCTGCAGAAGACCGCACAATACCGGGAAGTTAGTGCCAAGGCTGTAAGCACCCCGCTATAGAGGAAGGGCGCCTCACCCCAGGCTCTGATGGCTCTGGGGGGTGGGGGCCCCCCCGGGCCGCTTCTGGAAGCAGCACCTAAACCGGACTACCTCTGGGAGGAGAGTAGGAGACAGTCCTAGTGGAGACAGAACCCAGGGTAGGTCTGCTGGAGATTTGCTGAGTGACAGAGTGGGGAACTTTTTTTAATAGCAGTCATTTTATTTGTGTGTGTTGTGTTTTGTGGGGTTTGCCTGTCTCCCTCCCACCCCCCTCCCCATTTTTTATTTTGAAAAATGTCAAATGTCCACTGAAGTTGAAAGAATTACACAGCAATCACCCCTCTACCCACCACCTGGTTCCTGCCATTAACAGACGGCTACTCCACTGGCCTTACCACATACCTGTCCACACCCAGGAGCCCATCTGACATTTTAGTGGCTTTCGAAATAAACTGCAGGCATCAGGACACTTTGCTACGTACTTCATCATGCATCTCGTGGACTAGCATTCCGTATTTGTTTACAGGGTGTGTTTGTTTGTTTTTCTTCCTCTTAACAATTATCATTTTAACTCAACATGACTCAAAAGATTGTCATGTCCCGCACATAAAACTTCCACAGGTAGTCAGAGGGGGTGGGCTTCCGGTGTGGGGGAGTAGGAGCCCCCCACCCCATTCCTCTTCCTTCTGTGCTCCCCACTCGACAGGGAGGGGGGCCCCATGGGAGCACCACAGACTTAGGGTCAGCGCAGTGCTGAGGCATCTTGGGTTACAAAGCCACAGCGCAGGCAACAGAGGGTTAAGACAGACTGAAGCATGTCAGAAATCAATTTGAGGGTTTTTCTAAAGAAAGAATCTTGAGGGACAGTGTGGCCAAAGAAGGCCTCGTGGAGAAGGCAGGTTTCGAGCGGGGCTTTGAAGAATGGGGAAGAGTTAGGCAGGCCGTCCCTGGAGGTGCTGGGCACTCTTCCTTCTCTTGGGAATGGACAACAGAGCGGGACACCCACTGGCCACTGCAGAAGGCTCAGAGCCTCCTCCCAGCACTATTGCTCCTGGCAATGCCAGCCAAGCTTGCTGCCTTCCTCGTTCCCGCTGGCCCTGCCTCCCTCGCCCCAGGGGTCATCTAAAGCAGGACAGCTGGCAATGCCCAGCTGCCCTGTAGCTTCCCGATTGTCCTCAGCTCTCTGACAGGAGCCTCCATCCACCCTGGGTGGTTTGAACTCTACCGAGGAGCTGCCTGTTCGCGTGGCTTAACCCTCAGCCTGCTGTAGGATCACCTCTGACCTCCTCAGTGTGGCACTGGACCCTTTAAGCCCCCGCAGCTCCACACGCTGCCCTGCTCACGCTCTTCTCTGTGGGCAATTAATGTGTTTCTGCTCACGGGCTTCCCGGCTGCCTCCAGGGTCCTGACCAAACGACCCTTCCCCTGTGAACCTGTCTCCCCACCCCCCAGGGCAGAACTCATTGCTTCCTCCTCAGCACTCCCTGGGACCCTGTGGTCGCCCTTAGTCACACATTGTCATAGCTGATTGTGCGTGAGTCTGTCTGCCCCCTCTCCGCCTGGGCTCAGGAGGGCAGAGGCCCTGTCTGCTCCACCGTGGGCCCCAGCCCGTCTTGCCACAGACCAGAGAGTGGGTGTCCGTTCATGGGTGTTGAGTGAGCAAGGTGTTCTTCCCTCTGGCCCTTGGGCAGCTTCCGGGCTCTGTTGCCGATGGAGGGGAGGGGAGGGGAAGGGAGCACTCTGGCTTAAAAAGGTTAGTGGCATTCTTGGAAGCGGCTTTGTAAATACTGAGGAGGAGGAAGTGGTTTGGTTTGTTTTTTTTTTCAAGGTACAATGCACACTTAACGAACTCTGCCTGCCTGCCAGGCTCAGGGGGGCATAGTGACCTGCTCTCGGTCCTTAAACAGACCATCTGAGCAGGACGTGCCGAGGCCCAGGCCCAGGGTGAAGACGGTGTGATGCGGAAATGTGCTGGAGGGACGCCTGACTAGGTCAGGCGGGCCGGGCAAGCCAAGCAATGGCACGAGGGCCGTCGAGGCCAGCCAGGCCCAGGGTGACGGCGCGTTCCTGGTAAAGGGAGCGATGCGGCCAAAGGCAGAGGCACGGGAGAGCAGTCCCATGCTCCACAGAGATAAGAAGGCGCGGAGGGGGGCAGGGGTGGGGCAGGGGATGGGATAAGTGGAGGCCCGCTGATAAAGAGCCTGTGTTTTTGCCTTCTGGACAGGCGCTGGTGGCTCAAGGGTCCGCCGTGGGTCCAGGAAGGAACAAATCACACCAGCCTTATCTGACTTTCTTTTTTACTAGAGTTACTAGCCGGACTGTCAGATGAGAGGATCAGATACAGGGCGGGTCGGGTGTCAGGCCAGTTTAGTAGCTTCAGAGCTGCCTTACCGTCCTCTAACAGCCCTGTTTTGGATCCGTGTCTGGATTCGTGTCTATCTGGATGGTGGTTCCCCGTAGCACCTCACAGCTCTGTGCAGCGAGATGTGTTTTGTCTGCGCCTGGAATGAGAGTACTTGACAGGTCGGGAGCCAAGTTTGCGAAGGGAAGAAGTGTAGGAAACACAAGGGTGATAAGACCCTAAAGGACCTCAAAGGGCTGAAACTTTGTTTGTTTTTTTAAATATATTTTATTGATATTTTACAGAGAGGAAGGGAGAGAGATAGATAGCTAGAAACGTCGATGAGAGAGAAACACCAACCAGCTGCCTCTTGCACACCCCCTACCGGGGATGTGCCCGCAACCAAGGTACATGCCCTTGGCCGGAATCGAACCTGGGACCTTTCAGTCCGCAGACCAACACTCTACCACTGAGCCAAACCGGTTTCAGCTCAAAGGGCTGAAACTTTGTAACGAGAGTCTAAACTGGAATAAGTGCCCTGTAGGCTTCTGAGCAAGTCATCAAGGGGTGCTTTCCAGCCTTGGCCAAGACAGATCTAGAAACGATGTATCAGGTAATAGGTTGGACTAGACCAGTGGTCGGCAAACTCATTAGTCAACAGAGCCAAATATCAACAGTACAACGATTGGAAATTTCTTTTGAGAGCCAGATTTTTTAAGCTTCTAACGCCACTTCTTCAAAATAGACTCGCCCAGGCCATGGTATTTTGTGGAAGAGCCACACTCAAGGGGCCACCGAGCTGCATGGGGCTCGAGAGCCGCGGTTTGCCGACCATGGGACTAGACTAAGGGTTGGCTGACTTCTTCAGTAAAGGGTCAGAGAGTAAATATTTTAGACTTTGCAGGTCTTATAGTCTCCATTGCAACTACTCAACTCTGCCTCACAGGCAAGCAGCCAGAGACACTAAGCTAAAGACCTGGTCTGGCTGCGTTCCAATAAGACTTTGTTTGCAAAAACAGGCATCTGCCTGGATTCCGCCCGCGAGCTGTAGTCTGCCAAACCTTGGATTTAAAGAATGGTTTCCAAACATTGATCTACCTCATAGTACCTGTCAGTGACCAGGTTTTCATGGTGAAATAAAAATACGGACGAGGTAATGAGTTTTGTATTAAACCACTTATTCTCTCTCTCTCTTTTTTTTTTTAATTGATATTTTACAGAGAGAAAGGGAGAGAGATAGAGAGCTAGAAACATCGATGAGAGAGAAACATCGACCAGCTGCCTCTTGCACACCCCCTACCAGGGATGTGCCCCGCAGCCAAGGTACTTGCCCTTGACCGCAATCGAACCCGGGACCTTTCAGTCCCCAGACCGACGCTCTATCCACTGAGCCAAACCGGTTTCGGCTCAAACCACTTATTCTCTTTAAACGATCATTCTAAAATTTGAGGTTCCTGCTTTTTTTTTGCTGCTGATGTGTCTTTTTTCTTTTTTTATACAAAGTGAGGGTTACAGTAGATGGCAGTTTTGCACTTTAGTAATCACTTTACCAAAAACGAGTCTGCAGCTTGCCTTTTTGGGGTGTTCTAACCAACCGCATGCAAGTGCCTGGGGATCACTGGCCCAAGAGGCCGAGATGCTGTGTCCCCCGGTCTCATGCCCATATTCTGTTTCTCCTTTCTTGCCCCCCCCTCCCTCCCCACCCCCGGACCCGCTGGCAGCCGTGGTTGGAGCTGGAATCGGGGGCTCTGCCGTGACGCATTTCCTTCAGCAGCATTTCGGCCCCCGGGTGCAGATCGACGTGTTTGAGAAGGGGACGGTGGGCGGCCGCTTGGCCACCATCTCGGTCAACAAGCAGCACTACGAGAGCGGGGCCGCCTCCTTCCACTCCCTGAGCCTGCACATGCAGGACTTCGTCAAGCTCCTGGGTGAGTGCACCGCCCCGGGGCCCCATCGTCCAGCCCCTGGGGCTGGCGGCAGCCATCAGGCCCTTCCCGCACCGCCCATCCCCCACGGCCAAGGCCAGAAGGTCACGTAGCTCCATCTCCTCATTTTACAGATGGAACAGCTGAGACCAGAGAGGGGAAGGAACTTGCCTGAGGTTCCACAGTGAGTTAGTTGCAGAGCCGGGATTACGACTCAGGTTTGACTCCCAGGCCAGTTTCTTTCCCTTCCAATCTGCTGCCTCTTCAGAATCACAGTCGAAATGGCTCGCACCTGCCGCGTGCCTGCCAGGTCCCTGGCATCCTTGGAGGTGGTACACGGCCGTTACCGCTAATCCTCCCTACCAGCCTGCTAGGTGGGGGTTGTAGCTCCTCCTGCGGAAATTGGAGCTCAGAAAATGTGTGCACCTCCGCCAAGGCTATGCAGTTGCTAAGTGAGAGAGCCGGGATTTAACCCCACCGGCCATCTGTCAAAACCACAAAAACCTGTACTGGTGGATGCAGAGATTCCACCTCTCGGAAGCGCTATTTGCACATGTGCAAAGAGGCAGATACGTAAGGTTATCATCACAGCATTGTTTAGAATGGCAAAAACATTCTAACGAGGAGCTTAGAATTGATGACCTTTGCGGTCCACTCTTCTGTCTCACATCTACCTGCCCACCCACTGGGATCTGAGATTAAATAAATCATTGTTTAGGCATACAGCCTGGCCAGCCAGAGGAGGACGTCCTTTGTGTCCCGGTATAGGACTATCTCCAAGACATAGCATGTCGGTGAGGTACAGGACCGTGTGGATAGTATGTGGGAAGAGGGGGCTCACGCAGAAATATGCACATTTATGAGTGTCTGCACACAAAATATCTCTGGAGGGATGCCGAACAAAGAAAGGTACCTGTGACTCAGAGACAGGAACAGTGACTCAGAGACAGGAACGGGAGGGTGGAGACAAAAAACCTGTGACTTGGGGCAGATCCTTTAACCTGTAAGCCTCGGTTTCCACATCCCTGACGCCTGTCCTGCCCCTCCCCGGGCCGAGAGAGGAAGGAGTGAGATACACCAGTTCCTGTGCTCTGTAAGCCGCAGGGTGTGGGTGGTTCAAGGCGCTGAGGTTCTTCCCGTGTGGTCTTGGAGCCAGGGCTGCCATCCCAGACCTGTCCACCCCTGACATTCGGGATGGCATCTGAATCTCACCCATGGCTGGGTGGATCCCTTTTAGAAAAACAAAGTAAAATAGTACATTCTTTTCCTTTTTTTTCTCCTTGTGGACTAATCAACCCCAACCTTTCCCCAGTGCACTGGGATGACTGTTTTAAACAAGCAGCACGGATAGATGAACCATAGAGTTCATGGTCCCTTCGGGGGAGCCAGTCCATTTGCATCCTTCGGAAAGGCCCCGGGTTTCAGCTTCGGGCCCTGCTAGGTCTCCTGGGGGGCCCTCTGAAGGGGACCTGAGGGGACCCTCCTTGTCTCCTCAGGGCTGAAGCACCGGCGAGAGGTGGTGGGCCGGAGCGCCATCTTCGACGGGGAGAGTTTCGTGCTGGAGGAGACGGACTGGTACCTGCTGAACCTCTTCCGCCTCTGGTGGCACTACGGCATCAGCTTCCTGCGCCTGCAGATGTGGGTGGAGGAGGTCATGGAGAAGTTCATGAGGTAGGGCGGGGCGGGGCCGTGGGGCGTCCCAGGGGAGGGGGGAAAGTGGTACTGTACACCGCCCAAAAGGGAGAGGCACTTGCTGGGCACGAGAACCCAGCACCACGCCACCCAGGCCCCGAGCGAGCACCCCGTGGGAGGAATGCACTGAGCTGGTATAGGCATGGCCGCTGGTATAATCAAGAGAGCATCCTCTCTATCTCTGCTACGCTAAGCAGGGGTTGTAAACTCAGGCACCTAAAGGGGATATAGAGCAGCAGGTGGGAGAGAGGGGGTGGGGCGGGCACCCGAAGAGCAAGGCCTTCACTGGGGCAGCCCGCCCTCTGCCACCGCCACGTGCGGTCGTGGGGGAAGACCTACCTCGTTTGGCTAGTTCAGGGGTGGGCAAACTTTTTGACTCGAGGGCCACAATGGGTTCTTAAACTGGACCGGAGGGCCGGAACAAAAGCAACCTGACCGTGCTGGCCTCTCATCTTGGGCTGCTGGTGAAGGAGCAGAGGGGAGAGCAAGAGAACCCTCCGCTCTTTCGGCTCCGAGGGCCGGATCCGGCCCACGGGCCGTAGCTGGGCTAGTTCTTCCCGTTTTTTCAGAAGAAGCTGAAAATCTGGAGTTACATGCGGAATCTCCCAGCTTTTCAATGTATGCAACCAGTCCATCTTATTAGCCACAGGAGACATACCTGCAGGCCGTGTGCTAACCCTTGACACTGCTGTCTCCCAGCTTTCCCACCTCGAACAAACACCTTCCTTCACCCTTCTCTCCTCCTCGCGTCTCTGTCCCTCCCCATCGCTGCCAGAGAGCAAGATTGGGAAGGAGTTTGGGAAAAGAGTTAAGTCACGATAGAAAATCGAGTGCTGTTTTCTAAATAGAAGTAGTGATTGCTAGAGCCAAGCACCGTCTGAGATGTGAGTAGAACTCCTGGAATATTTCAGATTGGTGTAAAAACGTAACAGTGCCACATGTGAGAAACCAGTCTAAGCCGATGGGAAAATGTGATCGCTGAGAACCAAGGTGGTGATCTTGACTCATTCTATCCAGAGCAAGTCCACTCTGCCCCCTTCTCGCGGTTCATCTGCTGGCCAAGCTGGCCCTCCAGCTCTCCTTCAGAGTCCCTCCCGAAGGGTCCTCCTGCCCCTGGGCCAGGTACAAAGGCGCCTCCTTCCCGGTCCCCGGCACTCCTCCCCTCTCCCCACTTCCCTAACAGTGCTCTTTATGGTTCCTCCTCGTATATCCTCCAGGTGGCCCCCAAACATTACATCCTCGCCGCTCTTTCTTAAGTTTTTCTCCCTTGTCAGTTGTACTCAAACCTACAGAGCCGAGTTCTCCCTTTTGTGGGAGACGCTTCTCCCCGTCAGCCTGTTCCCCCTTACGTTCCAGACCCACACTTCCAACTGCTTTCCGGACACCTCCAGCTGGGTGTCCCGTTAATAACCAGACTCAGCACGTTTACACAGCAGCCCAAGCGCAGAGGCAACATGTCAAAGGCCAACCCATCCGGAAATCCGTCAGTGTGTGCGCCCTACGATTGGGGCAGTTGTGGGGGGGAAGAGGCAAGATGCGAGCTCGGGGAGTAGGTGGCAGTCCTGTTAGATCAAGCTAAAGGGGAGGGCAGGCCGGGCTGGCAGAAAGGGTGACAATATTTGCACGAGGCAGCTGCCTCCGGGACCAGTGTGGTCCTAGGAGCCAGGGCAGAGCCGACGCTGCTGGAGAGGGGGGTGCGTCCGCGGGGCAGCGGCCTGGTGCCCGGCTACTGCTGCGTGAGAGGAGGACGGTGCCCTTGGCAGGGCGTGGCTCGGCATGTTTGCAGCTGTCAGTCAGCAGAGCCACTGTGCAAAGCCAGGTCTGGTGGATCCCGAGGAATTTGCCCTTCCCTCTGCGCTGTCCCTGTAGGAGGGCCAGGCCCCCCGCAGCCAGTGAACAGACCAAGGGGAGTGTAGCCATGCAGAGGAGGGTGGGTCCCTGCCGGGCCTCCCGGGAGCAGCGGCCCAGGAGCGGGGGGATGGGGGGTCTGCCCACAGGCCTTCCTGCATAAGGACTCCAGCTCCCCGTGTCTCCCAGGATCTACAAGTACCAGGCCCACGGTTACGCCTTCTCGGGCGTGGAGGAGCTGCTCTACTCGCTGGGGGAGTCCAGCTTCATCAACATGACGCAGCGCTCTGTGGCCGAGTCCCTGCTCCAGGTGGGCGTCACGCAGCGCTTTATCGACGACATCGTCTCGGCCGTCCTGCGGGCCAGCTACGGCCAGGCAGCAGCGATGCCCGCCTTTGCCGGTGAGCCCGTGGCCCTCGGCCTGCCCACCTGCCCTTCCCCGCCCCACAGCACCCGGCAGGGGCTGGCTCCCCATGACAACCTCACGCCCGCCTGGCTCAGTACGGTTGCCTGGGCACGTAGGAGCCCCGACCCCGTTGGATTCTTGCATCGGTCCTCCAAGCTGGTAGGAGATGTATGCACCCCACTTTACAGAAGGCAAAAGGGAGGCTCAGATCTCAGGTCCAGTGTGTGTCTGCTACTCCTGACCAGGTTAGTTTCAGTAACTACCCAGGGGGCCCCTGGACCCTGAGTATTCGTCTCTTAGCCTGCCTCATCTTCCCAGCTCTTGACTGGGCCTGTGAGCATGTGCACAACCCACCCTCCTCCAGCACAGGCCACAAGAGGGGTCATAACTAAGTCTGCCTGCAGAGCCACGGGGCATGTCTCCCCCGAGGCCTGGCCACTGTTCCGGGCCTGGAAGATGTGGGAGGACTTTGCCGGGGCAGTGGGAGGAGGGAGAGCTGGGGCACTGAAGGCCAAGAAATTGCACGGCCACTTGCTGGCCTCTCCTCGCCGCCTGCTTGGCTGGGCCCCTCTCTTCTCCCGGCCTCACTACATGGAAGGGCACAGGCTCGGTCCTTGGTCCTCCTCTCATGCACCCTTGGCGAGCTCAGCCAGGCTCAAGGCATTAAATTCCACCACCCGTCTCCTAAGCATGACCTCCAGCCCAGACCTCTCTCCAGAGCCGCAGTCTCACATGTCAGCTGCCACCCTCATGCCTCCACTGGGACATTTAATGGATGTCTCAAAGTCAGCGCGGCCGAACCTGAGCTCCTGACCTTACCTCCTGGAGCCTGCCTCTCCCAGCGGGGTTGGTGGTAACTCCTTTCGGCTGCTCCTGCCGAAATCCTGTCTCATTTCCTTCTCTCATCCCCTCCACCTGGTAGGTCAAGAAATCTCATTTGCTTTACTTCCTCGTCTACCCAGAATCCCCGCAGGTTCCCACCCCGGCTTCCTCCCTGGTGTAAGCCAGTTTCATCCCTCAGCTGAGTTACTGCAAGCCTCCCACCGGGCCCGCCCACACCCCGCCCCTTACAGGCTATTCTCAACACATCTGCTGGATGATCCTTTTAAGACAGAAGACAAGTCGTGTCAGGTCTGCCTGTGAAACCACGTCAGGGCTCCTGTTTTCCTTCAGGTGAAACCCAAGGTCCTCTCAGTGACCTGCAAGGCCCTACACGGTGGAGGCCCCACCGCCTCTCCCCTGCCGCTCACCCCGGCCCAGCCACTCTGGCCTCCTCGCCATGTCGCAGGGTTCCAGGCGTGCTCCTCACCGTAGGGCTTTTGTGTGGCCATCCCTCTGCCTGGAACAGTCTTCCCTGAGACGCTGTCGTGCTAAACTCTCTCTCCCCATCATGCCTTTGTGCAGGCGGTGCCTTCTCTTGAAGCTACCCTACCTCCTTGTCTTACCCTGCCTCTTGCCCCCAGCAGCCCTGGTCTCCCTCCCCGCCCCCTCCCCCAAGGAATCATCTTCTAGCTTATTTTACTTACTTTTCTCCTACTGGAATTTATGCTTCCCGAGGACAGGAATCTCTCTCTCCCCGGTTTATTAATGTACTCCTAACACTTAGAAAGTGCCTGAACCATTGTAGGCACTCAGCCCATTTTTGGTGAATAAATGGATGAAAAGGTTTGACATTAACAAGCTCCTTCCCAGTGAGCATGTGCACCCTGCTACGTGTCCCCTCGTGGGGCGTCCCTGGTCCCTTTTTAGTATTTCGTGTGTATCCTTCAGAATATAACTCACATACCACACAATTCACCCAATTAAAAGTATACAATTGGGTGGTTTTGATGATATTCACACATGTGCGTCCGTCACCACAACTTTGAACATTTTCATTGCCCCCAAAAGAAACCTCATACCTTCTGCTTTAGCTGACAACCCCTCAATACCCCCAGCTCTCCAGCCCTAGGCAGCCACGAATCTACTTCATGTTTCTATGGGTGTGCCCGTTCTGGATAGTCTGTATAAATAGAACCATTACAGTCTGTGTTCTTAGGTAGCTGGCTCTTGCATGGAGCACAGCGTTGTCCATTTATTATATTTGGTTTTGTGTGTTATGTCTCTCTGTGCCCATGGTTGGGGGGAGTCTTGGCCTGGGAGGGAGGCCGGGTAGGACCGTAGTGGAATCTTCAGCCCTGCTTACGGCCCAGTGTTTCTGAGAACCTACCGACTCCCTTTCCCCTTTGCCCAGGAGCCATGGCACTCGCGGGGGCCCAAGGCATCCTGTGGTCCGTGGAGGGAGGCAACAAGCTGGTTTGTTCCGGCCTGCTGAAGCTCACCAAGGCCAACGTGATCCATGCCACTGTGACCTCGGTGACCCTGCAGCATACAGGTGAGCGGACAGCAGGTGGCGTGGCCACCCCATTCCTAGACAATGAGCACTCACGCCTCTTCTGTCCCCAAAGTGCAGTTTGATCTGCCTGGGAGGATTCCAAAAAAACCAATGGGAAGTCCCAGCATTGTCAAGTGACACCAGAGGGCACTGTTGTCTCAATTCCAATGTCAAAGCCAGAACTCAGATTCACCAGTCTAGCTCTATTCGTTTGACCACCAAGGATTTTGAGCCACAGTCAGCAGTGGAAGCAGAGCCAGAGCTTGACTCTCCTGGCTCCCAGTCCAGTGCTCACCCTGCAGCCACACCTGCATGGGAAGACGATCCCCACCAGCTGGACAGCCCAGCCACCCCCAGGGTCTCACGCCCTCCGTTCTGGGCCCCAGATGAGGGATCCATGGGTAGAAGCCAAGAAATACGTTGAACTCTGTGCTCTCTTCTCTCCTTCCAGAAGGGAAACCCCTGTACCAGGTGGAGTATGAGAATGAGGCGGGCTCCAGCTTCGACTTCTACGACATCGTGGTCATCGCCGCCCCCCTGCACCTGGACAACAGCAGCACCATCGCGTTCGAAGGCTTCGACCCGCCCATTGAAGTCACCCAGGACCCTTTCCAGCCCACCGTCGTCTCCTTGGTCCACGGCTACCTCAACTCCTCCTACTTCGGGTTCCCTGACCCTAAGCTTTTCCCCTTCGCCAGCATCCTGACCACAGATTTCCCCACGTTCTTCTGCGCCCTGGACAACATCTGTCCCGTCAACATCTCGACCAGCTTCCGGCGGAAGCAGCCTCAGGAGGCAGCCGTTTGGCGGGTCCAGTCCCCCAAGCCTCTCCTTCGGTCCCAGCTCAAGACCCTCTTCCGCTCCTATTACTCGGTGCAGACAGCCGAGTGGCAGGCCCACCCCATCCACGGCTCCCGCACCGCTCTCCCTCGGTTCGCACTTCACGACCAGCTCTTCCACCTCAATGCCCTGGAGTGGGCGGCCAGCTCCGTGGAGGTCATGGCTGTGGCTGCCAAGAACGTGGCCCTGCTGGCTTACAATCGCTGGTACCAGGACCTAGACAAAATTGACCAAAAGGACTTGATGCACAAGGTGAAGACTGAGCTATGAGGGCTCGGGGCAAGCCTGGGAATGTCCGTCCCCGCTGAAGATGGATCACCCCCCACAGCGGCCACGGCTGTGCAAGCCACCCAGCCTGCTTCCGACCCCTCCCAGGTCGAGTGACATCTCTCCAGTGGGTTCAGGTGGCCTGCTCTCTGCCTCTCTGTCTTCAGGATTCTCAGAGTGATTGTTCCTTTTTAAGAGAGAGAGGAAGAGAAGGGAAGGAAATTCAAGCCAGTGTATTCATTTTATTTATTTTTTTAAAGGAAGAAATAAAAGTCCATCTTCTCCAGCTACTTCTGACTCAGTTTTCTAAGTAGGAGACAGAGACAATGACGGGAATGAATAGAAGGCAGAGAACGCTGAATCCAGTTTCTTTGCTGTTTTTCACGGCCTACCCCCAAAATGTTACCTGTGGCAACACCAACAATGACACATGTAACCAGATGGTCACCAATCAAGAAGGGAAAATCAGGAAACAGAAGACATGATAATAGCTCCTATTTACGGGGGGATTGTTGGATGTGAGGTGCCTAGTTTAGAACTTAATGCCCTGGCCAGGTAGCTCAGTTGGTTAGAGCATCGTCCCAATATTGCCAAGGTTGTGGTTTGATCCCGGTCAGGGCACATATAAGAATCAACCAGTGAGGGCATAAATAAGTGGAACAACAAATCAATGTTTCTCTCGCCTTCACTCTCTCTCTTAAATCAATTTTTTAAAAAATAACTTATTAGACACCATCCACACCTCTTGGCAATACCATTTGTTGGGAGAGATGACTGGTAGGACCCAAGGAAGAGCTGGTTACCCCTCAGGGGGCTGTCAGTGTAGCTCCAAGCTTCCTGGCAGCCACTGGAAAGTGGGAAGCATACCAGGCCGTAGGAAGAGGAAGACTTCCTTGGCACTTGCAGGACTTGACTACTCTGTCCATTATGCAGAGTTTGGGGAAGGTAACAACGATGTGTCTTGCATGAAGACAAGTCCCTAGAAGGCGTAAGGCAGTCCGACCTGATCCCGAAGCATTGACCCCAGCAGAGGAAAAACAGAAAAGGTACTGGGATGGAGTTCAGAGGTTAACGTGATTAGGATGCCCAAGTCCCACCCAGACCTGCTAAATCTGGCTCTGGGGTTGGGCCAGGAGGACACAACACTTGCCAAGGGACACTGATATCATGGCTAACTCCACCACCCCCCCTTTTTTTTTTTGTTTAAGAGATGGAGATAAAAGCCCAAAATGAGGAAGTAATTTGCCTCAGGGTTCATAGCGAGTTCACAGAACAGAGTTACAATCTGGAGCTTCTCCTAATTAATTGAGTTCAGCATTGGGCAAAATCCCCTTAAAGTGGGCAGAGGCCCAGACTGGCTCTGACGTTTTGCCCCGAGGAGGTGATGGTAATAGTCATTAAAGAGCTGGTGCCTTTAAAGTCAGAGAAACATGCCCTTGGTCACTACAGGAATAATCTTGACGTTGCCGAGTGGGTAAGAATGCTTTTGGTTGACGCAGTAGGAAACCAAACTCAGACTGCCTTAAGCAATAAAAGGGTTTTACTGGTTATCATAACAGTCCCAGCTTCAGGGCACTGTGCAGTGCCAGCGCCTTTACTTCTCTCATGGTCGAGGACGGCTGCCAACAGCTCCCGGAGCGACAGGATCTTCTCCCACGACCCCTGAGCCAAAGCCTGGGCTCTGGGCCAGTTGGGCCCCTGCTGAACCAATTCCTGTGGCCAAGTGAATGCCTCGTGCTGATTGGCTTAGGACGGTCAGGCCCCACCCCTGGAGCAGAGGTGGTCTCATCCAAACTAGAAGGGTCGAAGGGGTGTTAGAAGCACAGTGTCAGCCACAGGCAGGATGGTGCTGCGGCCTTTCCCTTTTCTCAAGTCCAGTGAAATGGCATCCTCTCATGGTTCATAGTTAACATGAAGATGCCTCGGGCTGTCACGGAGTAACCGGGGATCGTAGGTGTTGGGCCAGAGGACCAAGACCAACAAATATGGCCCTGATAACCACCCCCCTCCTGCATCCCTAAGGATGTGCACAGAAGAGGCAAACCAGGGCAGTTACATTTGATCCCCGAAGCTGGCGTTCTGGCTCCATGCCCAGCCTGAGTGCTGTGGAGCTGGCTGCTTCTTCAGAAACCTCCTTTGTCTGGGTCCGCAGGCCTGAACAGCTCAGAACCAATCTGGGCCAAAATGCCCATGCTGCCCACTCACTCCCCCAGGCCCAAACCTGAGAGCTGCTGCTCGCCACCTTCCCACCTGTAAGGAAGGGGCAGGGGTTCCTGGAGGCAGCGGAAGGAAGGGAGCATGAGAACCAGGGGGGAGCCTTTGCCCCCAGGCCCACCAGAAGCCCCCAGGGACCCACAGCCCTCTGGGAGAAGAGTGAACATTTGCAAAGACAAAGAATCCTATCATCTGCCAAACAAAACAAAAGAGGTCACACATTCCCAGTGGTCCTGGGGGCAGTATAGTATGTGTTCAGAATTCCTCAAAGGAACAAGGAACTTCACCCCTGGAGCAGTGGCTCAAGCAGGATTTTGGCTCTTGGGTGGGAGGAGGGTTGTGGAGTGGGAAGTGGGTGAAGAACGGTGGGGAGGGAGGAATACCTTGCTCCTGACCCACCTTTGAAGGAGCAACGGAGAGAGCTAAGGGCAGATCTTGACACACACACACACACACACACACACACACACACACACACACACACCAGGCCTCCTGGCATGAATGCATGCATGCATGCATTCACCAAGGCCTACACCTCTGTTTTGCACAGTGCTAGGAGCTGGGATGCAGCACCGAAGTTGGCAGATGAGGCCCCTATTCTTACGGAGTTGGGGGACTCTCAGCAGAGAGTGGACAACAGGAGACACATTAAAACTCAGACCAGAGGAGGTCGGGCACCGTGTGGACCCGGTTCTCTAAAGGCCCCGAGCTCCCTGCCGCTGCCTTTAAACCAGGAGACGGGGGAGGGCCAGCTGCCCACCCAGGCTCCTGAGACCAAGCTCCAGATGAGCAAACTGAAACCTGGAAAGAGGAAATGCCAGCCTCCATATAAAACCAATCAACTAGCTTGTTTATTGAGGATCTCTGTGTGTCTGGTGCTCTGGGAGGGTCCCAGCGGGTGAGGAGTTTCCCCAGGACTAGAGCTACCATCTTGTCTCTCACATCTCCCCACGCCCTCACCCCACAAAAAGGCCTTGGAGGCCACGGGTCCCTAGTGTTTGGCTCAAGTCTTGAGGCCTGAAGAGCAGGCTGTGGGGCAGGCCTCAGAGACAAGCACCCCTCCCCCCTCCCCCAGGGAAGAGACATGACTGCTGGAGGCATCAGCATGGGCTGGCACGAGAAATCTGTTTTCCATGTGTCTGGAGCCAGGCCGAAGCTTCCTGGGGTAATTTTAACCAGTATCCACTCTAGAACGATACCAAAAAAGGTAAGTTACTTACCACCCCAGACAGACACATACCTAACCTAACCAGTGCCCTTTCATGAACGATGGAGCCTTAATTTCACATTCGGAGCTAAAGCTGCTGTAAGCATTGAAGTTAGAGCAGCCGCGTGTTTCTATACTGGCTGGTGGCCCTCTTACCGAAATGAACTCTAAAGAGCCATCTATTCTTACCCTCAGAAAATAGCCAGAGCCCCTCAGCTGTCCTGGGGGCAGGAAGGTATTTTTAGACCTGAGAGCAGCTGATTTAGGATTTGGTGCAGGGGCTAGGAGGGCAGGGGGAGGATTGAGTTGCAAGGGGCTGATGGGAATTAGCATCGCCGGGGGAGCTTTCGGGCAAGTCGACCCACACTGCTTTTTTTTTTTTTTTAATCAGTAAAGCGCTTTGATATAAACCAGTGGTTCTGGAAGGGTGGTCCCCAGACCAGCAGCAAGAAACACTGCCTTAGAAATGTGAGGCTCAGCCCCCGCGTCGAACCTACAGTCATTTCAGAACCACTGCGTGTGGGGCTCAGCAAGCTGCGTTTCCACAAGCCCCCGGGGTGGTTCACATGCTAGCTAACGTTTCAGAACCAGTGATGTCAGCAAACCATCTCACCAGATCCCCTTGTGGATACGGCTGGAGGAAAGAATGGTCTGTGTTGATGCTTCTCAACTCTGGAGTGTTTTGTTCAAAGCCAGAGATCCCCAGACCAGAATAAATGCATTCCCACGTGCACATTTCGGGGGCTCGAGGGCCCAGGTTAAAAACCTCTGCCCTTTGGCAAGCCCAAGCTCCTCTCTGGGTCTAAGGCTGAGCCCGCAGAGAATCTGAGTCGAACGAAACCTTATTCCTCCCTGCTCTGCAATATCTTTATATATATATTTCTTTATTGATTTCAGAGAGGAAGGGAGAGGGAGAGAGATAGGAACATCAACGATGAGAGAGAATCATGGATCGGCTGCCTCCTGCACACCCCCTACTGGGGATCAAGCCCGCAACCTGGGCATGTGCCCTTGGCCGGAATCGAACCTGGGACCCTTGAGTCCACAGGCTGACACTCTATCCACTAAACCAAACCGGCCAGGGCAGCTCTGCGATATTCTTGAGCGGCTCAGCCTTTGCTGGACCCTTACAGAGACGGGCTCACTGCTTCCCAAGAGATTGCTTGCAACGGTCCTGGGCTCACGTAGGGAGAGTTAGCGCTTCGTCACTCCTGCAGACCTTTATAGCAGCCACGCTCCAATGACATGACTGAAATAAGGCTTATAGACTCAGATTAAAGGACGTATGTGACTGTCCAAAATGGTAGAAGTAGACGCAGTATTTTTTTTTTTTTAATAACCCATTTTGGGGTTGGAGAACGCTGAGTGGTGGGGAGTCCTCCTTAAAATTGAGACCTACCTCCCAGGCACCTCCTCCCCGCACCCTGGTTTTGGCTTCAGAGCCACAAGGAGCAAACCCAAGGTCTTGCTTTAGAAAGACAGCGTTTACTTTTCAGTGGCCTTGGGTGGCCTACGGGCGCAGGGCGGGCGCTCCCCAGCTGCCCGCAGGTTCAGGGCCCGGGCCATTCAGAAGATGCAGGTGCAGCCCACGGCGATGGTCTCCATGACGGCGCGCTGGCGGCAGGGCCCGGAGCGCGGCGGCAGCGGGCAGAGGCGGCGGCGCACGGGCACCTGGCTGAACACGGGCACGCTCACCATGCTGCGGTCCTCCTGCATGGTGAAGGGGTTCACGCAGCCCAGGCACAAGCACCGCGCCTCAGGCAGGTCCGCCGGGATGCGGGTGGGGTCGTGGTTGATGCTGCAGGAAGAGGAGAGAGAAGCAGGTGCTGCTTGTGTGGAGGGGGAAGGGGAAGGGGCAGCACATGGGCGCCCACGCCCCACGCCTCTGCTTTTCCTAACGCCCGGGTTTTATGCCATAGGGAGGACAGTGATCAGCTCCGTGTTCTGGGTGAGAAAAAGGAACCTTGGAAGGCAAGTCGGACACCCCAAGGTTATCCAGGTTCAAGGATACCAGTTAGTCACCCAGTTTTCTTCTTTCCTCCAGGAAGATCCTTAGCCTAACACTCCATGGTGCTGTGGGGGTCACAGAGAAGCTAAGGACCCTCTGTCTCCCACCCCCTTCCTTATAGTCTTGAAAAACTTAATCTACTAGGACATTTATGCCTGATTCTCACTCAAAGAGGAGTCGGGAGGCCTGGTGTCTATTCTGACTTCATTGCTATTCACGCAACAAATATGTTTCACCCACCCACCATGGAATTGGCCACACGTCCAGTCCCAGCCCAGTAGGATCGACGACATCATCTCTGCTGTCCTGCTGGCCAGCTACGGCCAGTCAGCATCGATGCCCGCCCTTGCTGATGAGCCTGTGGCCCTCGGCCTGCCCACCTGCCCTTCCCCGCCCCACAGTGCCCAGCAGGGGCTGGCTCCCCATAACATAGGGGCCTCGACATAGGGCGTTCACTGCTGGACCACACAGAGGAGTTCCCTCCTACAGCTGAGAGGACAGGGACTTGATTTGCCACCTTGTCTTCACTGTGTCTCGGTTTCCTCATCTGCTGAATGGGAGGGGTGGCCTGGACCTGTGGACCTGCAGCGTCAGGATCTTCTCGGAACTTATTAGAAAGGTGGAATCTTGTGCCCCGCCCATCCTCCTCCCACCCCGTCTTGATCAGAACCTGCATTTTTATAAGATCTCCAGCAAGTCAAGGGCACAGTAAAGTGAGAGGCCCAGCTTTGGAGGATCTTTTTTTATTTTTATTTTTTATTTTTATTTTTTTGGAGGATCTTAATGGCCACTTCCAATGGCCACATTCCAGAGATGGTAGCCACTGGCCACATGTGGCTATTTACACTAATCAAAATGAGCTCCCCAGTCACACCAGCCACAGTTCAGGAGCTCAAGAGCCACAGGAGGCTGGCTGGACTTGACACCATCACAGAACGTTCTACTGAACATGTTATTCTGGACACCAGTTGTGTGGCCTGAGTTTGAGAGGACCTTCAGGGCGAGCCTGTTTCATTATTCACTCAGCACCTATACAGGCGGCCCCTTCTGGGTGCCAGGGGCTGTGCTGGGGGGTGGAGCTACAGGCAAGCTAAGACGCCACCCCTTCCATCGGGGGCAGCAGGTTGCGACTCCCAAACCTCGCTGTGCATCCTCGTCACATGGAGACGTATAAAATCCCACCTTCTGGGCCTCCACTCTGGAGGTTAGGATTCGGTGGAGCATGGGAATCCATAGAAGATCCTAGTCCAGCATGAGACAGATAGGGGCACAGTCCACTCAAGACCCCCTGGAAGTGCTGTAATTGGGAGGTGCACACGAGGCACCCCGAGCCGGAGGCGGTGACCCTCAGGGAAAGCCTGGCAGGCACTTCAGCGGGGACTTGGAGGACAGTAACAGCAGTGCTCTGCATGGGCATCTCGTTCAATGACAAACCTATGAGGCAGGTACTTCCATCACCTCCACTGAGGAAACTGAGGCTAAGCAACTTGCCTAAAGCCACACAGCAGGTAAGAAGCAGGGCCGGGGTTCCATCCCAGGCGTTCAGGCCTCTGCATCCAAGGCCTTAAAACTCTTACGGCGATGGGGACAGTGGGCAAGGTGTCCCCCCTCCCCATGCAACCCTCCACGTGCGATGCAGCCCGCCCACGGCCACCCAGCCTGGCCTACCTGTAGCCCCACGGGGACAGGCTTCTCTTGTTGGACAGCCACAGCTGCAGGTTGACCTCACACTTCCTCCTCGCTGGCTCAGAGCTGTTCCTCAGTTGGGCCACCATCTCCCCAAGGTTTCTCTCGTATTCCTCCATGCGGGCGTACGGTTTTGCCCTCGATACCAGGTCCAGGGGCACCTGATGAGGCCCAGGGGCCACGGTTCCAGGCCGCCCTTGCCCCTTCCTCTTGCCTTTGGGGTTCCTGGGCTGGCCCAGCCCCACGAAGATGGAGAGGCTAAGAAGAAATAGCTGAGGAGGAAGACCACGGGTCAAAGGTCAGAGAGCCAGGACTCCCTCTGGGCCAAGAGTCAGGGCTCAGAGCGGGGAAAGAAAAGAAGAGAGGCCTTATGGGAGCGACTCTTGCCTGCCATGCCCTGTCTTGGTCCCACCAGCCCATCACTCCTGTGTACCAACACTTTTAGGCACCACACTCATCACTAAGTCTTGTCTATTGCACCCTTCAAAACTCTCCTTACCCATTTGAATTGATGGAGAGGTTGTTAAGGGCCAGGGATGGGTCTTTTCTAAATATCATTACCGTATTTGCCGGCGTATAAGACGATTTTTTGGCCCTGAAAAATATGCCTCCAAGTGGGGGGTAGTCTTATACGGCGAGTATATAACAAACTCTGTATTTTGAGTGGAAATGTTAGGGGGTCGTCTTATACGCAGGCAAATACGGTATTTTCAGGGTCAAGAAATCGTCTTATACGCCGGCAAATACGGTAGTTGTAAATGAAGTCTATTTTCCTCCTTTGGAAAAAAAAAAACCCACAAAATCTCCCACCCACCCACCCACTTCTCTCTATCTGCACCCCTGTTCTCATGTCCCTGAACAGCTCAACAGTGTGTCTTTCCCCCCAATCAATTCTCTACATCTAGGCTAAGAACAGCTATTTGAAATGCAAATCTAATCAAGTCCCTTTCCTGGGCCTGAGCATCCTCTCACACCCGAGTTTCAGCCTCTGGCCTTCTCTCCTTCCCTTCCTCTCACCGTGCTCCTTCCCGCCACAGGGACTTTGCACAGGCCACGGCTTGCAGAGGGCTGCCTCTCCGGGCTTCTAAATGCCTCTCCAGTGTCACCTCCTTACGGAGGCCCTGGTGGGCCTTCTCGGGCTCTCCTCACCACATGCCTCTGGCATGACTGCAGTCTTACACTCTGCGTGTGATGCTCGTCCATGCCTGACCCCCACCACACACAGACCCCATGAGGACAGGCCTTGCGTCCGTTCCCACACACTGTTTTAGCTAGCCCCCGTGTCTGAGCGAGTGAATGGCCGTCACCATCCCCGCCTTCTGCAGCTCACAGTCCGGGAGAAAGAACAGATGGTGAACAAGAAAACAGACACCTAACTCTCCCTAGAGGTAAGTGCGATGGCGGGGCCCTGCAGCATGCGGTCAGAGAAGAACAGGGCCACCCCCCCTTAGCCAGGTGGCAGTGTAGGGTCCCCCAAAGCCTTTCTGGGGTGCAGGCATGTCAGGTGAAGTTTGAAGGATAAGAGGGAGGCGGATGGGAAGCAGTGTGAGAGGAGGTTTGAGCTCCTTAAGAGCTTTGCTAAAAGGAAACAGTGAGGCTGAGGTAGAATGTGGGGGGGGGGGGAGTGGGGGAAGAAGGCATGAGATGGAGGTGGGGAGGTGGGCAGGTGGAGGCCGAGGATCTCTGTTGGACTCCACGGCACCTGTGCCCTCCTCCTCCACCCCCTAACCCTCTGCCTGCCCCACCCCTCGTCCTCCCTCGCCCACTCCTCTGCACCCTCACCTGCCGTCCACTTCTGCCCTCAGAACCGGGAGTGTCAGGAAGGCCTCTGGCTCACACAGGAGAGGACCCGGGGGCCAGCAGCGCCCAGACTTCTCAGGAAGCCGGGGAGAGAAGGGCCAGGGCTTGGGTGAGGGCCAGGGCTGGCCAGATTGGGGGGAGCCTGCAGGGGGAGTTTCATCTCCTCACGGGATCTAGCCGGGCTCCTGCCTGCCCCGTGTCCCTCACCCCACGGTTCACAGGGCCCGCGCCTGACTTTTCCAGCCTACCCAGCAAGTCTTGACCCTTGGAAACAAGTTTGAGCGCAGTCTCTCTTGGCAGAGCCATTTCCTGGAGCAAAATCCATGACAGAGATTCAAGTCCCTGAATTCTTTCTTCCTTTGGGTCCCGGATTCTGAGGCAGAAAGATGCCTCCCTAACAATCTGAGTTTCTCACTTGGCGGCCCTCAGACTCCGGCTCTTTCATGCACAGAGTCAGAGCCCCCTCCATCCACGTGGCAGGTGGGACACGGGGACACGGAAGGGCTCGCCCCGGGTCCCACAGCCTGGCTCCCAGGACCCAAGGCCTCGTTGGAAAAACCCCGCTATCTGAGTTTGCCAGGATCTCCCCAGATGCCTTTGGCCTGAAAGGGCTTCAGTGTGGACGGGCCCAGTCCAGGAGCCTGAGCTACCGGCCATGGCTGCCGGCTGTGAGACCAGTCTGTTTCCCTGCAGCCCTGGGGGAGAGGGCCGAGGGAGAACTCGGCAGATTCCAAGCCAAACAGAGCCAGACATTAATCAATAGGAAAGAAGTCCCGAAACACTCGGGCCCTCCAAGGGGTGGGGGTGGGGGTGGGGGCGGGGGAGCGCCACGTACCAGGTTGTACAGCCAGTCCATCCCGACGAGCCAGGCGGCCGGCCTGCAGCTGCCGCCCGCCTGGAAGCCCAGATGCCTCCTCCAAGAGAATGGCAGCAACAGGATGGAGCGCAGCAATTATAGCTCATCAGGGGGCTGCTGGGGGTGGGTGGGCTCGTCATCGGCTTGGGCCCCCAGCTGGTTGGGCCTGGCGCAGCGGCAGGCGGTGAGGGGCGTGGGGGCAGGCCAGGAACCGGCCGAGGTGCCCAGGGGCTGTTGACGAAGGGACAATGCCCTGTGTGTCTGGTGGGGCTCTGGCGGGTGGCACCTCCGTCTGTGGCCTGCGGCCGGCCGGCCGGCCAGCACCCACAGGGCCTGCTGAGACAATCAGCTTCGTTTGCTTGGGGGATGGCAAGGGGGTGAGGGCGGCGGGGGGGACGGGCTGTCCGTTGGTCAGGAGAGCAAATGTTCTCAGCGTGTGCTGGCCAGCGGCGGGACACAGACCCCGGCTTCTCCCAGGGCGACGGACGCAGGCACTCCGGCCTCCGCCGGTCTCCGCCGGTCTCAGGTGAGCTCAACCGCCTTTGCGTCCTTCGCGCACAGGCGGGGAAACTGAGGCTGGAGCAGGAAGGGCCTTGTGCGGGATCTCACACACACAGTGAGTCACAGACGACAGAGCTGGGGTTCAGACCTGGCCCTGTGCAGGGCTCTCGCCACCAGCCCAGGCTGTTTTTCTTGGGCCATTTCCGGCGCAATTCTGGCCTGCTGGGAATGTGTGTCTGAATCTGTGTTCTCACAGGAGCCAAGTCTCAGACCCATGAGGACTTCATGGCCAGGCGTTCTGGCCCTCCCTTGCTTAGAGACGGTCTCCACTGCAGGGACCTGCCCATCCCCCCACCCCCCCCAACCTCCCCGTGACTGTCTGTGACTTTGAGTCTCTCTCAGCCTCAGTTTCCTTCTCTGTAAAATGAGTGCCGTGCCCAGGAACTGGCCCGTTTCCCCCTAGAATCTTTCTGAGGCTCACTTCCCACATCTCTTGAAAAGGGATCATCCCAGCACCCACCTTTGGGGGCTGTTATAAGGAATAAAAGAAATAGCCCATGTTAAACACCTGGCACAGGGCCTGGCATGTAGTAACTGCTCAATAAACACTTAACTGTTTATTATGAAAATTGCTGTAAAATTATTATTGTTTTTTTATAAACATTAACCGTTCTTAGAGCTAGCCCAGGTTGCATTGCTCAGCCGAGTCTCCTTTCTACCCCCTCGGGCCCACCCTCCTGGCTGAGAGAGCCCTGGGTTTCACAGGCTCTGGCGACAATTTTGTGAGCTCAGGTGACCCTGGGGTCTATGTGTCCTGGAATCACATGCTGAACTGGCCAGCCCCGCTGGTCGAGGTCTCTCACTCAAGTGAGCAGCCCAGCCAACTGTGAGGGAGTAGTCCACCCAGGGCGGCGGTGGGGGTAGCGGCGGAGGGCGGTGGGGGGGGTGGTGGAGAGGGCAGGGGAGGGACACGGTGAGCAGACATCCAGGACCGCAGCGCCCTGGTGAGGGGCCACTCTTGGCCATTTACAGGAATGGGCCAGCCGCTAGGGGAAGAAGGCAGGGTGCGAGGCGCTCGCTCCTGAATGTCACAAGATTAATCTGTCCAGGGCAGGTTTCCACAGCATAACTGAGAAGCTGGCTGAGGCTTGAGCTCATCGAGAGATACCACCTTATTTGGTCAAATACTAGACAGGGCTCCATTCTATCGCTGGAAACTCCAGAGGGAGGGGGGACGCTGAAAATACCTCCGCAGGCAGCGGGCCCCCACTCCCACCCCCACCCCGGGCTGGCCCAGGCCCACTGCCACTGTCCTTTGAACCAGAGAAACAGCCAGGGCGGCAGGGCCAAGAATGGGGCAGCAGCGAGTCAGGGGTGGGCCCAGTGGCCATATTGGCCAGTTCAAGGCCAGGAAGGAGGCCCATTCCTCCAGCCGTGGCTTCTAGAAACCACTGCGGGTCATCCGCCTTCACGGGTGCCCTGAGTGTGGATCGTGGCGGAGTGTGGTCAGAGCCAGGCCCGAGAGGGAGGCATAGTGACTTCGACTCCAGGGGCTTCTGCCCCACAGCAAAGTGGGGGTCCTTAAGTCTTTACACAAGGGGCAGTGGTCAGTACACGGTACTTGTGAGTGAGGGAAGGGGTGGATGGGCTACAGAGCAAGGGGCAGAGGGTGGAGGCGCTTAAGAGCTACCAGCCTGGCCAGGAGCAGTGCTGTGATCGCCACCAGGTGGCGCCACCAGACATCCCCGAAGATCCTGGCAAAGCCCGATGGGACTTCCACACCAGCTAGTACTTCTTTTCTGTGGAATGGGCCCTGGGGCCGAAAGGGAGGGTCTGAGAGAGGGGGTTTGGGACCTGTGCCTTCCCCCTGATGCCCGCATGACCCTATTGTTAATGAGGACCAGTGCCCGGGACACCTTCTCCATGAGAGCAGGAACGGCCCAGCCAGCGGGAGGGGGTGGGGCAGTAGGGGGAAGGACGAGCAAGGGGGCTTCTGTCCGCTGTGTGAGTGATTTCCTTCACTTGGGGCACCTACTATGTGCGTGCCAGCCCCTAGCCATTTGACACCCGGACACCGTAATTTTCCAGACAATAACAACTGGTAGTAACAATAGCTGTTGCTTTATATCTACTTGCTGACTGGCAGGCATTGTGCTAAGTCCTTCATGCACGGTTTCATTAGATCCTCCCACTCACCCTGTGGAAGAGGCCCTAACTTTTCCCCAAATATAGAATGGGGAAACTGATGCTCATGAGGCCAAAGTTTGATTCATGCGCTTGCTGTTCCGTACAGTGAGGGAAGAGGAGCATTGCGACCAGGACGGGAGGTCTCTTGGTCATCGTACTGGTATGCTTGCCTCAGCCTTGCCCTGATATCCTCAAACAAACTGGGGCCTGCGTGTTGGGGAGGTCACTGAGCCCAAGCCCAAACAAGAGTCTTCAAGGTGCCAAAACCGGTTTGGCTCAATGGATGGAGCGTCAGCCTGTGGACTGAAAGGTCCCGGGTTCAATTCCGGTCAAGGGCATGTACCTTGGTTGTGGGCACATCCCCAGTAGGGAGTGTGCAAGAGGCAGCTGATCGATGATTCTCTCTCATTGATGTTTCTAACTCTCTATCCCTCTCCCTTTCTCCCTGTAAAAAATCAATAAAATATATATTTTTTTAAAAAGTCTTCATGAGGACTCCCACCCAGCGTCTGGGCACGGCACCCAGCAATGCTCCTGACACGTCGCAGGCACTCGCTGTCCCATGCGTTGAGTCACACCCGCCGTCTGTCACGCACGCAGGGCGATCGCGCTGGGATGGAGAATGGGAGGCCAGAGCAGCAGGGAGCCGGTGGGGCAGGTGCAGCCCAAGGGCTAAGCCTTCAGACCCCGGAGGTTGACAGGCCCCGGTTTTAATCCTGCCTCCGCCAGCTCACCACTCTGCGACCGTGGGGAAAGTTCCTTGACTTTTCTGAGCCTTCGTTTCTCCTGCCCAGTGGAGATAATAATAACTCGGCTCCCCGTGGATGCTTGCGAGGATCAGATGAAATCATGCCTGTCAAAGCACTTAGCAGCGCGCCTGCCGACCGCAAGCACTCAATGAATGGCAGCTGCCATTGTCACTGTTATTGTTAGAAACGGATTTGGAGTTGGGCCTTCAGAGGTATTTCTGGGGTGCTCCCAGGTGGGAAGGGCATTGTGAGGTGGGGTGGAGGACAGATCCAGCAGAAGAATGTAGCAGAAGAATGTCACAGCGGGCTTATCCGGGAGCCTCGGCTGGGCCAGGAGGGCCCGCGGGATTCAGGGTAGAGACCAGCCCAAGTGGACCCAGGAAGGCTGGGGGAGGCAGGAGGAGACTAGCCGGCGCCTCCGCTGCAAGATGGAGGGGGGCTGTGGCCAGGAGGGCGCATCCTCCCCAGGAGGTCTTGGCTCTCCTGCCATGCTGCCCACCCCACCCTCCACCCTCCTGGTAGGAGTCCTTCTCCCAGGCCCATATTTGCACAAATGCCTGCCTCACTGCTCACTCCGGAGCCCCGGCCAAGAGGCACTATTTTAAGATCGCTGGACGGGAACACTGTTGGTGGGAACAGACCCAGCCAGCAAGCTCCCAGTTCTCAAAAAAGGGAAAGGCCTCGGAGCACGGGCGGCCCCCGGGATGTACAGAGGGGGCACCGCGTCCACACTACCCTCTGCCAAGCGCCTCCTCCCCCACGGGGAGCAATCAAGGAAGTGTGAGCTGGGGCAGGGTTCTAAGAGGTGGGCGTGGGCCTGGGGACTGGGTGGCCGAGGCCTCCCTTCTGCCCAGCACCCACTCTTGAAAACGCCGAGTTCGTTTCTGGGCTGCATACGGACTTTGCCCTGTCGCCAGTCTCTTGCTAATGCCCACTGCCCATAGAATCTCGTGTAGCTCCTCTCAGAGGAGAAGACCCTTCCATGGCACCTCCAGTACACGGAGGTCCTCTCTCTCTCCAAAGATGCACATCCCACGTTTTAAAGCTCTGGTTGTTGAGGATGATCATTATAATTATGAACGTTTTCTCCCATTTGGCTGAAATCCCCTGCCACCACCACCACCACACCCCGTGATGCACTGTAGTATCGGGGAAGACTGCAGACTTCAGAAATGGTTGCTGGCCACTGGCTCCGCCCCTTCTGACGCAACCGTGGCCATGTCTTCTAACCTCAGAGAGCCTCAGTTTCCCCAGAGGGCTGTTAACATGGATTTATCGTAAAAATCGTGACTTGCCTGGCAGACGACTGGCATTTAACACTTGGCAAGCGCGGGCTGTTTTTCTTGTAACTTGGTTGGTTTTGCGTGTGTGCCTGTTTGTTGTAGGGTGCTCTGTGGGTATATGGGCTATTTTGGGTCTTGATTGGGAAGGCCCAGTATAGACTGAGATTTAAAGCACAGACTTTGGACACAGCACAGCTGGGTTACCTCGGGCAAGTGGCCTAACCTTGCTGAGCCCTGGTGTCCTCCTCAGAAGGAAGGGGGGTTCCAGGAGGTAAGTGCCTGTCACAGAGCAAACGGCCCTGCCGCTATGTTGTTGTGCCCGTGGTTGTTAGCGCTGCTCAGTCAGGTTGCCCAGAACGATTCTCGTCAGCTCTTTTCTAGAATTTTCTAAAGGCCGAAACCCAATAGTCGAATGGGTTGCCCTGGGAAAGAGGGAACTCCCAGGCAGCCGAAAAGACCGGAGGCCAGAAGACCAGCTGGGAGGGAGAGTCAAGGGGGGGAAAGGGTAGGACTGGTGGAGCCTTAAGAGATAGTTCCTCTCCAGCCCTGAGAGGTTGGAGTCTATCCTCAAGGCCTCGGACCCCTGCACAGGGCTGTTGTGCCTGCCTGGACCTGCCCAGACCTGGGGCCGGAAGGAGCCCAAGAGGGCTCGTGAGGGACATGGAATAAACATCGTGTCCCCGGGGCAGACAGAGGCGCCGGCCCCCCTGCCCACCAGCACATCCTCCCCTCAGTCCCGGGGGATGTTTATACTCTGGTCGGAGTTTACAGGACATCTGGACTTACAAGATCCAGAGTTCTGGCTCTCCCCCCAGAGCCGTCAGCCCCTCCTCCCGCGGGGTGGCTCTGTGTCTGTCTCGGGTGAGAAGCTCCATCCTCCCGCGGAAGCCGGGAGAGGGTACACAGCAGGAGAAACGTGCTCTTCGGACCCCCTGAGTGTGGCCCCCGGTGAGGGAGGAGGCCTGGGCTGTGGAGGACGGGAGAGGGAGGGGGTCCGTGTCTTCTGGCTGCTCAAAGGAGAGGCGTCCGGGGAGGGGGAGAGGAGATTTCCTTTGCAGCGTGGGTTCAGAGGCCTGCTCCCCGGAACCAAGCGAAACACGGACGCTGTTTATCAGTCTGCCTCGCGTGTCAGCTTCCGCCACGGCTGCAGCGGTGCTGTTCTTATTGCACTTGTTCGGTGTGTAGCTGTGTGGGTGCAAATTCGTGGAGTCTTGTATGTGTTTCATTTTGTGATGGTTTTGAAGGGTCTTACAGGCAGCCGCCATGTCTAATGGACACATGTGCTTCTCACGGCCCGTCTTGGGGACCTGTGACCAGGGAAGGTCTTGCTGAGGGAGCAGCTACTCACAGCCCACCCCTTGAGGTGACAGGCAGAATCGCATCGCACTTCAGCAAAGGAACCTTGAAGGCCTAGCCAAGGCCTCCATCCTCACCCTTCCTCCCCCAGAAAACAGCCTCAAAAACATTCAGGGTATGCAACTCCAGTGGGTCCCAGCCCTGGCCTCTGTGCAGAAGCTTAAACTTGTCTCTGTGGCCTGAACCTATGGAGAGATGATCTTGAGAAACCAGGGGACAGTTTAAGTATGTTGTCTGGGAAACAGCAAGTTGCAAAGTATGGGCAATGAGGACCCTTGTGAGTTCTTGAGGAGGGTTCATCCGCTTCATTTGACACAAATCTGTATTTGCGCATCTATTAGAGGCACACAGCGCTGAACAGCTGAACAGGTCCTGAGCTGACGCTCTTCTAGATGGTGGCAGACATCACGATACCGTTATTTTAGGGCCAGCCTATGGTCGGTATAGGGACTCTTGCAGGGCCCCTCTCCTCTCAGGCTCCTGTACCCGCATCCTTGGGAACTGCAGGATCTCCTGGGAAGCACATGACCTCAGCCCTCGGGGCGTGTGGAGGAAGGTACACTGTCTCCAGAATGTGATAGCTTGCCAAATTTCCATTGGAAGGTCAGTTCTCATAAATATTGCATTTGTGAGGAAAGAGGAAGAAACGGCTCATGCGGAGTCTGACCATTTCCAAAGTCTGGTTCCCAGGAAAGAGGCCGCCATAATTGTTTTTATGTTACAAGTTTCTCGGTTTCTGGTCCTGGGAGCCAGAAATGGTCCAGCCCCGGGAGCCAGGCAGATACTTCCAATCATCGCCCCGGTGGTAAGAGTGATACCCTTGGCACGTGTATAGCACTCGACAGTTTACAACGCACTTTTATATCTGACTGTATTTACTGTTTGTATCAACCCCGTGTGAATATAAAGGTTTGACAAAAGAGGAAATTGAGGCCCAGGGGAGGGAAATAACCCGCCCAGAGTCATAGAGCACAGAAAAGGGGGCATTAGGATGAAATCCTGAGGCCACTTTTGACCACCACCCACGCTGATCTTTGCCCCAGCGTAGGAAAGGAGCTTTGAAGCCAAGCAGCAATTACAGTGGGCAGCCTTGCCTGTCATTCAGTGTACACAGAGCACCAAAGGTCATCCACATCATTTCTGACATGGCCTAGCTGTGTTCTACAGATAAATCTACATTGGAGGGAAATGTGTTTGGTGAGAGGCCTTGGTGCCAGGAGAATGTTTTCTGAGTCAGTTCCAGAGAAAATTTAAGGGTTGGGATCCCGATCTCTTTCTCTCCGGTAGTGCATTGTTGGAAAAGCTGGGCTGGTTTGGCTCTTCAATCTGGTGATCACATAGCTATCTGTGTCTATAATTGTTGTCTTCCAGGTTGGGATTTCCTTGCATTCTATCCCATTATCTCAACCACAGAGCTAGCTCTGACCTCATCACTCCAGAATCACTTCCAAATCTTCTCAATTTTTAGATCATTTCGTAGAGTCCCAGGCTCAACGAGACCTTACTGGTCATCTTGCTGGCTTCTCAATGATGCTCCTATTCAATGCTCCTGAGTCTCTTATTAATCTCTACTTGTTTTATTTATTTTATTTTTAAAATATATTATATTAATTTTTTTATAGAGGGGGAGGGATAGAGAGAAACATTGATGAGAGAGAAACATCGATCAGCTTCCTCCTGCACACCTCCTACTGGGGATGTGCCCACAACCAAGGTACACTCCCTTGACCAGAATGGAACCTGGGACCCCTCAGTCCGCAGGCCAATACTGTAGCCACTGAGCCAAACCAGTCAGTGCAGTCTCTACTTGTTTTAAATGTCCACCTCCCTTTCCTCTGCTGGTGATAAGTTGGCTCTTTACACAGAACAAAGCTGTTCCCTCTGCCCTATGACAAGGAGTATCAGTCAGGAGCGGCCATGTTGTGCTACAGTAACAAACAGCCCCCAGATCTTGGAGACTTAGCCCATGGAAGGTGTCTTTTTCACAAGTTGGCTGCAGGGCATGCTCTGTTTTGTTTTTAATATATTTTATTGATTTTTTTTTTTACAGAGAGGAAGAGAGAGAGAGAGAGAGAGATAAAGAGTTAGAAACATCAATGAGAGAGAATCATTGATCAGCTGCCTCCTGCACACCCCCCACTGGGGATGTGCCTGCAACCAAGGTACAAGGGCATGCTCTGTTCATCAGAATCACTCAGGGAGACGGAGTGATGGAAGCTTCATCACGACATTGACTTCCACAAAGGATCAGAGGTTTGTAGACAACAGATTTTTAGAGGTCAAGAACGGGTTCTGGAGTCTCTATTCCAACCACTTATTTCCTTTGGGAAAATTCTATCATCTCTTTAACTGTCCTTTTCTTATCTGTACAATGAGGATGATGAGAAAGTACCTACCTCCCAGATTTGCTGTGAGGTTAACTGAGAGGATGGATGTGAGTCCTCAGCAGAATCTGGTTCATAGAGAGAACTCAATAAATGTCAACTATTATGATGTTAACGTAATGTTAAAGCATGAAGTTAACAGCGGCTACCATCTCCAGGCAGCACAGCCCTGTTCTTTTTCTTGTGCCTCATATTGACCAGTTTGAAGTCCTTCAAAGAATTAAAGAGTTATTTCTGTTGTTTTATTTTCCACAAGTTATTTTCACATTATTTCTTGTGCATTTTAGATCATGAGAGAGGCCCTTGGGTGTACAAAGCCAAGGGAAGAAGAGGTGTATCTATGGGTCTTGCCAACCCCAAACTAGATTTGCCCGGTCCAAGTTTCATTACCAAGTGCTTTTGTGGAGTCCAGAGAAGGGAGGTTGAATTTGGACAAGAATCCTTGCTTGAGACAAACCCAATGGCAGAGAGGCACAGAATGAAACTGCAGAATGTCAGAGTTTGGAGGGACTTTTAGAACAAGCAAGTCTTATCATCTCCTTTCCAGACAGAGAGACTGAGAGAGTATTTTACCGAATTCATAAAGATTTACTTTTAAAAATAAAGTCCAGTGAGGGAAAGAGACTGATACGTTACATAGCAATTCAGCGTCAGACTTGGGGCCAGAACTCACTTATTTTAACCCAAGTCTTGAGGCTCTCCACATGCCCCATAAGGGGAGACATTCCTCACCATTGGGCCAGGGTGGGGTGCGGGTGGGGGTAGGGGGTATCTCTTTGAAATCATGGCTTTTCCTTGTTTCACAGAGTTCTATTCCAGCGGAGTTGTAAAGTTAAGAACTTTATAAACATTACCTTATTAAGGCTTCTTGGAAACCCAAAGTCACAGCTCCTCTGGGTCATGGGACATGCGTTGAGCATCCAGTGAACAAACAGAGGGTAGCGTTACATTTTTCACTTCGTTTAGGAAACCTGGCTTCTAATTATAGGATTTGTTTAACAGTCCTGGGTGGTTTACGCAGGCTTGGAGTCAGCCTGCAGTCCCAAGGGCTGGCTGAGGAGTGTCAGATGGAAAGACATGGGTGGGGTGGGACAGGGAGGTGGGGAGGCAGGGGGAGGGCCTCAGCAGCAGAGGGGAGAGATGAACGCGTAAACGTTAAGCCAAGGCCCAGAGGGGACATTAAAGTAATATTCCCTAATCCCACCAACCAGGTTGCTCGTAGTTGGGAATTGTCTCCAATTAACCCCGCTGTTCCCATAACCCTCTCACACAGAGGCAGTGAATATGAATTTGTTCTACAGCGAGCAAGTGAATCAATGATCGCATTACTCTTGGGTTCCCTGTCTAAGTGAGCCCCCTGCAATAGCGGTCGTCGTTAGCACAAGCCTCCTTCCTCCTGAAAAATGGGCTAGGGGCTAGCTGGATCGCCATGTTTATTTAAATGAATACATTTTAAGTAGGTTATTTTTTAAAAAATAATTATTTACAAATTCTGTAAAGTACTAGTCTGCTAGTATGTTATATTCCTTTAATACACACACACACACACACACACACACACACACACACACTAAAAATTAGAAAATATAGAAATAAAGACAGAAGTCTCTAATGTGATATATAGTATAATTACAAGATAATATATAACTAAGTCCCCATGGTTAAGCTCATTGTTTAAGGTGGCAAGGGACTTATCTAAGCGGACTCTGCGGGTGAGGAATGGGATCATTATGAAGCTGAAAGGCTCCCAAACTCATGTAGCCGAAGTTGGGGTACAAGGATCTTGCCACACTGTTCCCAAGCCAAGACAATGAAGACCCAGCCCATCTACTGCAGAACCATGTCCCCCTCCTCACTCAGGGCTCCAATGCCAGCTCAGCCCCGGCCCCGGCCACTCAAGAAAAGCCCTCCCATGTCCCAAGCCTCCCAATTATCCCAGCACCTCCATTCCTGAGTTAGTACATGTGCTCTTACACACACACACACACACACACACACACACACACACACCTCTAAGTCCCTTGGACTAGCCAGCTCTACGCTTTATTAAAGCTAGGCCTATGATTTCCAAATGGGGTATCATTCCAGGCTTAAGAAAAATATTAGGTTCTCCTATTTTTTACTTCTATCTTTCCTAATTTCTATGTTTTAGCTATGTATCCTCCTCCCAGGTTCTCATCCTCCTCCTCCCTCTCCCCCAGGCTGCCTGGAGAGACCATCCATTGCTGTTGGGAGGACATATTGGTTACAACCTCTGTGGGGGGAACAGGAGACAATATATCTCAAAATCACAAATGCCTAAGACCTGTGATCCAACAACTGCTCTTCCAGGTCTTTGTATGAAAGAGGCACCCCCACATAGGAATGACACAGGTACCAGGGCAGGCTTTGCAGCATTGTTAATAACAGGAAAAGGCCCTGGCTAGTGTGGCTCCATAGTTGAGTGTTTACCCATGAACCAGGAGATAGAGATTTGATTCCGGTCAGGGCATGTGCCCAGGTTTTGGGCTCCATCTTCTATAGGTGGCATGTAGGAGGCAGCCGATTGGTGTTTCTCTCAGTGATTTTTTCTCTCTCTCATTAACCCTACCTTCCTCTCTCTCTAAAATCAATAAAAATATTTTTTAACCTTAGCTGATTTGGCTCAGTGGATAGAGTGTCGGCCAGCGGACTGAAGGGTTCGATTCTAGGCAAGGGCATATGCCCGGGTTGCAGGCTCGATCCCCAGTAGGGGACATGCAGGAGGCAACCGATCAATGATTCTCTCTCAACACTGATGTTTCTATCTCTTTCCCACTCTCCCTTCCTCTCTGAAATAAATTTATATATATATAAAATTTATATATATATATAAATTTATATATATATATGCCTGTCACTATGTGAAGATCATTGCATTCCTCTCTTTTCCTATTCTCTGGGTTGGGTCCAGGAAGCCTCACCTTCATGAGTCAACAGAGTCACCTAGAAGTGAGTCAGGTCTCACCCCTCCGAGGCAGAAGCAGCCACAGCCAGTGTGTGTGTGTGACTGTTTTCTCTGTCCCTTCCTCAGTAATATGTTGTCCAACCCTATTATGGTACAAATGAAAAAAAACTGAGGCTCAGGTTGAGGTAATCCAGTACCCAATGTCCCCCGGTAAGTGATGGCAGGCAATTGGTCATGGTTGGGAGAAGACAGTTATCTTCTTTAAAAATCTTAGGGTAGCAAGAAAAACTAAAAGAACACCTTTGGGTAGGGCAGCCTGTGGGAGGAAATGTCTGAAGTGAGTTACCAGCGTGCGGCACAAGGTTCTAGAATGCGATCATGACAGTGAGCACCACAGTGCTTGTTGAGTGTCTGGAGGGTGGTGGCACTTCCTATCAGTGAGTGTTGGTTAGCTTGTCACCCCACAAGTTATGGGAAAGGCCAGAGCTCAAACTTCCAACTCCTGGTTTCTGAGGACAGTGCTGTTTCTGGTAGTACCCCAAGTTCATGTGCTTGGTGGTATGAACTTTTGCCAGCCACAAAATGACCAGGAGTGGGGTGGTGGGTAAAGGGTGTTGGATTTAGGAGTGTGGTTTGGTGGGCTGACAGAGCATCCATTCCAACCTACTCCTAGAATGCCTTCATCAGTACAGAGCCTAGAAGCTAAAAACATTTCCCAGACTTCCTCTGGTTTGAATGAAGGTCATATCCCTGCTTCATCACTGTAGCTGACATCAAGCAATACTAGATGGGTTTTTCCACAGCAATGTTCCATTGCTCATGTATAAGGTGAACCGTGTTCTCTCCCTGTCCACCCCCCCGCCCCGCGCACCAAATTCAAATGTTGACGTTGTAACCCCCTTATTTGGAAATAGGGCAGTTGCAGATAGGATTAGTTCCAATGAGGTCATACTGAAGTAGGGTGGACTTAATCCAGTATGATGGGTGTCCTTATAAAAGGCGGGGGGGGGGGGATTTAGAGACAGACAGACACGGGGAGAAACCATGTGAACATAAAGGCAGACAGCAGGCTGATGCATCTACGAGCCGAGGAATGCCTAAGACTGCCAGCAAACCACCAGAAGCTTCTAGAGAGGCCTGGGACAGATTCCCCCTCACAGTCCTCAGAAGACCCCAACCCTGCCACACTTGATCCTGGAGTTCTTGCTTCCAGAACTGGCAGACAGTCCATCACTGTTGTTTGAGCCATGGAGTCTGTGGCAGCCCTGAGAAACTAATTAGAGCCATCGCTGGCTTTGTGGGTGTCGAAGGACAGCCGTGGCAGTGGTGAGGATGGCTTCCTGGCCCCTGCACTCAGCACAGTCTGTGTTCTCGAAGCCCACGGCCAAGTGGCCCTTTCTGACCCCAGCAGCTGCTCTAGGGGGACAGCTCAGAGGTGCGGCCGACCCAGACCTGCCCAGGGCCCTGCCGGGAGCTTCTCCAGCCTTTCCAACAAGGGTGTGAGCCCCCGGGTCCCTGTCGGAAATCCCTTTCTGCTTAAACTAACAAGAATGGTTTCCTACCACTGAACCTTGACCCGTCCCTCCTTGTCAAACAGCCCTGTGTTGAAGTTTCAGTTTTGTACACTTGGCATCCGTGAGTTCTAACACAAAGTAAGCTGTCAAGGACCTTCTATGTGCCTTTTTAAAATGTGATAATTACCTCTTTTCCAATAGCAAGAACAACAAATGCTCAATGTGAATTAGGAAAAAACCAAGTACAGATAACAACAATAAAATAAGCCAGAATTATCCAAGTTCTCCCACATTCTTTCAAACATCTAACTGCATTTTCACACAGATGTGCAATCCTATGCACACATACATGTTACTGGGGTGTTCCTTTGCCCAGTTCAGGATGCCATTAGTGTGGCTCAGTGGCCCCAAGAGTTCAGATGCTCCAGGCCCATGTGCTGGTTACAGCAGGAGGTGAGACCTGCAGTGCAGCTGCTCTCTCCAAGGTTCTCACCCCCTTCCTCTTATGTGTCCAAGGGTCTTGGGTGGGGGCGGTGTCCAGTCCCATCTGGTGCCCTGGTGCTGTATTGATGTGCTGACTGTGGTAGGTCATGGATGTCTGATCAGAAGCTGGTTTCGCTGAGTCGTATCCAAGCTATGGGTCAAGTCCACAACTCCCAAGGCAGCCAGAGGTGGAAGCTAATATCCTCCCTCAGCCGGGGAAGGGCTCCAAGCCGGCCCCCCAGGGCCCTTTAACGCAAGCTGCCCCCCTTCCGATCAGCACTCGAATGCCAGGGGTCACAGGGGTTTGGACTGTACACGCCATTGGCCTCTCACACACACTGCCATTCTTCCCCACTGACCAGCAGGAAAGGTTTGCTGCGTCCTTTTCCCAAGACGGTGGGAGGCCCACCCTGCCTGCCTTCCCCAGAGATGCTCCCTTCAGGCAATCCACAGCCACTGTCTTGCCCGTCTATGCCATAGACTAAGAGTCAGGCAAACTAGGCCTCCAGCAGGGCACCTGGCTTCACTCACACTTATCCCCACCCACAGATACCTCTTTTTAAAAATTATGGTAAAAGGCATAACATAAAATTGACTATTTTAACCTTTTCTAAGTGTACAACTAAGTACATTCACAGTGCTGTGCAGCCATTTGTTTCCCCCAGCTCCTGGCAATCATTATTCTCCTTTGTCCTTGTGATTTTGTCTTATTCTGGATACTTCAGATAAATGGAATCGTACAGTATGTGTCTTTTTGTGTCTGACTTATTTCACTTAGCATGTTTTCAAGGTTTATACATGTTCTTGCATGTACTAGAATTTATTCTTTCTATGCTGAATAACATTTCATTGTACATATATGTGTGTGTGTGTGTGTGTGTGTGTGTGTACACATATATATAACATTTTGTTTATGCATTCATTTATTGATGGACACCTGGATTATTTTCACATTTTGGCTATTAGAAATAATGCTGCTATGAACATCATTGTATAAGTATCTAAGTAACTATGAGGCTCTTCTTCCATTATTATTATTATCATTATTATTATTGCCATCCTAATAGGATTGTAGTGGCATCTCATTGTAATTTCACAGACACATCATTTTACTTAAATGGGATTATACCATATATCTTCTTCTGGACTATGATTTCAACCTCATACATTTGCTATGCACATCTTTCTATGGAATGATGTTTTTGAAAAATCGGTTTGATTACAAGTTATAAGTGCATCTTCAATAATTGACTATTACCTCTCAGAATCACATTAAATCAATGAAACAAAAGTCTTATGTTCATCAAAGAAAACACATGGAGCTTGACTTTTAACTCAGAGCTCATGGCCCTTTCCGGTACATAAGTGTCTCCCCGTGGCCCTTCTGAGCTATGCCTTTTGGGTCAAGTCAGTGTGAAGTCAGGGTGGGTGGTTGGGGGCAGGTTGGGTGTGAGATGAAGTTCATAGGATCTCAGCCCTAGGAGGGACTTGCAAGCTGTCATTCAGCCTCTGCTTGCATTCCTCCAGGAACAGAGGGCGAATAACTTTATCAAGACAGCCCTTTAGTCCATTTCATCCTTGAGTAGCTCCACTGACTTACAAAGTCCTTTTATCATTTTTAAGAGTCACCAATTTTGCCCAGACGTTGTGGCTCGGTAGTTGAACGTCAGCCTATGAACAGGAGGTCACAGTTGAATTCCCGGTCAGGGCACATGCCAGGTTTCAGACTTGATCCCCAGTAGTGGGCATGTAAGAGGCAGTCAATCAATGATTCTCTCTCATCCTTGATGTTTCTATCTCTCCCCCTCTCCCTTTCTCTCTGAAATCAATAAAAAATATATATAGTTTAAAATAATTAAAATAAAAATTTTAAATTTAATTTAAAAAGAGTTATCAGTTTCTTTTTAATATTAATTGAATTTATTGAGGTAACTGGTTAATAACATTATGTAAACTTCAGTAATACAACACCTGCGTATTGCATTTGTGTGCTCACCACCCTCCAAGTCCTTCCTACGTGGATCTGAACTCCATCTTCTTAAAGGTTCTAATTGTTCCAACACAAGCTCTTCCTTGATCACCTGTAGGAGTGAGGCGTCTCTCCCAGGCCCCATGAGTCCCCTGTTCCTCAGGCCCCTCCTGTTTGGGGTTCCCCTTGCCCCTGACTGCACACACTGTCTGAAGACACAGAACTCACCCCACACACTCTCACACCCAGCTCCTAAGAAGAGCCCCCCCCTCGGCCTCCCAAGACGCCTTACCCACACGTACCGGGAGTATCAGTGACCTGTTTCCTCTGGGAATGGACGGATGTCGAGGCTGCTTGCCACAGTCTGGAAAGAAAAGCCACTTCACACAGTGATTAATAAACCTAAAGCACTCATAACTCCCAAGAGGGGGGAATGGGAGGAAATAAAAACGGCTTTGAAATGTTTGAGACAGATTTATGACACTGAGTCACAAATGGCTGCCGTTAAGCTGGCCTTTTAAGATTCATTGGTGCCAGGACACCTCCTCTCCCAGGATGTCCTAGGCTCTGTCTCTGGTGGCTTTAGTTCCTTGTCTTGGCCTCTGATAATGAACTTTCTGATAACAGCCTGGCGGTGTTTAGCCCGGCCCCGAGTTTGGGGCATTAACATGGTGGCTCTCAACACGACTTAGACCGGAAGTTTTTCTGTTGTTTTTCCTTTCAGTCTCCATGAAAACGCTCTGATGCTCAGACAGTAGCAGAACTAACAGAAGCACAGGTTACGTTTCACGGTCTCCAGAGTGAACTTTCCATAATCTTGATGGTTTCTTTGGGGGGGGGGGGGAGGCTTCATCTTTGCCCTGGGGTCTGCTGGTGGTGCCTGGAGTGCTAACTGGCCCCCTGAGCGTGGTGGGAAGGGGGTTCCACGCCTTCCCTGCCCATGCTCTTACACCCGGGGCTTGGGGGGAGGGCGGGGAGTCTGAATGGAATCCATCTCCTTGGTTCAGGAAGGAAAGGGATGGCACGAGTGGCGGGTCTCCTGAGTGTCAGCTCCGGAGTCACAACACTTAACAACGACGCTCCTGAGCACCCACTCTGAGGTGGGCCCTGGGCTAAGGCTGCGGGAGCACCGGCTCGCCTCCTGGTCATGGCCATCCCAAAAGGGGTGCTGTTTCTCACTCCATTCCACAGAAGGGGGAAAATAAGGTTCACTGACATTAAGTGACTTTCCACGCCCCCCTCCTTCCCCAGGACAGCAGGGGCCGCCCCCACCTGACCCTCAGGGCAATGCTGCAAGGCAGGCCTTATCCCCCATTTCACAGAGGAGGAAGGTGAGGCTCCGAGCCACAGCTGACCGGCTGGGCGGCACAGGGCAGTACCAGGCTCACAGGCCTCCTGCATCAGGAGGGCTGTTTCCTCAGAAGGAGGGAAGAGGAGGTGAGGATGCCCTCCTGAACCGGGGCCTTGTGAGGTCAGGCACTGGGTCGGGTTGAGCATCCCACAACCCTCGTGGCCACTGGCCCCACCCAGGATGGCACGAGGTCCTGTGCTGGAGGGAATCCGGGCCCTGAGGGAGGAGAGGGAGGGGCAGCCAGGAGCCAGGGGGCCAGGAAGTAGAGTGGGAGTGGAGGTAGCTCCGGCCCAGCCCCCTGGCCGCAGAAGGGAAGTTCTGAGCAACCAAGGGCAGGGATGGGGTAGCAGCCCTCGGCGCCGGGCGCGGCTGGCCACTGGGAGGAGCCCTCCTCCAGCCTCAGAGCAGCTGCTTCCTGTGCTGGCGGCTGCCCCGCCATAAACTGTCTTTCTGGCCATCCTGCACCAGCACCGCGGAGGCCTGGGGCCACGGACCCTGCCCAGAGGGTCACGCTCCCTGGGAGAGCTAGGCAATGAGCAACGAGCCCAGGAGATACGTGAAATGGGGGCGTACGTGTGGCAGGCGTGGAGGGCCAGGAGAGGGGCAGAGGTGGGGAATGATACAGCGTCCAGGCCAGGCCTCATCTAGAGCTGAGACCAAAAGCAGGAGGTGCCCTGCCTGGTTCGGCTCAGTGGATAGAGCGCCAGCCTATGGACTGAAGGGTCCCAGGTTCGATTCCGGTCAAGGGCATGTACCTTGGTTGCAGGCAATCCTCAGAAGGGGGTGTGCAGGAGGCAACTGATCAATGTTTCTCATTGATGTTTCTAACTCTCTCTCCCTTCCTCTCTGTAAAAATCAATAAAATATATATTTAAAAAAAACAAAACAAAACAGAAGAAGAGCTGAAACCGGTTTGGCTCAGTGGATAGAGCATCTGTCTGCGGACTGAGGGGGTCCCAGGTTCGATTCCGGGCAAGGGCATGTGCATTGGTTGTGGGCACATCCCCAGTGGGGGGCGTGCAGGAGGCAGCTGGTCGATGTTTCTCTCTCATCGATGTTTCTAGCTCTCTATCCCTCTCCCTTCCTCTCTGTGAAAAATCAATAAAATATATATTTTTTAAAAACAGAAGAAGAAGAAGAAGCAAGAGGAGCCAGCTCTGGGGAAAGGGCACTTTTGGCAGAAAGAAATGCCAGTCAGTACAAAGGCCCTGAGGCAAGAAAAAAATGCTAAGATAGCTCTAGGAGGCCAGCGGGCTGAAGCGTGAGAAAGGAGGAGTATGGTAAGCGATGGGCATCTCTGACAGCGAGCATGGCGGGGGAAGAGAGACTGGGGTGTCTGGACTCAAGCTCCTGACCTGTGGCCGCGCCTCTGTGACAAGGGCAAGCCTGCCCCTCCTGGGTCCCTGGCCTCCTTTGCCCAGTGATGGGGCTGGCCGGTCAGGGCCCCCGCCTTCTGGAGAGTGGATTTGCTTCCTCATGGTCCCCAGTCCCTTGCCATGACCACCAACCACCCTCTAGGCCCCAGGAGCCAGAACTGAGGTCTTCCTGGCGAAAGGTTCCCAGAAAATCTCAGCACTCCCACTCCAGGCCTGGGACGCAGGGACGGAGAGGAGGAAGGAAATTCTCACACACAGCTTACTCCCAGGGCTTTGCTCATGTTCCCAGGCTGACAACTGGCAACCCTCAGAACTCTGGCCCCCACCCCCTTCCTCCTCCTCCTCCTCCTCCTCCTCCTCCTCCTCTCCCTGCCTCCCTCTCTCCCCCGGCCCCCCTTCTTGGGCTTAATGACTTCCACATGGGCCTCTGGCAGCTGGAGCCAAGCCTCCCAGCATTGTCTGAAATCTCCAAATTTAGAAGAAATATGAAAATTGTCAACCACTCCTTCCTTAGGGGGTAAAAGCAACATTTGGCACCGGGGGCAGGTCAAGGCGAGGCGGTCACGTGGCGGGCGCCTGGGCCAATCGGGGGGCCCCCGGGAGGGCTCGGCACCCGCCTCACCCCAACACTGGGCTTGCCTCTTCAGCTCATATAAGGTAAAAGGCAGAGGGCCTCTGGCCAGGCAGCAGCGAGCCGGGGGCCAGGGGCTTAGTGTCAGCCGTTTAAAAATGCCCCCCGCGGCAGTGAGGGGTGCCAGAGTCCCCGTGAAGTTAGTTGAGAAGCAGTGACATCCTCAAAGATCCCCCAAATGGCCCGACCCCCATCTCTGGGCCACAAGGAGCCACAGCTGGACCAGACCCAGGAGAGGTAAGCACCAGAGGCAGATGTGGAGGGTCGGGGGGCCTGGGGCATCCTCCCCAGGAGAACACCGTGTTTGGGCGTTTAGTCCTCACTCTCTTGCTAACCTGCTCTGTGCCTTCTGCCTCTCCGGGCCTCAGTTTCCCCGTCTGCACAGGGGCTGCACTTGATGATCTCTAAGCACCCTCCTGCCCTGACGGATGTGCAGAATCTGTGGCTTCGAGGACTCCTTGTGGCCGTGGTTAACCGGGGGAGGAGGGGGGTAGCCGGTGGGAGCAGGGGGTGTGGACGCTGCTCACGTCTCGCCGGCCGAGCTTCCCCGCCGTGGCCGAGTCTGGGTCCATCTCCCCGGCTCCTGGGTAGACGGTGCTTCTATGCTCCAGGAGGTTTGATTTCACAGCTCCAAGAGCCCGGGGCTCCTGGCACGGAAAACTGTTTTCAAATAATAGTTTCAAGAAGCAAAACGGGAGGAGAAGCCGCATCAGCTCAGGCTCTGCAGGCAGGCAGGCAGGCAGGCAGGCAGGCAGGCAGGAGGGGTACTGGCTGGGCCAGGGCAGAGGGATGGGGATGGGGCCTGGGCGCCAGCCCGGCTCTGCCTCTCATTGCTGGGCCCGGTGCCCTATCCTCTCCGACCTGCAGCCTCCTCTCTGTGCCAGGAAGCTGTTGGGGGTCACAGTCTCCACTCGGGATGTGGCCTGTGAGCCCCATTCGAGCTAAAGGGCGGCCAGTGCCAGGAAGTTTCCCCGGGAGCCCGGAGACGAGTCTGCCCTTTGGCCCCTTGCTTAGAGTCCGAGCCGACGCCCGTAGCCCGCGGGAGCTTTTGGAGGCTGGGCCTCGGGTGATTTGAAGGAGCCGAAGGGGCTCTGACTGCGGGCGAGGCCCCAGGCAGCCTCTGGTGGGGAGGGGGCTGACCTCTGGGTCGGGACAGCAGCGTGGGATGGGGACAGGGGGACAGCAGAGGGCTTCAGGGGGTGGGCGGTGGAAGGGAGGACTCAGAGGAAAGCAGGCAACGTGGGATGGGGACCGGGAGGCAGAGCTAGTAGAGGCGGAGGTCTGAGGTCAGGGCGGGGAGACACTCTCCTAAGCAAGCTCTGGCCACATCTGGGGCCCAAAGTGGACACAGTCCTCCCGCGCCAGCCTGCCCAGCACCCTCACTCCCCCTTGGCCGGTCTCATGAGACCCAAGGCCATCATGTCCAAAGGAGGCCCCCCTGCTGGGGTCCAGTTCTGGCTTGTTCACCACGGACAGGTGACCCCGGGCAGCCCCTTGCCGCCTCTGAGCCCCAGGAGGGCGCCCATGGGCCATGTGTCCCGACGTGCGGTGTGTGAACCCCTGCACGCTCCCCTGGTTCGGGGGATCTGAGGCGGGGCCCCGGGTCCTTCTTTGCAAGCTCCCTGCACATGGCGATGTGAGAATGCGGTACCGTGAAGCAGCCTGTGACCCTGGCAAAGAGGCCACGGAATCCACAGAAAGAGAGCCCTGCTCTGGGGGACCCAGAGAGCTGACGGCGGAGCTGGGTGGACCCGTCTCCCTGCCCAGCCCGGGCTCCCCAGGGTGGCAGGGAGAGGACAGTGAGACTGTCGTTATGAGGGTCCAGGCACCACCTCAGGCCTTTGCACCAATTCATTCGTCTCCTTCTCACCACAACTGTGTGAGGGGGGTGGGTGCGGTTGTCTTCCTCACCCTCCCTGTGCAGAGGAGGGAACTGAGACACAGAGAGGTTAAGTAGCTTGCCCAAGGTCACACAGCTGGACACTGTGTAATTTCTGGCTGCCCCAGAAGCTCTCTCCCCAGGGGTCTGCCACCTCCTGCCCTCCCCCTGGGCCGCCCCACCCCAGAACTTCCTGGTGACTCGCAGGTGAGCGATGACAAGGACTCCCACCCGCCTCACAGAGGGGACGGGGCGCAGAGAGCGGCCCCGGGGAGCTTGAACCCCCGTCTTCCGGGGCTCTGCCCTCCCTCCGCCCTGCCGCTGCCCCAGGACGGAAAGGAGTCTGCTTGCCACGGGTCCCTAAGAGCCAGGGTGCCCTGCAGGTCTTCGGGCAGAGTCAGCCCTTTCCCAGCCTGGCCAGTTCTGGGAACAAGATGACACACACAGCTCCGAGGACAAGAAAGTTCCAGGCCCAATGCCACCTCTGAAACTGGGGTGGGGGTGGGGGGGCGGACTGTGTCTGACTCCCGAGCGAGCCTTGAGGGGTCCGGGAGATGGTCGCTGAGGTCTCTGGGCTGTGCCCGGGGCCACCTCAAATGCAATTTCCGACACGGAGTCCTGCAACCATCTGTGAAAAGGCCTTTCTCCGGTGACTGTTAGACCGTTTTTGTCCACATCTCCTAGTGCACGTGAGTGTCCTGGGGGTTGTACCTGGAGAGGATTGCTGGGTGCGGGGTGCACGCCTGTCAGCGTCACAGGGAGCACCGCGCTGTCCTCCCAAGTGGCCGAACCAAGGGCCCTGCCCACCAGCAGTGTGGGAGCGGCCGCTCCTTGGCAGCGCTTGAAACGATCAGGTTCCTTAAAGTGCATATGTTACACGTTATTTTGTATCTATCAAATCTGTGTAATGAAGAAGGTAAGGGAGAAACAAAAAGGCTGCTATGGCCTGTCCACAGGGGTATCTAGAAATTGCCCTACGTGTGGACCAAGGTGCAGAGTGCCCTGCAGGCCCTGGGTGGCCGTGGGCACTGCCATGCCCGCCCCCCTCCACCACCAGCCAGCAGTGCGCAGTGGCTGTGGTCCAATCAGAGGTCGCCGTAGGCCCGACCAGCAGGAATTCGGGGGTGGAGGGGCGGGGGACTCAGGGAGGAGCGGAGCCCGCCGTGGCTGCCACCTCCTAAGGGCCTGTCTAGACAGGCCCCACGGGGCTTCACCACACATTTCGAGAGCCAGCCCCCCCCCCCCCTTCCCTCTTGCAAAAGAGTATTGTTGGTGGCAATGCTCTGCCACCAGAGACCTTTTCTCCAATTCACACAGCGCGCCTTCCCGGACAGCGTGAACCGCCCGCTCTCACGGCCCATGGAGACCGATCAGGGCCTGTTTCTGTTCGAGGGAGGAAACAGGCCGACTCCGGAGCCAGGGGGCTTCGGAGGTGGGGTGAACCCCTGTGCCCAGGTGGTGAGGTGACCGGGCCAGGGTCAGAGCGTTGCAGGCCGGGTGCTAAAGGTGCCAGCGGGAAGTCAGGCTGCCTGGAATCCCATATCTGCCTGGTAGGGCCGGCGTGGCCTTGGACAGGGTAAGAGTACTTAGTGAGCCGTCGGATTCAGTGAGTTAAAACTCATTCAGCCCTCAGAACAGTGGCTGGCATATAGTAAGTTCTCAATAAAAAAGTAATTGCAAAATTGTGACTACCAAAGGCAGCTTTTGGGGGCCAGGGAGATGTACAGGGCTCTAACTCTTCTTTCCACCTGGGGGAGGGGATAAACTATCCCCTCAAAAACAGCAATTGGCCCTGGCCAGATTTGCTCAGTGGACAGAGCATCAGCCACGGACTGACGAGTCCCGGGTTCGATTCTGGTCAAGGGCGCCTCAATTGCAGGCCCTCTCCCAGCCCTGGCCGGGGTGTGTGTGGGAGGCAATCAATCTAAGTTTTTCTCTGTGTCTCCCACCCCCTCCCCCTTCCACTCCACTCTCTCTAAAAATCAATGGAAAAATATTCTGGGTGAGGATTAACAACAACAATCAAAACAAACAAAACACACATACACATTGCCACATATCAACTCTGCCCCCACCCTTTGCCCAGCGCTCTCTGAGGTAAGAATCATCCTGAACCTGGGAGCTCAGAAGGGTTAGCCATTGGCCCAGAGTCACGCAGCTTGTAAAAAGCCAAGCTGGGACTCAACCCCAGGAGCGGCTGACTCCAGACACCATGTGCTCACACGATAGCACCACCCCAGTGAGTTCGTCACAGGAACCAGTTCTGGCCCTACTCTGCCTGGCAGGCCCCACTCTGGGCATTGGGTAGGGGCCGTGGAGGCCGCATGCTTCCTTCCGGATTAGTGACTGTTGTGATAGGGCCGGGGTCGGCAAACTGCGGCTCGCGAGCCACATGCGGCTCGTTGGCCCCTTGAGTGTGGCTCTTCCACAAAATGCCACAGCCTGGGCGAGTCTATTTTGAAGAAGTGGTGTTAGAAGAAGTTTAAGTTTAAAAAATTGGGCTCTCAAAAGAAATTTCCATCATTGTGCTGTTGGTATTTGGCTCTGTGGACTAATGGGTTTGCCGACCACCATGGTGATAGGGGATAGCCTCCCACACCTCATTCCCCCCAGGCCTGCTCGGGGCAAAGATGCCCCCTGCAAAACAGTTGTCCCCAATGAGCAGCCCTCAGGGCAGCTGAGTACCCTGGGGCCTCAGCGGTCAAGGCTGCCCCTTAGCCCGAACAGCCCATGGCAGATTGGAGGAAGGGGCAGTCGGCTAGGCCAAGGCTGGGAGAAGCAGGCTCCTCCCCAATACCGAGAGCCCCTCCTCAGAGACCCTCCTCTGACCCAAGCCATGGTCTGAAGGAGGTGGGAAGCCCCAAACTGGAAGGCGATGGCTTTCCACCAGCAGCAATGAGGCAGAGGGGCCCTCCTCTTCCTCCTCCTCCTCCTCCTCCTCCTCCTCCTCCTTCAGGGCAACAGGGGTGGGAGAAGTGTCCGGAGGGAGGCAGCTGCGCCTCCGATGGCACCACCCCTGGCTGGACGGCTGAGCTTGGAGGCCACGGGTCAGTCTGCCCCCAGGCACAATGGCCTGACCTCAGGCAGGTGGCCCACAAGACCGTTGCATCTGAGGGCATCTGCTGAACTACACTGAGAAAGGGGGAGGCAGGGAGAGAACCAGGCTAAGACTCTGGCCTTGGCTCCGCAGCCAGCACCCTCGGGTAAGTTCCTCCATCCCTCTGGGCTCTTCGGGCTGTGCTGGTGCTTGATTTGAAAAAAAGAGGGGAAAAAAAGTGGAGAGAGAGACAGCTCCAGTCACCCCATGTATGACAGTGATGCTCAGACTCACATGGGGAGCTCTGTGCAAAGGCCCAGAGGCAGGGCTGGGAAGACGCTCAGGGGAGAGCGAACCAGCCCTGGTGGTTGGAACGGAGGGTGAAGCCTAGGAACTCCGTGAGGTTTGAGGCTGGCAAAGTGGGGAAGGCCTGGCCGTGAAGTGGGTTGGTAGCCAGAAACCAAAGCCCCAGAAGGTGGGACAGGTCCTTCTTGGCAGCTGTCCCTTTCTTTAGCCTGTTTGTCCCCCTCCCCCAAAGCACCGCCAGGAGCAACCAGTGCAGGGGAGAGACCTGGGGGTTTGGGCATTGGTGACTCTGCGATGTCACCAGTGGACCAGGAGGCCTTCGGGTGGGAGCAGAACGAGCAGGATGCGCAAGGGCTGCAGTCACCATCTGAGGAGCGGGAAAGGACAGGGGTGCATCCCCAGCGAGACAGACATCATCGGGATACTGGGAGGGAATCTCCAATAGTCTATCCAAAGAGAGAAAGCCGTGAGCTCCCCAACACCAGAGCTAGGCAACCTTAGCAGCGCCACTGTGGAGAGAAGTCAGACATTAGGCTTCAGGCTTTTCCCACCACCGACTGGGATTGCACGTCACAGCCCTGGCTGCCTTGGGCCAGTCCCACGGGGCTGAGCCCCGCTCCTGCCTGAATGTCAGATTCCCAGCTGGGCATGACATCAGCTCTGCCCGGCTGCACACGGGGCCTCTAGGGACTCCCTTCCCTCCCACTTCCTTTCACCCCCCTGCTGTCTTCTGCCCTTCCCAGGCAACGCCAGGGAGACCTGGAGCCTGGTGGTGAGACCGGGTCCCCGGGGGACATTCAGCAGATGGCCTTCCACCCGGCAGGAATGAGGCAGAGGGGACCAGGGTCCCTGAGAGCCCTGTTCACACGCCCCAGAGAGTCTACATGGAAATTCCTGGAGGGTCACAGGGAAGCTTAGAACAAGATGCTTTATTTTTGGCCTCTTTCTTTCCTGTCCCTCCTTTCCCCCAGCTGTGGGGCGGAGGGGGGGGGGGGGGGGGTTACAGGAGGCTGGAAGAGGAAAGCGATCCTCCTCTTTGGATTGAGTCACACAAAAAAAGAGTATGGAGAGGTGGAGGTGCAGGGCAGATGGGGAGGGGGGCAGCTATGTGGGACAGGTTGGAGGGAAGGTCAAAGTCCTGGTCAGGGTTCTAGGGAGTGGGCATGAACACTGATCCCGCCAACAGGCATTCCTGGGCACTCAAGACCAGAGCTACTTGAGCTCTGGGTTCAAGCTGGAGACAGAGAGTCAGTCCAGGCTCCCAGAATTAACAGAGGACTAGGGCCACCAGGATCCCTGGGCACGGGGTCCCCCACTCAATGCACTGTCAAGCAACAGACTAGATCCATCTCATCCACCCTGCTGAACCCAGTGCCTGCTTAATAACCTTTTCTCGTCTTGAGTGCTGAATTCATTGTCACACTCCTGTTAGGGCTGAAAGTCCTGTCAAGAGCATCTTCAAGGCCATCTCCTTATGTTACAGATGCAGAACCCAAGGCCAACAAGGGGAAAGTTGCCCGAGACTACACTGCCAGAGCGGCTGCCCTGTCCTATGCACCCTTCTTCTCCTCCTTCCTGCCTTCCAGCCAGACATGAGACCGTGATAAGGTGCTTGCAGCCAAGGGAGGGGGGCCAAGGGGTGGTGGGTGACCTGCCAGGACATTCTGCCTTTAAGAGATAGTCAGAAGATGAAGGCATATCTTGAGTTCTGTCTGCTCTGCTCCGAAAGGCCGCCTTCCTGGCCAGAGATGGTCCCCAAAGTGGCCAGCTGCTGTAGATGGGAGGCTTCCTGCAGGGGAAGACAATCCAAGGCTGATTTCTTTCCTGGTTCTGTCCCAACTCTTCACGTGACCTTGAGCATGATCTTGAACATAAGGCCCTCTCTGGCCTCCGTGTGTCCAGTGAGGGGCTGGACCCAACCGATGTGGACAGCTGAAGATTCCCCCCTACGATCTTCCCCAGTCTCCTATAGAACCTCCGCTCTACCGTGGTCCATCTTAGCTTTGCCCCAGCATAGGAAGTAGGCCAGGCACGGGAAGGAAACAGCCGCCTGCAGATTGCCCACTGCCTCAATGTCCAGGCATTGCTTTCCAGCCTTGGAATTCCCAGAGAGGCAAAAGGCCCTTAAGGTCACCCCAGGGAAGGAATCTGAGACCAGAGAGATTTGGCAGATTGCTCAAGGTCACACTGCAAACCACAAGCAACTGGGGGTGGGCTGTGGGTTTCCTAAAGCCCAGACCAGTGCTCTCTCCACTGCCCACACTGCCCTCCATAATAACGGGCACGTAAGCCATCCTCATGCGGACCTGGGCACTGGTTTACCTTGGCAGCTCAAACCCCTACATGGGGAGCCTCGAGTCTCTTCCACTCTGTGGGATTTGGATTTTTTTCTCCTATCAAAAAGAAAGATGGGGTAGACCAGATGTCTCTAGGAGCCCTTCCACCTCCAACACTGGAGCTCCGGCGTTGCCACCTCAGCCCTTTCCTCACCACAGGTGGGGCCACGCGGGCCAGGAAATCCCACCAAGTCACAGCCCAGACCCCAGGGCTGGGCTTTATCCAGAACTACAGGCTTGGGCCCAGCTCCCCCTTGAGGATCTGGAATTTTCTTACCATAAAAGGACAAGCCTCTCG